>OZ012738.1:551408755-552608755 GCA_963859935.3 Lathyrus sativus | reverse complement strand
ATGGGAATGCGTTTAAAAGAAGGTGTTCAGGAAGGAAGACTAGTCAAGGAAGGAAGTGCTCCCAATAATGCTAAGAAGTATGGGAGTGGTTTTACGAAGAAGAGAGAATACGAAGTAAGTTTTGTGCAACAGGGACAATCCAAGAGAGGGTATCCGCAACCACAACATCAACAACATCAACAACATCAACAAAATCAACAAAATCAAAGTCGTGTAGACAAAAAACTGATCTTTGATCCCATCCCGATGACATATGTTGACTTGTTTCTAGCTTTGATTCAAAAGGGTCACATCCAGACGAGAGCTCCACCTAAGATACCCAAGAAGTTTCCATACTGGTACAAAGCTGACAGATTTTGCCTATACCATCAAGGTGCTCCAGGCCACGATATTGAGAGTTGCTATGGTATGAAGGCAGATGTTCAAAGGTTGGTTAAGTGTGGAATCTTATCCTTTGAGGGTTCCAATCCTATTGTGCAAGATAATCCTTTACCTCAACATGGTTCATCCTCCGCGAACATGATCCAAGGTTATTTGGGAAGCTCATATCAACGCAACGCCTGAAGTCGAATCTAAAGACTACATATCAGACGATTCTACGAAAACTTAATAAAATCCGAGGCATTTTCACTCTGTTTGTTTGTGTGTATTCCATTTCTTCTATTTTCAAAAACATGTTTGGCTTGTAGGATTTGTTTATTTTGAATAATTAATGCGACAAAATGTTTGTCTTGAAGAAATCCATTCGTTTTCACTCAAATTGTTTTTCAAAATAATTTATAATGCCGACTTTACTCGATCTCTTGCTCTGACAGAGAATTGGAAGGGGGGTGATGAAGTAAAACGCATGATCTTTTGTTGTATGCTTCGAATAAGAACCCTACTGATGATGTAAGGCATTTTTTCTAACCATCTAAACACCAAAATAGTTCACCTCTCCTTTTAAGCCTTGAGAAAAGATCTGTTTTTTCTCCCAAACCGAAACCTCGTTTTAGCCTGGGGCAGGGTATCGTCAAAAATAAACATCTTTCAAAAATTGGGTGGGCACAAATGTACTAACCCTTTATTCCTCCAATTTACAAATCACAAACTAAGCCCATATACGACCTTTAAAGTCCTAATTGAAGTAAGGTTTAGTTCGAAAGCATACTCGACGAGATATTGTCTCCTAACTCCTTGAGCTATGCTCAAATTAATCGGCTTTATAAATAATTTTTAATTTATATCCTAACTAGTGATCTTGGTCACCCGTTATTGCGATATCTCTTTTCAAAACTTCAAGACAAGCGTGTGTTGCATTAACAGTTTCGAAATTAACATTTCTGACTTGCTAAATGCGCTTGACATCTTAGAAAGATTACAAATGGACGTTGATGGATTTGAAGACTGTGCCAACCTAGGGCAAGTTATTTTCCAAGAGGTTTGATCTGTACAAGTCTTGGCTTCATCTAAAGCCCAAATTGGAAGACCCAGCTATACTGCCAATCAGGGGCAGTTACGTCGAGATTCAGCAAATCTCTCAGAGAGTTTGAAAATAGTGGGGCATTTGGATATCATGTTTTCTATAAAATCCTCTCAAGATGTTTTTCTAAGCCATGTGACTTGGGGCATTTGAAATTTGAAGTGAAGTGGATGTCTATTTCATCCCCAAGAAGCCTCAACTCCGGCATATTCAACAGCTTTGGGTTTCCTAAAGCAAGCGTACATTCTCCAAGCCATGTTTGACCTGTGAAGATTGGGTTTGAGTGCCCTCCGCCGAGAGGTTTATTTCATCTCCGTTTGTTTTTGTCAACATCAACATACGCATAGCATATAGATAGATAACATGGCATATGCATGTTTTGCATCCTTTTATTGTTTGATCTGTCGCTTTAGTCGTGTTTATCCCCGAGTGGTTGGGCGCGTCTTTTCCTTCCAGTTAGAGTTGTCAGCCCTAGGCAGAAAGAGTACGATACTTCCATTTCCCCATGAAGCTTGATCCTCATGGAAGACAGTTGCTTTAGTACGTTCCCATTTGAGTTCATACCTCGATGGTAGGGTCTTGTTTGACAGTTTCTCTTCAGTTATTCCCTGAATTGAATGCGGTCCTTGGCAATCGCATTGTGGACATCTCCAGCTTTTGAATATTGGATTCAATGTGCATTTATTTTGCACTTGGCTCCCCAGGAAGAGTTTTTATGAAGACAACTATTGAAGACAAATATTTCTCCGGCAAATATTATCAGAATTCCTCAACTGTTTGCAAGCAATCTCTTTATTTGAGCAACTCGTTTTGACCAGGATTCCCTTCAAAACGACAAATGGCAGTCTCTTCAGGATAATTTATCCATCACCATTGGATTTATCAAGATTATCCATTCTTCAAATGGCATCCCTTCGAGAAGTTTGCCAAAGACATTACAAGACACCTCTCTTTATTTGAGAGTTCACACAACATTTTACAACTACAACAAGAAGTACTCTCCAGGGATGATTTCCCCAATGAGTTCATCACAAGAATAATTCTATCAAATGAGATATCTTCTTAAGATCCCTGTTGGAGCTTTACAATCTCCAGTACATCATTTTGGTCAGACACTTTTTCTTAGGTTGCCAAACGTTTGGTAGTAAGTGATCTTTCCTGCTTTGGGTTATTATTTTTGCTTAGGTTATCATACATTTGATAATAGGTAATATACCATCCCTTTTGGTCAGATACCTTTGCTTAGGCTGCCAAAATTGGTGGTAGGTCATCTTTCCTTTGTGTTTACTATCATATGTTTGATAGTAGGTAATACACAATCTTTATTTTGGTCAGATACCTTTGCTTGGGCTGCCAAAATTGGTAGTAGGTCATCTTTCCTTTGTGTGTACTATCATATGTTTGATAGTAAGTATTACACAATCTTGCTTTTGGTCAGATACCTTTGCTTAGGCTGCCAAAATTGGTGGTAGGTCATCTTTCCTTTGTGTTTACTATCATATGTTTGATAATAAGTATTACACAATCTTTCTTTTGGTCAGATACCTTTGCTTAGGCTGCCAAAATTGGTGGTAGGTCATCTTTCCTTTGTGTTTACTATCATATGTTTGATAGTAGGTAATACACAATCTTTATTTTGGTCAGATACCTTTGCTTGGGCTGCCAAAATTGGTAGTAGGTCATCTTTCCTTTGTGTTTACTATCATATGTTTGATAGTAAGTATTACACAATCTTGCTTTTGGTCAGATACCTTTGCTTAGGCTGCCAAAATTGGTGGTAGGTCATCTTTCCTTTGTGTTTACTATCATATGTTTGATAATAAGTATTACACAATCTTTCTTTTGGTCAGATACCTTTGCTTAGGCTGCCAAAATTGGTGGTAGGTCATCTTTCCTTTGTGTTTACTATCATATGTTTGATAGTAAGTAATATACCATTCGTTTCGGTCAGATACCTTTGCGTAGGCTATCATATACTTGATAGTAGATAACATGCGATTCTTGCTTCAACCAGATACCTTTGCTTAGGCTACCACGCGTTGGTTATCCATCACATTCAAGTTTTCTATTTCACTGTCCAAGCTACTGTATTCCTGGTGGTATTACCCTATCTTATCTTCATTTTGGGAGAATCCTCAATATTAATCGCGGTCTCTTCTCGTGATGTCTTGCGTCGTTGAGTCTGTTCTTTGGGTGTCGTGTCCGGTTATTCCCCTGTGACATCTTTTCTCCACAGGATCATTTGTCTTGCATTTCGTATCATTGCATATCATACGCATTCGGTGGTTTCTTACGGCAAAAAAAAATCGTGCAATGTTTGTATTTAAGTCCCTCTTATCTCGTCGAGATGAAGATTTCTATCTTCGTATCTCCGAATAGGAGTAACTTAAATAGGGGCATCTGTTGCACCCTAATTTTTGACCTTAAGATCCCACCTCCTTGTGCATTTTGTTCGTGTTAGCTTTATATTTTCAAATGCGTGTTCGTTTATGACTAACCACCTTTCAACTCCTTTGATTTGCATCATTAACCTTTCTACCCCTATTTAAATCTTTTTAATCAGCATCTAATAATTATTAATCTTTTTGATTTAACCTCTAATTAATTAACTTTTTCTATTATTATTATTATTGACTTATTTCATATTTCATTTATTTCATCAACTCATTTTATTATATTTTGTTCGCATTAATAAAACGTTTTGAAAGTAACCTTTATAATAGCAACCTTTTATTCAATAATAAAAACTTAAACTTCTTTTTTTAATTTAATATAACCTTAATTCAACAAAAACTTCCCAAACTATTTCTATTTTGATGACAGGATCAAAGCTCCTATTTGTTCGAAGGTTCTACCTTTCTCAATTACAAGCCAATGTCATGCTTATTACAAGTTTCAAATAAGCAAGTTACAACATGTTTCTTCAAACACCGAGCCTTATATGTTCTGGGCATAGATAATGCAACCCTATTACATGCCAAACAACAAAACCACAACTCATCCTGTTTTTGAAACTATGCGTAACATAATGGTACAGACAATCGAGGTAACATCTTCATCGTGAAAGCCGCGACCATTAACCTCTAGAAAACCAACTTGGCTCGATGACAGCAGGATTCCGCCAACAGCCTCAGCTTTTCGTGACGAGTAAATAAAATACCGACAGCTTGTAACCGGCCCATCTTGTTGATACAACAGAATTTCCATACAGCTTTTGAAATCGAGAAATTACCGATACTGTCTCGTTATGCAGTTGCACCTGTGTTCAAAGGAAGCGCTCCAATTCGTGAGCAGTCACGACATATCGAACAAATTATTTAAAAGAGGAGGAAAGAGATTAATAGGATAATTATTACAGACTAAAGAACAGGACCAATGTCTCAATACAAGTTTAGAAGTTGTTGAAGGAGCAAAAATTACCTATCAGATTCGCTCGCGCTTAGCATTGGCGGTGACTGAGAGCATTGCCAATATGAGATTTCAAGCATATGGCAGAGTTTATCAGGTATTACGGCATTGGACGATATCGACTACCATTAAACTACAAAAGCTAGCTGGATTGTTCTGGTGCATCTCAGACATATGCTCAAAGGTAGCCTGCAAAAGCATTTCCTAAACCTGCTGGCAGTTGGTCGGCGAGACCGTTACAGGAGTTGTCCAAATGAACTCAAAAGGGAACATCCTGACTAAGTCCTAGAGCTGCTTCAAGTAATCATTCAACAGGGTCAATGTCGATACTAAATCTTACAGAACAAACAACTTTCGGAATTCATCAGAAATAGATAAAGAGTTTGAATCGAACCTTGAGATGAGCAAAGCCTCAAGATATCAACTTCCTTTCCGAATACACCTGCACCAGCCATTATCAACATTTACGGTTTTTCTCTCAGAAAACAATTCCAGCAGCCTGCAACCATAAAGCAAGGTTATAAAAACGAATCATCCAGCACCAAATTCAAAGTTGAACTGAAACCGCTTGCAGAGCAGTTTTTGAAGAAATACCTGCCAATGGAATCTGCTAAAGATATAGCCTCTAAGACAAAGGTTGAACGTAAACCAAACAAGAAGCTACTGATAAGTCACTCCCCTCGACGATCTGCAACACAAAAATGGATGATGATCTTTACAGCAGCAATTCGCAGCCCTGTTTAAGGAACGGAGAATCCGTCAGCCATCAACCGATCACGGCAACACGGAAACCTGTCAAAATCAGCAGCAGTATTCAGAGAGGATTATACAAGGAGCAACTCAAGTACGGTTAGTGTTGTTTGTATTGTGGACTTGGTGGTTAATGCTATAACAAGTTATAGATTTGAGGTAACACTATAATGACCACAAGATTTGAAGATTACCGGCTTAAATTCTTTCTCTCTGCTCCGTGCCATGAGCTACCCACTGGTTTCCTGCACCACCGTACTTGTCAAGACAGCAATTAAAGTTTGTTAAGAATTCAATCATATAAGCATTTCGACATACAAAGAGGAATATCTATTGAGCTGATCTAAACCTGCTACTGGAGATGCTGAAGAAGCCTCAGAAAGTTAGCAGCTTCCAATGCTGGCCTGCATGACAGTAAAAATGATAAAGTAAAAACTGAGCCGGTCCTTTATCCAACTCAATAACAAGAACATACCACAATACCTTACCACGCTATCACTTGACACTTTCAGAGATATCACTCTTTTCCTTTCTCCTGCGCAACCAGCTCATGACCATCCGCAGCTCCCTCCAACCGGTCAAGATAACGCGATCAGTAATCAAAACGCGCAGACAACGTCGCAATTTTCTTAAAAGCTTACCAGAAGAAGTCATACAATTTAACAGAATCGTCAGCAAGGCATTAGCAGAGGTGGACAAAGGAATACTTCCTCATTTACAGTCATGAACTGCAGAGGAATCCTGAAAGCATTGGTCTACCGATGCATTCATAAATGGCAGCAACCTACTACTAACAATTATCAGCTCAACTAAAGCTTGGAAGAACCCAAAACATTCATAGCGGCATCATCAAGATAAACAGATTCGACATAGCTACAGAAGCTGTTCGAATAAGCTCAGAGGGAATATACCGTCTGTCTCCCAAAGTCGTTGAACCTATAAATACATAAGAGGAAGACGGTCAATTGGCAGCAAACAGGAAACAAAGTTATAATAGCAAATCATTGACAATAAGCAACATTAAATCAGGCATTCAAGAAGAAATTAATTGGATAGAGAAACATGTTAGGTCATGCCGTAATCAAAAAGGAAAGTCATCATTGGAATTGAAGGACATACTGCAAATTAAGATAGCCATACCATAACAAGTTAAGGAAAGAAGGAAAGGATCATAATCAGCAAAGCAAACCTTGAAAGCCAATATCATACATTAGCGGAAATCTTTACGTATCTAAACAAAATCCCGACGTATTGGCAGTCAAAATAGAAATTTCTTGATGTCAAGACGAAAGCAGAAAGTATTCAACTTGTTTCAGACAATATTTGAACCTTCCCAAAACCATTTCCGACATGTTATTACGAGGATGGAAAGAATTCATTACGCATCATTGGAAAACCACAGATTTTCAATCTATAAAAGAGGAAGAATCGAAGAGAAAAAAGGAGAGAAAACCATACAAAATTTCAAACAGTCAAAAAATCCCAAATTCCCATTCAGAAACCTAAAATTAAAAAGAGATAAAAGCTTATCTTTTGAAGCTTCGCCGGAACCTCCCTTTTCCGTCCATCGCAACCTTCGCAGCGAAATCAACGACGCTGAACCCTCACCACTTTCGCGAAATCATCTCTGCAACCACCAAAATCACCGCAAATCCACCACCTGCAATCAACGAACCGTGAGATTCCTTGTGGTTAACATTAACAATTTTGATCTTGTTTTATACAGGTGAAGCAGAAAAGAAAAAGGAAAATGATGAAGAAAGACAATCGAGAGAAACGGAGGAATGGTGTGTGATGAAGGAGATGCGAAGAGTTGAGAAGGGGGAAAGATGAGGAACAAACGGCGGAAAGCAGAGAGATTAGGGGGGCCAATTTGGGAATTTAGGGTTCCGTTTTTGGTTGTTCTGTTATTTTATTTAATGCAATTATTCATCACACACACCACTAATCACACACACACCACTAATCTATCCACTAACTAAGTCACTGATCTCTTTTCATTTAAACTTAATCATCACCCTTTTCTTTTTTTAATTTTAATTAATTAATTAATAATCTTTTTCTCTAATCAGCTTTTTTTTTAAAAACAAGTTAACTAACAATGGTCTATGTCCATCAACTAATCAATTCTTTTTATAATTAATTAATTATTCTCAAATACAATGTTTTTGATTTAGTGGAGTTGCCATTTTATTAGTCCTCTTTTATTTAATAATGTTATTTTTCCAAATAATGATAAAACTTTTTTTTCTTCTTTTTTTTTTGTAATTTAAAATAGATAAACTATCTTATTTTTATAAATAAAAACCATTTCATTTAATAAGAAATCCTTTTCGAAATAATCTACATTTTTTTTATTAAAAACTAAAATAATTTATAATAAAAGTTTTTTTTTAAAATAATAAACATGTCTAACGAAAACCTTTTAATCTCCATTTTAGCCTTATTTCTATCGAATCAATTAATTCATCTACTTTTTCGCTAAAATAAAATCAATTTAACTTTTTTTCTTAAAATTAATCCACCCTATTAATCTTTTAAGACCAAAACCTCTCATAATTTAACATCATCTAAAATCTATACAACACTTCCCCTTAAAAATCAAATTCACTTATAATTTATAATCTAAATATTTTTTCTCATAAAAACAATCCTCTCTCAAGACCATTCAAATTCAACCTCATCTAAAATCAAATCAACTTCGCTTAAAATCAATCAACAGCGTAAAGATACAAATCGATCGTGCACACCCACTTCACGACACATTCACTTTCACCTACACTTAGCGCTTTCATGCGTGTGTATGGTTTACTTTCCTTGCAATTTATCTTACAGTAATTTAATATTTCTGCATTTATATCATCGTCATTTATATTTCCGCACCACATCCGTCCAAAGGAAAAACCTACACATGAGTCAACACTTGTGTGTAGTGCACATCATTTGCATCATACTCCCCGTGATCCTTGATCCCATTCAAGTTGATCGCTGTGAATAGGGCTCAGATCAAGTTGTGGTGTGGTATGGCATATGAAGTGCAAAATAGCAATAATGATGAGCATGTGCTATGACAGTCCAAGATTAAAACACAAAGAGATCAAACCACACATACATACAGGTCAAATTCATCCTTTTAAGTGAGGCTATGCACATGAGAAAGTTTAATCCCAACTGTTTTGAAAAAAGTTGCTTTGGCTGCATTTGGCTCAAAAACAAAGGTGCATGAAAAAGCAATTCTTAAATCTAAACAAATTTCTTGCTCAATGATTCATATACACAGCACATACATGTCATATACAATGATTCTATCACCTTAAATGAGCTTGATGCCAACAGAAATTAGGAGTGTCATGGTAAGTGCTATGCTTTGAAAAGATTGCATTTTGGAATGTAAATCTCATGACAGTGTGTTTTCAATCCAAATAATGATGCAAACAATTCACAAATAATTGGTATGGAGTGTTGAAATGATGAGTTTTGATGGAAAACACTTATAGTGCAAAAATGACACATAAGGCATGTGATGAGTTTCCTTGAAAAGTGCATTTTGGTGTGAAATCCTGCAATAGCTGGTTATAGTCATTCTTAGTTCAAACCAAACACACATATAGGCCATATAAGTGATGAGGAAAAGCTCTAACTCACCCAATATGCTTCAATACTAACAGTTGTGAAAGGTGCTTTGTAAAATGCAAGTTTTAGTGAAAAATGCACTTTTGAAAATGAGACACTCATGACAGTTGCTTCAAGGCCAAGTGATGATGCTAACACATTCTAAATGATGGTTATGAGGTGTTAGAATATGAACTTTGATGCCAAACAGTTTGTGTGAAAAAATGGTATGGGAGTTGCTTGATGTGTATCTGAAAAGTGTATTTTGAAGCATGAAATCTTGAGACAGCTACTTTGAGGCCAAAGTGATGATGTCAACAATTTTGAAACAGTGAATGTGAAGTGTCTCAATGAGAGTTTTGATGCAAAAGTGAGTTAATGTGAAAAGTGACTTTGACATGCCTGATGATCTTTATGTGTTTGTGGCAATATGTGAATATGACTTCTATGCTTAAACAACACAAAGTGAACATATAGGCAAATTTCAAATGCATTTCTGAACATGTTCAAGTGCTAAAAGCTGGCCTTTTAAGGTTCCATGCAAAAAAAGGTATTCCTACTGCTATGGCTTTGGCTAGAGCAGGTGTTAAACTTGTTTCTCCAAATCAAATGGAATCAACTAGTATACTCAAGTCTTGGCAACAGGTGGCAACCAGTAGGTAGTGCCACAAAGCTATCATGGAATGCAGCAATCATTTATAAACAGGAACAATTCATGGATTTAAAGAACAAGTTGACTGCCAAGAGTTCTCACAGTTTTGAACAAGTTGGACCACAATATCATATAGCAGTAAATCACACAAACATCCCTTTGTTGGCTCTTTTTGTAATGTTTACAAAGGTAATGTACCTACTGCAACTTAAAAACATCCCACTTACCTAGACAGTCCCCTAACTCTCCTCTCATGAATCAATATCTCACAGAAAACACATGACAGAATTCAATATGCCAACAGGTAATGGATAATAATGAACCATGAATAAAGCAAGTCAATAACTTAGGCTGTAGAAGTCCAGTCCATGAATTCTCAACAATCCTGCTTTTGCCAATTCACAAGCATCACAAATTTTCAAAACACACATCATGAAAGCATGACAAAACACTTATGCTAATACTCATGAGGATCTTATCATTCATAAAAACACACATCATGAAAATCAACCAAATGTACATAGCTACTAGATCCACCAAAAATGCTCAAAAATGCCAATTCATGAAAATTGATGCAAAATCCAATAAGGATTAGTTACATACCTCTTGATGACCCTTTTGAACAAGCTAAAACAGTTGAGAAAACCAGAGACCTCTACTTCACTTCTTTGCCTTTGAACCTTTACTTCACTTTTAAGCAATATGTACTTATGATGCCAAATGAAGAGATATGAGTTTCTAATGGTTTCTAGCAGCTTGGATAGTTGAGAAATGTCATTTGTAAGGTGTTAGAGTGATTGGAATGCCAAGAATGTGTGTGGAATGAGATATGGCAAGTTTGATGGCTTTTGGTCAAAGTAGTGTGGGAGCAAGTTTGACTTTTTGATTCTTGTGGTTTTTTGATGGTTCAATGGATCACACACCTTCTATATGTTATTTAGAAGTTGTGTGGAGGGTGGTTGAAGTGCTTGAAAGGGTAGAATAGAGTTTGGGCAGAATTCTCTCCAAGACAGATTTTGGAGTTTTTGTGAACTTTGGAGATTTTGAGAAATTGATGCAAAGGTGTGGAAAAGTGGTGACAGAGTTTCTCTATGATCTTTATCAGATCTGTTGTGTTCTAAATGAGGTGAAGACACCCTCCTTTTATAGGAAAATGGGATGAGGAGCTTGCTTGGTGAGATTGCTTCATCATGAAGAAATCTTGGAGATATTTTGAGAAAACCCCTCTTGGAGGGTTTTCTATTGGCTCTGTCCCAAGGCTTCATTTGTCAATGGTTCTACTGAGTATTTTGATGTTATTAGCAGGCTAGGAAGTGTAGGGATGTGGCTGGTGTAGCTCACTTTCCACCTCATGCTTTGGATTTACCAACTTTGGTGCAAGTTGCCCACTTGCAAGGCAATGAATTTCAATTGGTTTTTTCTTGATTTTCGGCATATCTTTCTGTTCTCTCATGTCACACACATCTAATATGTCAAACATAAAAAGTTGGATCAACCAAAATTGGCAGATTTTGAGGAAATAGGTCACTTTGAAAATTTGGCCAATGTGGGACTATTATGTGAAACCCTCAACTTTGCACCTATGTAACTTTCTGCTTATAACTCATCTTGAGGACTTCTAATACTTTTTGGAAAGCCCTCATGTATCTCTACTAAATTCATGTTTTCCAAGAAGTCAAAATCCAATTGGAACTAGGTGAAAAATCCTCCCAAAGTTGGTTGCACACAAGTTTTTAAGGTGAAAATAACTTAGAAATTTTCCAAGTTATTTTCCCTTCTTGGAATGTTTTTGCTTCTAACTCAAAAAGTATGCATTTTCTGGATGTGGACTAGTATGGGACTTTTGTAGGACTTGTCAAGATCTTTCCAATGAGCTTGGAACCACCTCATTTGGGTGTGTGGTTAAGGAGTTAGGGTTTAGCCCCTTTCGAAACCCTAATTTCCCGATTTTTCGATTACTTCCTCATCCTTGATCCAATGATTATGAAAATTGATATGAAAGTCCATTATGACATAAGGAATAACTTTTCTTCACAAATTGAAGTCCAATTCTTAAAATTTGAAAAGTTGACGTTTCGGTCAACCGTACGATCGATCGGTGCCGACCGAGTCGCCTGTTGAGATTCTTGACATCCTGAGACTTTGATACTTCTTGAATGGACTTTAATAAGCTATATGAATTTCATGGACCTCAATCCTACCATTACAATACCTTCCAACATCAAAGTCAAACCACAATTGACTTTTACTAGTTAAAACCCTAATCGGGGCCTCCCGGCTGCACTGTTCTTGATTCTGAAGTGATTTCTTCAAATTGGCTTCTCATTTGGCTTTTATTTTATCCTTGATTTCATTTCATGATTGGATTAGCCCAAAAACTTGGTTGATAATTCCTTTGTAGTTTTTGAATTTGTCGGCGCGGAAATCCTGATTCATCTGTAACTTGACAAACAAGAACTTGCACTGGATTAGGGTTAGATAATTCATGAGCATGCTCCTAAAATGGTAATGAGAATCTAAGGGGTCAAAATTTAGGGTACAACAAGTTCGAACAGGATACTCTTTATCAATTTTCATCCACTGTGGTGAATCTTCCGGATGTCGATACTTCCCATCTAAAATTCTATCATCTGCATTCCAAGTCAAGTGTTTTGCATCTGTTTCACTATGAAACATACGTATAAATCTCGAAATTATAGGAAAATACCATAAGACTTTTGTTGGTGACAACTTTTTGTTATACCGAGATACACCGCATTTAGGAAACTCGTTTAATGATGCATATTCATTTCGAAACAAAATGCAGTCATTTGGACAAGCATGTATCTTATCATAGCTCATGTCAATAGAGCATAACATTTTTTTAGCTTCATAGGTTCGATTGGGAAGAACATTATCCTCCGGAAGCATCTCTTATAGTAGGGCTAACAACTCTGTGAAACTTTTATCCGACCATCCATTACCCGCCTTTAAGTTGTACAACTTTAATACCGTAGACAATCTTGTGAAAGTAGTGCAACCTTTATACAACGGTTTCTCTGCATCGCTTACCAACCTCTCAAACATCTTGGGATAATCCTGAAGATCTTCTTCAAGTGCTTCTCTAATCTCTTCGACTCGATCACAATCATATGTATCCCTGCCATTGTCCTTTGAAGCATAGGTCGTATTATCCTTGTGTTCGAAATTCTCGTTACTTATCTCACCACAAATATCTAACATGTATAACTTCGATCAATTCCATGTCTCATTAAATGAGATTCCAACTGAACGGCGTCAATCTGACACCCATAACAACAACCTAAGCAAGGACATGTGATCCTACTAGGGTCTTTGGCGTGTTCAACAGCAAACTTAACGAATTTTGATACCCCATTCTCGTACTCTTTTAACAATCGATTAGAAGACATCCATTTTTTATCCATACTAATTAAGTAGGCTAAACTAAACTAAGAAAGTTAAACAAAAACAACGAATACCTGTAAAGAAATCACCAACTTCTAAGAAAACTACACAGTAGAATTCTTGGAAACGATCACAACCTTGCTCTTCACAGGTAACCCCTATAATAGACAAAATTAATAGCATCATCAACATTAAATAATTCTTGGAACATCAATTGTTGATAAAACTTGCAATAATGTAACAATTTCTTATATAGTTGATAATTTCTTTTAATAAAGCCTTATAATATTAAAAGAAAAAGGTGGAACAACTAAGGAACTATAAAATGAGGAACAAAATAAAATACCATAAAAAACGAGAAAACTTAAACAAAGTTATACCTAACATTTTTTTACAAATTAAAATTCTCTTTAATTCTAATAGGGATAGAAATAAAAGTAATTAAAAAATCTGCATTGCTACTTATATTAACAACAAAAAAAATCAATGCAAAAATTCTATTCTCTAACTATGTGTGTGAAAGTAATATTTGTAAAGTTAGTGTGGCTAGTACTTTTCAACCATCTATTCTAAAGACCAATATGTCTCAAATTTGACAAGCAAGTTTCATTGACTGTCAAGTAGTTATCCTAACAGCATCACAACACCAAGTGATATTCAAAGTCAAATTCAAATCTCAACAAATTAACATAAACTAAACTCTTAACATAACTAACTTCAGTTCAAGCTCCAAAACTAACCAATAGTTCTAACTAATCCTTAACACTAACTCCCTAACGACTAACCTTCAATCTCTCACTATCCTAATTTCATCTAACTATTACTAATAGAAAGATTAATAGTGTTACAATTCAAAAACTAACTTCTTCATGAAATCCTTAACATTCGTGTCTACCCTAATTGCAAACAAACCTGCCCCAAACATTAACTGAATTAGTTACACTAACTTTACAACCAATAAACAATCAGTTTCAATCCAAAGTTCAAATATACCACCACATCCACTAACTTCACAACCAATAAACAATCAGTTTCAATCCAAAGTTTAAATTTATTAGTTCAGAAAAATGAAAAACCAAGAGAATTATCGAGAAAAATGAAAAAGGAAAAACTTCAAATACCGTAAAAATGTTGGAAATGTGTTGATAGTGGAGGTGGATGACGGAGATGACCGTCAAAATGGACGGATGGAGGCGAAACGAAATGCACGACGGAATGAACAGAGGATAGCGACGGACGGAGACAATGGACGGAATGTGTCGACGGTGAATAGGGCAACGTTCGCGAGAGGGAAAGAATGAAAGAAGGATACACGACTATTCTGTTTCTGGAAAACATTCTGGTGGATATTTTTAAATTTATTCTACTTAAGCCTATAGCGACGCTATTTTTTTCTCTTTTTTTTCATGACTCTTTAGCAACGCTTTTTCATAAAGCGCTGTCTTTTCTGCGCTGCCAAAAGTCATTTTTGTAGTAGTGTAACACTTATATCAGAGTTATTTTACTGATGGGTCATCAACACTGGATCGAAGTCCTGGATATCAGAGTTATTTAATGAGTGATCCTTCACATCTTATCGATGTCCTAAATATTGGACCAAAGTCCTAAGCTAATCTCTAATATATATGATGCACGGTCAAACAAATGCAAATATTCTCCATCTGAACCTCCCACGCCAACTGTCAACATTTTCGGATAAGGGTAACATTGGTTCTTTCAAACCTAAAACACATAATTCAATAATTATACAAAATCAAGAACCACAATTAACATAATCATTGAGGCACTATACCAGAATTGACCTTTAGCAGCGCTTTTTTTGGCCTTTAGCAGCGCTGCCTAAAGTTGCGCTGCTAAAGGTAAAGGCAGCGCTTTTTTGTGGAAAAAGCGCTGCTAAAGGCTCCCTTTAGCAGCACATTTTGCAGCGCTTTTTTACCCCTTTAGCAGCGCTTTTAAAAGTGCTGCCTAATCCCCCTCCCCCTCCCCCCCTTTAGCAGCGCTTTTTAAAAGCGCTGTCTTAGACCCCCATTTAGCAGCGCTTTTTGAAAGCGTTGTCTTAGACCCCCCCTTTAGCAACGCTTTTTAAAAGCGTTGTCTTAGACCCCCCCCTTTCCCCCCTATAGCAGCACTTTATTAGCACTCTCTTTGTCCCATTTAACAGCGCTTTTACATAAAAGCGCTGTCTAATGTGCACGTTTTGAATTTTTTTTTCTGAATAATCACATTTTTCATATATTTTTCAATAAAGCTGCTTATATTACATTCCCTGCTTATATAATTCAGCCCTTTATTTCAACACTTTTGCCTTATATACACAATTCAACACTTTGGCATTATATACACAATTCAACACTTTGGCATTATATACACAATACAACATCACAAATACAGTCAATTTACATATAATTATAAATCCGTTAACTTTACAAATAGACACGACTTATACATTTATACAATTCTCAACTCTAGAATAAAATGACACCATTCCTCTTTAATTTCTTCCAATCTTGCCTTCGAGTAAGTTCCGCACTTGAATTCATCATAATTCTACATAATATAACAGAACATGCACGATTTAATTCTAAAACTAATTACTCAGATGAAATATCGGATAATTATCAAAATGAATCATATAACTTATGAATTGATCCATACCATGTGATATCGGTTAATATCAGTTGTATGTTTTCCATCATGTGATGTTTCCTCATTGCGGGCCATAATTTACCTGTAATTCAGAAAAACCAAAGTATCAAATGAATGATATGCAAATATGTAAATAAGAAATATATACATACATAAGAAATGTATAAATAAGAAAAACATGGTACGTATAAATAAGAAATAATATGTAATTTTATTGAATGAGACAATATGTAATTTTACAAGTACCTTTAACATCTCTTTCTTTTCTTAGTTTGAACGTGGTTTACTTGTCTCTTAACAACACGGACGGATGGATTGATCCAAATTCCCTCGTTATGATCATTTCTAATATATGATTCGTCTGCTCTAATATTCTCATCTGGATCATCCATAATATAAGATTCATTCTCAACATCAACATCCCCCTTTTCTCCAATGTTATCATCGATTACTTTGTTGGAAAAAGAACTATAGACCATTTCGTACTTGTCGGATCAGTGACATAGAACACTTGTATAGCTTGCGTGGCTAGAATAAAAGGCTCATCTTTGTACCCCACCTTATTAAGATCCACTTGCAAAAAACCTGACTTATCCATTCGTATGCCACTATTATTTTCAACCCACTTGCATCCAAAGATAGGAATCAGAAACTTCTCATAATCAAACATCCAAATGCGCTCGATTACCCCAAAATACGAGGAAATGTGCATTGCTTCGGCAAGCACGGTGACACCACTATTTTGCATTGTACTTTTATCATCTTGTTCCTTGGTATAAAATGCGTTCAACAGGGTACATCCATCTCATATAGGCAGGTCCACACAGTTGTGTCTCTTTCACAAGATGCACAACTAAATGTACCATTATGTCAAAGAATGACGGAGGAAAATACATTTCAAGCTCACACAAAGTAATAATTATTTCTTTTTGCAATGTTGGTAAGATCGCAGGATCGATCACCTTACTACAAATAGATCTGGAAAAAAACACAATTTTGTTATTGCGCCTCTCACTTTTTCTGGCAAAATAGAACGTATACCTATTAGTAGAAAGTGTTCCATTAGAACATGGCAATCATGTGTCTTTAAACTCTTTAACTTTAGGTCTTTCATAGAAACAAGTCTACTAATATCTGAAGAGTATCCTTCTGGAACATTAACTTCACTCAGAAACTTACACATTATCTTTTTCTCCTTTCTAGACAAAGTATATGCAGCAGGTGGTAGATATATGCAATTTCCTTTCTTCAAGGGTCGTAATTCATTTCTTATTCCCATTGCTACCAAGTCCTTTCTTGCTTTAAGGCCATCCTTAGACTTTCCTTGTATATTGAGTAACGTACCAATAACACTTTCAAATACATTTTTTTCAATATGCATAACATCAAGGAAAATGTCGTACATACAACGACTTCCAATACGGAAACTCAAAAAAAATTGACCTCTTCTTCCACCCACGCGTGACAAGCGTATGAGAAAAAGGCTTGCCAAACTTAGTACTCACATCTTTCACCTTTGCAAAAATTTGTTCGCCGGTCAATGTAGGTGGAGCTCTACGTTGTTCTGAATTTCCATTCAATGCTTTTCTCCATCCACGGTAGTGATGATTAGAATTTAAGAATCTACGATGACCAAGAAAGACATTCATCTGACCAAATTCCAACCGCGTCCAATCTGTGTTTTCTTCACAGATAGGACACACACATTGACCTTTAATGCTATACCGCGATAGATTTCCGTATGCTGGGAAATCATTAATTGTGCCAAACAACATGGCCCTCAAATTAAAACTTTCTTTCCTATATCCATCATAAACCTCCACACCGGTCTCCCATAAACTCTTTAAGTCTTCGATTAAAGGTGTCAGGTATACGTCTATGTCATTCCCTGGTTGTTTAGGGCCATAAATTAACATAGATAACATCATGTACTTACGCTTCATACATAGCCATGGAGGTAGGTTATAAATCATAAGAATTACAGGCCAGGTGGAATGTGAGATACTTTGCAGACCATGCGGATTCATTCCATCAGTCGATAATGCCAAGCGAAGGTTTCTAGCTTCTTCTCCAAAATCAGGATAATCAATATCAATTTTCAGCCACTGTGGTGAATCTGCCGGATGTCGATACTTCCCATCTATAATTCTATCATCTGCATGCCAAGTCAAGTGTTTCGCATCTGTTTCACTATGAAACATGCGTCTGAATCTCGGAATTATAGGAAAATACCATAAGACTTTTGCTGGTGACAACGTTTTCTTATACCGAGATACACCGCATTTAGGACACTCGTTTAATGATGCATACTCATTTCGAAACAAAATGAAATCATTTAGACAAGCATGTATCTTATCATAGCTCATACCAATAGAGCATAACATTTTTTTAACTTCATAGGTTCGATTGGGAAGAACATTATCCTCCGGAAGCATCTCTTGAAGTAGGGCTAACAACTCTGTGAAACTTTTATCCGACCATCCATTACCCGCCTTTAAGTTGCACAACTTTAATATCGCAGACAATCTTGTGAAAGTTGTGCAACCTTTATACAACGTTCTCTCTGCATCGCTTACCAACCTCTCAAACATCTTGGGACAATCTTGAAGATCTTCTTCAAGTGCTTCTGCAATCTCTTCGACTCGATCATAATCATATGTATCCCTACCATTTTCCTTTGAAGTAGAGGTCGTATTATTCTGGGGTTCAACATTCTCGTTATTTATCTCACCATGTAATGTCCAACATGTGTAACTTCGATCAATTCCATGTCTCATTAAATGAGATTCCAACTGAACCGCGTCAATTCGGCGCCCATAACAGCAACCTAAGCAAGGACATGTGATCCTACTTGGGTTTTTGGCGTGTTCAACAGCAAACTTAACGAATTTCGATACCCCATTCTCGTACTCTTTTGACAATCGATTAACAGACATCCAATTTTTATCCATACTATGAAAGTTAAGCAAAAACAGAGAATACCTGTAAAGAAATCACTAACTTCTAAGAAAGTTGTACAATAGGATGCTTGGAAACAATCACAACCTTGCTCTTCTCAGATAACCCCTATAACAGACAATATATAAATTTTATTAAAATCATATTAATAATTAACCAAAACAAAAATACTAGATAATCCACCAAAATAAATCATATTAAAAAAAACTAGATAATAAATATATTGCAATTGAAATTGAATCACTCATTTATAATAAATATAATATAATAAACTATTTATTCCCTTTCTACTATTAAAGCATGCTTTCATGAAGGTGATGCATAGTTTATATTCTTCACCTACAAACAACAACACACTCTTTTGAAAAATCCCATAACTACAAACACATTCCATTTGCAAGAAATAGAAAGAATCACATTCCAATAATGCATTCAACTATCAGAATAATAAATATGAAAAATGAAAAACTTCAAATACCTCAAAAATGGTGGAAATGCGCCGGTGGTGGAAATGGACGGACGGATGAAGAAGGACGAAAATGGACGGACGCAATGGACGGACGGTGGTGGAAATGGACGGACGAAATGCACGGACGGAAAGAGGAAAGGAAAATGAGAGTTAGGGTTCATTTTCGCGTCTGGGAAAGAAGAAGACGAATATTGTTATGTTTTTGCAATTTAACTGGGAATTGTAAAATTTATGCTACTTAAACCTATAGCAGCGTTTTTTTGGCCTTTAGCAGTGCTTATAAAAGCGCTGCTATAGGTATGCCTTAGGACCCCCCTTTAGCAGCGCTTATTTTAAAAGCGCTGTCATAGACCCCCCCCCCCCTTTAGCAGCGCTTTTTAAAAGCGCTTTCTTAGGCCCCCTTTAGCAGCGCTTTCCTAGACCCCCCCCATTTAGCAGCGCTTTTTTAGAAAGCGCTGTCGTAGGTATGAAATTTTTTTCTTTTTTTTTTTAAGACTCTTTAGCAGCGCTTTTTTATAAAGCGATGTCTTTGTATGCGCTGCTAAATGTCAATTCTGGCGTAGTGAGGTTTTGATCAAACTCCACATAATTTAATAATAGTCCATACAAGAGGAAATAGGTTAGGGGAATCCTCACTATCCCTAAGCTTAAACACCCATTATGAAAAAACCTCCCCATTTACCATGATTAAGTTTAAATCTTTAAACTCTTGGTGATGGAAGTTTCTATTCTTGAGAATGTCTCTTCTAGAGTTGCCTCAACTCATCTCATTTTTCTCTACTAACAAGTTCTCTAAACTTCCGACACCCTTATATAGAAAAATAAGCTTTATTTTTATTTTATTTATTCTTACTATTTTCCTTTATTTTATTAATTCTCATTATTTAACCCATAATTTCTAAATAACCACAACTCTTCCTATTTTCTACTATTATTATATTAATAAATCCTTATTTCTATTTTATTAAGACTATAAATAATAATACAATAAATCTCAAAGAAAACAAAAAATTCTAATAAACGTTTAATAAAATTCTACTAACATTCTAGTAGAATTTTCGGGGTGTTATAGTTAAGGTATCAGTTAGATCTCCCTAAGAATATTAGGAATCTCTATGATATGTTCATCTTGTTAGGGGAAGAGTCTAAGTCTAGGAGAGTGTTTTCTATAATTTGACATGATGTCGCGTGGTCTATTTGGTTGGCCGGCGCGCAATGAGAAACACTTCGCTGAAAAAACAAAAAACGTGAAAGAGTTGGAAGAGAAGAGTATTTATTTGACATGGAGTTGGTTTTTTGATTGGTTATCCGTGAACACCTAATTTTTCTTTGACTGACTTCAGAATCCTATCTAGTGTCATGATTAGTAGCGATTCTTTGGAGGTGTTTATTGATTCTTGGTGTAGCTGTGGTGCTTTTGGCCTGCAGATGGTGAGTCAGACGGTCTGAGCTCTAGTTAGTGGTCAGCAGAGTGAAGTTTTTGTCTCCAAATATAGGGAGCGTTCTTGATTGTTTTGGTTGGGTGATTTTTTACTTTGCTCTTTGGGATTTTTGGGATGCAGGTTTTAACAAGATATGCATATAAATTATGGCTTTAACTTTTTTTTTAATTAGTTTTATAAGCTGCTTTTAAGATTCATTTTATATGCCGTTCAAGGTAACTTAAAAGTCAATATGAAAACAACTTTATTTTATTTTATCTTTTGTTAAAGAGAAACAACTTATATATATAAATTTATATGATAAGTGTTTGTGTTGAAAGTGATTCACTATGTTGTTCATTTTAAATAAGGCAAAAATAAATTTATTTCTCGTAAAAAGTCAGGGTAGTATATGGTATAGTTCTTTCAAAAAATTGAATTATACCGAACTTAACCATAATAAAAAATTATTGATTGTGATTTTACGAGTCTATCGGATTATCTAACCACAAGTATATAATCTATCGTATAATTTTAAAAGATATCAAATTTACGGGAACTAATAATCAATCTACTGTGTAAAGTTAAGGCTAATGAATTTTTGAGTTAGGGAAAATTAAAACTAAAACTAAAACTAAAATAAGATTTAAAAAACATATCAGACAAGAGAGACTGGAATGTGATTCCGTGCATCTTGAGGACTTTGTAATTCATTGGCGTTAGTTAACGGTTAATTTGCCTTCGGTAAATAATACCAATTTAAAAACTTCATCTCGCACTATTGCGCTATTGATTAAAGCTACACTTTCTAACCATGAGATTTTTCTCTCGCTCGCCCATTTCAATTAAAAAGAATTTTTTGAAAACTAAATAAGTCCTAATTGATACCTAAAGTGTTCTCGCTGTATTTAAGATCAATGCCCAATTTTTACTATTCGGTTCAATCATCACACTCTCGCGTTATCGGCTCGAACCTTTATTTTTTTCCACTCTCGTGCAAAACATTTTGAATTAATATTGGAAACTAAAGTCAGAAGAGAAATTTATGAAAAGTTAACGTCAATTTAATTACCGAGTCCTGTCAGAACAACGATCATCATATACCAAACTTACGATAAACGGAAATTAATAACAATGATATAATAACCTGTGAAAATTTGAATTAAAATTGAAATACTTCTAATGTAATGAACCGAAACAATATAATTTTAAATATGTCAGGCAGAATTGCAATTCAAAAGTACAATATAAAACATAAAAATAATTGTGTGATAATCTTTCAATATAAGAAAGGTATGTAACTTTGCAAGATTAGATCAGCTTCATCAGAATTTCCCAGTCATACATGCATGCACTTGATGTTGATGTTTATGTGTTTCTCAATAATTGCTTTTATGCTATGCTACTTGATGTTTATGCATTTCTAAATAATTGCTTTTATGCTATGCTACTTGATGTTTATGTGTTTCTCAATAATTACTTTTAAACGTATATCCAAGTCAATCAAGGATTTGGTTCAATCTCAAAATGTAATATAATTGGAAATTTTTTGTTGAAACATGTAATCATAATATCAACCATGCAAACTGGCTTCTCCGCATCTCCAAAAACTTTCTCTAATATTGAGTTTTTTCTTGCTCATTTTTTTAAATATGTTATAATTTACTATTTTTATGAATAATATTTTTCTAAACAGTCGTATGTAAATCAATCTTGACTTCAACATGAAGTTTTCGTTTCTTTTTTTTTAAATTTTACACTGTCTTTGTTTATAAATATAAAAGAAATCTACAAAATTATTATAAAATAAATAGATGATTTTGCATATTTAAATAGTCTAATATGTTTTAACAAATAACGACTTTAAATGCTTTTAAAATATTTAATAAATAAATAATTTTGCATATTTAGATAATTTAATATATTTTAATAAATAGATATTTTGCTTTTAATATATTTAAATTCTAACTAAGTCAAATTAAAATCTCAAACACATCGAAAAATAAAAAAGCAAACCATATTAAACATTATTCAACGATCGTACCACTCAAATCAGATTTTAAATTAATTTTTCAAAACCTAAAATCATAGGCTTACATGGACATGCGTGTGTGTGTGTGTGTGTGTATATATATATATATATATATATATATATATATATATATATATATATATATATATATATATATATATATATATATATATATATATATATATATATATATATATATATATATATATATATATATATATATATATATATATATATATATATATATATATATATATATATATATATATATATATATATATATATATATATATATATATATATATATATATATATATATATATATATATATATATATATATATATATATATATATATATATATATATATATATATATATATATATATATATATATATATATATATATATATATATATATATATATATATATATATATATATATATATATATACTGTTCCAATAAAATTGAATTTTCATTATAAATTATTTTTTAAAACATTTATCACCCACATGAAAAATTAAATATTATTACCGATTAAAAAAAGTTGGCTTTTTAATAATTAATTTTTTACAATTTAAAATAAACTTCAATGTTAAAAAAATCAATAATGCTATTTAACCAAAGTTCCAATATAACCAAGTAATAATATATAATAAATTTTTTTAGTTAACTACAATTTGGTTCGTTAAATTTTGGTTTGGTAAACTGCGGTTTGATTATCGAACTCTTTGATAAATTGTAGTTTTGTTCATTAACTAGAGAGAATAATTCGTTGTTCATTAACTAGAGAGAATAATTCGTTCAATTCTATAGTTAGATTCATTTCTATTAATTTTTGAACAACCAACGACCTGGCTGGATACACAATATGTCCCCTAGAAAGTAGTATAATGTCTTCGAAAATATCGTAAGTCTCAGGCACTCTCTGCAAGAGCGAGATCACAATAGTTCCCTTGAGAAGTTGTACATACTACTTCCATAACTTGATAAGTTATCCAAACAACTAGATATTTCATCCATGAGTAGACCCTTAGCTGGTCCAACCAACATCTCACCTGTATATATAGATGCATCACGTTTTCTTATTGGCCTGTGATAATAGGATCAGCCGGAGTTTTGGAAAGAGAAGCAATAGTGTCGCACCTCGAAAAATCACGGAGACATTTCGGAGAAACAACCCTCGCACGAAAGGCACGGAAATGCGGTTTGACAGGGTCGCCACCGAACTTTATTTATCCCGAATAAACGGGAGAGAAAAATATCGAGAAAACCTCTTGAAAATGGAAGGAACACGGCCGTCGCAACATGATGTTCCCGGGTTCGGGAGTCGGTTATGTGAGGGGAAGGTATTAGCACCCCTCACTCCCGTTGTACTCAACGGGAACCTCTTAGGGTATTTCGCGGTGAGTGTTGTCTAGGTTTGCTTGTTTTTCTTCTCGATGATAAAGGTGAATTGGTAGGGTAAAAACGTTAAAGACGCTAAGGGAATATGGGTGGTTATAGGATAGGATGCTCACCAAGGATTGGGGCCCTTGTGCCTACGTATGCTCATTCGGACGAGAATGAGAAATCAGAGCGTCGTAGTTCGACTACGGGGAAGAATGGGGGAAAACGGGTAGGAATGTGGAGAAAGGTAGAAATGTGCTCGCCAAGATCATCGCAATCTTGTGCCTACGTATCTTACATTCAAACGAGAATGAAGAATCAGAGCGTCCGTAGTACGTGGTAACAACCACGAAAAGAAACGGGATTGAAGTGGGTTTGAAGTTATGTTGAGAAATGAAAGAGTGATTGACAAGAAACCCAAAGGGCATGCCTTGAGAACTTGTCATTCAAGAATTCAAGGAATGCGCGATTCCAATAACTCAATTCTTTCGGAACTTGGGTTGAATAGGTGGAAGATAAAGGATTGGATGTTTTGAAATCGAAAGAATGAACTGATAACCACTCAAGGGCATGCCTCGAGAGTTACTCATTCGAATATTCAAGGAATGCTAGATTCCAAGAATATCTCTCTTTCGTAAGTTTAAAAAACATTTGTAAAAAGATTGAATCGAAACTGGAATGCGAGACAAAAGGAGGTTGGTTTGAAAATGGCTCGACGACGAGTCGAGGATTTGATTGAATACAGAACCGACTTGACGACGTGTGAAGGGTTAGATTGTGAGAAACGATATTAGTCCCTAAGGGTGCCCCTAATATCGAAACCATGAGGAATTGTGAAGTGTGTGCGAAATGTGGGTTGTTGTGAATGCGTACGAGCACTCGACTTAGGAGAGCATTTGAAAATGTTTGAAAAAGTCGAAAGATTGAGTGAATAATAACTCAAGGGTGTGCCTCGAGAATTATTCACTCAAAAATCCAAGGAATGCTAGATTCCAAGAACCTCCTTCTTTCGGAGTTTAATCAAGAAGATGGTTTTGAAATGATTTGAATCGAAATGAGGGTATGAAACGAAATTGTGTGAATGAGAGGCAAGAAGATGAGATTGGATTTGAAAGTTTTAAAAGAAAAATGACGATAATTTGGTAAATGAGACGTCGGCCTCACAACCAATTAATCGGAGTATTATCGAGATGCTAGATCTCAACGACACCTTTTTCATTCGATTAGATGTTTGAATGAACAACGGAAATATCACACGGAATGCTATATTCCGATGATATTTCTTTGTCCAAAAGAGTATACTATAAAACGAAAAGTCGAAAAATACATTATTTAACGCGTCCGCCTCAATAACAATCGCCCCAAAACCCAAGAAGTGCTAGACTTCAAGGATTTAGTTTGTTTTGGAAAAAAAATACTCAAGGTGAGTCGAGGTTTGAATTTGAATTTTAAACGTGTGCACTAGCAAAGTGGGCTAGTCTTCTAAGCGACAACTAGAAATAATTGATCAAATAGGTATCACTGTAAGGAAGCACAGGATTAAGCTTTAAAATAATCCTTTAAAATGTTGTGTATGGTGATCAAAGGTTGATGGTGAGGCTTTGAAAGCACTCGACTTATAAAGGTGGAAAATGACTCGATAAATCGAGAATTTTTTTAAAAAAAAAAGTCTTGAGGCATTTAAAGCATAATTAAGAAGAAAGAAAAAAATATATAAACTATTACATTTGTGGGAGTTGGGATACGTTGTTGTCGAATGGGGATTAAAATATAATGCAACAAATTTGTTTGCAATATTTACAAAATATATTTACAACATTATTTCCACACCAAAAGAGAAGCAATTTGGGAAAACAAAATGTATGAGAAAGTGAATCTAGAAACATAATGGATTCTAATATCATCTAAACTCAAATTTTAATAACAGTATATAATATAGATAACTAAATAAGTGAAGAAGATATATATAAAACCTACTGTTAAAGATGATGCATTAGAGGGTGTTAACAATATTACCATTTTTTAATAACAGACATGGCCAATAGAGTGCGAACACGTGTCCCAGACCCACTCAAGAAAAAAAACCAAGCCTCAAAATCTCCTTTGTACACTACAACATAAAAAGTTAGCAGCAATTGTATCTTAAGGAAATCTAAACCGAAAACCCAAATTCACACCGAAGCTGATACATGCGTCGGAGGAACAAAACTTCAGAATTTGTTTTCCGCTATAACCATTATCCATTAACTTCATATGGCATAAGGATCAAACACAACATAAAACATGAGACGAAGGGATCCGACAAAACTAAATATGCAGAAAAAAAAAGAGAAAATACAATGGTCCACATATTCACAAAATCCACACAAACAGGACTCAAAACTAGATTAAACTAACAAAACAATCGAAAATCTCTTGCAGCAAACTGAAGATCAAAATGGAAGCAAAAAAAAAAAACAGACCAAAATATTATCACCAGATGAAAGTAAATCGCGAGCTAGCATCCAGAATTCCATCGACTCAGCTTTACCTCGAGAATCGCCTTCACAAAATCGTCTGTCTCGTGTTCTGCTTGAAATAATAAATTCCACTATGAATCCGGGTTGATGTGGTGTCGTCGAGCCGTGCTACTGCGAATCGAAACTTACGTTGTGGTTGTGCTGCTAAGGGAAGTCGCGCAAAAGCCAGAGATGTCGCGTTGATGCTGGCTCAGAATCAAGGTCGCACGAGAACTATGTTGTTGATGTCGTCGTCAGAAATTTCAAAACTTCAATGGGACAACATACAAATACGATCACCCTCAATATCAATGTGAGATTAGATCGAAAATGGTGGAGGAATTTGTGTTGTTGTTGAGCTGTTTTTGCCGGAAAGAGAAGGAAAACGATGGTTTGGGGTTGGGGTTTTACGGTGGATGAAACAGAAGGAAGATGTGGAAGAAGATGGAGTTATGGCAGAGGTGACTTGAAATGGTCAAGAAGAAGGTGGTCGTGTAGGATTTAGGGTTGAGTTCGTGACGGTGGTGAAGGAGAAAGAGTTTGAAAGGGGTTAGCGGCGAAAGGCATTTTGAGAAGAAGATGGAAAGTTGCTTAGGGTTTCGATGGGGGAGTTAGGGAGGCGAAGAAGAGAAGGATGATGGTGAAAGTTGAGGGGGTTTTTCAGCGGCGCCGTTTTCACTTTCGGAGAGATGATGAATAGTTTTCAATTAGGTTTTTTTTCACACTGAATTCCTCATCTCCCTTATATGCTCCATCCGACCCATCCTCTCAACCTCCATGGGCTCTGCACACGGGCCTTGATCCAATCCCTCTTTCTCAATTATCTTCTTTTTCTATTAACTTTCTTTCCAAATTTTTTACTTAATTTTCTATTCTTTTAATTAAAAATAAAACAAAACTAATAATATAAACTAATACCTTATAATACTAACTAACATAATTAATTAATATATAATAGCTATTAAATAAATATTAACAAAAAAACAAACTAAAAAAAAATATTAATTACTTATTTTTAACAATTAATCAATAATTTTCCTAAATCTAATTTCTTAATTCTATTATAATTCTAAACAAAAATCTAATTCAATTCTAATAAAAATCTATTTCTATTCTAATTTAAACATCTAATTCTATTAAAATTCTAAATAATTCTAAATAACTCTAATTCTAAAATCTAAAATCACTTAATTAAAATTCTAAATTTTAGCTTCTAATTAAAACTTAATATAAATTCTAAATCAATTTTCTAAAAAATCTAATCCTAAAATCTATCTAAATTAGTCCTATTTTAAATTTAATTAAAATATGCTCTTAATTCTAATTCTATTATTTCTAAACTAATTCTACCTTCTAATTAATTCTATTTCTAAAATCTAATTAACTAAAAAAACTAAATTCTATTTCTAGTCTCTAAATAATTAAAAAACTAAATTTTAAAAATCTAATAAAATATTAACAAACAATATACGTATAAAGAACTAGTAAAACATGACAGAATTAAAATTCACAATAACATCCTTAGGCCACGTGTCGCGCTCTCATTAGCCAAAAATGATAAAAATTGAAAAACACCCAATTGTGAATGGACACGTGTCTAAATGACGTGAAATTATGCGGGCAATGCAAAAATAAAAATGGAATCGAAAAATGAGAAAATATTTAAAAAAGGGTAGGACAAATTTAGTGTATGACAGATGTCCCTATCTAATCGGCTTAAACCTAGGGAAATGAACTGTTGCAGCGTTCGTTTTCTCGAGGTAGAAGTCAATTAAATATGAAGAAGACCCTGAATTTGTCCGAAAAGAAAAGAGATACTTGGGAATTGAAATACTGGATAAATGTAAATCTCTGAGTAAACTGTAAATAAATGGCAAAAGGTCGTCACCACCAAAAGGATGATAGAGCAAAACACACACCGACCACTACCACCAAAAGGATGATAGGATAAAAATTACCGCACAATCTGACATCAATAAAGATGACAGACCCCCATCAAAAGGATGACGGAGCGAAACTCACACCGGCCACTACCATCAAAAGGTGATAGGACAAACACTATCGCACAATCTGACATCAGTTACGATGACAGACCCCCACCAAAAGAATGATGGAGAGAAACTTATACCGGCCACTATCACCAAAAGGATGATAGGACAAACACTATCGGACAATCTGACATTCCAAAATACATCATTCTAGCATCTTGTAGAAGGTTCTAGACATTCCAAAATGTCAGCTAATTTTCTCCACTACCTCATCATCATTAATGCTCATCATGCACCCTCATTTTCCGTCATTTCAGACCATTTGATCTTTGAGTAGCATTGGGATTCCCCAACCGAGTTAACTAATAACTAACTGAGTTAGACCCCAACTCAGTTAGTTGGGCCTAAATAACTCCAAACAAAATGCCAAACCTCATTTAACTACCTTCATACCAATTTCCAAGCCACAATTCACTCCAAGCCTATGGCCTATATAAGAAAACCCCTCACATTGATGAAAGAACCTTCACTTTGATCCTGAATTTTTCACTCTTCACTCTCATTTTGCTCTGAATTTTCACCCTTCATTCTCTGAATTTTTTGCAGCATTTTCTCTCAATCATCACATTCTTCCCTAAACCTCACAAACGTTCATTCACCAATAAACCATAGCAAGCTTTACATTGAAGCTTGCTATTCTTTGAGCTAAACCTCCGCTCATCCCCATTTCATCACTGAATTCTGCAGCAACAACAACATTTACTTCATTTCAACCTTTGGAAGTTGATTATTGAAGTAATTTTGGTGCAAGTTTGGATCCGAAGCAATTATCGCATTATTCTCGGTTTTCTTATTATGGTTTGCTAAAGATCTCTATATTTCCTAGTTTTCTAAGCTTCTCTTCATCACATTTTGATCACAATAATTACCAAGGTAAATCTCAGCCTTGTAGGTTAGTAAATTTCGCTTAATTTACCGCTTTCGATCGATTTCGCGATTTCACAATGTAGTGCTTAATTGATGTTTTGCTACATGAATAATTACTTTACATGTTTGATTCTATTAGTTCTTGATTGCTCTGAATTAACATGAATTTTGCATCTACTTCCATGCTATGTTACACTATGATCACATGCAATAAGTGATTCTGAAAAGTGCTTTTCAAAAATTTGTTTTTGCTATTTTCACAGGTGTAACTGGTTATTTCATTTGGTGTAACCGATTACATCCCTTGCATGCGCCCATAAATGTGACTTTTTTCATGGTGTAACCGGTTACACCATTTCTGGTAATCGGTTACACCTGACATTTTTTTGCCAAATTCTTGTTGGTTTGGGACAGTTTTGCATGCTTTTCTTGTATACTTTCCCATGCTTGCCTATATTGATGCCAATGCTATTGTTTTACGTAAGTACATACTTGCAATAGTTTTTGTTTAATTAATTGCATGCTTTTACTTGATTATCTTGCAATTTTGCTACATGCTTGAAGCACTTTTTCATATTTTTGCTTATGTGTTAACATGAAAATGCTTAGAAGTGCATGCTAGCTTGTTCTTGTTAATGCTTTGCAATTCAAATTGATGCATTAGATTTTTTCTTTCATGAGAAAATTTAATTTTGTTTAACAATTATTTCCCACACTTGCTTTGATAATCTTTCAACTTGCTTGAAAGGTTATTGGCATCTTCTCCCCTTTGATTAGTTAATCAAAACCTTGTTTTGATTGATTAATTCCACCCTCTCCTCTCTTTAGGATCTCCTTAAAGCCCCTTATTTCTTGATCCTATTTCGAGTTGGACGACTGCGAGATGAGCTAGGGCACTGTATAAATTGCGAGGCGATATCAATTCTATCAATCTCGATTTCTGCACTACACTTTGGGTGCTAGAGAAAGAATGAGAATGGAGAATTCCTACCCTCATTCTGACTATTTTTGGTAGGGGGCGAATGACCCTGAGCCTGGAGTAGTCACCTCTATCCCCATACTGTAGTGTCTCTAGAGTCGATCCTTGGTAGTTACTCATTCCTGCCCTAGTTTTTCTCTCCCTTTGTGTTAGCAACTTTCTCTTGGTTCAACACCCTTTCGTTGGTTAACCACTTCCTGTCAATTAAAAGATCAACTTCATCTGTTCTTTGGTTAACCACTATCTATCAGTTAAAAGACCAATTTTCCTCTTTCATGTTGGGTTAATCACCTTTTGGTTAAAATACCCATTTCTTTGGTTAACCACCATCCCTCGATTAAAAGACCAATTTTCTTCTTCCTTTGCCAAAGGAGCCAGCATCCTTTGCTGAATCAATTGTAATTGCATCAAGTGTTGAAGTAGTTGCGAATATGGCATCGGTGGCGCATCAAACTGCCTATTTACAGCTCTGCCTCTATCTTGGAATCTGCGAGGAGCATAACCCTTTTGTTGTGGTTGTTGACGCTGTTGCTGTTGTTGCGGTGGCGGTACTGCTAGAATTATAATGCTTGCAACCTGAGGTTGTTGTTGATGGTAATGTTGACGTTGATTTCTACTTGTTCCCTGGGTACTTGATAATGTGTTAGTTTCTCCCTCCCTTTTCTTACCAAAACTTCTCCTCTGTCCTCCAGCTGAGGATCCTTCATCGGCTTGAATTTTACCCAATTTAATTATGTTCTCGACTCTTTATCCCGTAATGATTAACTCTGAAATAACTGAATAATATATGTATTCAATAAAATTTAAAAGAATAGTGTTTGCTAAAAGATTATCAAGTTAATTACCAATACTTTCAAAAGTAGGGCACTAAATTGCTAAGAACTTGGACGGTTGAATGTTAATCATTCTCTTCAGTCAAATTATAATTATAAAACTAGTTCTTGAAAAATAATAAACTATAATAATTTAAATAACAAAATAAACTAAAATAATTTAAATAACAAAATAAACTTAGTAACTAGTAACATCTCTTTGTTAGTAATTATCAAAATATAGTTAGAATACCTGAAATTTAACCAATGATCAAAATAAAACATCGCTTGAGAGATTCAAACTCTCGCGGGAAACCCCGTGTACTTAGCAGACACACGTCTTAACCACTCGGCCAAAGCGTCGTTGATGGAATTATAACCAATGTCATGTAAATTATACATAAATAAAATATCATCACATGTGTATCCATAAATTATGAATTTTTCATAATGTTGCATTCAGCCATTTCTAGTAGTAGGAGACAGGCTTTGTTGCTTTAACTTGAACTAGTTGTAGGATTTTGGAACTTGCAGCTGTTTCTGGTAAGGTATACTGGGTTAGACCGAAAGTTTTCTTCAAATTTAATAGGCATATTTAACATGATAAAGTGATTGACACCTGTTTTTGGAGTTGCAGTAAATGCACTGTGAAAAAATAAGTATAATTTTATTTTCTCCAACAAGACTACCATTGATGGTAACTCTTCTCTAAAATATCTAACCAAGTTCTCTATTATTCATCTCAATCGGTTGGTTAGACATAATAATTTTACTCAATTGGATATTCATATCGAAGTATCTTAGACTTCTCTCTCTCACAGTTGATGAATGTAGATGGCTCTTTTATTAATAATTATAGTAACTATCTATTGAGAATTAGGTGAGAGATTTTTATTTAGCATTCATACATATATATACTTCTCAACTCTACAATTTACCTTTCATATGGAAAAAAAAAAACTCTAAAACCCAAAATTCAGTAGGCAAAGTTAATTTTGGTAAGAATTTTATGAAGTCATTACCATTAAAGACAGAGAAGCATTGCAATTTTCAGTGGAAAAAAAATGTGGCATCATGTTTTATCAAATTTATCGTAAAATGTGGTGTGTCTCATTTTGTCTCACTCTTCCATAAATGTTGGTAGTGAAAAAATAATAAAAATGAGATGGCTGGGGGAGCTCTTGAAATTTTACAAAGTTTTTCACCATTATATAGATATATATTGGGAAAAACTCAAGTCCTAAATTAATTAAAGATAGTGTCCACACATATATTATTTTCTTTTATTTTTCATTTCTGATACTTTCTCGTTATGTGAGAGAGAGGAAGAGACCATTTCCAATTCTTTCTCATGGTGTGAGAGAGGGTGGAGGGACAAAATTTCAAAATGAGAGAGTTTCAAAGAGAGGGAGATGGTTAAAGAGTTGACTCTGAAGTGCGTATTTCAACAATCGTCTACTACAAGAAAACCCTTGAGCAAAGAGTTCAAGAAAAAGGAAAGTAAGAAAAAAAATTTAAGAAAATTTAAGAGCCTGATGTTGTAAACACTTTAAATTGAAATCTAGGCGAATTGAATATTGCGAAGAAGAAATTTGAAGATCTCAAAAAAGATTATGTAAATTCAAATATTCAAATGGGAAAATGTAAAAAGAGGAATTATTAGCAGAATGCATACAGTCTATTAGAGTAAAAAGGTAAAAAGATTGTTGGTTGTGTTGTCACATTGTACTATGGGTTCACCACCCTTTATTCTTTGTTTTATTTTTGTTGGTTATAGTTGTTTGTTGTGTACTTACCATACGTGTTCTTATCACTCGAAAATTCAAAATTTGTTTTTTTAAAGTGTTGGAAGCAAAGGTGTATTGGAAAAACCAAGTAACATATATCGATAACTCGGCTCACTCATCATCTATATCCACACATCAAGCCCAATAGCGCTGAGCGTGAAGGGGCGTATTGGAAAAACCCAAGACCCACATTGGTTAAAGATAGTATTAACAAGAACTTTTACCTCAAGGTGTGACCTATAATCTTAGGTCACATTCATATCAAGCTTCATTCAACATCATTTGATCAAGAGAAATTCAAGTTTGGTGCATGATTCCAAAGTTGATTCAAGTATGGTTCATGTGTTTATTTTCATGTCATCTCCATCCAATTCTCAAGCAATTATTAAGATTATTCAAAGGAAAATCAAGCTTCCTTCATTTCGTACTTAAATGTTCATCATTGGGCCTTTGGATGCAAGAAATAACAAGAAGTCTTAGATTGGCACATGTTTGGTTGACCTAAAATCTAGTATACTTGGTCCAAACACCATAACTCTCTCATTTCTCAATATTTTTGGAATGTACTTTAAGCCAAATGTCACATTTGAACTCCTCTACAACTTTGTTTCAAGAGTCAAACATCAACTTTGCCTCTAAGTCCATCAATTTTGAAATTTTCCAAGTTGCCTATGTGTGCACAAAAGTAGGTCTAAGACCTAGTCGACGTAATGCCTGGCCTAGAATTTCAGGTCATAACCTAAACTTTTCATCCATGTCATTTTCAACTCAAGCATCCTTTTGATCTGATTCTTTTTGAATTTGGTTCTTCATCATGAAGAGGTCATTTGGCCCAAAGAACATCTCAAAATGCAGAAGTTGATTTCATTTGGCCTAAGCTCAAACGTGGTGCCATGGACTTTGCATTTTACGCATAACCTGAAACTTGTAATCATCCAAATCTTCACTTGGAACCACCAATACACGTTCAAACTTATTTTTCCTTGCAAAATGCGTAGAGTGGAGTGCAAAACGACCAGGTTTCATGCCCAAGTCACGCTTTTCACCCTTGCCCTCACACAGATTGCAAATCACAAAATTCCAATTCTATTCACACGAATTCAGATCTATTTCACATGTGTGAGCTGCTCAACACTTTTTCCAAAAATAGAGGAAGCATTTTCCTTCATTTTCAAGCTTTGATAGCCAAAGAAACTCTACAACCATTTAAACTCGATACCTCAAAAAACCACTTAACCATTTATTTGATTCAAGATCTTTTAGCTTCGTTTCTTCGCCCAAAATCACTAACTGACCTCCTGTGAAGCTAACTGAAGCATTGACGTCGCTTGAAACTCCTTGGAACCAGACTTCCAAATCCACCATTATTGACCTTCGAAGCTTCAACTGAAAAGGTAGATACGACTAAAATTACACTTCAAGCAAGTTATCAGTCTCTTCATCTAGATTCATTGATTGAAAGCCCCCAACTACCTGAAAAATTTATTCTTCATATTAGTTATTTGATTTTACTTTGAAGAACTAAGGTTCTTCGTGTTCTTGAGCAAATTCTCTCTGCTCAGAGCCAATCAATGACTCTGATGCAAAGAGACATGAACGATTAAGTATTTGGAAGTTGGGTTCATGTTTAATTGAGTTCATGGATTTGCAGAAATCCACTCAAGGTTGAAGATAAATGCCTGCACGCGTTTTTTCAAATCATGTAACTAATCGTTGGCTCCCTAATTCAAATTTTTTTAAAAAAAATTATTTTCTTTTCCTTTTTTATGATTTATTTTAAATAACTCCTTTGACCTTTTTGACTCCAATTTATTTTCATAAATTATAAAAATTATTTTTTATCATATGTCTTTTTTTTTCTTCAGAGTTTTAAAATCATTTTTAACATTTTTTGCTTTTTTTCTTTCTATTTTCCTTTTACCTTTCATTCAAAAATTTATTTTCATGCATTTTGAAATATTTTTCTCTCCAACTTTTGTGATTTCATTACTTGTAATATTTCTGAAATTCTCAATTTTTTTGGTAATTTATTTGATGTTTTAATACCTTGTTTGATTTTTCCTTTTATTTTCCATTTTAAATCATTTTAAAATTATTTTAATCTTCTTTTAATTACTATTTTGGTCCATTTTCTGTTTGACTTTTGTTTATTTGGATCATGACTTGGTTGACCAATGTTTCATCAATTTCTATTGGACTTTTAATGATGCTTTGGTTGTATTAACATTCATCATTTCAAACTTATCATTTAAATAATCATTTGATCATTTTTGGTACTTTGGATTAATGATAAGTTGATCCCATTGTATTGTGAACTTGGATGATTGAAATTGATTATTAGATGACCCGTTGCCTTGTTTCAATTATGGTTGATCATTTCTTCTCCTCCATCTTCTTCTTCTTTTGCTTTTGTTTTGACTATTGCGTTACATTGTTTTAGGAGAATGATTTTGTATCATTTCTCTAACATGTATGATACATAAATTATTATTGACCAACCTAAGATAAGTTTGACTTCTACATAAGTCCACTTACGATTGCTTAACATAATGCTAAATTGTCCAAACTCAGTTGAATCCTCACTAACACTAACATTGACATATTAATTATGCTAACATCTAACTTTTACTTTTATGCACTTTACTTTTATGGCATTTACATTCATGTCATTTACATTCTTGCATTTTTTTGCCTTTTACTTTATACATTTTATTGCCTTCTTATTTCAAAGAACAAAAATATTATAAAATGGCTAAAACTCTAAAAAAACATTAATCTGATCTTATGGACTTTGTGTTACTATCCCTTACTTCAGGAGTATTTTAGACTTTGGACCTTAAGACTTAGTGTTTTCCCTTTCATGAGTGGTATATGAGACTTTGTGATTCATCTGAGACCTAGTGATTCCTCTGGACCCTCTAATATTCAATTCAAGACTTGGATATTCTTTATGGCCGTGTGACTTAGTTATTCATTTGGATCTTTTGATATTCATCTGCTCGCGTGCTTGTTCATCTTGTGACTCAATCTAAAGGGAAATGAATGCTTGTTTTTACCAATGTCAAATGCTTGCTCCACCTTGCGGTTAATACTCTTGCACACACAAAGGCTTTCTCTTGAGCTATCTTACAATGTGACCTTTTATTTCATGTAATTTACTTTATGCTTTAGGATAGTGTAACACCCTTTTCTATCCCACGAATATTATGGCAGAATAATCAAATTTATCAGAGTAAAATATTGAAACGCAATAAAATCACCTCAACGGGCATATATTTCTCAATAAATTCAAATCAAGGTCAATACTCCATAAACAACAGGTTTTCCCAAAATTACTCAAAAATATTACTCAAAAGGCAGCGAAACTCAAAAAGGAAAATCCAAAGTTTTCCTTTCATTGCAAGGAAATCCACACAATAAAAATCAATAAAATATGGTTTAACTCAAAGACTCCAACCCGATGTTACACTATCAGAGCAAGACTCTCTAAGTCAACCACAATGGGCAACGATCCAAAAACTCCAAAAATCCTCGACGACATCCACGGCTAAACCCGGTCATCTGCATGTTACCCACGTAGAGGCAACATTCAAACAAACAGGGTGAGTAAAACGATTCATAATAATCAATATGAGAATCAATATATAAAATGACGTTATTTTCATATTCAATATCATCATACTCATCAAGGAACATCAAAGGTCACAACATTGTAAATTACACCAAATTGTCACATAAATGCAATTGTAACAAGACTCATACATGTGATACCAATCAATGAAGTTCTATGGACACTGGTCCATAAACCCTTCATAGATCCCTACTCGAGAACCGGAGCGCAACAAAATACCTCACATCCGCACAATGGGACTGAAGCCACAAAAATCAAGGTCCTGAACCGAAGTCCGGATGCATATGAATGCATGATGCACACATCAATATCATCCTCTTAATAAACTCATTAGGTACATCATCATTCACCAAAAATCATCATAATAATCATGTCATCATTTAATCATCAAAACTCATGGAATCAACATCATAATTCATCATCATTACTTATAGGAATCATCACTACAATCATGTATTAATCACATAGGAATCACAGTCATACTCCTGGTAATTCATCAAGAAAATCACAACATCAAAGCATCAAAATATCACTGCACAAGCATACACACAAGTATTCAATAAATTATCCACCAATAATTTCACAACCGGCAGCAAAGAGTGCAACAATTCATTAATAGAACATATACATAATTGACTTCCCAAACATATTAGATATAAAAATATTATACAAATAATTATCTTATCTATACTATGTTATAGCCATGTTCATTAGCTTTCCAACACTTTGAATGGGGACTAAAATGCACTTACGGATTAAAAGTTACGTCCAAAATGATTTCGATTAAAAACATGAACAGTCGTGACGGACAACATGCATAATTTTCTGCGTTTTTCACCGTTGGAAGCCTTCCGGATCTCCAATTTATATTCCGTAAAAACTCAAACTCTTAAAAAATTACAACTCATCCAATATTATAAATATCTTAAGTAAATTTACATTTTTAACACAATTAAACCATCTAATCATCGTTTTAAGATTATGCCTAAAACCTTTAAAACTAATGGATATAGGTTCAATCCCGTATCATATTTACGCCTCCGATTCCCATAATTTCTTACAAATACCCCTCGATCATTAAAGCTTCTCACAATCCAATTACCCTATAGAGTTGAAACCTCAACAACAAATTTTTGTCACGAAGTCCTACCTTCCCTCTAACCCAAATCGACCTCAAACCTATAAGACCATCAGTTCAAATCCCTATACGGTAAAAACCTCAATAATAGATTTTGGTCACGAAGGCCTAATTTCCTTTATCTCAAAATTAGCCTCAAACCCTTTAAACCTTTAAATCAGCTTTTAAATACATTGAATCACATATTGAAAACAATGAAGGCAATACTCCTGATACCTTAATTGCGGACTCTAAGCCTTTCTCCTTGATTCTTGAAAACCTCGCGAAGCCTTACCTCAACCCTCTTCCTCAAAGTTCTGGCCTCTATTTCTTTCCTTTTCACGGTCTAACAAGAATTAATCCTAATTCCCTAAAAATTCATTTTTGTTAAACCTAACTTTGAGCCTTAAAATTGGCCTTTACAACTTCACCCTCACTAATTCCTCCTCAAATGTCTATTTTGCCATTAATTTACTTATATTTATTTAAATTAATAATAATACCAATATATTCATATTATATATTATTATTTAAATAAATAACCCAAAATCCATAATTCTCAATACTTCATACCAACCACCGAAAATCACCAAAAATACGAATATTCATATTTAAATAAATTATATAAATATTCCAATAAATTTGGGGTGTTAAAACTCTCCTCCACTTAAAAGAATTTTCGTCCTCAAAAATTACCTCAAGGAAACAGAGCCGGATATGACTCTCTCATCTGATCCTCAGGCTCTCAAGCCCAACTTTCTCCAGCTGGTCCTCCCAAAACTACCTTTACCAAGGAAACCTCTTACTTTGCAGTTGCTTCACTTCTCGTTCATCAATTCATACTGGCAGTGCCTCAACAGTCAAATTATCTCTCACTTGTACATCATCTATCTGAATCACATGTGACGGATCTAGAATGTACTTCCTCAACTGAGACACCTGAAACACATCATGCAAATTCCCAAACGACGGCGGTAAAGCAATTCGATATGCTACTTCTCCCACGCTTTCGCTGCGCCACTCTGATACGAACCAATAAAATGCGGTGTCATCTTTAGAGACTTCAAAGCTTGGCCAACACCAGTTACCGGGTAACTCTAAAAAATATGTGATCTTCCTCTTGGAATTCAAGTGCTTTTATCCTCTTATCATGGTAACTCTTTTGACGACTCTGCGAAACTTTCATCTTTTCTTGAATCCTCTTGATCTTTTCAGTCGTCTCTTGCATAATCTCAGGTCCGAGTATAACACTCTCGCCTGACTCATACTAACACAATAGAGTCCTACACTTCTTTCTATATAAAGCCTCATATGGTGCCATTCTAATACTAGAATGATAATTGTTGTTGTAGGTAAACTCAATCAAAGGAAAATGACTATCCCACAATCCACTTTGATCCAACACATAAGCTCTCAGCAAATCCTCTAAAGACTAGATAGTTCTCTCTGTCTGTCCATTCGTCTGCGGATGATAGGAAAAACTTAATCTCAACATGGTACCCAAAGCATCTTGCAAACTCTTTCAGAATCTTAATGTAAATCTCGGATCTCCATCTGACACAATACTTGAAGGGATAACATGCAGTTTCACAATTCATCAATATACAACTCGGCCAGCTTCTGCAACGAATAATTGATCCTCTTCGGTATAAAATGAGCTGATCTAGTCAATCTATCCACAATAACCCAAACCGAATCATATCCCTTCAAAGTCTTCGGTAGGCTTGTCACAAAACCCACAGAAATGCTATTCTCATTTCCACTCTGGAATATTCAATGGTTGCATCAGACTCAACGGTCGTTGATGTTCAATCTTCTTCCTTTGATATGTCAAATAAGCCTAAACAAGCTCGGCAATATCTTTCTTCATACCTGGCCACCAAAATAATTTCCTCAAATCCTGGTACTTCTTCGTAGCACTGGGATGGATACTCAATCTACTTCGATGTCCTTCCTCAAGAATACTCCTTTTCAACTCAACAATATCTGGAACATAAAATCTATCACGACATCTTATGATATTATTTTCATTAATCTGAAAATCAGTTCTTCGACTTTGATTCATCAAATTCAACCGATACACCAACTCAAATCTGATTCTTGACCCCCTCGAATCTCATCAAGAATACCACTAGTAAGCTTCAACATACCAAACTTAACTCCATAATAAGTCTCTTCACAAACCAAAATCATATCACGAAATTTCTCAATCATTTCTAACTCTTTTACCATCATCATCGGTATATATGAAGATTTCCTACTCAATGCATTAGCTACCATGTTTGCTTTACCCGGATGGTAATTCAAACCAAAATCATAGTCTTTTAGAAGTTCCAACCATCTCCTCTGCCTTGCATTCAATTCTATCTGATCTAGGAAATACTTCAAACTCTTATGATCACTAAACATCTCAAATCTCGAACCAAACAAATAATGCCTCCAAAGCTTCGACACAAACCCAAAAACAACCAACTCTAAATCCTTCGTTAGATAATTCCTCTCATGCACTTTAAGTTGTCTTGAAGCATAAGCTAAAACTTGCTGATGTTGCATTAACACACCTCTCCATCCCATCAATGAAGCATCACAATATACAACAATGGTTTTGCCGGATTCGGAAAAATCAAAACATGAGCTGTTGTCAGTCTTCTCAAAAGCTCTTGAAACTTTCTTCACACTTTGCATCTAAAATAAAACCTTGAACCTTCCTAGTCCACTGCGTCAACATCAAAGATAACTTGGAAAATCCTTCAATGAATTTTCGATAATAATCCCAAGAAAACTTCTAATCTTAAAAATAGGTTTTGGAGCTTCCCATTGCGATACAACTTCAACCTTCGACATATCAATCGCAATAACTCTACTCGAGATCACATGACCAAGGAAACTCACTTCCTTCAACCAAAACTCACACTTTGACAGTTTTGCATAAAACTGCTTCTCTTTCAACGCTGATAACACAATTTTCAGATGCTTAGCATGATCCTCTTTACTCTTCGAATATATCAAAATATCATCAATGAACACAACCACAAACTTTTCCAAATAAGGATGGAAAATACTGTTCATATACTCCATAAATGCACATGGTGCATTAGTCACACCAAATGGCATCACGAAATACTCATAATGTTCATACCTCATTCTAAAAGCAGTCTTCTAAATATCTTCAGCCTTCACACAAATCTAATGATACTCAGATCTCAAATCTATCTTATTGAACACACTTGCAATAACCAACTGATCCATCAAATCATCAATCCTTGGAAGTGGATACTTATTCTTGATAGTCACCTTGTTAAATTGTCTATAATCCACACAAAGCCTCACAAAACCTTCTTTCTTCTTAACTAATAAAATTGGTGCACCCCACGGTGACACACTCGGACAAACTAACCTCTCATTAAGCAGATCTTTAAGTCGATTCTTCAACTTCTTCGATTCCTGTGTGGATATACGATATGGAGACATCGCTACCAAACTAGTTCCAGGAACTAGGTCGATCGTAAACTCCACTTCACGTTCTGGTGGTAAATCACTTATCCCATCAGGAAAAACTTCCGAATAATCACAAATAATTAGCACACCACAAACTTCCCCACTTTATTAACACTCAAAATTTCCACCAAAATAAACATCTCAGCACCATCCTACATCAACTCACCAAAACAATTTATAAGCACTTAGCTTAACTCAAAACAATTCACTGTACACACCATCTAAGCTTGCAAGATAAATTTAGTCCATCCAACATGACCCTGTTTACTATCAACAAGAGATTAAGGGTGATCAGTTCCTCAATTTGTCATTAGACAGCTGAAAATCATGATGGGGCATAAACCATCTTTACCAAACTATAAGAGCGTTCATCGACACATTGAGCCACCACTATACACTTGAAGCATTCCAGAGAAGCACAAGCTTCTCCCCTACCTGTTTCATTCCCACTTATGCAGAAAAAGGTTAGAAAACAAACGTGTATCGGCAGTGTTTTCACACACGTCGCATACTAGGGAACAAATAACATTAGACAACTTGTCTGGACAGACCGGCCTGCACTGATACCACTAATGTAACACCCTTTTCTACCCCATGAATATTATGGCAAAATAATTAAATTTATCAGAGTAAAATATTGAAACACAATAAAATTAACTCAAAGGGCATACGTTTCTCAATAAATTCAAATCAAGGTCAATGCTCCGTAAACAACAGGTTTTCCCAAAATTACTCATAAGGAAGCGAAACTCAAAAAGGCAAATCCAAAGTTTTCCTTTCACCGCAAGGAAATCAACACAACAAAAATCAATAAAACATGGTTTAACTCAAAGACCCCAATGCAATGTTACACTATCAGAGCAAGATCCTCTAAGTCAACCATAATGGCCAACGACCCCAAAACTTCAAAAGTCCTCGACGACATCTGTTGCACCCTAATTTTTGACCATAAGATTCCACCTCCTCGTGTTTGTTCTTGTTGTTTTATTTTTCATATATATTTATTATGACTAACAAGTGTATGCAGGTACATTGATCTTAAGCGCATTATTCCCTAGAAGTTAATGGCTTCGCGGTTATGGGATCCAAGTTGCGTTACACGTCTAAGCACAAGTTTGGAGTCTCTTCACATTCAAATACAAAGTACCTCATAATACCATATAATACTATATCGTTCAAGTTGTGGGAATGTGGGCTTGGTCCTTTACCACTGTTTCTACTGAAGATACTCGGAGTTAGACTTTTGTTTTTCGAAGCCAAGGAAGAGTTGACAAAAACATAAGATTTCGTTTGAATAAAGGACAGGATACAAATCATGACGATTAAGGCTTCTTGCTTCACCAAGTGTCTGTTGCTATGGATGCAAGGTAGAGTTCAAGATTGAGGTTCATCCAAATATGCTTTGAGTTTATTATTTGCAAAGAGATCAAGGAACGAGTTTTGGCTTAGAGATCCCAAGAGATACCCGAGTTTGATTCGCACTATTTAGAGCTCAATCGACGATTTTCATTTGGATAAAATTGAGTCTATGCTCTTGACAGAGTTCCAATTAACACTCAAACCAAGTCATGATATGTCCATATAGATTCAAAATTGGAATTTTGCAAATTCGAGATGATGCTGAAGTTCTAGTCCCCATGGAACATAAGTTAGAACTCATACTCAAAATCAGCGTTTCAAAATTAAGGATTTAGATTGCATTGCTCAGCCTTTTATTAATTAAGGATCGCCTTGAGATTTTCACACCACAAAATCCACTTTTAAGTGCATACATAAGTTCTACAAAGACAAATATTAAAACTACGTCCTAGTCTGGTGCCTCACTGCCCTCTAGACTTACAACCATCAACGGTTACCAATCTGTCTAAACATTTGTTTTGATCCTAAAGGCTAATACCTCATCCCAACATTTAATTATTTATTTTGGTGGACGTTTACATCAGATTATGCGGTAGGGAAATTCAACTCTGATTACTCCCAAATTAATTGATACATAAGCTATGCCACAATTGTAGTACGTAGCAGAATGCGACGTCTTCGAGAGGCCGCCGTGAAGTAAGTCACGTTTTAATGAAGCCTCATTGAAGAAGTTAAGGAACATCAGAATCCCAACCACTGTGTTATTGTTCCCTAAACGATGATTACTAACTCTGGCTCTTACAGTTCCTGCAACCAAGATTTACAGCATACAAATAAGGTCATGTGACAACAGATCCCAAAGCATTCAAACCATTCATCAAGACTAGTTGGAAATTGTATTTTTGCCATACATGAAAGAACAGACCACTCACAATGTCTCAACAATTATCAACACAAGCTGAATCGCCGCAGTTTTTCCCATGTACATTCCTCTACCAAGTGCGTAACCTGCAAAAGCACTTAAAAAATGTGAGCACACGGTCAACAGGACCAAATAACGACAACTTCAAATCAAGTTTACATGATCAAAGCATGAAGACTTTCCTAAATTAATCAGAACCCGAGTGGGCATGTTAAGACGATTTGGAAATACTCCACCAGATTCCAAGAAGCATATATCAGTGCGAGCATTTTCAGAGAAATATTAATTGCTTTCCGAAGCCAACTTAGAAGATTTGAATTACCTATATGACCGGATTACAACGGAAAGTATCAGTCTAATCACAAGTGCGTCAAATTCATCTTCTGCTCCTTCTTCGATATCTCACCCTATTCTAGACGAAATCCTCAAAACTCAGCATACTCACACGTCCAGATTCAAACCTTATCCTTACCCTCAGCAATGGTCACGCCTTCACCTCTGCAATTGGCATCACTATCCTGCAAATGCTGCATCTCCAGAGTTAAACACAGTAGGACAAGTTTGAAAGTTGATCCGCCTCCTCGACATAACTTTTGGTTCGCTTACGGTAAGCATGATAAGGCTGACGCAACCTGCAATTCACAATCCAGTTCATATCAGTCTTCGCAGATATCAGAATGAATTAATGGCTAAAGCGTGAGCATAATAACGAGAGCAAGCTCGACTTGGCAGCTACTGCAATTGCATAATTGAACAGGAAAGTTGAATGCAGAAGTTGGGAGCCACTTAGACTCTTTTGGCCGTATGCAAGCCTCTTCAACAACACTTCGCATTTTGATTAACGTCTCAGCCCTTGTTTTGACCTGCATTCAGGAAAGAAGAAGATTACGACAACACCTATAAGAAACCAGAATATGTTATGTTTCAATTCTCCAGGGCAAGATTTAGAGAAGGCTGAGAACGCTGATGTTCACAATTCTGAAATTAACTCTTCTAAAGTGGAAGTTAGCACTAATTCAGGGAATGAAAATTTATTTGTTATGGCCTACTACTGAGATTACAAAAGACCAATATTTAGAAAGCATCAGTCAATTTGTAGATCCTGAGGCGCCAAAACCAGTCACAAAAAAACACGTAGAAATTAATATCAGCAAAAGAGTTAGGCGTATAATCAAAAGCATTAACTCTCAGAAAAATAGGCCTCAAACATAATCAAGGAAAAAGGGAATTTATTCAGCATTCAAACATGATTAAGCAGGGCAATCTGAAAATGGCAAGAAATTCATTACAATCAAGCCAAAATCGAAATCCATGACAATGTTTCCTAAATAGTTTTGACAGGAGAATATTGAAATTAAATTCTGGATCAAACTTTCAATATCACTCAACATAAATAGCAGAACAGAGACAGAGAGAAGAAGAGGAAAAAAACACACAGAAAATCTCACAGACAGAAATCCACAAACAATTCTTCAAAAAAGGGTCTCAAATCATGAAACCTAGAGATTGAAAAAGCGAGAACTCATCTGGTTGTAGATTTTGCCGTTCAAATCACCGTCCAAACTCTCAAACCCGTCGAACCCTCATCCTCTCCATTTTTCACTTTGCCATCGCACCATCACCGTGAATCCCCTTTCCGTCCACGCCCTTCCACAGTCGGAAAATACTTTTGCAATCATCACCGACGTCAACCCTCGAACACTCGATCGGAAACCTTACGAGGAGCCTCGTTATGGTGAGCTTTCTTTTTCCTTGACTATTTATTTTGAATTTGATGTGTTGCTGTTTGTTGTGTAAGGAAAACAGAAAATAGAAGAGAAAGAACGGAAGATCGAGAACGGAGAAGACCGACGAAGAGTGAGACGGAACCGGAGATGGGAGAAGAAGACGCGAGCGTGTTTTGGAATCTAGGGATTTCATTATTGTTTTCTGCAAATTTTGTTTTACCTTGTAATCACTCATTAAGCTCACGCACATCACCCACACACAATCACATAATCCTTCTAATTAACATAAACACCTCAATTATCCCATTTAATCTCCCCTTAATCTAATTAATAATCCAATTAGCCTTTTAAAAAAAACGTTAACCAAACTTTTAAACCTAATAAAACTTTTATTAATAATCTAATCTTTTTTAGTATTATTTAAGTAATATAGTTAATTAAATCTTTTTATAAATAAATAATAATAATAAATAACTTTCTTTAATCTAAAATCAATCTTTAACCTTTATAATAATTAAGAAACTTTTATAATTTAATAAAAAAAATTAAAACCATTTTATAATTAACTTGTTTTTTTTAATTAATTAAAACTTTAAAAAATCCTTTTACAATAACCAATCTTTTAGAAGTCTATTAATAATTAAAACATTAGGATAATGAGCCTGAGAAATTTATTTCAACTATTTAAAAAATCTTTTTTTACAAAAAAAAACTCTTTAATTAAATTAATTTACCACAACTCTGGTTAATTCGACTAGTAATCTTTTACAACAAGTTTCTTATAAAAAATTAAAATCTATCTTCATAATTAATATAATAATACAACTTTTCTCAAGATAACTCAATCACCTTCCCCAAATCAATCCCCTCATAATCAAATCAATCGTGCACACCCACTTCACAACACATGCACCTACACTTAGCGCTTTCATGCGTATATATTATTTATCTTTTTCTGCTTTATCTTATTCACAATGTACACACACTCACTCAGCGCTTTCATGCGTTCGTGTATGGTTTATCTTTCTGCAATTTACTCTTATGCAATTTATTCTATTGCATTCATCATATTTATCTATTCATACATCGCATTCCGTCCAAAGGAAAAACCTACACATAATTCAACGTTGTGTGTAGTTGCACATCATATGCATCATATTCCCCTCGATCCTTGATCCTATTCAAGTCGATCTCTAGGATAGATCCTACCCCCATAGGAAGGACCTTGTCTTTATCTTTACAACTTAGACAAAACACAAACAAACAACTTAAAAACAATGTAAACACATTTAGAGAATAGATGTTAATCATCTTAAGTGAGATATAATCTCCGCCCCACAAACAACACAATCAAACATGTAGGGACTTTGCCTTAAGAGCGATAAAGGCATACTTGGCGATCATCCGAGTATGTAAGACCTTTTCTTAAGACCATGCAAAGACCATTTCCTACAAACCCCCTTTTACATTTGTGGTGGTTATCTCTCCCTTAACATGAAGACTCGTCTCTTCTCCTAAACCCAATCAAAACAACTACCCTAAACCCGTAGGAACTTTGACCACAGTCAAAGGACTCCTCTAACCCTTTAGGGTGAACTACAAAATACTCTGATTCCATTCCCGTAAGGATATGTAGGCATAAGATGCGACATCTTATCGAGTATACTTAGAAACAAACCACTAGGGTCTTCAACCCTTAAGCAGATAAACACTTAGCAATAAACAAATATAAAACAAGAGGTTCCTGTAGAGTACTACAGAAACTTAGGATGCTAGTACCTTCCCTAAGTTTAACCAACCCCCGAACCTAAAACAATCTAGCTTGCATTAGCATTGCATAGTGGGAATTTCGATCTTTATCCCTTCCTTTGGACAAATCAAAGTTCGGTTGCAAAATGAATTAAAGATTCAAACTAATCAATAGTTTGGTATCCAAATTTCACCGCGACAGAAATAGATTGCATTGCTCAGCCTTTTATTAATTAAGGATCGCCTTAAGATTTTCACACCACAAAATCCACTTTTAAGTGCATACATAAGTTCTACAAAGACAAATATTAAAACTACGTCCTAGTCTGGTGCCTCACTGCCCTCTAGACTTACAACCATCAACGGTTACCAATATGTCTAAACATTTGTTTTAATCCTAAAGGCTAATACCTCATCCCAACATTTAATTATTTATTTTGGTGGACGTTTACATCAGATTATGCGGTAGGGAAATTCAGCTCTGATTACTCCCAAATTAATTGATACATAAGCTATGCCACAATTGTAGTACGTAGCAGAATGCGACGTCTTCGAGAGGCCGCCGTGAAGTAAGTCACGTTTCAATGAAGCCTCATTGAAGAAGTTAAGGAACATCAGAATCCCAACCGCTGTGTTATTGTTCCCTAAACGATGATTACTAACTCTGGCTCTTACAGTTCCTGCAACCAAGATTTACAACATACAAATAAGGTCATGTGACAACAGAACCCAAAGCATTCACACCATTCATCAAGACTAGTTGGAAATTGCATTTTTGCCATACATGAAAGAACAGACCACTCACAATGTCTCACCAATTATCAACACAAGCTGAATCGCCGCAGTTTTTCCCATGTACATTCCTCTACCAAGTGCGTAACCTGCAAAAGCACTTAAAAAATGTGAGCACACGGTCAACAGGACCAAATAACGACAACTTCAAATCAAGTTTACATGATCAAAGCATGAAGACTTTCCTAAATTAATCGGAACCCGAGCGGGCATGTTAAGACGATTTGGAAATACTCCACCAGATTCCAAGAAGCATATATCAGTGCGAGCATTTTCAGAGAAATATTAATTGCTTTCTGAAGCCAACTTAGAAGCTTTGAATTACCTATATGACCGAATTACAACGGAAAGTATCAGTCTAATCACAAGTGCGTCAAATTCATCTTCTGCTCCTTCTTCGATATCTCACCCTATTCTAGACGAAATCCTCAAAACTCAGCATACTCACACGTCCAGATTCAAACCTTATCCTTACCCTCAGCAATGGTAACGCCTTCACCTCTGCAATTGGCATTACTATCCTGCAAATGCTGCATCTCCAGAGTTAAACATAGTAGGACAAGTTTGAAAGTTGATCCGCCTCCTCGACATAACTTTTGGTTCGCTTACGGTAAGCATGATAAGGCTGCCGCAACCTGCAATTCACAATCCAGTTCATATCAGTCTTCGCAGATATCAGAATGAATTAATGGCTAAAGCGTGAGCATAATAACGAGAGCAAGCTCGACTTGGCAGCTACCTGCAATTGCATAATTGAACAGGAAAGTTGAATGCAGAAGTTGGGAGCCACTTAGACTCTTTTGGCCGTATGCAAGCCTCTTCAACAACACTTCGCATTTTGATTAACGTCTCAACCCTTGTTTTGACCTGCATTCAGGAAAGAAGAAGATTACGACAACACCTATAAGAAACCAGAATACGTTATGTTTCAATTCTCCAGGGCAAGATTTAGAGAAGGCTGAGAACGCTGATGTTCACAATTCTGAAATTAACTCTTCTAAAGTGGAAGTTAGCACTAATTCAGGGAATGAAAATTTATTTGTTATGGCCTACTACTGAGATTACAAAAGATCAATATTTAGAAAGCATCAGTCAATTTGTAGATCCTGAGGCGCCAAAACCAGTCACAAAAAAACACGTAGAAATTAATATCAGCAAAAGAGTTAGGCGTGTAATCAAAAGCATTAACTCTCAGAAAAATAGGCCTCAAACAAAATCAAGTAAAAAGGGAATTTATTCAGCATTCAAACATGATTAAGCAGGGCAATCTGAAAATGGCAAGAAATTCATTACAATCAAGCCAAAATCGAAATCCATGACAGTGTTTCCTAAATAGTTTTGACAGGAGAATATTGAAATTAAATTCTGGATCAAACTTTCAATATCACTCAACATAAATAGCAGAACAGAGACAGAGAGAAGAAGAGGAAAAAAACACACAGAAAATCTCACAGACAGAAATCCACAAGCAATTCTTCAAAAAAGGGTCTCAAATCATGAAACCTAGAGATTTAAAAAGCGAGAACTCATCTGGTTGTAGATTTTGCCGTTCAAATCACCGTCCAAACTCTCAAACCCGTCGAACCCTCATCCTCTCCATTTTTCACTTTGCCATCGCACCATCACCGTGAATCCCCTTTCCGTCCACGCCCTTCCACAGTCGGAAAATACTTTTGCAATCATCACCGACGTCAACCCTCGAACACTCGATCGGAAACCTTACGAGGAGCCTCGTTATGGTGAGCTTTCTTTTTCCTTGACTATTTATTTTGAATTTGATGTGTTGCTGTTTGTTGTGTAAGGAAAACAGAAAATAGAAGAGAAAGAACGGAAGATCGAGAACGGAGAAGACCGACGAAGAGTGAGACGGAACCGGAGATGGGAGAAGAAGACGCGAGCGAGTTTTGGAATCTAGGGATTTCATTATTGTTTTCTGCAAATTTTGTTTTACCTTGTAATCACTCATTAAGCTCACGCACATCACCCACACACAATCACATAATCCCTCTAATTAACATAAACACCTCAATTATCCCATTTAATCTCCCCTTAATCTAATTAATAATCCAATTAGCCTTTTAAAAAAAACGTTAACCAAACTTTTAAACCTAATAAAACTTTTATTAATAATCTAATCTTTTTTAGTATTATTTAAGTAATATAGTTAATTAAATCTTTTTATAAATAAATAATAATAATAATAAATAACTTTCTTTAATCTAAAATCAATCTTTAACCTTTATAATAATTAAGAAACTTTTATAATTTAATAAAAAAAATTAAAACCATTTTATAATTAACTTGTTTTTTTTAATTAATTAAAACTTTAAAAAATCCTTTTACAATAACCAATCTTTTAGAAGTCTATTAATAATTAAAACATTAGGATAATGAGCCTGAGAAATTTATTTCAACTATTTAAAAAATCTTTTTTTACAAAAAAAAAACTCTTTAATTAAATTAATTTACCACAACTCTGGTTAATTCGACTAGTAATCTTTTACAACAAGTTTCTTATAAAAAATTAAAATCTATCTTCATAATTAATATAATAATACAACTTTTCTCAAGATAACTCAATCACCTTCCCTAAATCAATCCCCTCATAATCAAATCAATCGTGCACACCCACTTCACAACACATGCACCTACACTTAGCGCTTTCATGCGTATATATTATTTATCTTTATCTGCTTTATCTTATTCACAATGTACACACACTCACTCAGCGCTTTCATGCGTTCGTGTATGGTTTATCTTTCTGCAATTTACTCTTATGCAATTTATTCTATTGCATTCATCATATTTATCTATTCATACATCGCATTCCGTCCAAAGGAAAAACCTACACATAATTCAACGTTGTGTGTAGTTGCACATCATATGCATCATATTCCCCTCGATCCTTGATCCTATTCAAGTCGATCTCTAGGATAGATCCTACCCCCATAGGAAGGACCTTGTCTTTATCTTTACAACTTAGACAAAACACAAACGAACAACTTAAAAACAATGTAAACACATTTAGAGAATAGATGTTAATCATCTTAAGTGAGATATAATCTCCGCCCCACAAACAACACAATCAAACATGTAGGGACTTTGCCTTAAGAGCGATAAAGGCATACTTGGCGATCATCCGAGTATGTAAGACCTTTTCTTAAGACCATGCAAAGACCATTTCCTACAAACCCCCTTTTACATTTGTGGTGGTTATCTCTCCCTTAACATGAAGACTCGTCTCTTCTCCTAAACCCAATCAAAACAACTACCCTAAACCCGTAGGAACTTTGACCACAGTCAAAGGACTCCTCTAACCCTTTAGGGTGAACTACAAAATACTCTGATTCAATTCCCGTAAGGATATGTAGGCATAAGATGCGACATCTTATCGAGTATACTTAGAAACAAACTACTAGGGTCTTCAACCCTTAAGCAGATAAACACTTAGCAATAAACAAATATAAAACAAGAGGTTCCTGTAGAGTACTACAGAAACTTAGGATGCTAGTACCTTCCCTAAGTTTAACCAACCCCCGAACCTAAAACAATCTAGCTTTCATTTGCATTGCATAGTGGGAATTTCGATCTTTATCCCTTCCTTTGGACAAATCAAAGTTCGGTTGCAAAATGAATTAAAGATTCAAACTAATCAATAGTTTGGTATCCAAATTTCACCGCGACAGAAATGGCGACTTCACTGGGGACTCTTCAGTGGGTTTCCCTAACTTGTTTTTACTTGTTTACTATGTGCTTATTTGTTTATTTGTATATTTGTTTACTCATTTCTTTTGGGATTGTTGTCCTTGAGTGGTGAGATAAAGTTCTACACCCGAACTTTGAGAGAAATTAAGATAGGATGGTGATATATTCGAGGAGGCTTATAGGGAGTGAGTCCCGACTAAGTTGAATCGAGAATCCCGCTTAGTTGAGACCCTTTGAAAATAGTTCGGTTGAACGAGTTTAGTCGTGAAAACTTTTACTATTCTCAATTGGAGTCCGCGATGCTAAGGACCTTAGTTACCTTTAACCCCACTTTGGCCTTTATTAGGACGTAGTGCGGGACTATGAGGGAGTACTCCCGAAATAGTGCTACGCGAAGCTACACTCGAAAGAAGTTCTCTTGAGAATATTATTAACCCTCGAGTTAGTTGAGAAGTTGATAATATCCGAAAGATGGGCTAATGACTTTGAGTCCCTTTAGAACCTTTTTCTGCAGGTACAAATATCCTTTAGTCCATAACCTTTGGGAATGGGTATACCTTTGACTCCATGCTCGTTGCAAACCTAGGGTCCCCCTTGTTTGTTTATCTTTGTGTGTCCTTATGTGAATACTTGTGTTTGTTGCATTCATATAACATCATATCACATTAGGGTTTCATGGAATTCCTAGTTTATTTATAAGCATTATAGAACCAATAAGGATTACAAAAGAAAAAAATATTTCGAGATATTCTTTTAAGAGTCCTAACTTGGATGGCCTAAGGAAGTAGGAGTTTAGATTGAAGAACTCAAAAGACCAACATGAAGGACTACCCTCATTATCAAAGAACAAATGAAGTTTGAAAGACTCTCATCAATATTGAAGATTCGAGAATACAAGGGATCCATTCCTCACTTTCCAACAAGAACAAAAGAAGAGATGGAGGATTTATTTTCCTCTATCAAATTAATCTTTAGACGTCGATCATCAGCTTACCTTCAAGAAGATCCAAGTGAAGGAACAAAATCAACAAGTGTGATGAAGGACTTCCTTAGGGCTCTATTTAGCTTTTATTTAGCTATAATGTTGGGACTCTTATAAGAATATTCACTTGTAATTGATATCAAAAAATAACAAATGAATTTCCTTTGGTATTCTGTAACGTTTATAAGAACTTGAGTTCCATGAAACCTTTTCATTTCTGCATCCTTGCATTAACATTTTACATTCAGCATTTGCATATGCATGTGTCTCGCCTCTTCCGTGGCTCATACAATCTTCTATCTTTATTTGTCAGTTGACATCTCGACCATCTGACCGAGCTGGAAGTATTATTGAAGGATAGTAAAGAGAATAAAGATATGGATTCCACGACTGGTTTCAGAGTTGTGACTAACCCGCTATTCGATCTTCCTTCCAATAACGTTGTTCAACAAGTGGATGTCCCTACTCAACCTCATCCTGTGCAAGACAACTTGGTTGTTCAAGCTTCCCAGCCCCTACAAAATGTACCTAATCTTCAGAATGTTCGTACTAAGATGAAGGTGGATGTAATGGAGAAAGAACTTCGGGATTTCAAAGAGCAATTAAAGATGACAAAAGGAGTTGATACGTACGATTTTAATGCTCGTGACTCATGTCTAGTTCCAGGTGTGATTATTCCTCCAAAGTTTAAGATGCCTGTCTTTCAAGTGTACAAGGGTACTAGTTGTCCAAGAGATCATTTGACGATGTTCTGTCGGAAGATGGCCTTATATTGACAACGGCGAGTTGATGATTCACTGCTTTCAAGAGAGTTTATCTGGGGCATCCTTGATGTGGTATACGAAGCTACAAAGGAGTCGTATTCAGTCTTTTAAAGATTTAGATGATGCTTTTATAAAGCAGTACAATTATAATTTGGACGCGGCTCCAGACAGTGATCAATTGATGAACATGAGTAAGAATGACGATGAATCTTTCAAGGAATACGCCCAACGATGGAAAGAGTTAGCATCTCAAGTTCATCCACTACTTCCAGAGAAAGATCTAAACAAGATGTTTCTGAGAACACTGCCAGACTCTTATTATGTTAGAATGGTAGGAGTTGTACCATTGGATTTCCCCAAGATTATAGAAGTCGGAGTAAACATCGAGAATGCGCTCAAAAGTGGAAGAATTCAAGATAATTTGAATAACCAAGCTAATGAAGAGATTTCAGTTGATGATTCCCAAGAGGAAGGAAGTGCTGACGTCAATGCAGTTCAGGACTCCCATCGAATCCTGTCAGATTCAGATCCAGTACCTCAACATCAATACGCAGCGCCTGCTCAGCGCGAGCAGCGACTACCTCATAAACGAAGATTGACTCCTCCAAATCAACATCAGAATCGACAAGTTTGAAGACGGTTTCAGAATCAGGAGGTACCTCTAAGCGTTCCGAAGGAAGAAACTCGATGGTTTGATCTTATCCCAATGACTTACCGTCATCTATGGTCTTATTTTGCTAAAAACTCGGTAATGACTCCCAGAAAGACTAGAATCATGAAATCTCGTCCACCGTGGTTCAACCCGAACGCCAGCTGTGAATTTCATGATGGAGCATCGGGGCATTCGATTGAAGAGTGTAAAGTTTTCCAAGAAAAAGTTCAAGAAATGATTGATAACGAAGAGTTAACTTTCAAAGGAGAAAGACCAATTTTGAATGGAACATCGTTATGTTGATCACCCATCTACTTTCATTCCCTTTTATGTTTTATTTCTTTGGTTAAAAGCATAATTTGCATGTAAGAACATGTTATTTTGAATAAGTAGTGCAATAAGCGTTTGTCTTGAAGAAATCCATTCGTTTTCACTCAAATTGTTTTTCAAAAATAATTTATAATGCCAACTGTCACCCAATCTTTCCTCACTTTGGTGAAGAATTAGAAGGAGGATGACGAAATAAAATGCAAAACCTCTTGTGGTATGCTTTTGAACAAAACTTACTGATGATGTAAGGCACTATTTCAAAATTCCCCAAATAACAAACACTTGAAGTAGTTAATTTTTCTTTAACTCTTCTCAACCTCATTTTTCAATCTGGGGCAAACTTTCAGTCAGCTCGATTGAACACTTAAAACCTTACACAGAGAATAAACATCTTTCAAAATCGGGTGGGTGCAAATAAGCTTTGACCCTTATTCCTTTGTTTTACAAATCGTAAACTAAACACTGACATAACCCTTGAAAGCCCTAATTGAAGTAAGGTTTACTTCGAAAGCATACTCAATGAGATAACGTTTCCTGACTCCTACGAGCTATGCTCAAATTTATTGGCTTATAAATTAATTCATATCCCAACTAGTGATTTTGTCACAAGTTGTTGTGATATCTCTTTTCAAAAAAACTTCAAGACAAACATATGTTGCATTAACAGTTTCAGGAATAACATTTCACGCGTGTTAATTTTGCCTGATATCATAAAAAGTTACATATAAGCATCGACATCAAGTTTGCCCTATTGGAATTCGAAGACTCTGCTGACTTGGGGCATGATATCTCTAAATGGTTTGCTCATTTATACAAGTTGTACTTCACCCCTAAAGCAAGATTGAAGACTCGCCATATCGTCAATCAGGGTCCGTTACGTCGAGATTCAGCGAATCTCTCTAAGAGTTTGAAAACAGTGGGGCGCCATGTTTTCTGTAAAATCCTCTTGGATCGACTTCTTCTCATTAGCATGTGACTTGGGGAATCTGAGACACAAAGATTATTTTATCCCATTGCAACAAACTATTATTCAAATGGTGAATATTACGCAATTCATCAAGCCAGAATTACCTTGTTCTTAGAACATTCTTCATGTCCCCAATAAATTTTATTTTTTGGTGGTCATGACAATTCTTCGATGAAACTTTTCGATGCAAGAACACCTAGTGATTTGCTCAACTTCACTTCCCCAATGAAGTAGATGCTATTTTGATCCTCAGTGAATCTTCTCCAACTTCACTTTCCTCAGTGAAATGGACGTATTTTACTCCTCACTAGATCTTCTTGAACTTCATCACCCCAGTGAAGTGGTTGTTAGTGTACACCCTAGTGGATCTCTACAATGTTAATCCTCTCCAGCGAGGCGGATGTTTATTTCATCCCCATGAAGTTTTTACGACATATTCAACTACCATGTTATCCAGGTTTCCCCTCTGAAATGGATATTTATTTTATCCCCATGAAACCTCAGTTCTTCAAGAGAGATCAAGTTGTTATATCCCCAAATGGATTAATCTTTATCCCCCAGTTGAAGTTTTTTTGAAGCTTTGAAGCAGGATTGAGATCCTATATCTGGTTCTCCGCATATCCCCAGTGATACTTCTATCTTTGAAGATTGGTCGGATGTTTGTTTCGAGATGTTTATCCCATCTCCGTTCGTTGCTTTCGTCTGTTTTGTCAGCATAAGCATACACATATCATATAAATAGATAACATAACATTTTCATTTGTGCATCTTTGTGTGTGTGTTATTCTGTTGCTTTGGTCGTGTTTATCCACAAGTGGTTGGGCGTGTCTTCTCCTTCCAAATAGAATTGTCACCCATAGGCAGGAAAAGCGCGATATTTCTATTTTCCCCACGAAGTTGGATTCTCGTGGAAGACGGTTGTTTTAATATATTCCCGTTCGAGTTCATACCTCAATGGTCGAGTCTTGCTTGACAGTTTCTCTTCAGTTATTTCCTGAATTGAACTTCGGTCCTTGACAATCACACTTTTTTCGGACATTTTTCCAACTTTTGAACATGGGGCAAGTATTTTGCACTGTTCTCCTTAGAAAAGGTCCTTATGAAGATAATTATCAAAGATGAATATCTCTCCAACAATATTACAAGACATCTTTCCAACAATCTACATCTGGTTTGCAAGTAACCTCTTTATTTGAGCAACTCGTTTTAATCAGGTTTTCTATTAAAACGACAAATGATAGTCTCCTCAAAATAGTTTATACATCCCCAATGGATTATCAAGATTATCAACTCGTCTCATGGCATCTCTCCGGAAATCCATCAGAGTGGTTTATCAAAGACTTCACGAATGTTTTCTCTTTATTTGAGAAACGTTCACCTCAAGAAGCTTACATACTTACAACTACAACGAGATACTCTTCAGGAATTTATTCCCCAGTGAGTTCATTACACAAGTTTACTTCCGTCAAGTGACATCTCCCCGGAGAAGTCGAAGAGGTTTATCACAATAGTCTCTCTTTATTTGAGAAGACATACAACCGGCTCACATTCTTTCCGAAGATCCCCGGTGAAGCCTTACAACTACGTCTACATTACAAATTACATCTACAAAATCTGCAATCTACAATGACATTTACAACCCCCTATGAAGGTGCTCTCGCGAGTTTTCATCATTACGGGAAGGGACCGAGACCGGCTCATGATTCCCATATCATGATGCTCGGGGAAGTTCTAACAGATACCGAGACCGGTTTGTGGTTCCCATGCCACGATACTCGGGGAAGTTCAAGAAGAGACTGAGACCTGCTCATGGTTCCCATACCATGATGCTCGGGGAAGTTCTACAACTACATCAACATTTACATCAACAAAAACTACAGTCTGCAAACGACAATCGCCCGAACATCTTTCAGTTCCTGGTTAGTCTCGACAGTAGATTCCCAGAAGACCTTGACAGTAGGTAGTTCCATTTCAGTTCCTGGTTAATCTCGACAGTAGATTCCCAGAAGACCTCGGCAGTAGGTAGTTCCGTTACAGTTCCTGATCAATCTCAGCGGTAGATTTCCAGAAGACTTCGTCAGAAGTATTTCTCCGGCAGACTTCAACACAGAATCTCGTCAGTAGATTCCTTACAGATTTTAACAGCACATACTTTGGCAAAAGTATTCTCAGTTAAACATACAAGTCTCGACAGCATACTTTCCCCAGCTGATAATTACATCTGACATATACAGCAGTTTCTTCAAGTGGATTTTCTCTCCCAAGTTCTTCGCAACATATTTACAGACACTTTGTGATTGTCGATCTTTCCCCGCGGAGTCTCGTTTTGTTGAGCCTGTTCGTCCCGTGTATCGTGTTTAGTTTCTCCCCTGTGGCGTCATTTCCTCACATGACCATTTGTCTTGCATTCTCATATCATTTCATATCATTGCATATCATTTGCATTCGGTGGCTTCTTACGGCCAAAAATTCGTGCAATGTTTGTATTTAAGTCCCTCCTATCTCGTCGAGAAGAAGATTTCAATCTCCATATCTCCGAATAGGAGTAACTTAAATAGGGGCATCTGTTGCACCCTAATTTTTGACCATAAGATTCCACCTCCTCGTGTTTGTTCTTGTTGTTTTATTTTTCATATATATTTATTATGACTAACAAGTGTATGCAGGTACATTGATCTTAAGCGCATTATTCCCTAGAAGTTAATGGCTTCGCGGTTATGGGATCCAAGTTGCATTACAAGTCTAAGCACAAGTTTGGAGTCTCTTCACATTCAAATACAAAGTACCTCATAATACCATATAATACTATATCGTTCAAGTTGTGGGAATGTGGGCTTGGTCCTTTACCACTGTTTCTACTGAAGATACTCGGAGTTAGACTTTTGTTTTTCGAAGCCAAGGAAGAGTTGACAAAAACAGAAGATTTCGTTTGAATAAAGGACAGGATACAAATCATGACGATTAAGGCTTCTTGCTTCACCAAGTGTCTGTTGCTATGGATGCAAGGTAGAGTTCAAGATTGAGGTTCGTCCAAATATGCTTTGAGTTTATTATTTGCAAAGAGATCAAGGAACGAGTTTTGGCTTAGAGATCCCAAGAGATACCCGAGTTTGATTCGCACTATTTAGAGCTCAATCGACGATTTTCATTTGGATAAAATTGAGTCTATGCTCTTGACAGAGTTCCAATTAACACTCAAACCAAGTCATGATATGTCCATATAGATTCAAAATTGGAAGTTTGCAAATTCGAGATGATGCTGAAGTTCTAGTCCCCATGGAACATAAGTTAGAACTCATACTCAAAATCAGCGTTTCAAAATTAAGGATTTAGATTGCATTGCTCAGCCTTTTATTAATTAAGGATCTCCTTGAGATTTTCACACCACAAAATCCACTTTTAAGTGCATACATAAGTTCTACAAAGACAAATATTAAAACTACGTCCTAGTCTGGTGCCTCACTGCCCTCTAGACTTACAACCATCAACGGTTACCAATCTGTTTAAACATTTGTTTTGATCCTAAAGGCTAATACCTCATCCCAACATTTAATTATTTATTTTGGTGGACGTTTACACCAGATTATGCGGTAGGGAAATTCAGCTCTGATTACTCCCAAATTAATTGATACATAAGCTATGCCACAATTGTAGTACGTAGCAGAATGCGACGTCTTCGAGAGGCCGTCGTGAAGTAAGTCACGTTTCAATGAAGCCTCATTGAAGAAGTTAAGGAACATCAGAATCCCAACCACTTTGTTATTGTTCCCTAAACAATGATTACTAACTCTGGCTCTTACAGTTCCTGCAACCAAGATTTACAGCATACAAATAAGGTCATGTGACAACAGATCCCAAAGCATTCAAACCATTCATCAAGACTAGTTGGAAATTGCATTTTTGCCATACATGAAAGAACAGACCACTCACAATGTCTCAACAATTATCAACACAAGCTGAATCGCCGCAGTTTTTCCCATGTACATTCCTCTACCAAGTGCGTAACCTGCAAAAGCACTTAAAAAATGTGAGCACACGGTCAACAGGACCAAATAACGACAACTTCAAATCAAGTTTACATGATCAAAGCATGAAGACTTTCCTAAATTAATCGGAACCCGAACGGGCATGTTAAGACGATTTGGAAATACTCCACCAGATTCCAAGAAGCATATATCAGTGCGAGCATTTTCAGAGAAATATTAATTGCTTTCCGAAGCCAACTTAGAAGCTTTGAATTACCTATATGACCGGATTACAACAGAAAGTATCAGTCTAATCACAAGTGCGTCAAATTCATCTTCTGCTCCTTCTTCGATATCTCACCCTATTCTAGACGAAATCCTCAAAACTCAGCATACTCACACGTCCAGATTCAAACCTTATCCTTACCCTCAGCAATGGTCACGCCTTCACCTCTGCAATTGGCATTACTATCCTGCAAATGCTGCATCTCCAGAGTTAAACACAGTAGGACAAGTTTGAAAGTTGATCCGCCTCCTCGACATAACTTTTGGTTCGCTTACGGTAAGCATGATAAGGCTGCCGCAACCTGCAATTCACAATCCAGTTCATATCAGTCTTCGCAGATATCAGAATGAATTAATGGCTAAAGCGTGAGCATAATAACGAGAGCAAGCTCGACTTGGCAGCTACCTGCAATTGCATAATTGAACAGGAAAGTTGAATGCAGAAGTTGGGAGCCACTTAGACTCTTTTGGCCGTATGCAAGCCTCTTCAACAACACTTCGCATTTTGATTAACGTCTCAGCCCTTGTTTTGACCTGCATTCAGGAAAGAAGAAGATTACGACAACACCTATAAGAAACCAGAATACGTTATGTTTCAATTCTCCAGGGCAAGATTTAGAGAAGGCTGAGAACGCTGATGTTCACAATTCAGAAATTAACTCTTCTAAAGTGGAAGTTAGCACTAATTCAGGGAATGAAAATTTATTTGTTATGGCCTACTACTGAGATTACAAAAGACCAATATTTAGAAAGCATCAGTCAATTTGTAGATCCTAAGGCGCCAAAACCAGTCACAAAAAAACACGTAGAAATTAATATCAGCAAAAGAGTTAGGCATGTAATCAAAAGCATTAACTCTCAGAAAAATAGGCCTCAAACATAATCAAGGAAAAAGGGAATTTATTCAGCATTCAAACATGATTAAGCAGGGCAATCTGAAAATGGCAAGAAATTCATTACAATCAAGCCAAAATCGAAATCCATGACAGTGTTTCCTAAATAGTTTTGACAGGAGAATATTGAAATTAAATTCTGGATCAAACTTTCAATATCACTCAACATAAATAGCAGAACAGAGACAGAGAGAAGAAGAGGAAAAAAACACACAGAAAATCTCACAGACAGAAATCCACAAACAATTCTTCAAAAAAGGGTCTCAAATCATGAAACCTAGAGATTGAAAAAGCGAGAACTCATCTGGTTGTAGATTTTGCCGTTCAAATCACCGTCCAAACTCTCAAACCCGTCGAACCCTCATCCTCTCCATTTTTCACTTCGCCATCGCACCATCACCGTGAATCCCCTTTCCGTCCACGCCCTTCCACAGCCGGAAAATACTTTTGCAATCATCACCGACGTCAACCCTCGAACACTCGATCGGAAACCTTACGAGGAGCCTCGTTATGGTGAGCTTTCTTTTTCCTTGACTATTTATTTTGAATTTGATGTGTTGCTGTTTGTTGTGTAAGGAAAACAGAAAATAGAAGAGAAAGAACGGAAGATCGAGAACGGAGAAGACCGACGAAGAGTGAGACGGAACCGGAGATGGGAGAAGAAGACGCGAGCGAGTTTTGGAATCTAGGGATTTCATTATTGTTTTCTGCAAATTTTGTTTTACCTTGTAATCACTCATTAAGCTCACGCACATCACCCACACACAATCACATAATCCTTCTAATTAACATAAACACCTCAATTATCCCATTTAATCTCCCCTTAATCTAATTAATAATCCAATTAGCCTTTTAAAAAAAACGTTAACCAAACTTTTAAACCTAATAAAACTTTTATTAATAATCTAATCTTTTTTAGTATTATTTAAGTAATATAGTTAATTAAATCTTTTTATAAATAAATAATAATAATAAATAACTTTCTTTAATCTAAAATCAATCTTTAACCTTTATAATAATTAAGAAACTTTTATAATTTAATAAAAAAAATTAAAACCATTTTATAATTAACTTGTTTTTTTTAATTAATTAAAACTTTAAAAAATCCTTTTACAATAACCAATCTTTTAGAAGTCTATTAATAATTAAAACATTAGGATAATGAGCCTGAGAAATTTATTTCAACTATTTAAAAAATCTTTTTTTACAAAAAAAAACTCTTTAATTAAATTAATTTACCACAACTCTGGTTAATTCGACTAGTAATCTTTTACAACAAGTTTCTTATAAAAAATTAAAATCTATCTTCATAATTAATATAATAATACAACTTTTCTCAAGATAACTCAATCACCTTCCCCAAATCAATCCCCTCATAATCAAATCAATCGTGCACACCCACTTCACAACACATGCACCTACACTTAGCGCTTTCATGCGTATATATTATTTATCTTTATCTGCTTTATCTTATTCACAATGTACACACACTCACTCAGCACTTTCATGCGTTCGTGTATGGTTTATCTTTCTGCAATTTACTCTTATGCAATTTATTCTATTGCATTCATCATATTTATCTATTCATACATCGCATTCCGTCCAAAGGAAAAACCTACACATAATTCAACGTTGTGTGTAGTTGCACATCATATGCATCATATTCCCCTCGATCCTTGATCCTATTCAAGTCGATCTCTAGGATAGATCCTACCCCCATAGGAAGGACCTTGTCTTTATCTTTACAACTTAGACAAAACACAAACAAACAACTTAAAAACAATGTAAACACATTTAGAGAATAGATGTTAATCATCTTAAGTGAGATATAATCTCCGCCCCACAAACAACACAATAAAACATGTAGGGACTTTGCCTTAAGAGCGATAAAGGCATACTTGGCGATCATCCGAGTATGTAAGACCTTTTCTTAAGACCATGCAAAGACCATTTCCTACAAACCCCCTTTTACATTTGTGGTGGTTATCTCTCCCTTAACATGAAGACTCGTCTCTTCTCCTAAACCCAATCAAAACAACTACCCTAAACCCGTAGGAACTTTGACCACAGTCAAAGGACTCCTCTAACCCTTTAGGGTGAACTACAAAATACTCTGATTCCATTCCCGTAAGGATATGTAGGCATAAGATGCGACATCTTATCGAGTATACTTAGAAACAAACCACTAGGGTCTTCAACCCTTAAGCAGATAAACACTTAGCAATAAACAAATATAAAACAAGAGGTTCCTGTAGAGTACTACAAAAACTTAGGATGCTAGTACCTTCCCTAAGTTTAACCAACCCCCGAACCTAAAACAATCTAGCTTGCATTTGCATTGCATAGTGGGAATTTCGATCTTTATCCCTTCCTTTGGACAAATCAAAGTTCGGTTGCAAAATGAATTAAAGATTCAAACTAATCAATAGTTTGGTATCCAAATTTCACCGCGACAACATCCATGGCTAAACCTGGTCATCTGCACGTTACCCACGTTGAGGCAACATTCAAATAGACAGGGTGAGTAAAACGATTCATAATAATCAATATGAGAATCAATATATAAAATGATGTCATTTTCATATTCAACATCATCATAATCATCAAGGAACATCAAAGGTCACAACATTCTAAATTACACCAAATTGTCACATAAATGCAAATATAACAAGACTCATACATGTGGTACCAATCAATAAAATTCGATGGACACTAGGCTATAAACCTTCCATAGATCCCTACTCGAGAATCGGAGCGCACCAAAATACCTCACATCCTCATAATGGGACTGAAACCACAAAAATTAAGGTCCTGAACCGAAGTTCGGATGCATATGAATGCATGATGCACACGTCAATATCATCCTCATAATAAACTCATTAGGTGCATCACCATTCATTAAAAATCATCATAATAATCATGTCATCATATAATCATCAAAACTCATGGAATTAACATCATAACTCATCATCATTACTTATAAGAGTCATCATTACAATCATGTACTAATCACATAGGAATCACAGTCATACTCCTGGTAATTCATCAAGAAAATCACAACATCAAAATAGCACTGCACAAGCATACATACAAGTATTCAATAAATTATCCACCAATAATTTCACAACCGGTAGCAAACAGTGCAACAATTCATTAATAGAAAATATACATAATTGACTTCCGAAACATATTAGATATAAAAATAGTGGACAACCAATTGTCTTATCTATATTATGTTATAGCCATGTTCATTAGCTTTCCAACACTTTGAACAGGATCAAAACAGACTAACGAATCAAAAGTTATGTCCAAGACGATATCAACCGAAAACATGAACAGTCGTGACGGGCAGCATGCAGAATTTTCTACGTTTTTCACCGTTGGAGGTCTTCCGGACCTCCGATTTTGATTCTGTAAAAACCCAAACTCTCAGAAAATTACAACTCATCCAATTCTGTAATTATCTCAAGTAAATTTATAATTTTAACACAATTAAACCATATAATTATCGTTTTAAGATTATGCCTAAAACCTTTAAAACTAATGGATATAGATTCAATCCCGTATCATCTTTACGCCTCTAATTCCCATAATTTCTTACAAATATCTCACAGTCATTATAGTTTCACACAATCCAATTACCCTACATGGTTGAGGTACATATTTTGGCCACGAAGACCTACCTTCCCTCAAACCCAAATCAACCTCAAACCTATCAGACCATCAGTCCAAATCCCTATAGGGTAAAAACCTCAATAATAGATTTTGGCCACGAAGGCCTAATTTCCTTTATCTCAAAATCAACCTCAAACCCTTAAATAAGCTTTTAAATACATTGAATCATATATTGAAAACAATGGAGGCAATACTCCCGAAATCTTAATTGCCGACTCTAAGCCTTTCTCCTTGATTCTTGGAAACCTCGCGAAGCCTTGCCTCAATCCTCTTCCTCAAAGTTGTGGCCTCTATTTCTTCCGTTTTCACGATCTAACAAGAATGAATCCTAATTCCCTCAAAATTCCTTTTTGTTAAACCTAACTTTGGGCCTTAAAATTGGCCTTTACAACTTCACTCTCACTAACTCCTCCTCAAATGTCCATTTTGCTCTTAATTCACTTAATTTATTTAAATTAATAATAATACCAATATATTCATATTATATACTATTATTAGATAAATAATCCAAAATCCATAATTCTCAATACTTCATACCAACCACCGAAAATCACCAAAAATATGAATATTCATATTTAAATAAATTAAATAAATATTTCAATAAATTTGGGTGTTATAGCCTATTCATTTCCTTCCCACTTCTTCAATTTTCAAAACTTCTCTCTCTTTCAAAAACTTATTGTTTTCAAACTTCACACATTTTTCTTAATAAACCTTGACTTTGTCAAGTGATCCAGAAAAACGTTTTCTTAATAAATGCTAAAACACATAAGCATACTTAAACTCTTTTTCTCAAAATTTTTAAAAATAAAAATCTCATCAAACTTCTTTTTGTGCCTTTGTGCACTTTTCTTTCAGAGCCTTTTTTTTTTGAAATATTGGATATTAGTTTATCCTTGTAGTAATGCAAACTAATATACTTCTATTATATATTGAGAAGTGATTGACATTTTCCACTTGAATGTTGAGAAAGATTGTGTTGCCGTGGAGTCTTACACTTAGTGGGTCCAAGCAAGAGCTACTAAGATTAAGATGCCTAATCCTCCAGAAGAACATATGTTCCCTAAAGTCATAGGACCCACTCCTGTTCTAGTTGAAGATATGAAAGAACTCCAAGTTTCTTTAGCTCGGATGAAGTAGGAAAGAGATGCTTGAGAGAGCAAGTTTCATGTTTCAAATGCGAAGAAGTTAGAGTGACAAAGGTAATTGAAGAAGAAAGATAATTTGCTTCACCAGGAGGATGATTTAATTGAACAACATGAAAAGAAAAGGAAGAAAGTGCGAGAGGCTAGATATGGTGCTTGGAAAGGTGTTGTTGACAAGATCTTGAAAGAAAAGGATGACATGAAGATTACTTTTGAAGCTCAGATCAGGAAACTAAAGAGGAAGTTGCAGCATGAAGATGGATCTTCTTTAGTTGTGGTTCCCTTGGATACCAGGCCTTGGTTTATGTCTTTTGTTTAGGATTGCTTTGAAATCATGTACTGAAATTGTAATCCTTTTAGATGTTTCAATAAAATGAAAGTTCCAGTTTTCCTTTTAATGTGTTATTACTTATGATGTTTGCAATATGTTTATAATTCCATGGTTCCTTGAAAACTTAAGAAACTTAAACAATCATTTGCACATGCATTTCATGTATCATTTGCATTATTTGGTCATGCTTTTTGCAAGTTTTTCAAAGTCTCATTCGTTTTACTTCGTCTTCATAGAAGACAAGCTAACTCACCACTATAATGCTTGTGCCAATTCAAGACGAAAGATGGAGACAATTGAGCAAGAACAAAGAGATTATCATGAGGTAGTGATACATTGAAGACATGAATGAACATAAAGACTGCTCTTTTGGAATCTTTGGTAGCAGTACAGAATCAACCTCCACCTCTATCTCAGTCTCAAGTGACTGTTATCTCCATGATTGCAACAACTCATGTTGTATTTGCTGTACCTGCTAGACCTTCGCGTCAGAATCAAATATCAGGTGGTTATCCTTGGGGAATGCCTATCTCAACTTTATGTCAAAAAATTTCAACCATGCTACTGAAACTCCTTTGGTGAGTCAGGTTCCTCCAATTTAACCAATGATGGTCACCGCTCCTCCAATTGTGCATATTGTGCCACAAGTAAAGGATCCTATCTACTACAGTACTCATAGCAAGAATCTGGATGTTTATGAGAGAATGGATGAATTCTATGATCAATTTCAGGAATTGCAGAAAAATTTGAAAGTTATGAAGAGGAAAGACATGTTTGGTAAGAATGCTCATGATTTGTCCTTGGTATCTAATGTCCAGTTCCCTGGAAATTTTAAGGTTCCTGACTTCGAAAAGTACAAGGGTAACTCCTGTCCTCAGAATCACTTGACTATGTAGTTTCAGAAGATGGCTACTCACACTGATGATGTCAAGTTGTTGATCCATTATTTCCAAGACACTTTGGCTGGTGCAACTCAAAAGTGGTATGAGGCTGAACAATGCTCATATCAGTTATTTTAATGACCTTGTAGATGCGTTTGTACGTCAGTACAAGTATAATTTGGACATGGCTCCTGATTGTGACCAGCTTTGTACCATGTCACAGAAGAATAAGGAATCATTCAAAGAGTACACTCATAGATGGAAATAAGTTACTGCTCAAATTAACCCTCTGATGGAGGAAAAGGAAATGGCGAAGATGTTTCTCAAAACTTTGAGTTATTATTGTTATGAGAGGATGATTGTTAGCACTCCAAGTTATTTCACTGAAATGGTTGGTATGGGAATCGGATTGGAAGAAGACGTCATATAGGGTCGTTTGACAAAAGAGCCGAGTTCATCAGGTGGAACAAAGAAGTATGGCAAAAACTTCTAGAAGAAGAAAGAAGGGGATACCAATTCTATTTCTCAAAGGAAAGGCATCGAAGACCCAGAAATGGAAGTAGTTAACATAAACAATCTCAACAACAATATTATCAACAACCTCATATTGTCGTAGTAACTCTGGTGGTTAGTCCATCTCCTGTTGTTTAGACGTATCAACCGTAGTTCTTATAGCAACAACATAATCAATAGTCTAATAAGAACCAGCAAGCTCATGTTTCTAGGAAGGTTCAGTTTGATCCTATTCCTATGACTTATACAAAATTATATCCATCTTTGTTCCAAAAGGGGCTTATTCAGACTAGATCTCAGCCAACTGTTCCAAGTACACTTCAACGGTGGTATAAACCTGAAGAAAATCGTGCTTATCATTAGGGAGCACAGGGAAACGATCTTGGTACCCATTTCTCATTGAAATCATAAGTTCAAAAGCTCATCAAGAATGGTATATTGAAGTTTTGAGATGTTGGACCTAATGTGCAAGTTAATCCTCTACCAAAACATGGTGGACCCTCTATAAGCCTTGTAGAAGCTTGTCCAAAAGAGTATTTTATTTCTGATGTTAACTTGGTGAAGACTCATTTGGCTGATGTGCATGCCAAGTTATACAAGGTTGGTTTATTCAAAAGTGATCGTACATATTGCCAATTGTGTACACAGAATCCTGAAGGATGCGCATTAGTGAAGAAAGATATTCAGAGTCTGGTAGATCAGGGTATTTTACAGGTCAATATTAAACATAGAGAAGATGAGGTAGCTGTTATTGTTACTCAGTTTGATATTCTAGAGCCTTTGGAAATCACTTACCAGAGTAAGGAAAGAGTTGTGGATCCCTTGATAGTTTGTTTATCGAAGCTGTTTTCGTATGAATCTAACAAAGTTTTCCCTACAGGTATAATGCTACTTTGTTAAAAGAGGGTAAAGAGGTAGTAATGAATCAATGCGATCAGCCGATAATATAGCAAATGTTAGTGGAATGACTAGAAGTGGTCGTATGTTTACTCCAACATCTCTCCAAAAGGTTGATTATGTGTCATTAAGTAAGAAAGTTCATGGTAAGGATCCTGTTGTGGTTATTGGCCCATATAATGCACCTAAGAAGAATTATGATGCTAAAGAATTTCTAAGGTTAATCAGAAGTTATTACAAAATGGTATATCGACTCCTTCAAACTTCGTCAAAAATATTAGTGTTGTCTTTGTTGCTGAACTCCGAGGCTCCTCGAAAATCTTTGATGTGGGTGTTAGAACAAGCTTATGTGGATCATGAAGTGACAGTGGATCAATTTGATGGTGTAGTGGGAAACATTACTGCCTATAATATCACTGAATCATGGGTTTCAAGGATGAAGAGCTTCCATTAGAGGGTAAGAAACAAAATTATGCTTTGCTCATATCAATAAGGTGCCAAGAGGAATATCTTTCCAATTTCTTAGTTGATACATGTTCTTTGCTCAATGTTATGCCAAAAACAACTTTGTCTAAGTTGGCTTACCAATGTGCTCTTATGAGAAACAATGGGGTATTAGTCAAAGCTTTTGACAATTCCAAGAGGATGATAATTGGTAAAGTAGATCTCCCAATGATGATAGGTCCATATGTTTTCCATGTCACTTTTCAGGTAATGAAAATCTACCTGTCATATAGTTGTGTATTTGGAAGACCACAGATACATGATGTTGGGGAAGTGTCGCTACTGCGAAAATCGGCGCCGGCTGAACAGAAGAGTCGCCACCGTGCGTTATTTATCCCATGGGAGGGAAAGGAAACGCTCAGAGTAAACCTCGCACAACACGGGAAAGGTATGGTCGTCGCAACCAAAACCTGGATTCGGGAGTCGGTTACGCAAGGGGAAGGTATTAGCACCCCTCACGTCCGTCGTACTCGACGGGATCCACGCTTGTTTTCGGGTATGGGTTGTTATTCTATCTAATCTACAGGTCTGGGGTTAAAAGAAAAGAAAATGAAAATAAAGTGACTCGGCAAAGTATCGCACTTTATGCCTACGTATTCCCGTCTGGAACGAGAAATCAGAGTCAACGTAGTTCGCCTACCTACGGGAAAGGAGGGGAATCCTCAGATGACCAAAATACCCTTTGCTTGCCAAGACCATAAGTAGAGTTCTACCAATCATATGAAGGAATACTATACCATTCTAGAAATCTAAGACAATTAGGAACAAATCTTATGTTGACCAGAAATTCATTTGAAATCTCCTTGAGGGGTAAAAATAGCTTGGAAGTCAAGTCACTTTCACAGACAAAATTTCAGATACCTCAGATGACCTGTAACTTGCAAGGACCATAACTTGAGTTCTATAAATCTCCTTGATGTCTTCCACCACTCAAATTAAAGGTCTTGAGATCCCCTACAAGTTTCATGTTGGCCAAGGATCCATTTGAAGCTTGCATTTTGACTTATCTTGCTTGGAAATTTGACCTAAACTAGGGGATTTTACACAGAAACCCTAATTTAGAAACTCCTCTTCTCCTTGATTTCTCTCGAATTCTTCTTAGCATAACAACATATCCTTATTCTTCATGTCAAATGATAAACCCCACATCTTTCCAATAGCCCTTAATGTCTTTCAATCAGTCAATTGACCTAGAGTTGACCCAGGGTTGACCTAGATGAAACCCTAGTTGACTGTCTTTAACTGCAATTCTTGTGATCACACCAATGACTTGTCTCCTTCTTCAAATGACTTTCTAAGTCCTCCAAGATGTCCACATACTCCCCATGCTCAGCCCACAGCTCACAATTTCTTTGTTGATCCTCAAAGACCCTCAGATAGGAGATGGATGTACTTGCTTGATCCATTGACTTCTCCAACTTTCAAATTCTTTTCTGATGACTTGAATGGGATTGAATTAGAATACTAACCTCTTGATAGGCTCATAGAGATGAGAATAATGATTGGTCCCCTGTTGGATGACTTGCTATGCTTATGCTATGCAGATGATTAGGCTATGTACATGACTCTATATGCAAATGCTAATGATATTGAAACATAAACCAAGTGAATAAGGTTGAGCAAATTTTAGGGTGCAACAGCTGCCCCTATTCAAGCGACTTGGACCCGATTGGGTGAAGAGCCCGGAGCCTTCAGACATTCGCGGTACGAGACGGTTGAATACTAAGAACCCAAGAATTTGCCAACCGCAGAAATAAACTGCGCCCCTGCTTGAGGAACGACATCCCCTGCCTGGATCTGACTGCTATGGCTACCAATTGATCCACTAGCGACCGTGCTGGGGATTATTTGTCTGCATTTCATCAGGAATAAATCGTCCACGTTAGGAGTAAACTCTTCCACGTTAGGAATAACACCGTCCACGTAAGGAATCATCTCATATGCCTCTGTCAGGACTAAACTCTTCCACGTCAGGAATAAACATCGTCTAGATCTGTCCACGTTAGGACTAAACTTTCTAGGTTATGAATGCATCGTCCACGTTAGGACTCACCCTTCCACGTTAGGAATAAACTCTTTTATACCTGTCCACTTCAGGACTAAATTCTTCCACGTCAGGAATAAAATCTTTCCACGTTAGGAATACCTCTGCTTTCCACGTTAGGAATGCGTCTTTCCACGTTAGGAATCATCATCTTTCCACGTAAGGAAACCTCTCTTCTTTCCACGTAAGGAATACAACTCCGTCCACGTAAGGACCCACCTTTCCACGTAAGGAACGAATCTGATATGTCCGCGTAAGGACTCCATCTTTCCACGTAAGGAATAAATCTTCTTTGTATCTGTCCCCGTTAGGACTAAACTCTTTCTTTCCACGTAAGGGATCTCATCTTGATATGTCCGCGTAAGGACTCAATCTTTCCACGTAAGGAATGTCCGCGTCAGGACTAAACTTTTCCACGTAAGGAATAAACTTCTTTCTGCTTTGTCAAACTCTTCCACGTAAGGAATACGTCTTCTTTTACTTTGTCCACGTAAGGACTCCACCTTTCCACGTAAGGAATCACAAACTTTCCACGTAAGGAAACCCCAATCTTTCCACGTAAGGAATACAACTTGATATGTCCACGTCAGGACTCCAATCCTTCCACGTGAGGAATACTATATCAATCTTTCTTCCCATGTTAGGAATGTCATCTTTCCACGTAAGGAACACCTCTTTTCCACGTTAGGAATGCAACTTTCTTTCCACGTAAGGAATACCATTTTTTCTGGATCCGTCCACGTCAGGACTAAACTTTCCACGTAAGGAATCTATCTTCTTTTTCCACGTTAGGAATAACTTCTTTGATCTACTTGGGAAGTGAGACTTGTCCACGTCAGGACTCACATCTCAACCTGCTGAAGTAATAGAACCTGTCCACGTCAGGACTCGCGCGTCTTCGACTTGCTGGGGAAATAAAATTCGTCCACGTCAGGACACACACTCTGCCAACAACACGAAGAAGGATAAATTTGTCCACATCAGGACTCTCGCCTCTTGTCATCATGAAAAACTATAACTTTGCCCACGTCAGGACACACGGTTCACCATTAAGAAGGAAGACACTTGCTGAAAATAAATTGTCCACGTCAGGACATCAACACGAAGAATAACCAATCTTGTCCACGTCAGGACTCCACCTTCAATTAATACGAAGAAATCAAATCGGTCCACGCTAGGACTAGCACATATCGTCAATTTGGGAAATGTCCACGTCAGGACCCCCACTTCTCTTATCGTACAAAAAACCTGTCAATAAACCCGCCCACGTTAGGACTCATCCTTCCATTGGTCCGCAAACTTCTTATCACGGACATTACAGCAGCTTTGAGGCTGACTCTACTGGGGATATTTGGAAATCAAACTACTGGACGCCTGTTCTGATAACCGGCGGTAGCCTCTGAAATTCTGGTTCATGAAACCTTTTACTGCTGACGTAACAACAACTTTGAAAGAAACAAATCCGCTGGTCGGACTAGAGAAACTTCAACAAGAAATCCTGGCGGGGAAATAAGTAACTCTGCTTGGGGACACAGAGAAACTTATCCTGATGACTCTGTGGGGAGTAGTGCCGAAGCTGACACTTCGTTGAATGTCTCCCGCCGAGACTTTGAACGTTTGGTAATTCATTGGAGCAAGAACTCCTTCCACCTACAAGAGAGCAATACTTGAAACAAACGGTTAGCCAACCTGGTTCATGTTTCAAATGCATGTGTTTGACAATGACGCAATGCTCCAATCGACATGGGAATGCTACACGTTTTTATTTGGTGAACGCAAGTATGACACTATATGCCAATGCAAATGCAGACTCGAACCGCTGGGATACAGAAACTGCTTCAGCAAAATAAATGTTGAAGACAATGCCAACTCCGCTGGGGATAGCCGGGTGCTACAGAATTATTCCAGCAAAATAAATGCTGGAAGAGTGAAGTCGACTCAGCTGGGAAACAAGGAACTTAAACCAAACACTTCGTTGAAGTAACACCCTGCTGGGGAATATAACTCTGCTGGAGAATAGCAGATGCGCTTGGTATGATTGGACTTCTCCTGGAAAGTGAACGGATATCACACGGTATTTTGACAAAATAAATGCCAATGCGCCACACCAACTCTGCCGGGGAGAGTCTCAATCTTCGAATTCCACTGGGAGGAATGAAGACCATGGTTGGAAAGAGAACTCCGCTGGGGATGGGATGATTCTCTTGGGGAACATCCACTGGCTCCGCTGGGGGAGAGTAAATGGCCCTGCGGGGAAAGGTAAAATGTCTGAATACAGTTCACAAATATTAATCTTCTGAGGCTAAACCAACACTGCTCGAGATAAGGGAATCCTCCTGGGGGACACCATACTATCTGAATACAGCCTTACGATCTTGGAATCGTCAATTCTGCTGAGGATAAATGACTTTGCTGGAGCATGTCCTTTGGATAAGCTACGACTAGCTGGGGAATTCGATCCTTCTTCAGGAGGCACATGCATGACCTGCGTGGGGGTCGAGTCTTTTATTACTGCAGTCTCTTGGTCATCTTCCTCGTACGGCTATGAAACCTGCAACAACACAAACAAGACAAGACAAGCCTATACAACCAAATCGCTTCAGGTTAGTGACGTTGTTTTCAGTTAATTCAAAGCTTTAGCAATTGTTGGCAAGGGCCAGTGATGTTATACATATGCTAGTTTCAGTAAACTTAGGCGTTTTATCATGCACAAAACAGTAAAGAACCGGCATCAAGTACTGAATAACATATTTTATTGATTGGGCCCTTGAATGGGCGGAGTTTTGTACACGGGATGTAACTCCTGAAAAGAGGAAGCTACGCAAAGCAAATACACAAGTATGCACAAGAAGCATAAATATTTTGACAAATTAAATTTTGTACACATGTCGGCAACGGGATGCAGACGAACACCACAAACTGATCCTCCCATGACTCGTCCGACTCTAACGCTTTCCCGGTATCCACCCTTCTGAAGAGATTGTATCCGATAATTGACCCCTCGGGTATATTCTCCCGCGCTGATGCTCATTGTAATATCAAATTCGGATCGCAGTCATTTGCTTTTCAAATCCCTAACTTTTGCGTGAACCGCCCTTTACGGGTTTTCAGTTCACCGGGATACCCCTTTTTGCCGAAGCCGCCCAGTGTAGGTTTTCAACTTCGCGGGTGTACATTTTTTTCAATTTTATCCCTAACTTTTGCCCGAACCTTTCATTCTGTTTTTGGTTCGCCAGGATGCCCCATTTTTTCCTGGACTCTCTTTTTTCTGTCCAGCGGGTCAATTTTAAGCAAAGTATTTTTTAACTGCGTCCGAATTCACAGGCGACGTGAAGTCTTCACCGTCCATAGTGGACAACAATAAAGCCCCTCCTGAAAAGACTTTCCTGACAACATATGGCCCTTCGTAGTTGGGGGTCCACTTGCCCCTGTGATCTGCCTGCGGCGGGAGAATCCTTTTCAGCACAAGGTCGCCCGTCTGAAAGCTTCGCGGATGTATCTTCTTATCATATGCTTTCTTCATTCGGCTCTGGTACAAACGACCGTATGCTAGAGAAGCTAGCCTCTTCTCATCCATCAAACTCAATTGGTTCAACCTGTCTTTCACCCATTCTGCCTCGTCTAGCTGAACGTCTCGCAATACTCTCAGAGAAGGGATTTCAACTTCCAATGGTAATACTGCTTCCATTCCGTATACTAACGAGAACGGGGTTGCCCCAGTTGATGTGCGTACCGTCGTACGATAACCGTGAAAAGCGAAAGGTAGCATCTCATGCCAATCCTTATAGGTCACCACCATTTTTTGAACGATCTTCTTAACGTTCTTATTGGCCGCTTCGACAGCGCCATTCATCTTGGGTCGGTATGGGGAGGAGTTGTGATGTTCGATCTTGAAATTCTGACAGAGCTCCTTCATCATTTTGTTGTTCAGGTTTGACCCATTGTCCGTGATTATCCGCTCGGGGATCCCATATCGGCAAATGATATCTCTCTTAATGAATCTAGCCACCACTTGCTTCGTTACATTTGCGTAAGACGCCGCTTCTACCCACTTGGTGAAATAATCGATTGCTACTAGGATGAACCGATGCCCGTTAGAAGCTGTCGGCTCGATCTTTCCAATCATATCGATTCCCCACATCGAGAATGGCCAAGGTGATGTCATCACATTCAGAGGACTCGGAGGCACATGGATCTTATCTGCATAGATTTGGCACTTGTGGCATTTCCTCGCAAACTTGAAACAATCAGTTTCCATAGTTAGCCAAAAATAACCTGCCCGCAGCAACTTCCTCGTCATAGCATGCCCACCAGCATGCGTACCAAAGGTACCTTCGTGTATTTCCTCCATGAGCAGCTTCGCCTCTTTCTCGTCTACACAATGCAACAACACCAAATCGTGGTTTCTTCTGTATAAGACACTATCTGGATTCAAATAGAAATTACCCGCTAATCTCCTGAGAGTCTTCTGATCTTGACTGGATGCCCCAGCCGGATACTCTTTATTCTTCAGGAAATTAAGGATATCAAAATACCACGGTTTGTCGTCGGATGCTTCATCAATAGCAAATACGAAAGCAGGCCTGTCAAGCCGAGAGATAATGATTCTGGGGGCCTCGTTCCAGAAGTTGACTTTGTACATGGAAGACAAAGTGGCGAGAGCGTCAGCCATTTGATTCTCTGCCCGCGGTACATGATGCAACTCAACCTTGTCGAAGAAAGGCAACAATCTCCTTGCATAGTTCATGTAATATATCAAGTTGGGCTGACGTGTCTCCCATTCCCCTTTTATCTGATTCACCACCAGAGCTGAGTCTCCGTATACGTCTAGATTTTTGATTCGCAAATCAATGGCTTCTTCAAGCCCCATTATACAAGCTTCGTATTTGGCCTCATTGTTGGTAACGACAAAGGTCAATCGGGCAGTAAACGGGATGTACGACCCGTGTGGAGTGGTGATGATTGCCCCTATTCCGCTACCGTAAGCATTCACAGCTCCGTCAAATATCATCTTCCATTTGGACCCCAACTCTGGCCCTTCGTCTGGCAACGCTTCTTCACAATCTTTCATCTTTAGGTACATGATATCCTCGTCAGGAAAATCAAACCTCATTGATTGGTAATCTTCAATAGGCTGCTCTGCCAGATACTCAGACAACACACTCCCCTTTATAGCCTTTTGCGAGACGTATTGGATGTCATATTCAGTCAAGACCATCTGCCAACGGGCAATCCTCCCTGACAACGCTTGCTTTTCGAATACATATTTGATAGGATCCATCTTCGAGATGAGCATGGTTGTATGATTCAGCATGTATTGCCTCAAACGCTTGGCGGCCCAGGCTAGCGCGCAACAAGTTTTCTCAAGCATTGAGTATCGAGATTCACAATCTGTAAATTTCTTACTCAAGTAGTAGATCACATGCTCTTTTCTTCCTGTCTCGTCGTGTTGACCGAGAACACAACCCATGCTTCCCTCAAGAACCGTCAAATACATGATCAAGGGTCTCCCCGCCACTGGGGGTATCAAAATAGGAGGCTCCTGCAAATACTGCTTTATTTTATCGAACGCCTTTTGACAATTTTCGTTCCACGTTACAGCTTGATCTTTCTTCAACAGCTTGAATAATGGTTCACACGTGGCCGTTAGGTGAGATATGAACCGGGAGATATAGTTCAACCTCCCTAAAAACCCGCGCACCTCTTTCTCTGTTTTAGGCGTCGACATTTCTTGAATCGCTTTTATTTTAGCAGGATCGACCTCTATTCCTCTTTCGCTTACGATAAATCCCAGCAGCTTACCCGATCTCACCCCGAAGGTGCATTTGTTAGGGTTCAGCCTCAGCCTGAACTTCCTAAGCCTTTTAAATAACTTCAGCAGATTCACCAGATGCTCTTCCTCCGTCTGGGATTTGGCAATCATATCGTCAACATAAACTTCGATCTCTTTATGCATCATATCATGGAAAAGAGTCGTCATCGCACGCTGATATGTTACCCCAGCATTTTTCAAACCAAAGGGCATCACTTTGTAGCAAAATGTTCCCCAAGGCATTATGAAAGTAGTCTTCTCCATATCCTCTGGCGCCATTTTAATCTGGTTATAGCCTGAAAAGCCATCCATGAAGGAGAATACAGAGTATTGAGCAGTATTATCAACTAGCACGTCAATATGAGGAAGCGGAAAATCGTCTTTTGGGCTTGCTTTATTCAAATCTCTATAATCCACGCACATTCGAACCTTGCCATCTTTCTTTGGCACTGGTACGATGTTAGCAACCCATGAGGGATATTTTGTTACAGCCAGGAAACCAGCGTCCCACTGTTTTTGAACTTCCTCTTTGATCTTCACTGCCATATCTGGTCGAGTTTTGCGAAGCTTTTGTTTGACTGGCGGGCATTCTTCTTTCAGTGGCAGACGGTGCACAACCATATCTGTATCGAGCCTTAGCATATCTTCATACGACCAAGCGAATACATCACTATACTCTCGGAGCATTTCAACCAGTCTTCGCTTGATATCGCTCTGCAGTGCGGCTCCGATACGAATATTCTTCTCAACCCCTTCCGACCCCAAATTGATAATTTCGATGACCTCGTCGTGAGGCAGAATGACTCTTTCCTCTTGCTTCACCAACCAAGACAGTTCTTCAGGAACGTCACTATCTTCGACAACCTCTTCTTCGGCCTGAAATACCAGATGCTCAAAGTCGGGACGAGTCATAGGTGGTTCAAGGATGTCATCTGAAAATGTTATCCTGCAAAAGGAATGGTTAAGTGCTTCAAAATGCGTATAAAGCGAATAGCCACGTTGCCATTTTATTGAAAAATATAAAACAAGAAAGACAGAGATTACAGTATTTGCACATGAAAAACGCCATTTATTTAATGATTAACACATAATGTTCATAACAACACAGCCCTAAGCAGATCACGATGCCCGGGCAGGACATCAGATTATTCAACAATTAATAAAGCAAAGCATTACTGTTTAAGAGTCACAGGAACAAGCTCCTGAATAGACCAGTTGCACAGTCCCTGTCCTGGCGTGCTTGGCTGAATCCAGGCATCCATATCACAGTCGCTGTCTCCTTCGTCAGACTCCGAAGCAGCGTTGATGGCTTCATGACAAACTCCACTGGCAGAGATGGTTATTGGCCCTCTGAAACGGGGTGGTCTCACAACGGGTGTTGACGACGACGGTTGGTATCCCAGCCCCAAACGGTCCATCTTCACAGGGATATCCAGCACTTTGCCCCAGCCCTTTGCTTCTCCTGCCTCCACCAGAGCTTGAGCTTCTTTATACGACGAGACGACTATCTCTGATACTTTGCTCGGCCCGGGACCTTTGTCCTTGATACGCAAACCTTCAAATGCCTGGCAAGGTGTTTCGTGGATCTCTCCGTCGACCTCCACATATTTAAATGACGACAGATGGCTGACCAGGATGTCTTCTTCTCCACATACGGTGACTACGCTGTCTCCGACCATATATTTCAACTTCTGATGCAGGGTAGACGTGACTGCCCCAGCCCCATGGATCCAGGGTCTTCCGAGCAGGCAGCTATATGCAGGCTGTATATCCATGATATAAAATTCCGTGGCGAACACCTCCGGCCCCACCTGCAGAGGCAATGTTATCGATCCAAAGACTGTTCTTCGCGTGCCGTCAAAGGCTCTAACTACCAAGTCACTGGGCGTGCACAGGATTCCTCTGACATCCAGCTTCATCATCGCTTTCTTGGGCATCACATTCAAAGACGATCCGGTGTCGACCAATACATGCGACATTACTGATCCTCTACACTCGAGAGATATGTGCAGCGCCATATTATGATCTCTCCCTTTCGGGGTCAAATCGAAGTCAGTAAAGCCTAAGCTGTGGCCTGCATTCACATGTGCCAACACTCCTTCCAGCTGATTCACGGAGACGTCTTGGGGTACGAAGGAAGTATCCAGGACTTTCAACAAAGCATTTCTGTGAGCTTCAGAACATAGTAGCAACGACAGTATAGATATCTTTGACGACGTCTGCTGCAGATGCTCCACAATCTTATAATCACTTTTTCGAATCAAGCGCATGAACTCTTCTACATCCTTCGACGCTGCTTCTTTGTCGCTTGCCTGCACTGGGACATTCTCAACCATCTTCCCTTTTCCTTTTGCTAGTCTTTCGGCCTCCACTTCAGGTGATATAAAGATCCTACCACTCCTTGTCATACCTCTTGAACCAACAACGTTATCTACAGTCTCGGCTGGCTGCTTATTAACATCAATCTTTATCCCGTCACAATACACCTCCAACCCATATGACCAGGGGACTGCTTTTGTGTTCTCGTACGGGATCGGTCCGGCCTTAGTTATGGTGATCGGTGGTCGCTGGACCGGTCCTACAATAGTGATTGTCTTCCGAGGAATCGTTACAGTGGCCACATCACTCTGATCATCTGCTACCGCCCCTGCAGGCTCTTCAGTTACTGCTCGGTCAAACTGCAATGTGCCTTCATCAATTAAAGCCTGAATGCCTTTCTTCAAATCATCACACCCCCCAGCTAGGGTCCAGCATTCTAAGCAATACTCGTCACATCCTGGATAAACACCCCCTTGCAACAATCTGCTTTTTATCTCGCTCAGCGGCGTCTTTAAATCGTCGACATTCATAATCAGATTCAACCCTCCCTCAGTCAGGATGGCGTTTGCCCCATGATTAGGCATGGGTTTCTGCACTATATTCGGACCTGCCGTTCCGAAATTGATAGTCTTATTGTCCAAAAGATCCTGCACAACATGCTTAAAAGCATGACAACCCTCTATATCGTGGCCCGGAGCCCCAGAATGAAACTCACAGTGCCTGCTTGCATCATAACCATACGGGGGAGTTCCCGTTATCGGTGCCAGAGTTCTCTTCTCTACCAAATTTAGACCCAATAGCGTCTGCAACAAATCTGCGTAGGTTGAGGGAGGCTTCTCAAACACTCTTCTTGGTTTACCACCCTGGAATCTTCGCTGAGCCTGCTGTGCCCCCTGCTGTGGCTGCTGCAGCTGTTGTTGTTGTTGTTGCTGCATTGGTTGCTGCTGAAACGATTGTTGTTGTTGTAGTGGTTGTTGCTGATATGGGATAGTAACACTCGCCACCTGCTGCGGCTGATGATATTGGTTTCGTCCCCTGCCTCGGCCTCGGCCTCGGCCTCCAAATACTGCGCTTGCCTCGCCCTGACGGCGCCCACCAAAAGCCTTCCTATTACTGCCAGATGCAGTTGATTCCTCCGCCTGGAATTTTCCTTGCTTAATGTTACGTTCAATCTTTTCTCCCATCAGAATTAAGTCTGAGAAACTGGCCAGAGATGTATGAAACAACATGTCATGAAACAAGCCTGTGAATGTGCCGACGAACATGTCATTCATTTCCTTGTCTTCTAAAGGAGGACGGACCCTGGCATCCATATCGCGCCACCTTTGCGCGTACTCTTTAAAGCTCTCACCCTTCTTCTGCGACAGCCCTGTCAATTGGACCCGATTGGGCGCCAAGTCGCTGTTATACTTGTAGAGAGCTACAAATGCCTCTGCTAGCTGTTTCCATGTCTTGATATTAGTTGGCTCCAACCCCATATACCACTCTAGGGAAGGGCCTGACAAACTATCTTGAAAGAAATGCATTAGCATTCTCTCATCAGTTGAATATGCCGACATCTTTCTGTAATAAGCCCGCACGTGCACTTTCGGACATGTGTCCCCTTTATACTTATCAAACGTAGGAGCTTTGAATTTGATTGGCACCCTCAAGCCAGGTACCAGACCCATTGTTGCCATGTCCAAGCCCACAGCACTTTGGTTCAGGACTCCCCTCATCTGCTCTTCTAGCATTCTGATCTTCTGGGAGTTATCCATCGGCCCTTCAAAGCCTTCGCCGGAGAAAGCGTCCTCCTGCTGATCTTCTTGCCACATACCATTCCCAGCTCCATACCCATCATATTCATTATTGCGACCAGCTCTAATCTGATTCACCACCGGACCTCGGCCTCTGTTGCTGCACCCTTGCACACCTCCAGCAGGCCCAAAAGCCATTAACCCATCGCCGTTTCCATTTCCGAAACCTCCGTAACCCTGATTGGCCACACCATAACCATCTTGCCCAGAGCCTTGAGCATTGAAACCGTATTTCCCAGCGTTATCGAATCCCTGATCGTTGAACCCGAATCCAGTATTGCCGAAGCCGTTGCCTCCCATATTATCACCTAAGTTGATATCACCAAGCCCAACGTTATGGACAGCAGTCTCGTTCCCAACTCCGACGTTACCGTTCCCAGCAGCGGTAGCGTTGTTGACATTAGCAGCAGGTATATTGACTACAGGTGGAGCCACTGGCGTGGGAGTGCCATCTCCATGAGCAGTATCGACTCGTACAGACTGATGATCCTCATTACCGTGACCAGCATTTCGGGCCAACAGAGGTTGCACCATGGCTTGCAAATTCTCCTGACCTTTTGCAATAGCTTCCATGGTCTGCATAAAGAGAGCTAGCTTCTCGCACACATCTTGCATCTCGTTCTGCATTTGATCCATGATTCTTCGACAATTGGTGCGAGTGGAGTATCTGTGCGGGCGTTGATCTGCAATCCTGAAAATACCTGGTACAGAGCAGAAAATAAGATACCATCCAAGGATTACCTGTAATGCAATATGAATATGAATGCAATGCAACATGTGTCTGTGCATTAGGGAAATTCATTCCCTGATTCTAGTGTGGAGGTGCCGGTGCAATGACAGTGCTAGCAATACGAAGATCGGAGTTGAATCACAGAAAGCCTCATATATTGCTGAGAAACCAATAAGACAAGAATACAATGTCACTGAGAGTACAATAAGAAGGCATGACCTCAACCAACAATCCTGGTGATGGTCAGCACTATGCAAATAAAGCATACAAGTTACTACATGAAATGATCAAACACCCCCATAAGTCTGGTATTCTTCTAGCAACTTCTTGGTCTCCGAATGACTTGGTCGAGCAAGCAGCCCTTCAACAAGTTGGTTTCTTTTCTTAAGAACACGTCGCACGTCTTCAGCAGTCTCCTCCCATGCCCCTTCTCCGAAGCGATCCTCTAGTTTACGCTTCTGAGACACAGCTTCATCTCTGCCTTTGATGGCCTTGTTCAGTGCATTCTGGAGGCTATACCGGGTCATCACTTCTTCTTCGCACTTCTTGATGCTGGACTTCAACTGCTCTTCGAGGTCGGAAATTTGCTGCTTCAACTTATCCTCCCTCTTCTTATTGTTAGTGAGCGTAGCATTCCAAGTCTTATTGCAAGACGAGATCTCTCGGCGAGCTGCGTCGAGCGCTTTCTTTTTGGATTCGAGCATGTCGTGGGAGCTTCTGAACTCTTGCCCCAGACGTTCGCGCTTCTTCCTCTCCTCAGTCAACTCAGCCCCTAATCTGCTCATTAGCTCAATCTGCTGTTGGAAAGCATGCACGACCTTGTTTTTCTCACTGCGTATCTGGGCTAGCTCCTGCTCTAACCCTTCGTTGATCTTCATCAAGGCTTCTTTTTCTTTCACAACTTGCTCGTAGGCCTCCCTAGAAACAGTAGTTGGCTCTGCCACTGGAATAGGAACAAGAACTGGTGCATCTGGAAATGGCATCCGCAACTGACTTACTCTCTCCTGGATCCAAACCCTGTAAGGTGCATAGGCCTGACAGTCACTCTTCCCTAACAACGGCTTCCCCCTTCGGTTAATACGCGTCCAGGCATGCTGCAGCTTGGCTAGTGACTCCCCCTTCAAATCACCGGTAAAGTACAGAGATTCTTGTACTTCTTCCTCTTTGGGCGGGTTCTTCAGCGCATATCCGAATTGGCGAATAAACAGAGAAGGGTTGTAATTGATACACCCTTTCCTCCCTATCAACGGAACATTAGGGTAACCAGAACAACTGAAGATAAGCTCGGATCCCAGCAGATCTCTATCAAACCATTCAACGTCTTCGGAAGATAGCCTCATTAGGCGCTCTGACCAGCTAGCTGTGGTTGCACTCTTCACAAAAGATCCCTTCATGGGAAGGTGACTTTTAAACCACATATCCAACAATGGTACACAGAAATGAACATTCTTTCCTCTTCCCTTCTCATTCTTGTAATGCAGTGAGTGGTAGAAATCTCCGAGCAAGGTCGGTACAGGATTATCAGCGGCAAACAAGTAGAAGGCATCGAAGTCCACAAAATCCGGTACATTGGGAAACAATATTATGCCGTAAATGCACAGAGCCAGCACAGCATTGAAGGCAATCCAGCACCCGCTCTTAGCGTACTCCTGGGCTTTACCAATCAAGAACTGGAGCGAGAAGCCTGGCACTCCACGGGAAACAGTAGTCAACAGTTCAGAAGCATCCACATGCAAAGCTTTTGCCAAGTCTTCCGGCTTGGGCTTAACGCCAGAATGAATGAATGGAACCTGGTTCTGCACGGGTAACTCAGTAAACTCCACATACTCCTCAATGGTAGGCCCCATAATGAAATCAGCAAACGTAAAACATCTCAATGCGGGATCATAGAATTGCATCAAAGCGTACAGCCCATCTAGCTCTGTCTCCGTGGGTTTGCGCATCAATCTCAATAGTCTTCCATAGCTCATTCTGAAGCTCCTACGAACATCCTCATCAGCCAAAGAGATCAACCCAAGCAGGGGAACAACATCAGGAGTAGGCAATTTGTAAGCAACTGTCCTTCTTAAGCTGGCCATGACCGATCACTCAGAAATCCGGACACTAGAACTAGGGAAATGCAAATGCACCTGCAGCACAGACACACGTTAGTGGGATGCAATGATGATGAGTATGCAAACAAATGCAATGCAAGTAACATGCAACGGGGACCAACTGCCGTAGCTGAATAGCCTGAACCATATCAAGAAGTCTCAGATAGATTCTCTAGAAGTCCTCAAACCCTGGTCTCAGATAGACCTACCACAAAGCTCTAACAATGGTCTCTGACAGACCTTAGGACAAGAACTCCCACTGGTCTCTGGTAGACCTCAAATCATATCTCGAACTGGTCTCTGACAGACCTTAGAACTCTCCAAATGGTCTCTGACAGACCTCAAATCATATCTCGAACTGGTCTCTGACAGACCTCAGAACTCTCCAAATGGTCTCTGACAGACCTCAGAACTCTCCATAAATACTCAAGATCTCTGATCAAGAAATAACCGGTAGTCTGAAGGTCTAGTTACCTGCATAACCCCAAACCCTCTCACAGGTGGATGTCCTAGTAACTGACAAAGGTATGGCATCTTATGCGGTCGTCGGCGTCACAGACTTTCAGGGTTGATGATACGATTCCCAGAAGGAGTGGCATCATCAAATCCTGAAGAGGCCTCACTTAGCCAACTTCCAAATGATCGGTCCCCAGAGTCGACAATTCAACTAACCAGCAACCCACGCCAACCAAAGGAAGGGGCAGGAGGCCAACCAGAGGAACCTCGTCTGAGTGTAGATTTCGCGGGACACCAAGGCAAGCAAAGCAAGCGGGTGCCAACTAATCTCTACTCTAATTCTAGGTGCACTCAAGCCCAGGTCCGACTTCTCACTCAGTATCAGAACACCCGTCACACCCCCATACAGCAATAATAATCAGTATATATAACGCTGAAAATAAAGGTCAGAAATATAAATCCATACAAAATCCTCGACGGGAAAACAAGCGTTAGGATTGACTCTCTTAAGGGACGTTGGATCCCAAATGCATAAGAACTATCGCAGTCCTTAGCAGCCAGGGGACGTTGGGTCCCCAGCAAAGTCGCCAGCTGTCGCTACTGCGAAAATCGGCGCCGGCTGAACAGAAGAGTCGCCACCGTGCGTTATTTATCCCACGGGAGGGAAAGGAAACGCTCAGAGTAAACCTCGCACAACACGGGAAAGGTATGGTCGTCGCAACCAAAACCTGGATTCGGGAGTCGGTTACGCAAGGGGAAGGTATTAGCACCCCTCACGTCCGTCGTACTCGACGGGTTCCATGCTTGTTTTCGGGTATGGATTGTTATTCTATCTAATCTACAAGTCTGGGGTTAAAAGAAAAGAAAATGAAAATAAAGTGACTCGGCAAAGTATCACACTTTATGCCTACGTATTCCCGTCTGGAACGAGAAATCAGAGTCAACGTAGTTCGCCTACCTACGGGAAAGGAGGGGAAGGTTGCTCGCTAGGATATCGCATCCTATGCCTACGTACTTCCACACTGCATGGAAGATCAGAGCAAACGTAGTTCGGGCCACGTACGACACAAGCTTGTCTTGATTGATTTTATTCCTTCTGAAAAAGGTTTTTCCGATTAGCAGTCCCAGCGGACAAAAATGACGTCTTGATGAGTTCACATTCTTTTACGGAAGAAGTGTCTTTTAGTGTGTTTGAAATATTTATTGTGTTTTCTGTTTGTTTTGAGGAAGAAGAGACAGAACTCTAACCTACAGTTGCGAAGGGAACCAAACTAACCTAATGTTATCATGCTTGGGTTAAGACCTAATGTCTATCATGCTCCTCTCTTGCACAGAGAGAAACAGAGATCCTACGGGAACAGACGGAAACAGAAACAATATCAGATATGTACAGTAAAACAGTAAAATGCATGGATGCAACAATACAAGCGAGGCAAGGGAGTCCCACTCAACCTCGAACCTAGAAAACAATAGGCAAAAGTGAACAGGCTTCACTTTCAACCCAGCAGGGTAAACAACAAACAATACAGCCAGGAAAACCAATCAATACATCAGAAATGAATTACAGCAGAAAAGTAAACAGCATCAGCAGCTCTGAAACAACATCTATCTTCAAGTCATCTCCCATCAGCTACAAGCTTCAGCCAACCTCAATCTCCATCTCCACAGCCTTCCAGCAAGGTCTTGATCATCAATCTTCCATCTGCAATGGCTTTTCTTCAAGTCCTAACCTCCAGGATGAGGGATCAATCACAAGAGTGAATTGGGTGTTAAGCACTTAGTTGACCACCAAGGGTGGCAAACCAACTGCTACTAACACATAAGACATTTTCTCTCAAGAGTTCTATCCCTTAGACAGTAGCACCAAGCCTTCCAAAGGAAGGGGGTGAGTGTCTTAGAGAGACTCTGTATCACAGAGAAGAATGGAGGCAGTCAAGACCTTCCATGTTTGAGAATCAAGCTTTCTAATCTAGAGCTCTGCCTAGCTCCTAAACCCTAATCTCCTCAACAGCTGCTAGCAGGAATTTCCTCATCAACTCTGGAAGTTGGCCTTCAAGCTCTGGATCTCCAATGGCTTCATCATCACAAGTCTTCAGCTCCCCCAATCCCCAAGCAATCCCAATACCCACACAGACAAATCAATAATCCCCAGAGGGCACACCATACCAGTCAATCAAATACAGTAATATACTAATAGCAGTAGGGGAATCCTAGTGATTTCTGAGGGATCTAATAACTACCCATAGTCCCTATAGTCCCATAGCTAAAGTATTCAATCTCTAAGTCCTAAGGAAAATGAACTAATTTTCCTAAGTCATCACTTAACCCAAATTTTTGTTCATGTTATTCACACCTAAACTAATCACTTGAAATTAACTTCTAAAAATGGGAAATAAATTGTATGTACAAGCTAATCTCATCTACTAATCAACCTAAAAAGAATGGATTGAAAATGTTAAAGCAACTATTAGAACCAAAATTAACAAATTCATGTATGAAATGAAACACCTAAAATAGGCATTTATTTGGAAAATATGGGAAAAATATCAAATAAAAAATAAAATGCAATTTTTATTTTTTTATAATTTTCTAGACATCTTGAAGAAATTAATGCAAAAAGAATCATTAAAAAATATGAAGTTTTCATTTTCCTATGATTTTTAGAAAATGCATGAAAATGAAAAGAAATTAAAAAAAAGAAATAAAGAGAAATAGAGGGAGGAGGTGAGAATAGCAGTGGCGCCTAGTTCAACTCTCAGATGGGCCCTGAAGCCAGGGGTGTGAATATCAAAGTTACTAGGCCCATGCGCTTCAGCAAAAATCAAATGGAAATTACCAGAAAAAGAAGAAACCTTCGGTGCAAATAGCAGTAAAAACATGTGTATTCCATTGGGCTCATCAATTGGGGGGTGGGGATAGAAGTTTGGACCCAGCCCACGCGTTTCCATTAATGAAACGATGCGTTTCGTTCTCAGCCACATTTCCCTCGTATCCCAACTTCAAATATCAGCCATTGGATTAGACTCAAAGTCATGGTCAAACGATAGATCCCACGGTCGTCCATCATCGTCCCCAATCATCCTCTAGGGTTTCAGAAAAACCAGTCCCATGCATGCTCCTTCCATCTCCTCGTTCTCTATCCATTCACCATGAAATCACAAGATACAAAAAGCAAAAACGATCCATTTTCTTCCCTCTACACAACCATACTCTTAGTTTTCTCTAAACCCTCTCTATGATTAAACCCGATAGATGGAACTTCATAGCATACCTACTGCACTCACCAGTGGAGCCTCACAATTCTCCAATCCAACCGTCCCATCTTGTTCATTACTTTACCCTGATCTCATCAAGCCAATACATGCTCATTAATACTCAAAATACCACCTATCCTCGATCATCCAAGTTTCAACACTCTGCCATGGAAACTCACAGAAGTCTCTCTAATTCTCAGAATTCAATCACCTATGGTCTCTAAACACTCTGATCCTAACCATTCCATCTAATACCACCTAGATGAAAAGATATAGATTGAAATGCATACCTTGCAATGTTGATGAAACAGTGGTGGAATCGTGCACTTCAAGACTTGTTAACCTCCAATATTGATCTCCAATGGATGCTGATTCTTCTGTTTGCAATGGTTGTGGCTCAAACTTCTTGAATCACCTTATCCCCTTCTTCATGCAACTTGGAGTGGAAACTTGGATCACACAAACCAGCCACGAGTTCCTCTCAATTTTCTTTGCCAATTACTCTATGATGATGGTGGATGATGATGATAACAGAAATTAAGATGATTGATGAAGTTTCAATGGAGTTTGAAGAGAAAATGCAAATGGGAGTGAAGGAATCAAAATGGGGTTTGCAAGCTCAAAGAATCACCAACCAATGCACAAATGGCTTCATTTCCTTATATAGATGATGATTAACAGAATGAGAAGCTTCTAGATTGGTCCTAGAGGGATCTAGAAACTTGTGGAAATTTCAAGGAAGTTCTCATTTGATGATATGTTGAAGATCTCTTATCTCATGCTTGCCCCTTTGTAAACTTGTGTTAAAATCTCCTTTCATGAGATATTAGGAGTGTATGTATGAAAAACCAAGCTTTTCCTTGCCTTGTGTTAAGTTTTACCATGTTGCCTTATGATGCAAGAAACACATTTACAAAGGAAGTCCAATTTTTAAGCCTAAACTCAAAAATGTGGCTGAACCAATGTCTCTAAAATGATGTTGGGAATCAATTTGGTATATTGGATGACCCATATTGGATTTGTAGATCTCTCTAACCAATTTTTTATTTCAACTTTTTCAACTTATATGCCTTTTTTAGGTCATTTTTCACCAACTTTGGTCAAGTCTCATTCTATGCATTTCCAATCTTTCATTACTTCTTTTCTAGACTTAAAATGACATTTTGAACAACTTTTATGTTGGGAAGTTTTTCATTTGAAGCTCCCTTGTATGAGTTTTAGGCATAGGCTAAGAATGACCTGTAATCCTCAGATGACCAAAATACCCTTTGCTTGCCAAGACCATAAGTAGAGTTATACCAATCATATGAAGGCATACTATACCATTCTAGAAAGCTAAGACAATGAGGAACAAATCTTATGTTTACCAGAAATTCATTTGAAATCTCCTTGAGGGGTAAAAATAGCTTGGAAGTCAAGTCACTTTCACAGACAAAATTTCAGATACCTCAGATGACCTGTAACTTGCAAGGACCATAACTTGAGTTCTATAAATCTCCTTGATGTCTTCCACCACTAAAATTAAAGGTCTTGAGATCCTCTACAAGTTTCATGTTGGCCAAGGATCCATTTGAAGCTTGCATTTTGACTTATCTTGCTTGGAAATTTGACCTAAACTAGGGGATTTTACACAGAAACCCTAATTTAGAAACTCCTCTTCTCCTTGATTTCTCTCGAATTCTTCTTAGCATAACAAAATATCCTTATTCTTCATGTCAAATGATAAACCCCACATCTTTCCAATAGCCCTTAATGTCTTTCAATCAGTCAATTGACCTAGAGTTGACCCAGGGTTGACCTAGATGAAACCCTAGTTGACTGTCTTTAACTGCAATTCTTGTGATCACACCAATGACTTGTCTCCTTCTTCAAATGAATTTATAAGTCCTCCAAGATGTCCACATACTCCCCATGCTCAGCCCACAGCTCACAATTTCTTTGTTGATCCTCAGAGATCCTCAGATAGGAGATGGATGTACTTGCTTGATCCATTGACTTCTCCAACTTTCAAATTCTTTTCTGATGACTTGAATGGGATTGAATTAGAATACTAACCTCTTGATAGGCTCATAGAGATGAGAATAATGATTGGTCCCCTGTTGGATGACTTGCTATGCTTATGCTATGCAGATGATTAGGCTATATACATGACTCTATATGCAAATGCTAATGATATTGAAACATAAACCAAGTGAATAAGGTTGAGCAAATTTTAGGGTGCAACAGGAAGTAACATTAACTTTTCATCAGAGGCTCAAGTTTGTTAAGAATGATAAGCTGGTAATTGTTTACGATGAGCAGGCCTTGCTGGCCAGTCACATTTCTTCTTTCTGATATATAGATGTAGATGAGGAAGTTATTGGGACTCAATTCCAAGCCCTTGATATTGTCAATATTGTTGAGAAGAATGAGGCATTTATTGTTTCGTTGAAAGATGCACAACATGTTGTGAAGAGCGGTCAAACAGAAGGCTGGGGGGATATTGTTGAGCCTCCTGAGAATAAAAACATAGTTCGTTTAGGGTTCTCTCACTATACAACCGGAAGAGCATTTAAGCATGAAGTTGTTATTAGTTTTATCCAGGAGGTGTTCCACAGTGTTGGTTTCATTCACCATAGAAATCAAGTTATTGCTTCCATTAGTGAAAGTGATTCAAATCCAGAATGACCTTGCTTTGTGACACATGGAAAAACTAGTCAAAATTGGATTGTTGTGGATGTTCCCAGTGTTGTTCATTTTTCAAAGTAATTTTTTTTTTTTTCAAATGATTCTTTCACTCTGCCCAAGGTGAAAATGACATTGTTCGAGAACCCTTTGTTTCAAATTTTAAGATCATTAATAAAAGACGTTTTGTTACCCAATGTGTTTTTCTTTTTTTCTTTTTATAGAAAATGGCAACTAAAAAAACCCTTAAAAACAATTTCAGTTATTGCATATCACTTTCACATTTGTCTGTTTTCTAAAGCAAAAGCATAAATCATGTGCACATTAACAAGAAATAAACACATTAAAAACAATGACCCTACACCCTCTCTCAACTTTGAATTCCCTATATTTGAAGTGGAAGAAAAAATTAAGGAAGACAGTGATATTCCAGAAGAAATTACTCATCTGCTTGAGCACGAGGAGAAGACTATTCTGCCATATAAAGAGCATGTCGAACTAATCAACTTAGTTTTTAAATAGAACAAGAGAGTAGTCAAGATTGGGGAACTGCTTGATGAAGATGTTAAGAAAAGGTTGGTAGAGATGTTTAAAGACTATGTTGATGTATTTGCTTAGTTGTATCAAGATATGTCAAATACTTATATTGTAGAGTACCGACTGCCGCTTAAACCAGAATGTCCGTCAGTGAAGCAAAAGTAGAGAAGAAGTGCAGAAACAAATTGATGCTGGTTTCCTTGTCACGTCTATTTATCCTCAATTGATGGCCAATATTTTGTTAGTTCCAAGGAAAGAAGGAAAAGTTAGAATGTGTGTAAATTATATAGATCTGAATAAAGCGAGTAAAAAAGATGATTTTCCTCTGCCACATATTGATATGTTGGTAGACAATACAACTAAGTTCAATGTTTTCTCTTTTATGGATGACTTTTCCAGATATAATCAAATTAAGATGGCACCTGAGAACATGGAAAAAATAACGTTTATCACCCCTTGGGGAACATTCTGCTACAAATCGATGTCTTTCAGCTTGAAGAACGTTGGTGCTACATACTAGAGGGCTATGACTACCCTATTCCATGACATGATGTAAAGGAAGTCAAGGTATATGTTAATGATATGATTTCCAAGTCTAAGACTAAATAAGATCATGTAGAATATTTGTTGAAATTGTTCCAATGTTTGAGAAAATACAGATTCTGCTTGAATCCAAACAAATTCACTTTCAGTGTTCGTTCTAGGAAGCTTTTGGGTTTCATTGTTAGCCAGAAAGGTATAGAAGTGGATCCATATAAAGTCAAGGCCATTCGAGACACGCCTGCACCTAGAACAAAAAAGTAAGTCAGAGAGTTCCTCAGACGTTTGAATTATATCTCCAAGTTCATCTCTCACATGACTGTCACTTGTGAGCCAATATTCAAGTTGCTTCGTAAAGATCAAAGTATTGTGTGGAATGAAGATTTTCAAAAGGCTTTTGATAGTATTAAAGGTTACTTGCTTGAGCCTCCTATTTTGATCCCGCCAGTGGAAGGGAAGCCTCTAATTATGTACTTAACAGTCTTAGAAGGATCAATGGGTTGTGTCCTCGAACAACATGATGAGATAGGTATGAAAGAACATGTTATTTATTACCTAAGTAAGAAATTCACAGATTGCGAATCCTGGTATTCTTTGCTCGAGAAAACCTTTTGATCTTTAGCATGGGTTGCTCGATATCTTCGGTAGTATATGTTAAACCATACTACTTGGTTGATATCCAAAATGGATCCTATCAAGTATATTTTTGAGAAGCCAGCACTGACAAGAAGAATTGCACATTAACAGATGTTGTTATCAGAATATGACATTGAATCTCGTACTCAGAAATCCATTAAAGGATAGTATATTGGCACATCAACTGATTGAAAATTATCAGCCTATCAAGTTTGAGTTTCCTGATGAGGATGTTATGGCCATTAGAGCTAAAGATTATGATGAACCAGGTCCTGAGAAAGGAACAGAGCCTGGATCCCGATAGGGTTTGGTATTTGATGGAGCCTCTAATGCATATGGTCATGGAGTTTGAGAAATTATAATCACTCCTTGAGGTTCTCATATTTCTTTTACTGCAAGGGTATGTTTTTATTATATGAATAGTATGGCAGAGTATGAAGCGTGTATCCTTGGCATTGAAAAATCTATTGATATCAGGATTAAGAATTTGATGTCTTTGGGGATTTAATATTAGTTATTAACTAGATCAAAGGTGAATGTGAAGCTCATCATCCGGGTTTGATCCCATACAATTATTATGCTAGGCAGTTGTTGTCTTTCTTTGATAAAGTCAATTTCCATCATATACCTCGAGAGGAGAATCAAATGGCAGCTGCTTTAGATAATTTTTCCTCCACGTACCGTGTAAATTTTCACAATGAGGCACCCCAAATTACTATCATACGTATGGATAGACATGCTCATCTGTATAGACATAACTTGAGGAAGATCAATCTTCAAATATGAATTAAGAAGTAGAAGCAGATATTTTTCAATAGGGTCCACTTGGTCTAAATCTTGATCCTTAGGCAGTAAGTTTGGATTCAGAATCTGACTCCAAACAACAGACTCAGGAATAAGATTAGAAATCATTGATGTATTAAATGGATCTACAAAGATACGCCCAAGTAGGAAGATACTGTTCCCAAACAAAAGTTCTTGGAATTTCTCCAATTTCCTCACAATTGATCACATTTGCAATCGCTTTAGAGGTTACTGTAATAGAAACACCAGTTACTCTAGACATAATAGCATACTCTAAATTCAGCTCAACAATGGAGGCATTAATCCAAAACTCTTTGACAAGACTTGGATAAGTGAAACCATAGAGCATCTCAAAGTAACCATTCCACCTTTGTTTAAACACAATCTCTCAGAAGTTGAAACCAATCTTAAACAACTCATCAAAATCCATAAAATTTTCATTGATGACAATCAGCTGATTCAAAGGAGAATAAACTGAAGAACTCATCTCAGGTTTGGTTTGATCAGCACACACACAAGAGGAAAAGAAGAAAGAGAAGAAGAAGAAGAAGAAAAACTGAACAAGAATAAAAAATAAGAATCTTGTTAGAAAAGGCATAATGATGTTTTACAAGACATGGAATAGTAACATCAAATACTAAAACAAAAAACATCATTATCCAAAGGTTATTTATCCAACAAATATTTCAATTCTAACAGAAAAGTTTCACATTTATGAAAGATTAAGTATTATAAAAACTTTTAGAATTTTTTTTTACCTAAACTGCTATGTCATACTGAAAGAATCTTCTTCTGAATCTCAGAAACTTACAACTTTCAGAAGCTATCAACCATCAGAGTCTAGTAAGTCCAGACTAAGACAGAGATATCAACTGTCAGTCACAAGTCTCTAAGATTCTCTTTAAAACTAGCACTTTATATTGAAACAAGAGTCATGAGTGATAGACGAATATTAAATTGTCTAATTTAGACATCTAACCACCAACAATATAAACACAAAAGTGAGAAAATTGTTTTCATAAATGTGATCATCATCTGGCTTGATAACACGTTCAATATAGACAAACACAATCGAGTTTCCTCTTAAAGTTTTCTGAAGTTCTCTTTTTCAAAAGAAAAACTTCTCCAGAGATCTAACAGAAACTTTGCATTTATATCTAAACAAATGTCTAATTGAACCAAAATATAAGTCAGATAAGAACAAATATACCACCCTTTTTTTTTCCAGACTCGATTCAATATTCAGACTTGACCAATAGAGTCTAAGCACATCTTTGAGTGGATTTTGATTCAATGGTTGTCTGACCACTGATTCCACTACTCTCACCAATTTTAGTACCACCAGTACTTGAATTTGGGTTGTTGGCTCTTCTCCCAGTCAATGTTGTAAACAACCTTATGGAAGATGCCTCTGCTTCTTTCCTTGATATTTGTAGCAGATACATTATGATACTCATATTTCTATAAGACCATACATGTAAGTACAAATACACTCTTATGTACCTCACATCTCAATCTAACAGTAGATCATAAGTCACTCAAGAGTGTAAGTTTATAATGAGATATGAACAAAATCTTGTTCTAAGCAATGACAATAATCTCATTATCTTAAATTAAATCTTTTGACTTTGAAATCATTAACAAGCTCAAAACCAGATGACGTTAGCTATCAGAGATTGAAATTTTATTATTAATCATGTTTTTCATATTCAGTTATGATGTTTGTGCTCTTTTATGCTATGTTTGAGTAAATACTTAAGCACTAGGGGTCAAAAGGACTATCTTATGACAAATCTCATGTAAACTCTCCACTATTTTATTACGAGAAACATGTGCAATTTTTTCTTGATTTCAAGTTTTTCCACTTAGATTTTTTAAGATAATAATTTATTTTAGACATCGTCCATATAGTGAAAATGGGTGATATGATATACAAATGCGAAATTTCCTAAAACTTGAATTCGAGGCGACAAAAGTGTCTTGAACTCGGTTGAGAAAATTCTATTCTAATAGTTGAGATAAAATAACTCTAAAACAAATCATTTACACTGGTGAAAGTGGGTAGATTATTTATTTATTTTTTCTATTTTTCTACAAAATGATTTTTTTCTCATATTGGAATTGAAGGCTTGCTTGAGATAAAGTTCATGTACCCCGAGTCATGTTTTTAGAATTTTAATTTCAAAACAACAACCATTTTCCAATCATCAAACTATTTGATCATTTTAGATAAAAATAGATACCAGATTACTCAATACTTAGGATTTGGTCTCTATGGATGATATTTTTACTATTTTGATATTATCGTAAGCCTTCGACATATCGAGTTTTTGGCATCATTGTCGAGGACCAAAATCTTCTAATATTGTTATTCTGTTGCGTAACCGTCTAGACTAAAAATATATTTTTTTATTGTATTCTTTGCTATCTTTTCATTTTGATTTTATGTGAAGATCCCGCAGTGTAAAGAACCTTGTTGAATCGATAAATGAAATATAGTATTTCTTACACGAGAGACATTGATTACTAAGACATCAATGAGTTATGGATAACGATAATTGTCCACTTAAGGACTATGTTATTCCCATTGATGAGGAACCACACTGTAGCATCGTCCATTCTACTGTAAGAGCTAATAATTTTGAACTAAATCTCTCCCTCGCGGGTATGGTACACTAGAACCAGTTTGGTGTACTGCTCATCGAAAACCCCCAATTTGAATTTGTCAATGTTTATCAAATTTTACAATACACTTAAAATGACTAATGTAGACCATACCGTTATTCAATCCTTGCCAACAAATTCAATTACAACGTAGGCAAAGCTAAAAACCCCGTTCCTTAAACGCTATTTCTCGCCGAGAAAAATGGCATAAAGAAGGAGCGCAATTTCAAAATTTAGGCAAGAAGAACGCGAGTCGCTTTTTGAAGCTTAGGAGGATTCAAAGACTTGTTGAAGTTATGCATATTTCATTAGCTTGAAAAATGGCTTACTGTCCATACCTTTTACAATTGTCTCATTTATTCCATAAGAATTACCCTTGATGCAATGGTTAGAGGAGGCCTTATGAATAGTTCCAAGGATTTAACATATGCCCTTATTGAGGACATGGCAAAGAAGCACCACTCATGGGTAAGTGATCATGCCCTCACAATAAAGGCCCCTCAAAAGGGTGAAGTTTATGAAGTCAATCCCTTTGACCATACAAATGATAAGGTATATGTTATGTACCAAAATATTAAAACCCTAAATATCACCCATACATCCCTTGTTTCTTATCCATTCCTTTCTTGTGAGACTTGCGAAGTGAATGGACATTCTGCATCTGATTTCCAAATGATTCTCATTGAAGGATCTGGTCAACACAGTCTTAACTATATTAATAATAATTAGTGTGATGATCCATATTCTAACACCTATAACTCGGGTAAGAGAGATCATCCAATCTTTTCCAAGAGAAACCGTCCCTAACCTGTCGTGGGACCTCAGGTTTTCCAAAAAGATGTAGTTGTCTCCCCTAAGAAATCCGATCTAGAAATGTTAATGGAAAACTCTGTGATGACTCAAATTCGTATGAACAAAATTTTAGAAACCAAAATCTCCGAACAAATGAGGTTCTTAGGCAATTAACAACCAAGGTAAAGAACATTACTATCCATAATAAGACGCTAAAGACTCAAATCTCCCAAGTTGCACAATAACAAGCATCATCGCTCGTCCCGCAAGGAGCCTTTATGAGACAACCTTAGCTTAATCCAGAAGGACATATGAATGTTTTTACAAGTAGAAGTGGTAAACAAGTGGAAGATTCTGGTGAGAAAAGTGAAGAAGTAAAAGAAATCAAACCAATGCCACCTGAAAAGGAGGTTGTTAAAGAGGATGAGAAGGAGGAGCCACAAGTCACATCAAGAAACACAGTGAAGAGAACACAAAGTCTACTAAAAATGAAGAACAAGAGCTTCAGTAATCAGGTATTTTCTTTCTTCCAATTCTAAATCCTCTTAATCCTCTTCTTAAAATCTTCTTACTCTAACTTATATTCTTCTTCTTTCTCTCTTTTTATGTTGCAATGGTAAATGAAGGCTAAGCTTGATCAAGTTAGAGTTTTAATATGAAACTCTATTTGATCCAAAGGCAGAGTTATGGTTCAATTTTGGAAAGTTATACAGGATTGGATTTGTTATCAAAATATGTGGTTGCTTCTTAGAGTTTTTTTAGGCGTTTTCCTCATATCTATGAGTGAAGATTATTGGGGATTATATAGGATAAAGTTTTAAGTGTGTGAGAGGTAGGTGTGAGGAGAAGAAATTCGTTGGAATGGTGTGAGGTGTGTGTGAAGGAGTTGGATTGAATGAGAATTACATTAGAGTGGATAAGAATGAGGTGTAGTGGAATTATCCTTGATCTTATGGGATTTGAGTGAGGAGCTCGTGGGGTGTTTTTTTTGCAAGGTCGTGTGCAAAATTATTCTTCGTTCCTTTTTTTGTAACTTTGTTGTAATTACTTCTTATTATTGTAATAATCCAATGTATCAATTGTAATTCAAACGTTGTAATTCAATTATTTGTTCAATTTATTTATTTATTTTTAATTTTATTATTATTGTGCATAATGTGAAACTGAGTTGGAACAAAGAAGAAGAAAAATAGCATGGCTCAACCGCGTTTTATCTTATTGATGATGATGTAAAATATAAATGACATTCAAAAATTACTTTAGTTTTCTTTTTTTGGTTTTATATGAAATCTTGACTCAATTTGTACTTCCTTTATTTAAAAAATGAAATTGGGCAAAGTTGATAATGATATATGGTGCTACAAAGGAAATGAAAAACTAAAATTAGCAAGTTCATCATTCTCATTATTTAGTTAATGTGTTGTCATATGAGCTTATAGATGAAAATGGATGATAAACAAAGTTCAAAGTTATTCAAACCCAATTCAACTATTTTTGTTTAACTTTGAATCAGGACATCATGAAACTATGGGAAAATGGATCATGAAAAACAAACTAAATGCTAAGACATGTTTATGAGGCTTTTAACTTGAGAAAGATAAAGGTTACATTTATGATGCAAATGAAAAACCAATTTAAACTCAAAACTACTAGTTGGACAAAGAAAGAACTTGTTGTGAATCAGATGTCTTGAAAATAAAGTGTAAACGGTTTCTTTATGATCAAAAAACACACAAGGGTTAGGGTTAACAAAGAAACCAAGGTAAAATAATAAGGAACAACAAGGATTCATTATAAATTGTTATTCTTTCCTTACTCTTAGAATAAGATTACAAGTATACAAGAATAATAAAATAACCTCTCTCTCTCTCTTGAAATTATGATTTTATATTCCTATTTTTCCTTATGCCAAGATTGAGAAACTAACATAAGCTATAAGATCTGCATACCCAAGTCTCTGAGATGGCTTGTTGACTCTAATTGACTTATCTCTTGCTAGCAGGTAGTCATTATCAGTCTCCTCATCTCTGACAACATCTTCTGTGTTTTCTTCGACTTCATCCAGGGTACGCAATTCAACATTAACATGTTCCACCTTAATAGGAATCTCTCTTTGTTCCAGCTCTTCGTCGGCATTATCAGTTTTCTTGAAATCCATCTCTACTTCATTGAAAACTACATATTGACTGGTGATACACATTCTGTGATCTGGCACTAGGCACCCATAGCCTATAAGCTTTGACTCCTTCAAGGTATCCCATGAACATGCATTTCAGAGCTCTAGGTTCGACCTTATCTTGTCTAATGTGAGCATAGGCCACACAGCCAAATACTCTCAGTCCATCGAGACTTGGTGGATGTCTCGACCAAACTTCTTCAGGTGTCTTCATTCCTAAGGCAATCAAGGAACATCTATTTATCAGGTAAGCTACTGTCGAAATAGCCTTCGCCTAAAACACTTTCTTCAATCCAGCACTAACCAACATGCATCTAACCCTTTCAAGGATTGTTCGATTGAATCTCTCAGCTAAGCCATTTTATTATGGAGTACCTGTTACAGTCTTATGCCTGGCAATCCTAGACTCAACACAGTAACTGTCGAACACTTTATTGTAGAATTCAAGGCCATTATTGGTTCTCAACCTCTTAACCTTTCTGGCAGTTTGAGTTTCGACCATAATCTTCCAACTTTTGAAATTCTCAAAAGTTTCTTCCCTCTTCTTATGAATGAATATCGATAGCTTTCTGGAATAGTCACCAACGGTGTATAGAAAATACCTTGGACCTGAGTGTGAAGGATTCCTTGCAGGCCCCCAAAGATAAGCATGAATGTAATATAGGGATCCATGTGTTATTTACTTGACTTTGTTAAACTTCGCCTACAGGATTTACTAAATACACAAGATTCACAAAACTCCAACTTTTCGACTTTGTCACCTCCTAACAGGTTCTGCTTCTCCAATTCGACCAGGCCTCTTTCACTAACATGGCCCAATCTCATGTGCCATAATTCTGTCTTCAAGATATGTTTCATGGATGCAACATTTGTCAAACCACTTACAACCTCAGCCTCAAGGGTATATAAGCCTTGTTTCTTCACGCCTCTCAAGTCTTCCTTCGACCCCTTCATGACTCTTAGAATACTTTTCTCTCCTTGAAAAACATATCCCTTTCTATCAAATTCACCAAGAGAAATCAAAATTCTCTTCAAGTCAGGTACATTCCTGACTTCAGTCAATAACCTTATTGACTCATCATGGAGCTTGAATCTCACAGATCCAATACCTATAATTTTGTAAGATTTGTTGTTTCCCAAGAGCACAGATCCACCATATTGATCACATAGCTCCTCCAATAATTCTCTGTTTGGATTCATATGCCAAGTGAAACCTGAATCCATAATCCACTCTTTTCTCGAGTCGTCACTTGAAACCACAAGAACATCAGATGAGTCAAAGTCATCTTGAACATTGGCCATGTTTTCATTATCTCCACGATCTTTCAGGCGTTCAGGGTACACCTTTCTTGTGTGAACCTCCTTCTTACAATGATAACATTGAATACTAGATGTTTTGCCACTATAAGATTTCTGTTGACTTTTACCTTTCTTCTTGTCGAACTTACCATCCTTTCGCAAGAAATTTCCCTTAACGGCCAAACCTCCGTCCATCATCAAAGGTTTATGTTCCTTTCATTTGTTTAAGTCCTTAGAATATAAGGTTGATTGAACTTCTTCAAAGTTCAGGGACTCCCTTCCATACAAGAAAGTTTCTTTGAAGTGAGCATGTGTTCTGGATAAAGCACACAGCAGCAACTGTGCTTGATCTTCATCATCGATCTTCACATCAATATTATCTAGATCAAGAATCAGCTTGTTAAACATATCCAACTTCTCAACCAACACTTTGTCGTTAGTCATCTTGAATGAATATAAAGCTTGCTTCAGGTAGAGTCGATTCACCAGAGATTTGGTCATGTATAAACTTTCAAGTTTCACCCATAATCTCGATGTTGTAATCTCATTTGATACCTGTTTAAGAACATTATCACCAAGGCTTAACAATATTGCACTAAGGGCTTTCTCAATCGTGCCCGTCTTTTCTTTTGTCGTTAACGCATCGTCCATGGCTACCTCTCCCTTCAATGCTTCCAAACAACCCTGGTGAACCAATAGGGCTTTCATCTTCCAGCACCACAGACTGAAGTCGTTCACTCCGGTGAACTTTTCATTCTCATACTTTGTTGAAGGAATCTTTCCATGCTCACTGCACCAATTTGTTGTGAATCATATGTGTTGAAACAAAGTATAAACAATTTCTTTATGATTAAGAAACACACAAGGATTATTGTTAACAAAGAAAATAATGTAAAACAACAAGGAACAACAAGGATTGGTTATAAACTTCTATTCTTTTCTTACTCTTAGAATAAGATTACAAGTATACAAGAATAACAAAATAACCTTTCTCTCTCTTAAAATTAGGATTTTATCTTCCTATTTTTCTTTATGCCAAGATTGAGAAACTAGCATCCTATTTATAAGAAAAATAACACACTAACCTAATGGGTTTTCTAACAATTACCCATTACAAGCTAACTTAGGGTACAAACTAACTTAAACAATTGGGCTTACAAGCAAGGACCAATTTAACATGCTAAAAACCCTAGCAATATTGACTAATGCATGTTAAAACAAACTTCTACTACAACACACATTACTCCGGCAACAACATGCGAACATACTTCAACCTCATGCTTAATTTATATCGAACTAGAAGCTACCCTTCGACCATACTAGAGTTCGATCTAACATCTCACATAACCATTAATCTCACTCCTTGTTAACATTCTTATAAAAAATCCAAATTTTGTCCTGGTCTTGCTGAATTCAAATTCAAATAAGTAACTAAGATAAAAAAAGAAAGAAAGAAAAGGAATGATCTTGATAAAAAAGAAACATGATGTTCTTTGGGTCACAATCTTTTCAACACTTGCAACAAATTACAATCATATGAGACCAAAGACCAAAGGTTTAATTTGGAACAAAATGTCTCTTTCTCTTTGTTATGCAATAGATCAATATTGGAGTAGAAAATTATGAATGAAATTGAGATGCAACTATTCAAAATGAGTGCAAAATGCCTAAACGTCATAGGGGAAAATTGGGACATAACCCCAAAAATGTATCAATGTTTGAGTAAAATATTATTCTATTAGAAGTTGTTTGGTTGCGAGCTAAACCAGTAAAAACTCTTTTTTGGTTTGAGGGATTATCTTAGAAAGACTTCATTCAGTTCGTGAAGATTATCCATACAAATCTCCACAATGGTTCCTAAGCTAATCTTGGTGTAAAAGTTATGCCGTTCGAGATTAGCTTATGTACAATCTCATATTGGTTCATGAGCTTAACTTGGTGTAAAATATTAGTTGGTTCGAGATAGCCCCTATAAAATCTCATATCAGTTCAGAGGTAAGTTAGTGTAAAACTCTGGTACAGTTCGGAGGATAATGAACATAAAACTCTAACTCGAAGTAAAACTAATGTAAAACTCCATCTTGGTTCAAGATCAGCCAGTGAAAAATCTCTGTTTTGTTTGAAGAATTTTCACTCTAAACTCTATTCGTTGTTTGGTTGAAATTTAACCTTTAAACTTCATTTCCTTGTAAAATGAGGTTTGTATGCAAATCTCATTCAAACCTCTCAATATTAGTGGATAATGTTAAGAAGAATTCTTAGGGACAAAAGTATGTTAATTTAGGCCCAACATGTATAAATATCTAATATCTTTCTCTCTCCCTTATATATTTGACTTTATTGTCTTTCCGTTGGTTTTCTATCTATTTATTTTTTCCATTGCATATTTACTCGTTTGTTTTACAAATGTTTTCAAACTCTCATTTTCCAAATAATATTGTTTTTAATGAATATATTTCAAACCTCCAAAATTCACCCTCTCTTGTGTATGAAGTCACATGTCAAACACCATAATATTATCTAAGATTGACCTATGCTTAGGACGCCACTAGATCTAGAAAAAATTGAGAATCACCAAAGACCATCTTTAAGATCCAATATGGACATTGAGAGTTTTTAGTAAAGCCATTTGGTGTGACAAATTCCCAAGTCATTTTCATGCAATACAAGAATCTTGTGTTATAACCATGTCTCGTTAGATTTGTGGCGGTATTCATTGATGTCATTCTAATTTACCCCAGACTCTACAGGACCATAAAGAACACTTTAGGGTTGAACAATTATTCCTCTAAAAGAATAAGCTTTTTGCAAGGTTTAGTAAGTGTGAGTTTTTTATGTGTGGAGTGAAGTTCCTCGGGCATGTAATTTCACAAGGAGGAGTAACCGTCAATCCTTTAAAAGTGGAGGCAATGTTGAACTAGGGAAGGCATAAGAACACCTAAGAGTTTAATAGCTTCTTAGAACTTACCGGTTATTACATGAGGTTCATTATAACATTATCTTAGTTAGAACTATTACTTACCTAATTGACGCGCAAAGGAATTCAATTCTGATGGGATGGCGAACGTGAGTAGAGTTTTCAGAAACTAAAAAGGAAATTAACAATGTCACCATTGTTGGTCATTCTAGAGCCCTCTTAGAAATATGAGGTTTATTATGACACTTTAAAGAAGGGCATGTGATGCATTTTAATGCATAATGGGTAAGTGGTAGCCTATACTTCCAAAAAGCTGGAGTCACATGAAAAGAACTATGCGACTATAGCTTGGAGCTAAGCACCATCATTTTTGCACTGAAGGTAAGAAGGCACGTATATTTTGAGATGTTCAACAACCTTAAGAGTGTGAAGTATTTATTCAATTAGAATAAGCTTAATATGTGACAAGGGAGATGGATGTACTTCATGAAAGATTACAAATTTGAATTAAAGTACCACCCAAAAAGGGAAATAAGGTAGCAGACGCATTGAGCCGAAAGGAGTTGTATAAGTCAGAATCGATGGTTCTATAGTATAATTTATTGGATAAAGTTAGGGATATCAATTTAAACTTCACATGGATATGGAGAAGAGTATTGTTGAGCCATAAAATTTACCAAAACTATAAAAAATAACAAGAATTTTGAAAAGACACAAATTTTCTCAAAAGAAAAACTTATGAGGCAGGCAAGTTCATAAAGTTAGTTTAAATGATCAATATTGATAAGACCAATGGGCCAAATCCAACGCCCAACACATCACTTTTTATATTTTTTTCGATAAATCTGCTTATAACAATTACATTCACTTGCTTATAATTCAGGCCTTTAATTCAACACTTTGGCCTTATATATACATTGTAATTCAACACTTTGGCCATAATCATTGTAATTTACATAAATTAACCTGCTTATATACAATTCAACACAAGCCGATCCTCAGAACAACTTCACAAATACAGTCAATTTACATATAATTACAAAACCGATAACTTTACAAATACATTCTAGAAATATTATTATCCCGCATCAATATTGGATGATACATATACCTTATACAATTCTCAACTCAAGAATGTATTGACATCATTCCTCCTTAATTTCTTCCGATCCTGCTTTCGAGTAAGTACCACACTTGAATTCATCAAAGTACTATATAATATAACAGAACATGCACGATTTAGTTTTAAAACTAATTACTCAGATGAAATATCGATTAATTATTAAAATAAATCATATAACTTATAAATTGATCCATACCATGATTGGAATCTCTATTTGACCCGAATGAATAATTTCCTTCATAAAGCACAATACAAAATATCCGAAGTCAATCCCATTGCACTGACGAGGACACTGTAAATGGAAAAAACAAACGAACATTTATCAGGATATATAGTTTAAATAGTTTTATCAAGTAGAACCACTATAACAGTAAAAAATGTGAAAATATACCCGCACTCTGATCCTGCTAATGTTGTTAGCCTTGCTTTTTGGCACTGTTGCTTCTCTTTGTGCTATGAATATTTGTATAGCTCTAACATAATATAAACGCATATTTAGAAAAATCTCACATAATAAATAAAGATATATAATTATTCAGAACAATATATCTCATCACTTACGTATCAACCATATTCTTCATATCAGGAAATTTTGTTTGATCGCCATCCAATGAATCTAGATAATACACTATTTCTTTCATCGGATTAATCGCAACCAACAACCAGTGTCCATTATAAAATAAGACAACAGTTTAGACGAAGATGTTATATAGAATGACAAAAATCGAATAATTATAAAAAATGAATTTAGAATGAAATCTAACCCATGGCCAGTATTATATGGAAACAAGAACAACTTCCCTGTAGTCGCGACCATAAATATTTGGACTATGTAATCTTTGACTACATCTGGTGTGTGATCGATTGACCGTGAGTTGATACAGCTAGCAGATAAGAATGTGAATATTGAAGTCAAATCATACGGGACCAACAACTTGTCATACAAGAGCCTAAAAGAAAAACATAATCAACATTAGAATATTCAGTTAAATGAGCAAATTTTAAAATGTTCAATTATTTAACTAAAATTGACCGGAGTAACTGATGTAGGAATGCATAACACCGATGCCCAATTCAGAATGTTGGAAAATCTGGTCCAAATCCTCCTTAGCAATTGTTTCGACATATTCAAAACCGAAAATTGCTTCCTCCATAGGTATTTTTCGGATGCCACCCTCAGCCACATCTGTTGTTCCTACATATGTTTCAAGGCACAACCTAAATCGAGGAACATATGCTTTTTTTGGCTCGGCCTTTTTTTTTGTTGGGCACCTTGCTAGATTCGGGAATTTTACCCTTGCTGGCTTGTTGCAACTGTTGATCATGAACCTAAAAGTCGTATAAATTCAGTAATTAATGTATAACAAGATCCTCATGTAACTATAGTAGTACCTGTTTTTTTGATGCAGCAGAATCGGTTTCCTGCACAATAATTCCCTTTTCTTTTGATTTGGATTTTGTAGGAGTCTAAGATCCCCATGTAAATAAGTAAATGTAAATGTAAGAATAACTTTCAGGTATGGGTCGTAAAATATTAGAATACTTTATAATGGTGTTCAACCTACCTCATCATCTACGAAAATGAGATTTGACAGCCATGCAACAAACGATATTATGGCGTCTCCCACCACTGTTGCGTCCGATAGAGTGATGATGATCTTATTGACGGCCAAGAAACAACACACCCCCCTCTAACGCAATATCAACCGATACTTTCAAAAATCCAGCAGGGAGCGGTTTATGGTGAAGTAAGTCTCCCAAAGTGTTATACACCTTTCCCTTACCAACCATTAGATAAGTCGGTGACAATAAATGTAGCCGACAAGGTGAAATGCCCTAAACAAATAATGAATATGATTAATGTGTCAATTAAGGAAATTGTGCTAAATTAATTTCAATGTAATATATACAAATTACCTTTGGAAGCTTCTGCGGACAATTGATACTATCTTTGTCACTAGTATCTTTACCCTCTGGACCGCGCCTTTCCGACATGTATCTCTCTTTGTCCTTCTGTAATTCACGAATCTGAGCTTTCAATTCCTTTAACGTATCTATCACTTCTTTATTGCTAGGATTTTTATTCTTTGGCTGCTTATACAGTTTTGATGGAGTGACACCAAATCCCTTACCCCTCACACGCCCAGAATACTCAGGAATATTTAACACTCGACTCAGTAAGCTCCTGCAATCATCATCCTCAACTGCAGTTATAGTCTGGTATAGAGTCTGCTGAAATATAAATAAAAGCATATATAAATATATTATACACTTTTGAGTTACTGACAAAACTAATGTTGTACTTGCACATTGTTCAAATACTTGTTAAACTTCTTCATGAATGACTCCATCTCTTCCCACACGGGCAACCTTCCACAAAACATGGTTCGGATCAGATGTTGCATCACTTTTCTCCTCTTCTAACTACACATTAAGACATATAATAAAGCATTCATATCCCATTATATATACTTATTGTTAGTACCATGATTCTATGGTTCTATGATTGGCTAAATTTTGGTAAAACATGATTCTACACTAATGTTAAGCAAGACGTCATAACATCCACATCTACTGTTATGAAAGTACTGCTATCATGTGTTTTGAACATGATGTCATTACCAAAGTCATGACATTGTTGTCTGGTGCAACAAAAGCTAGCAGGAGCTGAAGACAGAACTGCTGTCATGGATGTCATACTGAACGTCATGACATCGTTGTCTGGTACAACATGAGTTGTTATCACTTGACAGAAGTGGTTTAGGTTAATGAGATCCTGTTGGATATAACTCATCAGTATGTGCAGGCCAAAGAGATGAATTAGGAACAAAGTGCAGATTTAATTGGTGTTCATAAAAAGGATCTTTGAGACTTTTTAGGAGACTATAAAACATTTGTTTCTACTGTCATGAAGAAGATTTTGCAGAAGTGTTCAGCAGGGCAAGTTGGAATAGCTAAGAATAAGTTAAGTTGGATGTCATGCTGGATGTTATGACACCAAGCGTATGACATCAGGTAGCTGACAGTAAGGACGTGTGTTAGTTTTTTATTATGATGCATGAGTAAGTTCAGGCTAGATTTCAGGAAACCTGTTAGGGTTTCTTAGTTGTCTCAGACGAGATTCTAGGCAGTGCTGAGCTTATCATGACCTATTTGAAAGCGCCTTGAATTATGGAAAGTGGATTAACTTGGTTAAACCTAATGTTTGTTACTTTTAAATAGCCCAAGCCCAGTCTGCACTACTATTTTAAGAAGGAGCAGAAGCAGAGGAAATCAAGCACTCACAGCAAGAACAACTTGAGTGTAAAGTAAAGGTCTAGGGTTTGAGAGTCTCTTGTGTGTGTTTTTGTAAGTCACCCTTTGTATTGTTTGATACATTGTGGTAGAAATATTTGTGAGTGAAGAGTGCTGCTCTTCATATGTGATATGTGAGTGAAGAAGTTTGGTTCTTCACGTGTGTCTTAGGACATTTTGTGCCAAGCAATTGTCTGCTGTACAATTGCATTGGTTTAGTGTATATGAATTGTTGTATTCATTGTCCTTGATTGAATCTGTTAAGCAAAATCAAGTGTTGTGACTTTGAAGAGTGTCTTCTAAAGTCTGTCTTTTTTATTGAATTTTTTATCACTGTTGTGATTGAGGGGAAGTGAGTGGGTATACTCTTGTCTAGTGGTCTCTAGGAAGAAATTGCATTGGGTAGAGATTAAGTGAGGAGTTGTAAACGAGGGAGTTTAGCTCTGAATTGATTATGCTAATAGTGGATTTCTATCCTGGCTTGGTAGCCCCCAGATGTAAGTGTTGGTGATACTGAACTGGGTGAACAATTCATTGTGTTATTTATCTTTCTGCATTTACAATTCTGCACAATTTAAATGGTTAGATAAATAGTCTGTCAGTCTGCAGATGTTACAACAGACGTTATGGCGTTGGTCATGACATTGGTACAATTTAAAGAAATTTAAATTGGTCATGGTCTGTCCTTGTTCTGTTTCAGTAGAGATCAATGTTCTTAGGACATCTGAAATCTGCATAATAGAATTTCAATTGGTATCAGAGCAGGCATCCTGTCTGTTTTGGATGAGATCTTGGGAGATACTTTCTGGTGTTTTGAACAAGGAGAAGCTGTAGCTGATTTGCTGATCTTCCTGAATGTTTGAGCTACTGCTTATGGAGCTAAGGAGAAGCTTGTATCTGCTGTTGTGCCCTCTGATATAGTAGCTCCTATCTGACATCTTGGTTAGGGCATGTTCTTTTGGTAGTTCCGCTGCATATTTCTCTAATAAAAGAACTCTGGTGGCCCTGGGAGAAAATTAGCCAATATACAATTTGATGTATGACTGTGGCAGATTGTTGAAGGCAGCTTTAGAGAAGATAGTGGGAGGTGATTTATTTTCATCACTCATAGTCAGGTTGAGTCAAGGGTGTCAGCCTTGATATTTCAACATTAAAATTTTTTATACTAAAGAATACTTTTAGTATTAGTGAAGTATAAATATCTATCATATGGTCTTCTCAACAAATTATGTGGATTTAAGATCAATTGCTATTTATGGACTAACACATATATTTAATTGGTTATCCATGAAGTTTAGAGAAGGATTCATTATAAGGATTTAAGATTCTTTGCTATTTGAGATATTCTCAAATATTTTATGAATTATCCTTAGTTGATGATCAAGTTGTCTCATCAGTTGTTGCACAAGGGTTAGGCCCCTGATTTGTTTGGTCTACTTCAAGGATCTGATGTTAAACCAGATGTTAAGACATTCCATCAGCAGAGATTATGCAGAAGTCTGTTGATTTAAGGAGTGAATCACTATATCAAAAGAGATAGAGCTGATGATCTTAGTACCATACGCATTTGTGGTAGGATCTATCTTCATTCTAGTAAGGTTCTTTGGCAAGAAACTTAGGCTAAAATGTAGTGCTGATGGAAGCAAAGATGAAGACACTTTTCTTAGATCTGCTTTAGGAGTATTGGAGTGCAGCAGGTATGTTCTAGTTTTACTAGAAGCATTTGATCTTTATCTAGAAAGTTTCCTGGCAAGAAACTTGTCTAGAATATGGTGCTGGTGATAGCCTTCTTGGGTCAGTTTTTGTGTTATCTAAGTGCATAGGAACCTGTGACCTTGCTCATCTTAGAGGACAAGGATAAGTGGCAGTTATCTTTGACTTTCTAAAGAAGTCTCAACCTAAGGAAAATGGGAATCCTTTTGTAAAGACTTTTGCGATCTTCTTTCTCTAAAGAATTCAGCTTTGGCATGTTTGGTTTTCTTTAAAGAGGAGTTCTTAAAGCAAATGCATTTCAAGGTAATTGTTGTAGTACCACAAAGCAGAATAGAGGTTGTCTACTCCAACTTGATATCAAGTCTATGTACTCTTGGTCTGATAGAGTGATGAGGATCTTCTAAGTGGCAGAATGAAAGCCTAAACTCACCAGCAGGATGTCTTATCCGATGTAGTGACATCAAGCAGAAACTTCAAGGCCTTAATTGATGTTGTGGCACATCATGTTAAGATAAGTTGATCTTCTCAGGTATGAATGGAATTGATACTATCTCATGCAGTTTGCAGTAGCTATGTGAAGGAGTAGGTGTTACAGGTCCAAGTCCTAGTGTATCTAAGTTGCCTTGGAGCATGTAGGATATGAAGATCAAGTTTGCTTAGATTTTCTAGAGCTCTGAAATATGCTGAGTAACCAAACAGTGGCATTTAGTTATTTAAGTCGTGTGCCTTTAGAAAACTACTCTTGTGCAGAAGGGTAGTTATTTGAAGACCAAAAAAGGTTCTGATTCTATTCATATATTGGAGCTTGTGGTAGAAGCCCTAAGTTGTGTATGGAATATTACCCTCGTTTGGAGTTGTATTTGATCAAGCTGGTGGAGCTGTGTTCTCTGAAGATCTTCAGTTGGATTACTAGGCAGTAGTAAGTCTAGTTGTGGGCATATAAAGAACCATTGGATGTTGTAGGTATCATCTGGTTTGGTTTTCCTTGGAGAAGGACTTGAAGATCTTTTGTTGAACTTATGATTCACATTCTGACTAAGAAGTACTCTAACTTATCATATGGGAGAATGATAAGGAAAAAAATTCTTGGATTATGGGGTGTCTATCTTGTACTTAGCCTAAGGTCAGAATACTTGTGGAGAAATGGTTTCTTCTACTACAGGTAACTCTAGGAAGAGGTGAAATAGTTTGGTGCCTTATCACTGCTTGAGCATGGAGTGGTCATGAGAGATAATGTGGTGATCCTGGGTGTTTCTTGCTGTAAGGTGCAGCTCTTATAGAAGATAAGGGGAGAGTTCATGTCTGATGGTATACTAGTTACCTATGGTTCAAGTAGTAAGTGAATGCGTTCAGCATGTGTGTTGAACAGGGAGTGAGCTCTTGAAGACATGAAGATGAGTCTTATGTTTTCCATTCACGTGCTTCTGGAAATAGAGCCCTAGTTATCCTTGGTATGGGGAGGTATACTTCTATCTAGGATAGGTTGCTGCAATGGTACAATTGTGTCTCAAGATTGCTTGTGGCTTCAATCAGTTTGTGATTGTATGCCTCTAGGAGGGTGGAATGTCATACCAGGTGTTGTAACATTGTGTTACTATTCATGATGAACTTAACAGTTTTTCTGCTCTTGGTTCTTTGATTGTGTCTCAATGGATCAACTCAGGTTGTTGGGCCTCTCTCCAAGTGCTTTGTCTTGTAGTTATATGACTAAGTGGAGATGAAGATCAAGACATCATCAACTTTGGTTTTGTGCATATGGAAGGACTTTAACCCTGATAGTTTGGAGATGTTTCTAGTCTTTCAAAGCTGAATCTGAGAAATCTTCCAGATATTAATCCTGCAACTACTTTTTCTATTTGGTCTAGTATGGGGTGTGAACCAAGGGATGTAAAGTTGCATGTGCTTCTAGTGGGTAAATATGAAGATTCTGAAGTGGAAGATATATGTTGTTGTGCATGTTTGCACTGAGCAGACGTGGTGATATTTTGTTGCTGCTCTGAGTGTGTTACAGGTTTGCTGCTGTTGTACATGTTTGCTATAAATAGGTTTGCAGGTGTGCTGATGAGATAATGATGTTCCAGGTTGTAACTGAGTAGATTTCCTAGATGTTGTTAGGAGTTTGTGTGACTGCAAGCTGTGCAGGTTGTGCCCAGCTGATGTAGTATGCATCAGTTGAGGGGGAGTAACCCAGAATGCTACTTAAAACTGTGTGACATCTGTAGTGCTGACTAACAAATGGTTATGTGTGACTAGGTTGATCCTGAGAAGCTGAGAGCTAACTGTGTGCAGTATGACAACTGAGTAGTATGTACATTTACTCCAATTTTTGTCAATTTCTTACTAAACCAAGGGGGATTAAAAGTATTGTTATCTGCTGTTACTGCTAAGCAAAGTGCAGAGGTTGTAGTTTCTTTCTAAATGCAACTATTAAGGGGGAGCATAGTGTGTTAAGGATGGATGTTTTTTGAGAAAACTACTGTTGCTTCTCTAACAAGTTTAATTGATTGTTTTAGCCAAAATTTGCCAAAGGGGGAGATTGTTAGTACCATGATTATATGGTTCTATGATTGGCTAAATTTTGGTAAAACATAATTCTGCACTAATGTTAAGCAAGACGTCATAACATCCACATCTACTGTTATGACAGTACTGTTGTCATGTGTTTTGAACAGGATGTCATTACCAAAGTCATGACATCGCTGTCTGGTGAAGCAGGAGCTGAAGATAGAACTGTTGTCATGGATGTCATACTGAAGGTCATGACATCGCTGTCTGGTACAACAGGAGCTGCTATCACTTGACAAAAGTGGTTTGGGTTGATGAGATCCTGTTGGATATACCTCATCAGTATGTGCAGGACAAAAAGATGAATTAGGAACAAAGTGCAGATTTAACTAGTGTTCGTAAAAAGGATCTTTGAGACATTTAATGAAACTATAAAACATTTGTTTCTACTGTCATGAAGAAGATTCAGCAGAAGTGTTCAGCAGGGCAAGTTGGAATAGCTAAGAGTAAGTTAAGTTGGATGTCATGTTGGATGTTATGACACCAAGCGTATGACATCAGGTAGCTGACAACAAGGACACATGTTGGTTTTCTATTATGATGCATGAGAAAGCTCAGGTTAGATTTCAGGAAACCTCTTAGGGTTCCTTAGTTATCTCAGACGAGATTCTAGGTAGTGTTGAGATTATCATGACCTATTTGAAAGCGCCTTGAATTATGGATAGTGGATTAACTTGGTTAAACCTAATGTTTGTTACTTTTAAATAGCCCAAGCCCAGTCTGCACTACTATTTTAAGGAGGAGCAGAAGCAGAGAAAATCAAGCACTCACAAAAAGAATAACTTGAGTGTAAAGTAAAGGTCTATGGTTTGAGAGTCCCTTGTGTGTGTCTTTGTAAGTCACCCTTTGTATCGTTTGATACATTGTGGTAGAAATATTTGTGAGTGAAGAGTGTTGCTCTTTATGTGTGATGTGTGAGTGAAGAAGTTTGGTTCTTCTTATGTGTCTTAGGACTTGTGTGCCAAGCAATTGTCTGATGTACAATTGCATTGGTTTAGTGTATATGAACTGTTGTGTTCATTGTCCTTGATTGAAGCTGTTAAGAAAAATCAAGTGTTGTGACTTTGAAGAGTGTCTTCTAAAGTCTGTCTTTTTTATTGAATTGTTTATCACTGTTGTGATTGAGGGGAAGTAAGTGGGTATACTCTTGTCTAGTGGTCTCTAGGCAGAAATTGCATTGGGTATAGAGTAAGTGAGGAGTTGTAAACGAGAGAGTTTAGCTCTAAATTGATTATTCTAATAGTCGATTTCCTTCCTGGCTTTGTAGCCCCCAGATGTAAGTGTTGGTGACACTGAACTGGGTGAACAATTCATTGTGTTATTTATATTTCTGCATTTACAATTCTGCACAATTTAAATAGTTAGATAAATAGTTTGTCTGTCTGCAGATGTTACAACACACATCATAACGTTGGTCATGACATTGGTATAATTTAAAGAAATTTAAATTGGTCATGGTCTGTCCTTGTTCTGTTTCAGCAGAGATCAATGTTCTTAGGACATTTGAAATCTGCATACCAGAATTTCACTTACTCTTTTTTGTAACTATATAATATTAAAGCATTTATATATACTTATTATTTTTTGTTGTAAGTGTGTATATTCCAAACGCTCTTTTTTGTACGGATACGCGGGTTTTGATGCCCGTTTATGATTAACGCCACTCACAATCTCAAAAAACAAGTTTAAGTCATATCAGAACTCTTGTGGAAGAAGTATTTATATTATACATTGTCCATGATAAGTTGTACTTACGCAAAATTCTTTGGTTCTTAGTTTTGCAACAAATGTCTCCCATTCTTCATCTAAAATCAGATCAGCGTACTTCTTTGGACGCTCTAATTCGACAAAGTTTCCATCAGAACTTTAAGAAACTTGCTCGTTAAAAACACTCTAAATCCTCTCAGTCGTTTTCCGGTCAATTGAAGACAATATTTTCTCCTGCAATAATCAATATTAAAAGATCTCTGCAAACAAATAAACATACATATATATAACATGTTAGTATAATTAATTTAAGGATTTAACCGTCGACATAATTAAAAAATATCAAATATCATACCTGTATCTCGCTCCAAATTTTTTCTTTAGCCGGTTGTAACGAAGGAATTCTCCAATTATCGCAAGTAATTGGAATTTGCGAACGAACAAGTGCTCCAATGTAACTTGTCAACATCACATCGTTAAGCTCAATTAATTGATCTCTTTCATTCCAATGCAGATTATACTTTACACCTTTATCTCTCGCACGGATTATTTTTTTTCATAATCGATATTCCTCTTTTAACATTGCCTTTCACGTCTTTTTTTGTTTCGTTTCCATCATGTGATTTTTCCTCGTTGGTGGCCATAATACATGTAATTTGGAAAAACCAAATTATCAAATGAATGACAAATATGTAAATAAGAAATATATACATAAGAAATATATAAATAAGAAAAACATATATATAATTTTATTGAATGACATAATATGTAATTTTATTGCATGATATAAATATGTAATTTTACAAGTACCTTTGTCACTAACGTCTCTTTCTTTTCTTCGTTGGAACGTGGTTTACTTGTCTCTTAACAACACAGACGGATGGATTGATCCAAATTCCCTCGTTATGATCATTTCTAATATATGATTCGTCCGATCTAATATTCTCATCTGGATCATCTATAATATAAGATTCCTTCTCAACATCACCCTTGTCTCTAATGTTATCATCGATTACTTTGTTGGAAAAAAGAACTATAGACTATTTCGTACTTGTCGGATCAATGTCATAGAACACTTGTTTAGCTTGCGTGGCTAGAATAAAAGGCTCATTTTTGTACCCCACCTTATTAAGACCCACTTGCAAAAATCCTGAGTTATCCATTCGTATGCCACTATTATTTTCAACCCACTTGCATCCAAAGATAGGAATCTGAAACTTCTCATAATCAAGCACCCAAAATGTGCTCGATAACCCCAAAATACGACAGATTTTCATATTTGGGGTTTAAGTCCTTCGCACTTGAAATGTGCATTGATTCTGCAAGCACGGTGACACCGCTATTTTGCATTGTACTTTTATCATCTTGTTCTTTGGTATAAATTGTGTATCCATTAATTGGGTATGCGCTATAAGAAAACACATGAAAACTTGGACCATATGCTAAACATCTCAACCTTTCTATTATTGAAGCGGGATCAGAATAAAACTTTGAAAAAATATGATCCTTGAACCATGTTATAAAACTTCAATTGTGCTCACGTACTATCCAATTTTCATTCCTATTCAGATTTAAACCTCGGAGAACGTCCTTGTGCATTTTCAACATACGGCTCAACCTCAATGTCATTGTGAAGAACATACAAATGCACTTGCTCCCGTTCATCCCTTGAAACTGTCACAACTTTATTTCCAATTAACTATTTTCCAACTATTTTTTCAACAACATGAGATTTTGGGAGGCCAATGGATTGAACATTGGACAAATATTTAGTATAAAACTCAATCGCTTCTTCAACAATGTATCGTTCAACAATAAAACCCTCTGGTCGACTTCGATTTTTCACATACCCTTTCAATATTTTCATATAATGTTTAACAGGGTACATCCATCTCATATAAGATGGTCCGCACAGTTGGGTCTCTTTCACAAGATGAACAACTAGATATATCATTATGTCAAAAAATGATGGAGGAAAATGCATTTCAAACTCACACAAAGTAATAACTATTTCTTTTTGTAATATTGGTAAGATCGCAGGATCAATCACCTTACTACAAATATACCTGAAGAAAAAACACAATTTAGTTATTGCGCTTCTCACTTTTTCTGGAAAAATAGAACGTATGCCTATTGGCAGAAAATGTTTCATTATAACATGGAAATCATGTGTCTTTAAACTTTTTAACTTGAGGTCTTTCATAGAAACAAGTCTTCTAATATCTGAAGAGTATCCTTCTGGAACTTTAACTTCACTCAGAAACTTACACAATATCTTTTTCTCCTTTCTAGATAAAGTATAAGCAGCAGGTGGTAGATATGTTCGATTTCCTTTCTTCAAGGGTCCTAATTCATTTCTTATTCCCATTACTACCAAGTCCTTTCTTTCTTTAAGGCCATCCTTAGACTTTTGAGTAACGTACCAATAACACTTTCAAATACATTTTTTTCAATATGCATAACATCAAGAAAATGTCTTACATACAACGACTTCCAATACGGCAACTCAAACAAAATTGACCTCTGCTTCCACCCACGTGTGACCATCATATGAGAAAAAGGCTTCCCAAAATTAGTACTCACATCTCTCACCTTTTCAAAAATTAGTTCGTCGGTCAATGTAGGTGGAGCTCTACGTTGTTCTGAATTTCCATTGAATGCTTTTCTCCACCCACGGTAGTGATGATTAGAATTTAAGAATCTACGATGACCAAGAAAGACATTCTTCTGACCAAATTCTAATCACGTCCAATATGTGTTTTTTTCACAAATAGGACACGCACATTGACCTTTAATGCTATACCCCGGTAGATTTCCGTATGCTGGAAAATCATTAATTGTGCCAAACAACATCGCTGTTGAAGCGGTAAAGCAGCAAGCAAAAATATTATTTTCGGAAGAATTTCCTCCGGGATTTATCGTCTCCACATGGATTAATGTAAGGGAAAGAATGTTGTTTGACAATCTCTACGTCTCTAAGCTTGGGTTTAAGTGGTTTGGGATAAAAATTCAAAAGAAAAAAACACATAAAACAAGAAAATAAATACATTCTTAAGAAATGAGAAAACTCGCCAGGAGTTGTATTTCGTTCTATCCATCATGCACTAAAAAATATATGGATCAAATGCACGCAACCTAATTCGCTCGTCAATATCATCACATATCGCTCACAACAGAGGTTATGTCTAACGCAAAGTTGAGAGGTCAACTGTATCGTCTCATTGTTGATCTCTCACATAACTCGACAACACGGAGCATTAAGAATCGATACCCACGTGAATATTAGTTCTAAATCTATCTCTAGCATTTAGAATCTAATAGATGTTCATCTTAGATTGAGTTCGAACAATATATGTCTATAGCAATCCAAACCCATTAAGTAAAAAATCAAGATAACCATCGATAAAGAGTTGTAAAAGAGATTTTATACAAAGATCCATAAATATATATACAATCAAGATAAACTTACATACAAAACCCCAACAAATGAAAAATACATAGAGAGGAAGGAAGAAGAACACAAATCTCACAGTCTGTCAACTCCAATTGAAGTGGATTCGACTCCGGATCGTCAAGATGCACCTTTCAATGTTGTTTCTAAGCTAAATCTACTCAAGAATGTGTTTGATGAATTTGGGGTAAAAAGTTCCCAAACAACATAACCTAAAAAATGTTGAAAAATCACTTAAATAGACAAAAATAGATCCTAATGTTTGCCTAGCGAACTTATGCATATTTTGCTACTGTCAAAACAGTGTTTTTCACGCGTTTTAGAACTTTATGTTCGCCTAGCGAACATGACAGCAAACCAGCACTTGTTTCGACCATAAATTTTGAACCGTAACTCCGTTTTACGCGCGGTCGGAAGCGTTGGAAAGCTTATTCAATGTTCTATAAGACAATGAAAAAATACATTGCTTATATACCTAAAAAAATGAGAAAAAATCAATTAAACTCAATGAAATTTACGCAACACACAATATATACACTATAATGTAAACTATACAACATATGCACAAAAGTTGAGGTTTATTGGTTGAATTAAGCCAATAAGTACCAATTATTTACATTTAAAATCAGTGCATTTTAGCACTTATCAACTCTCCCCAAATTAAACTTGTTTGTCCTCAAACAAGAAACGGTCAACTCAAGGAAACAAAAGTAACAATCAAGCAATCACGACTCGACAAGTTTCGAAAAACAAAAAACAAATGTATGGTTCAACACAAAAACGTACATGCAAAGCAAAACATACCACTAAACTACAACAAGAACATGAAAACGAAACAACTCCTAAATAGAAAACACATGTCAAAATTTCTAAGACAATACAATATTAAAAAATGTATCACACCTAGCACACACTTCATTGGTAGATGAATAAAAAAACATGAGGGACTTAACTCTCACCCAACACTCAAGCTAACAACAAGTTAAATTATGCATTCATTAAGAAAAAACTCATATTGAATAGTATAAAAGCAAAAATCACAAGGACTTTAAGGGTTGTAATGTGGCTTGGGTAACAAACAATTGTTTTTCTCAAGGTAAAAGAAACAAAAACTTGCATAATCAAATGAGAGTGATCATTTCTCACAATCTCAAGCACTCACAAATTCCAATCACCTTTTCCTCTTTTCCAAATTGTTACACCATTCCACACAACTTATTAGCATAACATTATTCTATTTTATTTCTTTTTTTTTTCAATTCTTTCCTTTTTTTCTTATTCTTTTTCATTTTTTTTCTTTTCTTTCTTTTTCAAACTTTTTCTTTTTCTCAACCTTTTAGCAACCAGCCTCATCTCCCCAACTTGAATACAACCACACATAGCGACATGAATACTCCCAAACTTATTAGGCAAGGGTAAAAACTCAAATAACAAGTCATGGTTATAGTTCAAGAAAAAGTATTAGAATCCATACAAAAATGAACATAGCACCAACATGGATTCTAACAAAGGCTCAAAGGGGGTAAGAAAATTCTCACTCACTCACAAGGTAGATTGACTATTTGGTCAAGTGGGTATGCTCAAAATCGAATAAAATTCCTTGATCATTTTAGTGCTATCATACAAATCAACACAAATACAAGATTAAACATAATAAAACCGAGTTAAACAAGAATGTTGGTCTCCTACATATAGTAAACAATGAAAAGCTCCTCACAAAAAGGTTTTGTTCTAAAGTGATTCAAAACTGAACAAGTATGGCAAAAGAATGAATGACATGAAAATTGTACAAATGAAAAGTTTCTTAATCATGCTATGTTCTAGAAAACGATAAACGAGTACCTTGCAAAGTACCAACTTCAAACAATATCAAAACCATACATTTGCAAGTTGAAACGATCAAACTTGGAAAATCATAAAATGCATCCTCAAGCTAATCCAAAACAAACTTGAGAGCAAACACAAACATTATTCTAACAACCTAACAAAATTGAATTAAACTAAATAAACATAAAGCTATACAAACTCAAAAACCATTGGGTTGCCTCCCAACAAGCGCTTGTTTCATGTCGTTAGCTCGACACCTTTAGTGTTCTTTGCTAGTAACTTCCTTACATACACGCCGATGCTTTGTCAAAGAGCCAACCTAAAGAAAGTGTCCTAACCAAACACTTGAACAAATGTTACGAGAATAAAATATATACAACACTTCAACAAACATAATGGAAGACAAAAGCAAAACAAATATCTATACAAGCATAAATACAACTATGTGCAAAGCTTAGAAATATAGAAACTATCGTAATGCGACTCAATATCAAAACCAATCCCTGGCAACGACGCCATTTTGTTGAAGCAGTAAAGCAGCAAGAAAAAATATTATTTTCGAAAGAATTTCCTTCGGGATTTATCGTCTCCACAGGGATCCGTGTGAGGGAAAGAATGCCTTTCGACAATCTCTACGTCTCTCAGCTTGGGTTTAAGTGGTTTGGGATAAAAATTCAAAAGAAAAAAACACATAAAACAAGAAAATAAATACATTCTTAAGAAATGAGAAAACTCGTCAGAAGTTGTATTTCGTTCTATCCATCATGCACTAAAAAAAATATGGATCAAATGCACACAACCTAATTCGCTCATCAATATCATCACATATCGCTTACAATAGAGGTTATGTGTAACACAAAGTTGAGAGGTCAACTGTATCGTCTCATTGTTGATCTCTCACACAACTCGACAACACAGAGCATTAAGAATCGATACCCACATGAATATTATTCCTAAATCTATCTCTAGCATTTAGAATCTAATAGATGTTCATCTTAGATCGAGTTCGAACAATATATGTATATAGCAATCCAAACCGATTAAGTAAAAAATCAAGACAACCATCGATAAAGAGTTGTAAAAGAGATTTTATACAAAGATCCATAAATATATATACAATCAAGATAAACTTACATACAAAACCCCAACAAATGAAAACTACATAGAGAGGAAGAAAGAAGAACACCAATTTCACGGTCTGTCAACTCTGATTGAAGCGGATTCGACTCTGAATCGTCAAGATGCACCCTCCAATGTTGTTTCTAAGCTAAATCTACTCAAGAATGTGTTTAATGAAGTTGGGGTAAAAAGTTCCCAAACAACATAACCTAAAAAATGCTGGAAAAATCACTTAAATAGACAAAAATGGGTCCAAGTGTTCGCCTAGCGAAGTCCTGTTCGCCTAGCGAACTTATGCATCTTTTGCTACTGCCAAAACAGTATTTTTCACGCGTTTTAGAACTTTATGTTCGCCTAGCGAACATGACAGCAAACCAGCACTTGTTTCGACCATAACGTTTGAACCGTAACTCCGTTTTACGCGCGGTCGGAAGCGTTGGGAAGCTTATTCAAATATCTATAAGACAATGAAAAAATATCATTGCTTATATACCTACAAAAAATGAGAAAAAATCAATTAAACTCAATGAAATTTACGCGACAAACAATATATACACTATAATGTAAACTATACAACATATGCACAAAAGTTGAGGTTTATTGGTTGAATTAAGCAAATAAGTGTCAATTATTTACACTCAAAATCAGTACATTTTAGCACTTATCAATCGCCCTCAAATTGAAACTTTCTTTCCTATATCCATCATAAACCTCCACACCGTTCTCCCACAAACTCTTTAAGTCTTCGATTAAAGGTGTCAAGTATACGTCTATGTCATTCCCTGGTTGTTTAGGTCCAGAAATTAACATAGATAACATCATGTAATTACGCTTCATACATAGCTCTGGAGGTAGGTTATAAATCATAATAATTACAGGCCATGTGGAATGTGAGATACTTTGTAGACCATGCAGATTCATTCAATCAGTCGATAATATCAAGCAAAGGTTTCTAGCTTCTTCTCCAAAATCAGGATACTCATTATCAATTTTCATCCACTGTGGTGAATCTGTCGGATGTCGATACTTCCCATCTATAATTCTATCATCTGCGTTCTAAGTCAAGTGTTTTGCATCTGTTTCACTACGAAACATACGTATAAATCTCAAAATTATAGGAAAATACCATAAGACTTTTGTTGGTGACAACTTTTTCTTATACCGAGATACACCGCATTTAGGAAACTCGTTTAATGGTGCATCTTCATTTCGAAATAAAATGCAGTCATTTGGACAAGTATGTATCTTATCATAGCTCATGTCAATAGAGCATAACATTTTTTTAGCTTCATAGGTTCGATTGGGAAGAACATTATCCTCCGGAAGCATCTCTTATAGTAGGGCTAACAACTTTGTGAAACTTTTATCCGACCATCCATTACCCGCCTTTAAGTTGTACAACTTTAATACCGCAAACAATCTTGTGAAAGTAGTGCAACCTTTATACAACGGTTTCTCTGCATCTCTTACCAACCTCTCAAACATATTGGGATAATCCTGAAGATCTTCTTCAAGTGCTTCTGCAATCTCTTCGACTCGATCATAATCATATGTATCCCTGCCATTGTCCTTGAAGCATAGGTCGTATTATCCTTGGGTTCGACATTCTCGTTACTTATCTCACCATGTAATGTCTAACATGTATAACTTCGATCAATTCCATGTCTCATTAAATGAGATTCCAACTGAACGGTGTCAATCTGACACCCATAACAGCAACCTAAGCAAGGACATGTGATCCTACTAGGGTCTTTGGCGTGTTCAACAGCAAACTTAACGAATTTTGATACCCTATTCTCGTACTCTTTTGACAATCGATTAGAAGACATCCATTTTTATCCATACTAATTAAGTAGGCTAAACTAAACTAAGAAAGTTAAACAAAAACAGCGAATACCTGTAAAGAAATCACCAACTTCTAAGAAAACTACATAGTAGAATTCTTGGAAACAATCACAACCTTGCTCTTCACAGGTAACCCCTATAATAGACAAAATTAATAACATCATCAACATTAAATAATTCTTGGACCATCAATTATTGATAAAACTTGCAATAATGTAACAATTTCTTATATAGTTGATAATTTCTTTTAATAAAGCCTTATAATATTAAAAGAAAAAGGTGGAACAACTAAGGAACTATAAAATGAGGAACAAAATAAAATACCATAAAAAACGAGAAAACTTAAACAAAGTTATACCTAACATTTTTTTACAAATTAAAACTCTCTTTAATTCTAATAGGGATAGAAATAAAAGTAATTAAAAAATCTGCACTGCTACTTATATTAACAAAAAAAAATCAATGCAAAAATTCGCTTCTCTAACTATGTGTGTGAAAGTAATATTTGTAAAGTTAGTGTGGCTAGTACTTTTCAACCATCTATTCTAAAGACCAATATGTCTCAAATTTGACAAGCAAGTTTCATTGACTGTCAAGTAGTTATCCTAACAGCATCACAACACCAAGTGAGATTCAAAGTCAAATTCAAATCTCAACAAATTAACATAAACTAAATTCTTAACATAACTAACTTCAGTTCAAGCTCCAAAACTAACCAATAGTTCTAACGAATCCTTAACACTAACTCCCTAGCGACTAACCTTCAATCTCTCACTATCCTAATTTCATCTAACTATTACTAATAGAAAGATTAACAGTGTTACAATTCAAAAACTAACTTCTTCATGAAATCCTTAACATTCGTGTCTACTCTAATTCCAAACAAACCTGCCCCAAACATTAACTCTAACTTTACAACCAATAAACAATCAGTTTCAATCCAAAGTTCAAATATACCACCACATCCACTAACTTCACAACCAATAAACAATCAGTTTCAATCCAAAGTTTAAATCTATTAGTTCAGAAAAATGAAAAACCAAGAGAATTATCGAGAAAAATGAAAAAGTAAAAACTTCAAATACCGTAAAAATGTTGGAAATGTGTTGATAGTGGAGGCGGATGACGGAGATGACCGTCAAAATGGACGGACGGCGGCAAAATGAAATGCACGACGGAAAGAACAGAGGACAGCGACGGACGAAGACAATTGACGGAATGTGTCGACGGTGAATAGGGCAACGTTCGCGAGGAAAGAATGAAAGAAGGATACACGACTGTTCTGTTTCTGGAAAACATTATGGTGGATATTTTTAAATTTATTCTACTTAAGCCTATAGCGGCGCTATTTTTTTCTCTTTTTTTTCATGACTCTTTAGCAGCGCTTTTTCATAAAGCGCTATCCTTTCTGCGCTGCCAAAAGTCATCTTTGTAGTAGTGTAACACTTATATCAGAGTTATTTTACTGATGGGTCATCAACACTGGATCGAAGTCCTAAATATCAGAGTTATTTAATGAGTGATCTTTCACATCTAATCGATGTCCTAAATATTGGACCGAAGTCCTAAGCTAATCTCTAATATATATGATGCACGGTCAAACAAATGCAAATATTCTCCATCTGAACCTCCCACGCCAACTGTCAACATTGTCGGATAAGGGTAACATTGGTTCTTTCGAACCTAAAACACACAATTCAATAATTATACAAAATCAAGAACCACAATTAACATAATCATAGAGGCACTATACCAGAATTGACCTTTAGCAACACTTTTTTTAGCCTTTAGCAGCGCTTTAAAACGGTGCCTAAAGTGGCGCTGCTAAAGGTAAAGGCAGCGCTTTTTTTGTGGAAAAAACGCTGCTAAAGGCTCCCTTTAGCAGCACATTTCGCAGCGCTTTTTTACCCCTTTAGCAGCGCTTTTAAAAGCGCTGCCTAATCCCCCTCCCCCTCCCGCCCTTTAGCAGCGCTTTTTAAAAGCGCTGTGTTAGACCCCCCTTTAGCAGCGCTTTTTGAAAGCGCTGTCTTAGACCCCCCCCCCTTTAGCAGCACTTTTTAAAAGCCCCCCTTTCTCCCCCTTATAGCAGCGCTTTATTAGCACTCTCTCTGTCCCATTTAGCAGCGCTTTTACATAAAAACGCTGTCTAATATGCACGTTTTGAATTTTTTTTCTTCTGAATAATCACATTTTTCTTATATTTTTCAATAAACCTGCTTATATTACATTCTCTGCTTATATAATTCAACCCTTTATTTCAACATTTTTGCCTTATATACACAATTCAACACTTTGGCATTATATACACAATACAACATCACAAATACAGTCAATTTACATATAATTATAAATCTGTTAACTTTACAAATAGATACGACTTATACATTTATACAATTCTCAACTCTAGAATAAAATGACACCATTCCTCTTTAATTTCTTCCAATCTTGCCTTCGAGTAAGTTCCGCACTTGAATTCATCATAATACTACATAATATAACAGAACATGCACGATTTAATTCTAAAACTAATTACTCAGATGAAATATCGGATAATTATCAAAATGAATCATATAACTTATGAATTAATCCATACCATGTGATATCGGTTAATATCAGTTGTATGTTTTCCATCATGTGATGTTTCCTCATTGTTGGCCATAATTTACCTGTAATTCAGAAAAACCAAAGTATCAAATGAATGACATGCAAATATGTAAATAAGAAATATATACATACATAAGAAATGTATAAATAAGAAAAACATGGTACGTATAAATAAGAAATAATATGTAATTTTATTGAATGAGACAATATGTAATTTTACAAGTACCTTTAACATCTCTTTCTTTTCTTAGTTTGAACGTGGTTTACTTGTCTCTTAACAACAGGGACGGATGGATTGATCCAAATTCCCTCGTTATGATCATTTCTAATATATGATTCTTCTGCTCAAATATTCTCATCTGGATCATCCATAATATAAGATTCATTCTCAACATCAACATCCCCCTTTTCTCCAATGTTATCATCGATTACTTTGTTGGAAAAAAGAACTATAGAACATTTCATACTTTTCGGATCAGTGATACAGAACACTTGTTTAGCTTGCGTGGCTATAATAAAAGGCTCATCTTTGTACCCCACCATATTAAGATCCACTTGCAAAAAACCTGACTTATCCATTCGTATGCCACTATTATTTTCAACCCACTTGCATCCAAAGATAGGAATCAGAAACTTCTCATAATCAAACACCCAAATGCGCTCGATTACCCCAAAATACGAGGAAATGTGCATTGCTTCGGCAAGCACGGTGACACCACTATTTTGCATTGTACTTTTATCATCTTGTTCCTTGGTATAAAATGTGTATCCATTAATCGCGTATGCGCTATAAGAAAACACATGTAAACTTGGACCATGTGCTAAACATCTCAACCTTTCTGTTATTGAAGCGGGATCAGAATAAAACTTTGAAAAAATATGCTCTTTGAACCATGTCATAAAACTTCTATTGTGCTCACGTACTATCCAATTTTCATTTCTATTAAGATTTAAACCTCGGAGAACGTCCTTGTGCAATTTAAAGTACAGCTCAACCTCAATGTCATTGTGCAGAACATACAAATGCACTTGCTCCCGTTCATCCCTTGAAACTGTCACAACTTTATTTCCAATTAACTGTTTACCTACTATTTTTTCAACAACATGAGATTTTGGGAGGCCAATGGATTGAATGTTGGACAAATATTCAGTACAAAACTCAATAGCTTCTTCAACAATGTATCATTCAACAATACATCCCTCTGGTCGACTTCGATTTTTGACATGCCCTTTCAATATTTTCATATAACGTTCAACAGGGTACATCCATCTCATATAGGCAGGTCCACACAGTTGTGTCTCTTTCACAAGATGCACAACTAGATGTACCATTATGTCAAAGAATGATGGAGGAAAATACATTTCAAGCTCACACAAAGTAATAATTATTTCTTTTTACAATGTTGGTAAGATCGCAGGATCGATCACCTTACTACAAATAGATCTGGAAAAAAACACAATTTTGTTATTGCGCCTCTCACTCTTTCTGGAAAAATAGAACGTATACCTATTGGTAGAAAGTGTTCCATTAGAACATGGCAATCATGTGTCTTTAAACTCTTTAACTTTAGGTCTTTCATAGAAACAAGTCTTCTAATATCTGAAGAGTATCCTTCTGGAACTTTAACTTCACTCAGAAACATACACGTTATCTTTTTCTCCTTTCTAGACAAAGTATATGCAGCAGGTGGTAGATATGTGCGATTTCCTTTCTTCAAGGGTCCTAATTCATTTCTTATTCCCATTGCTACCAAGTCCTTTCTTGCTTTAAGGCCATTCTTAGACTTTCCTTGTATATTGAGTAACGTACCAATAACACTTTCAAATACATTTTTTTCAATATGCATAACATCAAAAAAATGTCGTACATACAACGACTTCCAATACGGAAACTCAAACAAAATTGACCTCTTCTTCCACCCACGCGTGACAAGCATATGAGCAAAAGGCTTGCCAAACTTAGTACTCACATCTTTCACCTTTGCAAAAATTTATTCGCCGGTCAATGTAGGTGGAGCTCTATGTTGTTCTGAATTTCCATTGAATGCTTTTCTCCACCCACGGTAGTGATGATTAGAATTTAAGAATCTACGATCACCAAGAAAGACATTCTTCTGACCAAGTTCCAACCGCGTCCAATCTGTGTTTTCTTCACAAATAGGACACGCACATTGACCTTTAATGCTATACCCCGATAGATTTCCATATGCTGGGAAATCATTAATTGTGCCAAACAACATGACCCTCAAATTAAAACTTTCTTTCCTATATCCACCATAAACCTCCACACCGTTATCCCATAAACTCTTTAAGTCTTCGATTAAAGGTGTCAGGTATACGTCTATGTCATTCCCTGGTTGTTTAGGGCCAGAAATTAACATAGGTAACATCATGTACTTACGCTTCATACATAGCCATGGAGGTAGGTTATAAATCATAAGAATTACAGGCCAGGTGGAATGTGAGATACTTTGCATACCATGTGGATTCATTCCATCAGTCGATAATGCCAAGCGAAGGTTTCTAGCTTCTTCTCCAAAATTAGGATAATCATTATCAATTTTCAGCCACTGTGGTGAATCTGCCGGATGTCGATACTTCCCATCTATAATTCTATCATCTGCATGCCAAGTCAAGTGTTTCGCATCTGTTTCACTACGAAACATGCGTCTGAATCTCGGAATTATAGAAAAATACCATAAGACTTTTGTTGGTGACAACTTTTTCTTATACCGAGATACACCGCATTTAGGACACTCGTTTAATGATGCATACTCATTTCGAAACAAAATGCAATCATTTGGACAAGCATGTATCTTATCATAGCTCATACCAATAGAGCATAACATTTTTTTAGCTTCATAGGTTCGATTGGGAAGAACATTATCCTCCGGAAGCATCTCTTAAAGTAGGGCTAACAACTCTGTGAAACTTTTATCCGACCATCCATTACCCGCCTTTAAGTTGTACAACTTTAATATCGCAGACAATCTTGTGAAATTAGTGCAACCTTTATGCAATGGTTTCTCTGCATCGCTTACCAACCTCTCAAACATCTTGGGACAATCTTGAAGATCTTCTTCAAGTGCTTCTGCAATCTTTTCGACTCGATCACAATCGTATGTATCCCTACCATTATCCTTTGAAGTAGAGGTCGTATTATTCTGGGTTTCAACATTCTCGTTACTTATCTCATCATGTAATGTCCAACATGTGTAACTTCGATCAATTCCATGTCTCATTAAATGAGATTCCAACTGAACCGCGTCAATTCGACGCCCATAACAGCAACCTAAGCAAGGACATGTGATCCTACTGGGGTCTTTGGCGTGTTCAACGGCAAACTTAACGAATTTCGATACCTCATTCTCGTACTCTTTTGACAATCGATTAATAGACATCCAATTTGTATCCATACTATGAAAGTTTAGCAAAAACAGAGAATATCTTTAAAGAAATCACTAACTTCTAAGAAAGCTGTACAGTAGGATGCTTGGAAATAATCACAACCTTGCACTTCTCAGATAACCCCTAAAACAGACAATATATAAATTTTATTAAAATCATATTAATAACTAACCAAAACAAAAATACTAGATAATCCACCAAAACAAATCATATTAAAAAAAACTAGATAATAAATATATTGTAATTGAAATTGAAACACTCATTTATAATAAATATAATATAATAAACTATCTATTCCCTTTCTACTATTAAAGCATGCTTTCATGAAGGTGATGCATAGTTTATATTCTTCACCTACAAACAACAACACACTCTTTTGAAAAATCCCATAACTAAAAACACATTCCATTTGCAAGAAATAGAAAGAATCACATTCCAATAATGCATTCAACTATCAGAATAATAAATATGAAAAATGAAAAACTTCAAATACCTCAAAAATGGTGGAAATGGACGGACGGATGAAGAAGGACGAAAATGGACGGACGCAATGGACGGACGGTGGTGGAAATAGACGGACGAAATGCACGGACGGAAGGAGGAAAGGAAAATGAGAGTTAGGGTTCGTTTTCGCGTCTGGGAAAGAAGAAGACGAATACTGTTATGTTTCTGCGATTTAACTGGGAATTGTAAAATTTATGCTACTTAAAACTATAGCAGCGCTTTTTTTGGCCTTTAGCAGCGCTTATAAAAGCGCTGCTATAGGTATGTCTTAGGACCCCCCTTTAGCAGCGCTTATTTTAAAAGCGCTGTCATAGACCCCCCCCCCCCCCTTAGCAGCGTTTTTTAAAAGCGCTATCTTTGACCCCCCCCCCCCCTTTAGCAGCTCTTTTTAAAAGCGCTTTCTTAGGCCCCCCTTAAGCAGCGCTTATTTTAAAAGCGCTCTCATAGACCCCCCCCCCCCCCCCCCCCCCCATTTAGCAGCGCTTTTTAAAAGTGCTGTCTTAGACCCCCCCCCCCCCCCCCCCCCCCCTCTTTAGCATCGCTTTCATAGGCCCCCCTTTTAGCAGCGCTTTCCTAGACACCCCCCCCCCCCCCCATTTAGCAGCGCTTTTTTAGAAAGCGCTGTCGTAGGTATGAAATTTTTTTCTTTTTTTTTAAGACTCTTTAGCAGCGCTTTTTTATAAAGCGCTGTCTTTGTATGCGCTGCTAAATGTCAATTCTGGCGTAGTGAGGTTTTGATCAAACTCCACATAATTTAATAATAGTCCATACAAGAGGAAATAGGTTAGGGGAATCCTCACTATCCCTAAGCTTAAACACCCATTATGAAAAAACCTCCCCATTTACCATGATTAAGTTTAAATCTTTAAACTCTTGGTGATGGAAGTTTCTATTCTTGAGAATGTCTCTTCTAGAGTTGCCTCAACTCATCTCATTTTTCTCTACTAACAAGTTCTCTAAACTTCCGACACCCTTATATAGAAAAATAAGCTTTATTTTTATTTTATTTATTCTTACTATTTTCCTTTATTTTATTAATTCTCATTATTTAACCCATAATTTCTAAATAACCACAGCTCTTCCTATTTTCTACTATTATTATATTAATAAATCCTTATTTCTATTTTATTAAGACTATAAATAATAATACAATAAAACTCAAAGAAAATAAAAAATTCTAATAAACATTTAATAAAATTCTACTAACATTCTAGTAGAATTTTCGGGGTGTTATAGTTAAGGTATCCGTTGGATCTCCCTAAGAATATTAGGAATCTCTATGATATGTTAATCTTGTCAGGGAAAGAGTCTAAGTCTAGGAGAGTGTTTTCTATAATTTGACATGATGTCGCGTGGTCTATTTGTTTGGCCGGCGCGCAATGAGAAACACTTCGCTGAAAAAACAACAAACGTGAAAGAGTTGGAAGAGAAGAGTATTTATTTGACACGGAGTTGGTTTTTTGATTGGTTATCCGTGAACACCTACTTTTTCTTTGAATGACTTCAGAATCCTATCTAGTGTCATGATTAGTAGCGATTCTTTGGAGGTGTTTATTGATTCTTGGTATAGTTGTGGTGCTTTTGGCCTGCAGATGGTGAGTCAGACGGTCTGAGCTCTAGTTAGTGGTCAGCAGAGTGAAGTTTTTGTCTCCAAATTTAGGGAGCGTTCTTGATTGTTTTGGTTGGGTGATTTTTTACTTTGCTCTTTATTCGATGTTTTTCGTTTTCTTTACTTGGTTGCTCTTTCTTCTTTTATATATATTATTTATCATTAAAAAAATAATATAAATAATAATAATTAAATAAAAATGCTAATAATATATATACTATATAGTAAACCAAGAATGTATAATAGTAATAATAATTAAATTTATCAGTTTCTATATTAAAATAATAATTAATTAAATAAAAATACTAATATTTTAAAAAATAACACCCCACAGTTTCTAAATTGCTATAAATTAGAAACCTAGTATTGCTAAAAATTAACCCATAAATTTGAGGTAAAATTAGATTTAATATCAAATGAAATAAAATTTTGAACGGAATATTTATATTATATAATATTTTTGGTAGCTGAGCATATAATATATTGAACTCAACAATTTGATGGGTGTGTATAAATTTGAACGGATTAAAAATTAGAGATTAATATTTTATATATGTATTGATATGTTTAAACAGTAATTAGAGATTTATAAGGAGGCCCAGTGAAGTAATACAGTGTTTTTTAAAGTGAAAAAAACAAACCCTAATTCTAGAGATTTATAAGGAGGCCGAGTGAAGTGAAAAAAACAAACCTAATTCTAGAGATTTATAAGGAGGCCTGAAAAAAACAAACCGTAATTCTAGAGATATAAATCCTACTGGTTGTTTCAATTTAGTTTTGGAGGCAGAACACAAAGCTTGAAGAATTTGTGATTCAGGTTAGGTTTGCAGCAACGGCAGAATGGTGAAAAAAGTCAAGAGTGAATCAACTGAGTTGCCTGACTTGCCTGATTGTATTATATCACATATCTTTTCCAAGTTAAGTTTGAAGAATTTGGTGAAAACTAGTGCATTGTCCAAACAATGGTATCACGAATTGGGATTAAGAAAGGACCTCAATTTTGATCTCCATAACATGTTTGACTGTAATCCAGAGTTACCAAAAACCCCACTCTTTCCACTCTTTCAACAGCTTCAATCTCAATTTGCTACAAGATTGGATTATTTCATCCAGAAATATCATGGTGACATCATCAGTTCAATCAGAATCAATTTTCCATTAGGTCGGGATAATACTCATGTCATTGATAGATTGATTCACAAAGGAGTTCTTAAGGGTGTCAATCGTATTGAGCTGCTCTTCGCATATCCAAAGCCATTGCCTGATTTTGAAAAAGCAATGCCCTTTCCATACGATGAATCTGATTTTGAAATAGAGCCATACAATTTTTTCTTGTCTGACTCTCATAATTCTCTCACATATCTACACCTACAGAACTGCCGCATAATGGAATTTTCTGGATTGAAGAATTTGACAACTCTTGTGTTGCATCTACTTTCTGTCAAGCAGAGTATGCTTCAGGATATGTGTCTTAAATGCATCCATCTTGACAACTTGACTCTTAATGAATGTACCTTCAGATCTGACTTAAAAATAACTAGTACAACATTGCTTCATTTGAACATTAACTGCGGGGATATCTTTCGCAAGAGGATTAATATTGATATCATTGCATCAAATCTCTCCTCCATTCGATATTCCTCAGACGGTAGATCTGAAACTTTATTACACACGCTGAATATCAAGTCTCATAAGTTATCCAACTTTAGCTACACATGTGATCAAATTTCTAATCTTGTTCACTTTTCTGGACTCAAGAATGTCACAACAATTGTCTTGGATGGACTCATGGAGGGTGATGGCATAACTCATGGACTCATGGAGGGTGATGTCATAACTCATCTGTTTTCTAAATGTCTCCAACTCCAACATGTCACCATTAGCAATTGTTGGCTCACGTGTGAATGCAAAATCATCAGTGCAAACTTGCGTCATTTGAGCATACTTCATTGTTTCAATACAGAAGTCTTGGATATTGCTTCCAATGGCTCATTGATTGAATACAGAGGTCCCCGGAGCATACTCTCTATTCATGCTTTGAATCTCTCATCCTTTGAATTTAGAGGTCGTTCGGAGATGAGGAGCATAATCTCCATTGAGGCTCCAAAGTTATTGAAGGATTTTTGGGATGCAGGTTTTAACAAGATATGCATATAAGTTATGGCTTTAACTTTTTTTTATATTAGTTTTATAAGCTGCTTTTAAGATTCATTTTATATGCTGTTCAAGGTAACTTAAAAGTCAATATGAAAACAGTTTTATTTTATTTTATCTTTTGTTAAAGAGAAACAACTTATATATAAAAATTTATATGATAAGTGTTTGTGGTGAATGTGATTCACTGAGTTGTTTACTTAAATAAGACAAAAATAAATTTATTTCTCGTAAAAAGTCATCCATAATTAGGGTAGTATATGGTATAGTTCTTTTAAAGAATTGAATTATATCGAACTTAATCATAATAAAAAATTATTGATTGTGATTTTACGAGTCTATCGGATTATCTAACCGCAAGTATATAATCTATCGTATAATTTTAAAAGATATCAAATTTACGAGAACTAATAATAAATCTCCTGTTATCTATTGATACTGTGTAAAGTTAAGCCTAATGAATTTTTTAGTTAGGAAAAACTAAAACTAAAATAAAAGCCTAATGAATTTTTTAGTTAGGAAAAACTAAAACTAAAATAAGATTTAAAATATATATCAGACAAGAGCGACTGGAATGTGATTCCGTGAATCTTGAGGACTTTGTAACTAATGAATTTTTGAGTTAGGAAAAACTAAAACTAAAATAAGATTTAAAATATATATCAGACAAGAGAGACTGGAATGTGATTCCGTGCATCTTGAGGACTTGGTAATTCATTGGCGTTAGTTAACGATTAATTTGCCTTCCGTAGATAATACCAGTTTAAAAACTCCATCTCACACTATCGCACTATTGATTAAAGCTACACTTTCTGACCATGAGATTTTTCTCTCGCCAGCCCATTTCATTCAAAAAGAATTTTTTGAAAACTAAATAAGTCCTAATTGATACCTAAAGTGTTCTCTCTGTATTTAGGATCAATGCCCAATTTTCACTATTCTGTTCAACCATCACACTCTTGCGTTATCGGCTCGAGCCTTTATTTTTTTTTCACTCTCGTGCAAAACATTTTGAATTAATATTACAAACTAAAGTCAGAAGAGAAATTTATGAAAAGTTAACGCCAATTTAATTACTGAGTCCTGTCAGAACAACGATCATCATATACCAAACTTAAAGAGATTTAACCGGACATTTGTAAGATCATATTCCCACTAGAAAAAACTTGCTTAAGCCTGTCATTTCTGCTTGCTGTGTTATGAGACATCTATTCACTCCTTTTTGACTTGTGAGGTTGTTTATCATGTATAGTATAAGATTTTTTTGTTGGTTTGGATGAATTGCAGTCTTATCTAGAGATATTTTGACTCTTTTCCAAATGTTCCTCTCTTTTGGTGGTAAATCTAAGACTTGGGGATTGAGGTTGATTTAATAGACCGTCATATGGTCGATTTGAAAAATTCTAAACGATTTAGTGTTTTCAAATACCCTAATTATATCGAAAAGTGTGAAAGACATGAGTATCCTCTTAATATTTAATATACTAAGTAATATTTTAATGATTAAATAGTTTAATAAAAACTATTTAAAAGGAAATTATTCAAACAAAATACCTATGTGGGTAAAAAAAACTATTTAAAAGGAAAATAATTATTGAATACTTAATACTATATAATAATTATTAGGGATGGCAACGGGGCGGGTCGGGGCGGGTTTAACTATACCCGCACCCGCACCCGCCTCCATGTAACAGACTCGTCCCCGCCCCCAAATTCAATCGGGGGTGAAAATTTACCACCCAGATCCGCCCCTAGTAGAAAACGGGTGCACCCGCACCCGCCCCGTCCCCACCCGCAAAAAATTATTTTTTTTTTAATTATAATAAAAATTAGTAATTTAATTAAAAAATTGATTATTTTAATAAATTAATTAATTATTTAATTAAAATTTTAATTAATAAATGAATATTAACTTGATTAATTTTATTATTTTAATTGCAATAAGAATATTAATAACTTAATTAAAAGTATAATTAATAAATAAATATTAAAATAAATAAAATAAAAAAATTAAAATAAAATATATTATTTGGGGCGGGGCGGGGGCGGGTGCGGGCGGGTCTTAGTGTCTACCCGCACCCGCACCCGCACCCGTAGTTAAGAACCGGGTTTCACCCGCACCCAATTAAATCGGATTTCCTCCGTTAATTTCGGGGCGGGCCCGGGCGGGTGTGGGCGGGCCCGGGTTTGTTTGCCATCCCTAATAATTATTGAACAAAATGTCAATGTGGCGGGCACATTATTCTTTACATAACTATTGTTTCTATAATATATATATATATATATATATATATATATATATATATATATATATATATATATATATATATATATATATATATATATATATATATATATATATATATATATATGCATGAATTGACTTGTTTAGGATTACTCTAGTTATGTCAAAAACATGGGTTAAATTTCATTTATTGCGTCGCAACTGGCAAGGGGTAGCCCCTCGCAAATGTTATCTTCATTTATTGCGTGGGGATGCCCCTCGCGAATGTCATGTATTAAATTTCAGTTTCGTTTGCTTTCTCATTCTAGACATTTCTCATCATAACTTTTTTCTTTGCTTTCTCTCTTTCGTTTTTCTTCCACCCTAGTTTCATTTCCAAATCATCAAACATCTACTTCTTCTTTCAAGTATTGGTAAGCATTCTACAATTATAATTTCTTTGTTGCATGTATTTTATATTTTATTTTATTTATTAGATTTACTAATTATTTTTTTTTATTTACTTTCTGTGTTTCGTACAATTCATATAAAAGTCTCAAATTTCATTTAAGAGGAGCTTCAAATTTGAGTGAGCATCATAAGGTACACATATTTTTTTCTTCAAAATTTTAGGTGTAAATGATATTAATATATGTTGATTTTGAGTGATGCTACTATAATAAAACAAATATATAAATTTATTTCGAATATATATATATATATATATATATATATATATATATATATATATATATATATATATATATATATATATATATATATATATATATATATATATATATATATATATATATATATATATATATATATATATATATATATATATATATATATATATATATATATATATATATATATATATATATATATATATATATATATATATATATATATATATATATATATATATATATATATATATATATATATATATATATATATATTTCCAGTAATATATTTTAAAAATATTATTTTTATTTCTTATATTTATAAGATTTATATTATAATGTTTGTTAGAAAGAAAATTAGAAAAAACAGTATTGATATATTTTGTTTATACTATTTAATATATTTTGAAAAACATATATATAAATTTATGTTTTGTTATGTTTTTTTTATAGATTTGCATGTTATATTATTTTGAAATAATTGGAAAAAACACCCTCTAATTAATTTCCAAAACTCTCCAAATAATAAAATACTACAATATGCACACATATCATATTATCACATAATAAAATAATAAAATAACAATTAACCAAATAAATCAAAAGACTCAACAAAATAATGGGAAATTCAGAATCGGGGCGTTACACTTTACTTTTCATATGTTCTTACAAAGCAGAAAAGATGTGCATATATTGTTCCTTTGCAGTACTTCACCTTATTTTCAAAGGGTCTCAGCTGTAACTTACATTCTCTTTTGTATGTGCAAGCTTGTCGTGCTTTGTTTTTCTATTTTTATGTTTAAAATGTGTTTTGCACCATTTTTTGGCGTGAGTTACACATCTATGTATCTCATAATTGTCTCTAAATAGTATATGTTTGTTCTGCTGCTTAATTACTTTACTGTTACTTGTCAAGCACTACTTTTTTTTAACTAATTGCATTTGTATATTTTCAGTGTAGTGATAAGCTGGGATTAAGTCTAGAGCTAGGTTCCTTTGCTGCTAGAGTGATGATTGCAACCACTGATATGTCTCAACATACACTAGAGCAAGTGAGTTTTTATACCAGAATTGGAAAATGTATGCGGTGCGAACATAAAACACAAATATCAATTGATTGTTGAATGTTGACATGCATTGATGTAACTCGTATCAATTCAGACAAATGCATAGAAATTCTAAATATTGGTTGCATAAAGTGCATTAGATTCTTTGTTTTTATTATCAACCATTTTTGAAGGACTGACAATGAGTGAAAATGCAAAATTTGTAGTGTTCTGGATGAACTTGGTTGCCGCCCATGCACTTCCACTGGTCATTTTTTATGGATTCTTCATGAAAATCTAAACTTATTTCTCTATTAACAAAAGATTTAAGGCATATATTTAGAATTTCCTTTTGTAAAAGCTGGTGCCTTATGATATCCAGGGCATACCACAGTCCAATTCTTCTGTATTCATAATTAAAGTTCTTAATTCGATAACAAGATATGTTTAATGAAAAAATTGACAATTGTTCACATTCTTTTTTGTAGATTGAACCTATTTGCAATCTTTTTGCCGCTCTTTTCCTTGCCAGCATTGGAATGCTGATTCATGTACATTTTCTCTGGAACCATGTTGATATTTTGGTAGCATCAGTAATTTTGGTGATTATAATTAAAACAATCATAATTGCTTCAGTTGTAAAAGGATTTGGTTACAATAACAAGACTTCAGTACTTGTAAGTGTTATTTCATAACTTGAATTTAGAAGGTCATAGTGTTATTTATTATATTCTTTTAATGATTGCCATACCTGAATCTATATATTTATAGGTGGGAATGTCCATGGTATAAATAGGAGAATTTGCTTTTGTTCTTCTCAGTCGTGCTTCAAATCTTCATCTAGACTTCATTGCTGGCAATCTCAATTTCTATGGTAGAGTGATTTATACAAAATTTGGCTCTTATTTAATCATTTCACTTACATTGTTCAATAGTTAGATTTTTCTTATGATATAGGCATAATGTTTGATTTGAACTTAATATTATGCTTTGTTGAATTGCAGGCAAGGCAGGGGGGAACTTTTTTACACAGATCAAAGCAATAATTTAGCAGTGGAAGGATTCAGTAGGCTGTAGCAAGATTAACTTGGCAATGCCAACCTCTCAAAAATATTGATTGTTTGAGAGTCATGTGTATAACTTTCTATTCTGTTTTGGAATCTTTGCACTCTTCAATAAAATTCCATAGCTTTGCACTCTTGCGTACTTTCTTTTCTTTTTTCTCCTGTTTTTTATCCCCGTATCCTTCTCGTGTTTTCTAAAATGATGGCTTATGTTTTAGGAATAAAATCAATTAATATTATATCCAATTAATATTATATCCATCCACATAAAGCTATCCTATAAATTGCTTCAAGTTTACCTTGAAATATGACCAATATATATATATATATATATATATATATATATATATATATATATATATATATATATATATATATATATATATATATATATATATATATATATATATATATATATATATATATATATATATATATATATATATATATATATATATATATATATATATATATATATATATATATATATATATATATATATATATATATATATATATACTTGAAACCTAAGGGTTGAAAATACATTAAAACCCTTTCTAATAGGATTCTTAGAATGGGTTGTTAACATGATCATTCTTACATTAAAACCCTATAAATTGCTTCAAGTTTCGAAACATGATGTGTAAATATTCATTATTCAGCTTAAAGTGTTGTTCCAGGCTTTGTTATACAGTTGAAGATTTTATTTGGAGGTTTACCGAAGATTTGACTCATTTACAACTTACATACATTTAATTTATTTTAACAGGTTGTATCCTTTTAACCATGGTTTTATTATCAGGCTCAGGTACTTGCTACTGAAAACGCAAAAATTCAGTACCGTATAATTCATCTTCTACGGTGTGGAACAATACTTTGCAACAAATAGTCTTATTTCTTCTGGATCTTTTGACATAGATGATTACCATGGCTTTGGCATGGTCCCCCTAGCAGATCTGTAAATGAAAAACTATTTTTTTTTACATTCTTAAAGAAAAGGTTATCATGTGATGGATCGAAAGTTGGCAATTAGTTATCTTGGTGGTTTTACATAGAAGGACTAAGAAAATCTTTTATGACGATTTTGAGGTCTAGCATTGAAGCCTTTTTTATAGCTAATTAATGAACTAAATGTTTTCATTATTCTGTGTATCCTATTCTAATGATGCATATACAACTATCTTCACTAGTTTCAATCATAAAACCGGTGTGCAAGATGAGTATTTCACCGCTTTGTCTTCTAACGATGAATTTGACGATGATGCTGGTGACAGAATTGTTGATGAAGAAGCATTAACTCAAAATTCATCTATGGATAAGACTGAGAAGGGTATTGTTAGTGACGTGGAGTATTCTTTGGTTATCGAGGATGATACTTCAATGCTTGAGATGGTTATGATAAAAGATGTTAGGAGTGGAGCTGAGGTAAGGAAGTTCATTTCATTTCAACTTGATATGTTCAATGATCTCCAGTGCCACTATGCTACACTTGAAGGAGTTCATTATTATGTTCTTTGACATGAAAACCTATTATTGTAAATGCCTATGATATTGTAAACATTGATATGGAGTTGTTACTTCAATGGTGCTTTGCAGTGTATTTTTTGATTCGTATGATTAGAAGGTTTGTTCAGAATCATCAAATTGACTGTGTCGAACTGTTTGCAGTGTAGTTTTTTATCTTCTTAATGGTCTTTTCAAGAAGTAAAAATAAATTACTTGAAACACTAAATATGATAATATTTTTTGTTGTTGTGGCTGCCCAATAATTTGGGAATGTTTGTTGCTGAAGGCTAGATGATAGAGACGATTACATCGTTGAAGGCTGCATAGCAGATGATGTTTGCATAACAGATTGTTGAGAGGTATTCATTGATTTGATTGCAGAAGGTTCTGCTGTTGTTGCTGCTGCTGCATATGAGACATCTTATGCTTCATAACCTGTTGATGTTGCTGGTAAAGAATCTGTTGATTTTGTGGTTGTTGTTGTTGCTGAGGGGAACAACTTGCTGCCTAGCTCGAATTTGTCTCTGAAAACCAAGAAACATACATTGTATATTGGAGTTCTGGACAATAGAATAACTCGTGGAATTTTGCGGTTGTTGTGTGTTGGAATTTTGGCTAATATTCTGTCTGAGAGTCTAGGATAGAGTCGTTACCGATGACATGTTAGGTTGGGGTGCAACGTGATTTTAAATGGTTTTGGGTAGAAGCTGCTGACGAGGGTTAGGATGTTGTCCTGGATTAAGAAGTTGAGACTGTAAAACAAGTCATGTGCTAAAGGAAAATAAAAAATATTGGATGAACCTTCTAATTCTATCACTTTCTTGTTCATTGCTAGCTGGAATATTGGGTGGCCTTTGTGGTGTAGGTGTTGGATTTGTTATGGGTCTTTTGTTTATCGAATTTGGAACTACGTCTCGGTAAATTCTACTATATTCTTTCTATCATTACATGAATTGATGATAATCTATAGTTATCTTATAGTATTTGATGATCTTGCAGGTAGCAAGTGCCACAACTACATTAGGAATGACATTCATAGCATTTTAGCACACGATATGGTGATTTCAGTAGCAATTGATCTATAGATGCACACATGGTGATTTCATTTACCATCTTCCAAAGTGGTTCTAAATTGATCTATAACTAATGTTATTTTCCTGGTAATGTATGCTATCTAATGTTATTTTCCAACTTGATCTACAACTTGTGTTTTGATTTTTCGATGTTTGTTGAATTATCATGTTCTTTAAGAGTTTAAGAATTTTTGTTCAATAATTGAGAATCAAGCTTTTTGTTGTTGATTATTATTATGATTATTTTCATCATCTTATTATTAGTAACTTAGTTTTGTCAGTTTGAATACATCAACGACTCTTTGGATGATCACATTTGGACTAAGTGGAGCAATTGCTCAGATGAGCGGTTCTTCACAAACGCGTTAACGATGCTCACCCACTCAGTTCATAGTTTGCGGCTCAACTAAGTTTCAGATTGTGTTCCAGTTCTGAAATTTCTGGCGGTTTCGGTGAGTTTCCATTTCGAATCATGAGTTACTTTCAGCTCAGTTCCGATTTCGAGTTTGGTTCAGAATTTCGTTTGGCTTTCAGATGCATTTTCGATTTGATTCGAGCTATGGTTTCTGGTTTTGGATTATTGTTGGCTCAAGATTCATATTTCAATTCTTTTTCTGATTCAGTTTCGGTTAAGGATGCTTATTGCAGATGGGAGCGACAGCGAGCATCAAATATTGCCTATGAGAAGACCATAAGACAAGAGCTAATCCCTACAATTATAAGACGATTTCATCGCAAGTACAATCCCATATTCGTTATGAATCATGATCTAATGTTGCCTATGCTCAACTGCAATATCAATTTGTTACTAATGTGAACTCTTTGAATTTTTTATAATAAATTTTTGAAATGACCAACTTTTTATCGTCCATCAATTTAATATTTTATTTATTATTATAATTGTATAATTTAATATTTTATTTATTGTTATAATTGTATTAATTTAAAATGACTGTAACAGATCTTTCAATATTATATCAATTGGAGTTCATATGATAAAACAAAATTATCATTCAACTGTATTAATTGTGAAATTGTGGTGGAATTAAAGGTTTCAATGGTAGATGAAGAAAATTGTAATGTGATTAACTCTTCAAATTATTATTTTATTTTATTTTAACTTTTTTATACAGTGTTAGATAATTTTATTATTTCATTTATTATAAATTTTGCAATTTAACATTAATAAAAAATAACACATAACATTGAACTATTATAAAATTGGATAATGTTTTTTTTTTCCTTTTTACTTCCTTATGCTTCCACGTCACTTGCTAATTCAAAATTTTCTTTTCTTGAAGGTTTCACTTTTTAATTATGTTTTCTTTCTATTTTTATTAAATTATATTAAATAAAACTTTCTATTTTACTTTTCTGTCTACAACATTTTTTTTATTATTATTATGAAAGTTTTGTTAAAGCAAATGTCTATTAAGTCATAGTTAGTGACCTTTTCAAGTTTTGATTTGATATATACAAACACTATTTTTTCAAATAAATTTTGTTCTCTCATTGTCTCAACCTTCATTCCAAACTCATTTAATAATTATACTAATTTATTTTTTAATATATAATTTTATTTTAATATTTTATGGGACAAATTTTTGCTATTTATAAATATTAAAAAATACTAAAAAAATACTTTGTTGATTCAAATATTTTTATATAGATTCAAATATATAAGTAATGTCAAAATAAATTTAATATTTGCATACGAGATCAAATTCGTTGTTAATTATAGTCATTATTTAAATAAATGGAAGGGTACAATATGATTTTTGTTCTGTGAAAAAAGAAATTTAAAAAAGTTAAATAATTATGACTAAACAGGTGCATACTGAAGATTTGATATAAATTGTGTGTCTCAAAAAATTAAAAAACAATATTTAGAGTTGACATTTTTCAAGACTAAGGATGTAGGTTGATAGACATTTTTCAAATTATTTAACAAATCATATTGAAAAATTGATTTACAAAATATTGTCATGTCACGTCACTGTTCAAGATTATAATATTCAACAAAAGTAAAAATATCACATTTATCCTGAAGAAATATGTGGTTTCATAAGTGTATTATTTTTAAATTGTGGTTAAAATTTTTTAATATTATATTAATTATAATTTATCAATAATCCTCTTAATTAAATATATTATATTGTCTAAGTTTGTCTAAAAACAAAAACAAAAAAAATAATTAGAAAGAAATAAATGGAATAAAATATTTGTAATTTTAAAAATTAATTATATTTTCCAATTATATATCTCAATTTACTTAACTACTTTATTAATTAGTATTTAATATTAACAAAAATACTCTACTCTTATTTTATTATTGAAATTAATGTATTAAATGTTTTTCTTTAATATAAAAGTGATAAACATGATTTGTTTAAATAATACTAAATTAATATTAACCTCTCTTATTCCATTTTTTTTAGGTTAAATTAATATCGTGCAGTTCATGCTAATGCTATTGATAATTTGTATTGTACACTAAAAACACATTCTAAAATCCATGGTGTTATGATTGGATATATTAATATGTTGTGATTCGAGACAAAACCAATTAGAATCAAATAAGAAATCATGTATAAATATTGCTGTAAAAAAATAAAAAGTCTAAAATTCTGATTATTATATATTTCAATCTTTTCACTGTTATATTTAAAATCTATTTCAAATACTTCATAAAGTTACACGAGATACAATCAGTTAGATTCGAATAAAAAAAATATACATAAATACTGCTCTTAATGTGCATTTGAATATAATTCAACTATCAACATGTTTAATACTATGTCTCATTCTTTTTTTCATACCCGTGTGGACGCACGGGTCTTCTACTCGTGTATAATATAATAATAGTAATAATAATTAAATTTATCAGTTTCTATATTAAAATAATAATTAATTAAATGAAAATACTAATAATGTCACGGGTCCTTTGTATGATAACAATTAGGAATCTTGATAGTTTCCCCTTAGTTGCGTCCTCTTCTCATCCTCAAACAGCTTAAGATACAGTAATAATGATTAATTACTTTCGTACGCTACGAGCCTTAAGCTATCTAGGAAACGGATGTTGGAGAGTTTCTTTCCAATAGTCGGGATGTTGAGTATGGTACCCTTTGGGTGACATGCGACTCATTCACTCCTAGGTCCTAGTCTCTAGTGCGATGGGAATTGCAAACATCCATAAAAAACGCTTCTTTCGATAAAAGACAAAAACTGACGTTCAAACCTCTTTTTGCCCCGTGGGCCCATAACTCAAAGGAAAACCTTTTCTGAAGAAAAGAGTATTGTTAAGCCTCGGTTCTATCACAAACAGGCGTTGTCCCTAACTGTTGGAACCGTTGTTTAACTTTATTCGGGTAAAAACAATAGAACAAACCTGTATTCCGTTTTATCCCGAACTACGTTCGCTCTTATCTTCATGCCATGTGAAAGTATGTAGCCACGAGATGCGATATCTCGGCGAGAAACCTTCCCCCTCTTCACCCGTAGTTAGCCAAACTACGTTGACTCTGATTTTCTATGATGAGAATACGTAGGCACGAAGCGCGACGCTTTGCCGAGTCATTTTTATTTTCTTTTCAGACCAGCCTTGATAGGTAGATAGTTAACAACCCTTCGAGACAAACAATCAAGCGTGGATCCCATCGAGTACGATGGACGTGAGGGGTGCTAATACCTTCCCCTTGCGTAACCGACTCCCGAACCCAGGACACGGTTGCGACGACCTGTCTTACCCTTTTCGCTAGGTTTCTCCCGTTCGTTTCCTTTCCCTTCGTGTGGGATAAATAACGATAGGTGGCGACTCTTCTGTCATTGCCGGCACCTTATTTTCGCAATAGCGACAACTGGCGACTCTGCTGGGGACTCCAACGGTTCCCTATGCGAGTCAATCCTAGCGCTTGTTTGCTTAGTTTGTTGGGTTTTGTATTTATTTCCTCGATTTTTACTTTTCAACATCTTTTTATCATTATTATTGTGCTGTTTTGGGGGTGGGCTGATTCTGATGAGTGAGAAGCCAGACCCAGGCTTGAGAGATACATAGCATTAGAGTGGAGATTAGCAGGCGCGTGCATGCTTTGCATGTACTAGTGTCCCACGAAATCCGCACTCAGGCGAGATTCTCATGGGTGATTTCTTTTCCATCCCTTTGGGCTTGAGGGAACATCAGACTTGAGAGTTGTCGACCCTGGAAACCGATCATTTGTGATTCAGCTAAGTGAGGCCGCTTCAAGAGATGATGATGCCACACCTCCTGGGTATCGTATCATCGTTTCTTGAAAGTCTGTGACGCTGATGAACGCACAGGATGCCATACCTTTGTCCGCGGATTAGGTCCGTACCCGTGAGCGGGATTGGGGTTTTTCTTGCAGGAAACTTTGACCTTCAGACAACCCGGTTTTCTTGATAGTGAATCAGTGTTGTTGGTATCAAAGGGTCCTTATCGGAGATTGGTTTGTTCTTGACAGAGCAGAGTATTGGTTCCTTATTACCAGAGATGTGTTGTGTTCTTGACAGAGCAGAGTATTGGTCTCATCCAATCAACAACGCCTTGATCTCCTGCTGCATGCTTGCATTATTGCATTACCATTTTTCATATCATTAACGTGTGTCTGTGTTGCAGGTGCATATCTTCTCCCGAGATTCTAGTGATCTAGTTGCTCGCCATCATCATGGAAGCTTTGAGGAAGACTGTCGCTTATTAACTGCCCACTCCAGATGTTAGTATTCTGTAAGTTCAGAGTATGCCTAAGAGGGGGGTGAATTAGGCTTTTAAAGACTTTTTCCGATTTTTAGTATTCTTTAAATTTTCTTCGATAATGTTCTTAGTGAGGAAAGCAGTAAAAGAAGTAAAGAAGATGGACACCAGGATTTATAGTGGTTTCCCTCACAATCCGAGAGTACTCCACTCCCCTTTCAACACGAAAGAGAGTTTTCACTATTGTTTAAGAAAGTACAACCTATCACACCATCAACCGGTGAGGCCTACTGACAAACAATATCAATAACTAGGATGCAAGAACAATCCTCTTGCAACAATAACCCTTATGTCCAACAATCCTGGATCATAAGTCAGATACAAGTAAAAAGAATAATATAGTGATATCAATTCAACAATTGATCTTCTCCTTTTATCAGACTTCACTCTCTTGAATTCCAATACAAGTGTTCAATGTTTAATGCATATGAAAATTATGAACATAAAGAACACTTTGAAGAACTTGAAAAATATTAAAATTGAGAGAGTTTAATTTTTTGAAAGAAGTATGAAAATTGAAGGAGGTGTTTTTCAAATATGAACATTCAGGTATTTAAATGAGTTAAAACACCATTTCAAAAGGGTATTATTTTGTATAAAATAAATCATGAAAAGATATAACCAAAAAGCAAAATTTGAACTTGAAACTAAAGCATTTTTCAGAAAACGTTCAGTGTTAATCGGTTAACCATATAGGTTAATCGATTAACACATGAACATTAGCCCAAGAAATTTAAATTTTAAAGCTGTTAATCAATTAACCCATATGGTTAATCGGTTAACACTGTAAAAATTCAGAAAAATACTTTAAATAAAATGTGTTATATCAATTTCAAAGTGTTTAACATCATGCTAATGTAGTATGCAAAAATGATTTATGTTTAGGAACACTTGTATATCAATTTTAGAGAGGGAACTTGATATACCAGCCTTGTGTCAAATCCTTGACAGATGTAGAACAAAGTTGCATACGAAGCTTGACTTGAAATGCATCAGTGCAGTACTTGATCAGTTTTATCATTCTTGACTTTTTGCAGTACTGAGGCGAGCTTTGTGTTGAGTTTTCATTATCAAAACTTAAGATGAAGTATGCTTGCTTCTACAATCTCCCCCTTTTTGATGATGACAAACAAAAAGCGTCTGTGCCATATTTTGCCGATGTATTGACTGATCTTGGTATGCTCCCCCTATGTCCAGCAACTCCCCCTATCTAAACAGAAGGCAAGAACTCTGCACAGAGACATATTAGAAGCACAAAGCTCTCTCCCCCTTTGGCATTAGCAAAAAGGAAAGGAGCTTCAATCCAGAATATAACAGAGATGCACCGAATATAGTAAACAATTAAGGATAACAACAAACTGCAGTATATAAAACATAAAATTGTATGGATACAAGCCAAACAAATTAAACTGAAACAAATAGACATAACGAGTTCGGAATGAAGCAACAGAACAGAAATAAAACATAAGCAAAATTTTTTCTAAAAATCATCAGCCACATCCTCTTCATCAACATCCTCTTCTTCACCTTCATCGTCCTCCTCATTAGTGTTTCCGGTATTGGTACGGTGTGAGGTCAGGATAAGGCTTCGGAGGGAAGCAATGGCCCGGGAGGTCTCACGATGACAATTCATTGATTCTCGGTGTTGTGTCATCATGGTTTGATAGAGAAACTCATTTGTAATGCCTCCTTCAGGTACGGGATAGACTTGGTTCGAAGTTGTTCCATCATTAGCATACCGATAGGTGCCATTTGCATTCTTAACAATACCAGTGTTCTTCACAATCGTTATCTCATTAATTTCATTTGTCGTAGACTTCATCGCTGTTGCCGGTTCTCTTTTGAGGTCCAATGTTGACAGTTCTAGAATGCGGGAGATCAGCCTAGCACACGGAAGACGAGTCTGAAGCGAAAGTTGTTGTTGCAGATGATATATGATGGTGAGAATCCAATTGACCCGAATCTTATTTTTAACCGCAAACAAAATCTGCATCTCCAAATCATTGATTTGTGCATGGTTGGAATCCTTGGGAATGAGCACATAGCAGATAATGTAGTGAAGCATCCGGTCGGATACCGTCAAGTTCTTCGCATAGCAAAGCATACGAGCAGTCTTTTGGTTAGCAATAATGGTTTCCTTGGGGAATCTGCAAATCCGATAATAATATTCCATCTTGTCGTAATTTGCCCAAGGTCCTTCATCAAAGTTAACCCCTTTTCTGAGAAAGCAACCGGAAGAAGGAATTTGAAGTTTGGAAGCAATGTCAGACAACTTTTCCTTCAACCGATAGTCCCGAATCACAGTTTCTAGAATATGTTCTCCATTACGGTCCATGTACACAGATAGCTTATTCAAAAAGTTCTTAACCAAGTCCGGATAAACATTACCGAAATCGGAGACAAAATTATCTATCTTTTGGAACTTCAACAAAGTAGGGAAATCAAAGGATGATGCAGGAAAAGCTTTGAGATTAACATACTTTACCGGCATGATGTGACGAACACGAACTTTGAAATCCATGCGGCGTTTCTTCGTAGTTTCCATGGGCAAGCTGTTATCTTCAGATTCAGATTCAGCCAGGTACTCTGGAAGTTTGCCTTTTCCTTTGTCAGAGGAAGCCATGGATGAAGGTGTGAGAAGTTGAGATTGAGAATGCTGAGTAAGTTAGGGTTTGTAGAGGGTAAAGGTGGTCGTGAGAAGTTATCCAACTTAGAGAGTGGGAGAGAAAGTGGGTAAGGTTTTAGGGTTTGAGGTTTCAAAAGTCTTAGAGGCAAAGAGGAGGGAAAGAGATTCCAAGGATGTGTTTGGGTGAATTTTAAGACAATATTTACTTATTAAAATAAAACACATAAATTTTTTTTTCTCAAAAAATTAACACAATTTTTGTATTTGGTTTTTGCTGTTTTTCACAGTGTTAATCGATTAACACTATAGGTTAATCGATTAACCAATTTAAAAAATAAATTTCTAGATAAAAAACTACAGTGTTAATCGATTAACACTAGAGGTTAATCGGTTAACGCTTGCGAAATTTTGAAAAAAAGCTTAAAAACAGAGAGCAAACATATTAAAAGCATCAAAATAACATGTATACACATACATAAGAAAGGTTAGATGTCACCTTCATCAAGAATTCCAAGTTCTCGCCGAATCTTGTAGAATGGTTCTCTTGCCAGAGGTTTCGTGAATATGTCGGCAAGCTGATTGTGCATGTCGACAAAAGTGACATCTACATCTCTATTTAATACGTGATCTCGAAGGAAGTGATGTCGGATATCAATATGTTTTGTTCTCGAATGCATAACCGGATTCTTCGTAATATTGATGGCACTTGTATTATCACATCGTAGAGGAATACAACCGAGATCTACACCGTAATCCAGAAGTTGTTGTTTTAGCCACAGAATTTGTGCACAACAACTTCCTGCTGAAATATACTCTGCTTCGGCTGTACTTAGTGCTACACATGCTTGCTTCTTGCAGGCCCATGACACTAGAGCATTCCCGAGAATGTGACATGTACCACTTGTGCTTTTTCTATCGGTCTTGCATCCTGCATAGTCAGCGTCAGAATAACCAACTAAAGAACAAGTACTACCTTTTGGATACCATAATTCGACGTTGGTTGTCCCTTTGAGATACTTTATAATTCTTTTTACGACTGTGAGATGTGATTCCTTTGGACTTGCTTGAAAGCGTGCACACAGACAAACACTAAACATAATGTCAGGACGGCTTGCCGTCAAATATAGTAATGAACCGATCATACCTCGATATTTAGTAATATCAATTGGAGTACCAGATTCATCTTGATCAACATACGTTCCAGATCCCATAGGAGTGGACATCACCTTGCACGAATCCATATCGAATTTCTTCAATAATTCCTTGCAATACTTGGATTAATTAAGGAAGATACCATCCTTTGTTTGCTTGATTTGTAGTCCAAGAAAATAATTTAACTTTCCTATCATGGACATCTCGAATTCTCCTTGCATCATGAGGGAGAATTCTTCGCAAATCTCTTTGTTTGTTGAACCGAAGATGATGTCGTCGACATAGACTTGAACTAATAAGGTATTGCCTTTGATTTTCTTTATGAACAGTGTCTTGTCAACCTTTCCTTTTGTAAATCCTTTCTCACATAAAAAGTTGCTAAGGCGGTCATACCATGCTCTTGGTGCTTGTTTTAGCCCGTAGAGTGCCTTCTTTAGTTTGTACACATGTGAGGGATTCTTGAAGTCTTCAAAACCCGGAGGTTGTTTGACGTAGACTTCTTCATTAATGTAGCCATTCAGGAAAGCGCTTTTGACATCCATATGGAACAACTGAAAATCTATAGAACACGCGTAAGCAAGTAATAATATAATTGCTTCTAATCGTGCCACCGGAGCGAATGTTTCATCAAAATCAATCCCTTCCTCCTGGTTGTAGCCTTGAGCGACCAATCTTGCTTTGTTACGAACTATGATTCCATTCTCATCAAGTTTGTTCTTGAACACCCATCTTGTTCCTATGATGTGCTTATTATCAGGTCTTGGTACAAGAGTCCAAACTTGATTCCTTTCGAATTGGTTAAGTTCTTCTTGCATTGCTACAATCTATTGGTCGTCGCCTAAAGCTTCATCAATCTTGGTTGGTTCAATTTGTGACACAAATGCCATGTTGAGACAAGCATCCTTAAGATTTAGTCGAGTTGCAACGCCTTGACTAATATCACCAATGACTTTATCTATTGGGTGATCTCTATGAGTTCTCCATTCTTTCGGAAGATCTTGATGTTCTTGAGTGACATCTTCTTGTAATATTGTTTGATCCTTTGAATTATTTTCTTCATGTTGTGAAGTATCTATAATATCACCATCATCATCCAGAATAATATTATCCTCTTTCGAGGGGTTAGTCTCATCAAAGGAAACATGAATGGATTCTTCAATAGTAAGAGTTCTTTTATTAAAAATTCTAAATGCTCTACTGGAAAGAGAATAACCAAGAAATATACCTTCGTCGGACTTCTTATCAAACTTACCGAGATTGTCCTTATTGTTGTTGAGAACGAAGCACTTGCAACCAAATATGTGAAAGAATGCTATATTTGGTTTCCTTCCTTTAAACAACTCATACGGCGTCTTTTTGAGAATTGGTCGAATATTCACACGGTTTCTTACGAAACATGTCGTGCTTACTGCTTCTGCCCAAAAATACTTAGGAAGATTTGAGTCGCTAAGCATTGTTATAGCAAGCTCTACTAGTGACCGATTCTTCCGTTCTACAACACCGTTTTGTTGAGGAGTCCTTGGTGCTGAAAAATTATGAGAGATTCCATGCTCTTCACAAAAATCTTCAAATTCTGAATTTTGGAATTCTCCACCGTGGTCGCTTCTTATGGAGGCTATAGTGAGTGACTTCTCGTTTTGAATTTGTTTTGCATACTTTTTGAATGCTTTAAAAGCATCATTTTTCTGCACTAAAAACATTGTCCATGTATATCGAGAGAAATCATCAACAATAACTAAGGCATAAATACTACCTCCGAAACTCTTCGTTCTTGATGGACCAAAAAGATCCATATGTAACAATTGAAGTGGTCTTGATATAGAGACCACTTGCTTGGATTTGAAAGATGTCTTGGTCTATTTTCCTTTCTGGCATGCATCGCATAATTTATCCTTGATGAATTTTATCTTCGGAAGACCAACAACTAGATCATGCTTTATCAATTTGTTTAGATGCTACATGTGAATGTGAGCAAATCTCTTATGCCAAAGCCATGCCTCATTGTTGTTTGCCATAAGGCATTTTACCTTCAAAGAAGAATCATCAAAAGAAATCATAAAAATATTATTATATCTTTTACCTTTTAGCAAAATGTCATGAGTGACTTCGTGTTCTATCAAACATTCCTCCTTTGTGAAGTTGATTCGGAACCCTTTGTCACACAATTGACTTATTCTAAGCAGGTTGTGTTTAAGGCCTTCCACATAAAGGACGTCTTCGATGATTGTACACGGAGGTGCACCAACGGTTCCAACTCCGAGAATTTTTCCTTTATTATCATCACTGTAAGTAACGTATCCTTTGGCCTTCAATAATAGACTTGAAAATTTGTTTATATCTCCCGTCATATGCTTCGAGCAACCGCTATCAAGATACCATTGATTAGACGTTGTCTTGAAGTATACCTGCACCACAAAATTAAGTAGAGTTAGGTACCCAAATTGCTTTGGGTCCTTGATAGTTAATACCTTTCTCAACCCATACATAATGCCCTATAGCAACACCAATGTTACGAACATAGCAAGCATTAGGTGTATGGCCTTTAATTCCACAATAGAAACAGGTAGGTTGAAAGTGACTTCTATATCTAGGAACAAAATTATTTTTCTTTACAATTCTCTTTTTATGATTTTGATGCACAATGTCAGAATTGTTTACTTTTTCTTTCACAATTTGTTCACTTGCTTTCATAAAAATGGTCTCATTTGTTCTTGGTTTGGAGAACTTAGAATATCCTAGTCCACTTTTATCATTAGGATATCTTTGGTGTCTAAGTATTTCCTCCAAGCCAATTTGGCCTTTTTCATATCTTTCTAAAACTCTTTTAAGTTGAACAATTTGGAAAGATAAAGATTCACAATTCTTGCATACAAGACTTTGTTTTTCATCCATTAATTTTTGTTTTTCGTTTTCAATATTTTTTATAAAAACAGAATTTTGTTCTTCTAAAAATAAAATTCTTTTCTTTTGGGATGATATGCTTTTACACAAAGTCTTGCATTCTTTTAGAAGTTCATCTATAACTTCTTGTGCTTCATTATCATAAATAGAAAAATTGTTACTAACCTCGTCAATTTCTTCATCGGAGTGGTGTGGGGCCACGAGAGCCATATTTGCGCATTCGTCGCTATCCGATTCCGATGATGAACTTATCTCATTATCGTCCCATGCAACATATGCCTTCTTATTTTTGAAATCCTTTTTGCCTTTGAATTTTCCTTTATTCGCAAGTTTCGGGCAATCCGGCTTTATGTGACCTTGTTTCCCACATTTGTAGCATGTAACTTCTTGATTTGATGTGGGTGCCTCCTTTTTCCTGAATGTCTATTCTTTTTAGAAAAAGAGGAATTTTTATTATTACCGAAAAACTTACCAAGCTTCTTCACTAGAAGCATAAAATTTTCGTCTTCGGAAGATTCGTCATGTTTGTCATCCTTTGCATCAATCTTCAAAGCAATTCCTTTAGACTTCTTGTCTTGACTTTCATGCTTCTCTAGCCTTCCAAGTTCCAATTCGTGCTCTTGAAGTTTGCCAAATAAAGAAGCGAATGTCATTGTTGAAAGACTTTTCTTTTCCGAAATAGCGGTCACCTTTGGTTGCCATTCTCTTGTTAAGGATCTTAGGACTTTTAAGTTAAGATCATCATTTGTAAAGGTTTTCCCGAGAGCAATCAAATGATTAGTTAGATGAACGAATCGTTTTTGTAATACGGAACATCTCGGAACATCTCGTATTCTTAGCTTAAAGTGTTGAGCCTTGATCGTTTTACTTCTGTTGTCCCTTCATGTGTTTCTACCAGGGTGTCCCAAATTTGTTTCGCCGATTTGCACTGTGATATGCGGAAGAATTCGTCCATACTGAGAGCACTTTGAAGTATGTTGATTGCTTTCTTCTCATTCAAGATTCTCTTTTTGTTATCTTCATCATATGCGGATTTTATCTTTGGAGTGCCAACACCGTTTATCACACTTGTAGGAACATGTGGACCAGTTTCTACGGTTTCCCATATACCGTCTCCTTGAGCCTCAAGATGTGCTTTCATACGGATTTTCCAAAAATCGAAATATTCTCCAGAAAAGAGTGGTGGCTTGTTACTACTTCCACCATCTTTGAATACCGGGTTGGTACTTGCGGAAGCCATACTGAATCTTTAGGAACAGGTTACCTTAACCTGCTCTGATGCCAATTGTAAGTTCAGAGTATGCCTAAGAGGGGGGGTGAATTAGGCTTTTAGAGACTTTTTCCGATTTTTAGTATTCTTTAAATTTTCTTCGATAATGTTCTTGGTGAGGAAAGCAGTAAAAGAAGTAAAGAAGATGGACACTAGGATTTATAGTGGTTCCCCTCACAATCCGAGAGTACTCCACTCCCCTTTCAACACAAAAGAGATTTTTCACTATTGTTTAAGAAAGTACAACCTATCACACCATCAACCGGTGAGGCCTACTGACAAACAATATCAATAACTAGGATGCAAGAACAATCCTCTTGCAACAATAACCCTTATGTCCAACAATCCTGGATCATAAGTCAGATACAAGTAAAAAGAATAATATAGTGATATCAATTCAACAATTGATCTTCTCCTTTTATCAGACTTCACTCTCTTGAATTCCAACAAGTGTTCAATGTTTTATGCATATGAAAATTATGAACATAAAGAACACTTTGAAGAACTTGAAAAATATTAAAATTGAGAGAGTTTGATTTTTTGAAAGTATGAAAATTGAAGGAGGTGTTTTTCAAATATGAACATTCAGGTATTTAAATGAGTTAAAACACCATTTCAAAAGGGTATTATTTTGTATAAAATAAATCATGAAAAGATATAACCAAAAAGCAAAATTTGAACTTGAAACTAAAGCATTTTTCAGAAAACGTTCAGTGTTAATCGGTTAACCATATAGGTTAATCGATTAACACATGAACGTTAGCCCAAGAAATTTAAATTTTAAAGCTGTTAATCGATTAACCCATATGGTTAATCGGTTAACACTGTAAAAATTCAGAAAAATACTTTAAATAAAATGTGTTATATCAATTTCAAAGTGTTTAACATCATGCTAATGTAGTATGCAAAAATGATTTATGTTTAGGAACACTTGTATATCAATTTTAGAGAGGGAACTTGATATACCAGCCTTGTGTCAAATTCTTGACAGATGTAGAGCAAAGTTGCATACGAAGCTTGACTTGAAATGCATCAGTGCAGTACTTGATCAGTTTTATCATTCTTGACTTTTTGCAGTACTGAGGCGAGCTTTGTGTTGAGTTGTCATTATCAAAACTTGAGATGAATTGCTTCTACATATTCTGTCCGGTCTGATCCGTTTGGCTGAAAGGGAAGTCAGGAATGATTTTAAGAAAGCGTATGGGAAGCTGCTTGACCTTGTTTGCAAGCCTTCAGCAGATGATTTGAGTGGTTTGTACGCCTTGCTGCAGTCTTACGACCCACAGCTCTGATGTTTCACCTTTTTTGACTTTATCCTTGCACCCACTTTGGAGGAGTATTCAGCTTTATTGGAGTTGCCTATCCGTGATCAGATGCCATTTCACCCCATGGACGCTAAGCCTGATTTGGCTAAGCTTTCTGCTGCTCTACATCTTGATGTCTCAGAGTTGGAGGAAGGTTTGACCAAACGGAACGAGGTACTGGGTTTCTCTTTGCAATTCTTGGCCGCGAAGGCTCAATAGTGCGCTAAGGACGGATGTTGGATAGTATTCAACGCTATTCTCGCTCTCTGTATCTACGACATCATTCTGTTCCCAAATATGAAGGAATTCATTGATTTGGACGCATTTCACATCTTTGCTTTGGGTAATCCAGTACCCACGCTGCTCGGTGATGTGTATCATTCAGTGCATTACAAGAATGAGAACAGGAGAGGGAAAAATGTATCGTGTTGTGTTCCACTATTGTACCAATGGCTAGATAACCACATGCCCAAGGGGACTTCTTCTATCGCTTCAGCAAGTACTATGAGTTGGTCTGAATGCCTGGTAAGCTTGATAGCAGAGGATATTACTTGGTTTAGCAGAGAAAGATTAGGTGCAAATATCATATACAGTTGTGGTGGATTTCCCAATGTACCTCTTATTGGAAGAAAGGGTTGCATCAATTATAACCCATCTTTATTGATCAGACAGTTCGAGTACGCTTTGTTGGATGCTCCTAGAGAGGAGGAGGTGCAGGAATCTCTATACCTCACGGGGTCGTTGAGAGGTGATATGCTATCCAAGCTTGAGCACGCGTGGAATAACGTCAACAGGAAAGGTAAAGCTACTTTGGGAAAAAGTAACAGTCGTGCTTATAACCCTTACAGACTTTGGATACAGGAAAGGGTGAAAATGATTTTATTTCCGTTTCCTCCAGTTACACTTCCTGATATCCCTGAGGTTGAAGAGCCGACAGTGATTGATATCCAGAAGTACAATCAGGTGCTGAAGGAAAAGGAAGAGCTGCAAAAGGTAAATGAAGCTTTGGAAGCTGAGATTGCGCAACTTCGCCATGAGAAAGTGGAAGCCGTGTATACTTGCAAGGAACAAGTGGAGTTAATTAACCGTCTGGAGGTTAATCTGGCCAAAGAGATTGAGTCCAGGAAGCGCCTCGGGGTAGACTTCAAAGCAGCTAACAGTGTCCTCGCCACCAAGAAACTAGACTTAGACAGGGCGTATTCGAAGATGTCCAGATTCGAGAAATTGTGGAACAATACTATGGCTAGCCGCAAGGAGCAGGAAGAGAAACTGCAGCTACAAATATAAAAGTTGAAGACTCAACTCGAGACTAAGGACCAGAAGATTGGGGCTGAAGCTTCACTCCGTCAAAACATTCAGCGCAAATTGGTTAAGACCAAGGCAAACCTGAAGGATTGCCAACTTAGAGCTGACTCCAAAAGATGCATGTAAGATGCATGTTTTGGAGAAGGGTCTTGTGAAGAGTTTTCTTAAGATCTTGAGGATACTATCAGAAGAAGAGAGCAACTGATCAGAGGACTGCTCAACGAATCTAACCATCCCAGCACACGAGAGTTACTAGAAGATTTCCGTGCCCACAGTCGCACTTGATATCTACTGTTTTCTCTTATACTTGTATGCATTGATGTGCTAATCACCGCCAGGCTTGTTGGTCGGGGTTACGCCTTAGGTTTCATTTGTATGTGACTACTGTTGTACGCTGCCTCTGTGGCTTTCCAGATCTGTATATGAGGTTTTCTTTCCTTGAGTGGATGTCAGGCTTTATTTGTCTCGGAAACTAGAATCGAAGGGGAATTTCCCACAAGGCACAGACACACGTTTGCATTTGCATAAGCACTTTGCATGAGCACGCACCTTAGGCATATTTATCTAACCCTTTGTGGACATGTTTATTTTAGGATTGATCGTAGACCACCTCACCGGTATCCCACGAGAGCTAATCGAATCCGAGCAATGGAACAAGTTCAGACCGACGTCCAGGAGATGAAAGAGAGGATGGACCACTTCATGGACCTCATGCAATTGGTCATCAATGGTTAGGATCAACTCGGAACGTTAGTGCAACCCTAGGTGGCACGCATTGACGACAATGGTGTTCTTCATGGAGAAGGAGCCGCCAAAATTCCTAGGGTTGAAACCCCTATAGCTGACAACAATGGACCACAATTGATCATTCCCAACATGACGAGAGTTGGAGCCGGTACTGGCGCAGTTGGGGCAGGTAATGGCGTCACTGGAGTTGCTATGGGTAATATAGGAGCCAGCAGTAACAATGCTGCTGCCCAGGTTGGTAATGCGGGATTGGGAAACTTTCTGGGGCCTGAAACTGCAGGGGTTGTCATTGGGCAGGGCAATCAGCTATCGAACATGGATCGGCAGGACGACGTTTTCTCAATGAGGGGAGAAGGTGAACTGACCACTAAAGCACAACAAAGATTCAAGGCTCTTGAAGATAAGATGAAAAGCTTTGAAAACCTGAATTCGACGGGCCTAAATATGGGCAAGCTGGGATTGATATCCAACCTCAAGGTGCCACAAAAATTCAAAGCACCTGATTTTGACAAAAATTCAAAGATGATCGAGATGCTTCGAGAGTATAGTGACATCTTTGCTTGGTCGTACGAAGATATGCCTGGGTTGGACACAGATATAGTGGTTCATCACCTTCCTCTACGTGAAGAGCGTCCTCCAGTTAAGAAGAAGCTTAGGAGGACCAGGCCGAATATGGCTGTCAAGATCAAGGAAGAAGTTCAGAAGCAGCTTGATGCCGGCTTTCTTGCAGTCACCACTTACCCACTGTGGGTCGCCAACATAGTACCTGTACCAAAGAAAGATGGTAAAGTGCGGTTGTGTGTGGATTACCGGGATTTGAATAGGGCGAGCCCAAAGGACGACTTCCCACTCCCTCATATCGATGTACTAGTTGACAACACTGCTCAGCATGCCGTGTTTTCGTTCATGGATGGCTTCTCCGGCTACAACCAGATCAAAATGGCGCCGAAAGACATGGAGAAAACCACTTTTATTACGCCTTGGGGGACGTTCTACTATAAGGTAATGCCTTTCGGTCTGAAGAACGCAGGGTAAACTTATCAGCGAGCGATGGTCACTTTGTTTCATGATATGATTCACCACGAGATTGAAGTCTATGTTGATGATATGATAGCAAAGTCCCAAACAGAGGAAGGACATCTGGTCGATTTGCTGAAGCTTTTCGAGAGACTTAGGAAGTTCAGGTTGAGGCTGAATCCTAATAAATGTACTTTCGGGGTGCGGTCTAGAAATTTACTGGGGTTTATTGTAAGAGAGCGAGGCATCGAGGTTGATCCTGCCAAAATAAAAGCAATACAAGAAATGCCAGCGCCTAAGACTGAAAAAGAAGTTTGTGGATTCTTGGGGGAGAATAAACTACATTGCTCGGTTTATTTCTCAACTCACGGCCACGTGTGAACCGATGTTCAAATTGCTGAAAAAAGATCAGGCGATTATATGGAATGACGATTTCCAGAGAGCATTCGATAAAATAAAACAGTATTTGCAGGAGCCTCCTATTTTGATTCCCCCAGTTGCCGGAAGACCCTTGATAATGTACTTGACGGTTCTTGAGAATATCATGGGTTGCGTTCTCGGTCAACAAGACGAGACGGGCAGGAAGGAGCATGCCATCTATTACTTGAGTAAAAAGTTCACAGATTGTGAATCCCGTTACTCAATGCTGGAGAAAACGTGTTGCGCACTAGCATGGGCTGCCAAACGTTTATGACAGTATATGATCAATCATACCACCATGCTAATTTCAAAGATGGATTCGATCAAGTATGTCTTTGAAAAGCAAGCTCTCTCAGGAAGGATTGCCCGATGGCAAATGGTGCTGACAGAGTACGACATCCAGTATGTGTCTCAGAAGGCCATTAAAGGAAGTGTTCTTTCATAATACCTCGCGGAGCAGCCAATCGAGGACTATCAGCCTATGAAATTTGAATTCCCTGATAAGGATATCATGTTCTTGAAAATGAAGGACTGCAATGAACCACTACCCGATGAGGGGCCAGAGATTGATGCTCAGTGGAAGTTGATATTCGACGGTGCAGTTAATTCGTACGGAAGTGGAATTGGGGCAATCATTACGACTCCCCACGGATCTCACATCCCGTTCACTGCCAGATTAACATTCCCGTGCACCAACAACGAAGCGGAGTATGAGGCGTGCATCATGGGTTTGGAAGAAGCCGTTGATTTGAGAATCAAAAACCTGGATGTATATGGTGACTCAGTGCTTGTTGTCAACCAGATAAAAGGCGAATGGGAAACTAGGCAGCCGAACTTAATCCCGTACATGAATTATGCCCGAAGGCTACTCCCTTTCTTCGACCGAGTTGAACTCCATCACGTACCGAGAGTGGATGAGAGAGAAGCAGGATTGCTTATGGAGGAAGTCCACGAAGGCACGTTTGGTACGCATGCTGGCGGGCACGCCATGACTCGTAAGATACTATGTGCAGGGTATTATTGGCTGACAATGGAATCTGATTTCTTCAAATTCGCGAAAAGATGCCATAAATGCCAGATCTATGCTGATAAGATTAACATGTCGCCATGCCCGTTGAATGTCATGTCCTCTCCTTGGCCGTTTTCTATGTGGGGCATTGACATGATTGGAAAGATCGAACCTACCGCGTCCAATGGACATCGCTTTATTTTGGTGGCTATTGACTATTTCACTAAGTGGGTAGAGGCAGCATCATACGCCAATGTTACCAAGCAAGTGGTAGTGCGGTTCATAAAGAGGGACATCATCTGTCGGTACAGAGTTCCCGAACGAATCATTACTGATAATGGTTCGAATTTGAATAACAAGATGATGAAAGAGTTGTGTCAGAACTTCAAGATTAAGCACCACAACTCTTCTCCGTATCGTCCGAAGATGGACGGCGCTGTCGAAGCAGCCAATAAGAACATTAAGAAGATTGTTCAGAAGATGGTTGTGACATATAAGGATTGGCATGAGATGTTGCCATTCGCTTTACACGGTTATCGCACGACATTACGTACATCAACCGGGGCAACCCCGTTCTCGCTAGTGTATGGTATGGAAGTTGTCCTGCCATTAGAAGTTGAGATTCCCTCTTTGCGAGTTCTGGTCGACGTGAAGCTCGACGAGGCATAATGGATAAAGAACAGATTGAACCAGCTCAGCCTGATGGATAAGAAGAGATCAACATCAATCGCTTACGGGCGGTTATATCAGAGTCGAATGAAGAAGGCTTACGATAAGAAAGTACGTCCTCGCAGCTTTCAGACGGGTGATCTCGTCCTGAAGAAGATTCTCCCGCCACACTCCGATCACAGGGGCAAGTGGACTCCTAACTATGAAGGTCCGTACGTCGTCAGCAAGGTCTTTTTGGGAGGATTCTTACTGTTATCTACGATGGACGGCGAAGACTTCACATCCCCTGTGAATGCTGACGCAGTTAAAAATACTTTGCTTAAAAATGACCCGCTGGAAAGAAAAAGAGTATTCAGGCAAAAACAGGGCATCCTGGCGAACCAAGAAAAGGAGAAAAGGTTCGGGCAAAAATTAGGGATATAAATGAAAAATGTACACCTGCAAAGTCGAAAACCTGAAGGGGTGGCTTTGGCAAAAAAGGGTATCCCGGTGGGTCGAAAACCCGAAAGGGCGGTCCAGGCAAAAGTTAGGGATTGAAAAGCGAATGACTGCGTTTCGCGTGGGAACTTTCATCACCTAGTGGTTTGGGGAAGACCTGAAGGTCGTTTATCCACGTTAATCTCTTCTGACGAAGAAGCATCGGAGAAGTATCGAGGTCGAGTGGGTCATGGAGGGATCAACTCATGGTGTTCATCTGCGCTACATCACCGACATTTGTGTATACTAACATATATTTGTGTTTTTTACTTTGCAGCTTCCTCTTTTCAGGAATGTGCACCCGTTGTAAAACATTTTGCCTATTCAGGGGCTCGTTTATCAATAAACATATATTATTCAGGATTTCATTTTCTTGATGTTTGTTTTTGCTTGATAGCATTTATCTGTTTTGTTTGCGAATAAAAAACGCCCGATGTTTTTGTTAAAATGCGCTTACATAAACTTGAAGGCCTTGGCCAATATTGGTTAAAGCATTGATTCGCTCTAAAGTCGCGAATGATAACCTTGATGGTCTCCTTTTGTAAAGGGCATCTTGTCTGTTTTGCAGGTTTGAAACCTTCAGAGTAGTTTTCCAGAGATTTGTCCTCGATAGGAACATTATGTTTCCAGCTGATCCGTACACAACAACTCTTTCCCCAGAGGGTCTCCCCAGTGATTCCGCCAAGCATATCTGATGATCGTGTTTCCGTCAACGGGTCTGGACTTTTCCATTCCCTTAGAATACATGATTGTGTTCCCCAGCCAGTCGACAGGTTATGATTCCTCCTCAAAATCAGAGCACATGATTGCGTCGCCAAGTTGTTCCTCCAAGTAGAAGCAACGTTCTCCCCGTGGAGAAACCGCCAGTGAAGTCGCCTGAAGGTTCGATATTCTCAAAAGTCAGTCAGGGCTTTATTCCCCACCAGAGCAGTTGATACCAGTGGTCGATGGTGATTCTTCCCCACAGAGTGATATCTTCTCCAGCAGGCGAGAGAGGTTGTGTAGCTGATGATATCTTCTCCAACAGGTGAGGCAGATTATGTAGCTGACGCTATGTTTCCCCAGCGGAGTCTGTATCTCCAGTAGTCGTATCTGTGAAGGCCGTTCGTGTTGTCTTCCCTTCAGCAGGCACTGATGTGAATCCCCAGCTGAGTTTGAGCTTCAGCTGAGTCCAATTGAGATGCACATGTTGCACTTTTCCCCCTGCCGGATGGTGCATCTTTCCCAACAGGATGATTCCTTTTTTCCAGTAGGATGATTCCTTCTTCCCAGCAGGATGATTCCTCCTCTTTGACAAGACGATTCTTTCTCCCCGACAAAGTGTCTCCCTTTTCAGCATTTATTTTGCTGATCTGGCCCCATAGCGTCTTTTCATGATTGCATAGCATATACTGTAAATGCGTAGCATTCCCATCGCATTGAGCATTACGCCGTAATCAAACAGATGCATGTGAAACATGAGCTAGGTTGATACCGTTCTTGTGTGCAGGTTGTCCTCAGAGGAGGTGTTCAATCAGGATGACTCCCGATTCCCCGGAATAGACTTGTGTGATGACATGTCTCTTTGTCCCCTCAGAGTAGCGTGGTCGAAACTGCTCTGTGCAAGTGCCTAGTGGTGATGTCTGAAGGCTTCAGCCCTAAAAGTACTGACGATCACGCCAGGTGAATTCTTTCGACGAGAGGTCGATGCCTAGCGGAGTTACTTAAGAGAATGCTCCAGAGTCCCCGGCGAAGATACGTTATCCCCAGCAAGATTCAAACAATAAAATTCGGCTGATGCTCGAGAATTCTTCCTTAGACTGGATGAGTAGGTTAGACAGATATGTCAGGAAGTATACTTGATGGTATGATCGACTTGATGATAAATTACGGTTGACGCCCAAGAGTTTTCTTCTGCTGACACAGTATACCTGACGGTATGATTGACATGATTGTCGAACGTCCAGTGACCTGATGAGTCCAACGATGATGTTAGTAGTCTTCTTTTGCTGATGCAGAGTGCCTGATGGCATGATCGACTATCCTTCACCAGTTACCGTGTAACCAGTGACCCCTTATTGACTTGATGTTTCGGTGCGACAAGGATTGTCAAGCGTTCCTAGTGACCCGTTAAGTCTAGAGGATTTTTTTCTGGTGACGCAGAGTGCCTGATGGCATAATCAGTTTGTTTCGTTAATTACTGAGTAATCGATGATTCTTCTGCTGACGCAGAACGCCTGACGGCAAAATTAGTTCTCTTACACCAGTTACCGTGTAACCAGTAGTTCCTCGATAACTTGAGGACGAAGACTTACAGTGAAAACAGATGATCATCCTGACGGAGATTTGAGATCGATTGTTCACCAGCGAGTTGTCGTGCAACCTGATTCAGTGATCTGAATGTTTTTCCCTAGCAGAGTCTGCAGTGTATTTCTACAATTGGAAAATTTCCGGGTTCTTTTGGTATTCAACCGTCTTTCGCCTCGACAATTTGAGAACAGTCAGGCCCAAGCCGTTTGAATAGGGGCAGCTGTTGCACCCCAAAATTTTCCTAACCTCTCTTTACTTAGCTTATGTTTCATTGCATTCATTTAAACATTAGCCTTTGCATAGCATTGACATGTATGAAGAGATTAAAAGGTGTGATCATCTATTGAAAGCAAATAAGGGTTTGAGATCTTTGAGGAATGTTATTTGAAGTATGCAAGGGTTGATGTCCTCCTCAGATGAATAAGAGGATCCTCAGAGGTAGGGTTCAGTACAAGATTGTGGGCCTCCTAACTTGAAGGTTGAGGGAGATTTCCTCATGATCCTGAAGCCATTCAGATGAGCTTGAAGCCTATAAGAAGACTCATGAGATTTCTTGAAAGCCATTTTGAAGTCCAAGTAAGTCACCATGTGAAGTATGAGAGGTCTTGCCAAGATTGGTGCAATTAGGGTTTGTCTAGTCAACCCTAAGTCAGCTGTTGAGTTTGAAGAAGGTTGAGACCTATATTCAAGGCCATGGGAGCATGGATTGATGCATTGATATTCCCAATGAATGATTCCAAGATCAACTCATCATGATTGAGGATTTTGAGAAGTGTATGGGCTAGGGTTGCTATGCTTGACAGTGTAAAATCCCCTAGTTTGAGGCTAGCTTCAAGACAAGATAAGTCAAGATACAAGCCTCATCTCACTTTGAAATGGTCATGAGACTTGTAGAGCATGTTCTTAGCTTTAATTTGAGTACTAGAAGTACATGAAAGTATTTATAGAACTCTAGTTATAAGTTTGGCAAGTCATAGGTCATCTGAGGCATGTGAATTTGGAGCTTGAAAGTCACCCAACTTGCATGACACTTTTGCACTTGAAGGATGATTATTATGAACTTTTGACCCACATGAATGTTGTTCCTTATTCTCTTAGATTTCTAAAAAGTCCTAGAAGTCCTTGAAAGGATTTGTAGAACTCAAGTTATAGCTTTGACAAGTCAAGGGTATTTTGGGAAAGTTATGATTATAGGTCATTTTTGGTTATGGTTCATTTTCACCAACTTAGACATCTCAATTGAAGTTTTTCTCAACTAGAAAGTTGCTCAAAATGGGGTTTTAACTTCAACCATGTATCAAAAGGGCATTGAAATGGCTCAAGGAAAGACTTGGTTTGAGAAAGTTTTGAAAAGGAAGGATTAAAAAGGCATAAAAAGCAAGAAATTCAAATAAATTGTTTTATGCCTAAATGATGCAATATTATAGGTCATTTTGATTGGAAAATGCATTCTAGAAACATTGGCAATGTTACATTCTTGAATTGAGGTCAGTTTCATACACTTTCACTTTGTTACTTCATGATGAAGAAACATATCAAACTTGCACAATTAGATTGAAACAAGGGGAATAACCACCACTAACCAATTCAGTATCTCATGAGAAGTTGAATGCAAGCTATATGAGGCCAAAACAGGGAGGAAATCATGGATATGGCACATGAGATTTTGAAGGAGCAAGAGAAATTGAATATCTCATTTGGATGGTTACAGAAAGTTCTAGATGGTTCCTTTCACTTCTATATAACTAATTGAGTGTGTTCAGTTCATTTTTTGGAGAAGATTGAGGCTGGAAGCAGAGAGAGCAATTGAAAATTCAGAGGTGCAAGTGAGAATCGGGTTCTGAGTTCAAGAGCAAATTAAGGGCAATTGAGCATTCCATCATCTTCATCAAGTAATTTGGAGTGTGTCTGCACCTTTGTGGAGGCTGAATCGTGCAAGAACCACCTCAATTGAAAGCTCAAACACAGGTTGGTAACTTTCATAATTGTGCATGATTTAGGCAATGATAGATAGAATCCTATAGGTGGTTAGGATCCCGGCAATGTGTAGATGGATTCTAGGTCATGAAATCGTGGAATTGAGATAAGTTAGGATGATGACCAATTTTTGTTAAGACTGAATTCTTGCAATTCTTAAGGAGATAATCAAGATTGGATAGCATAGATTGATCAATGAGAGATGTAGATTGTATTGATGCCTTTAATTTGAAGAATAGCCATGATCAAGATTTTGACACTTTTTGAAAATGCTATCGGGTTTGGATTTAGAGAGAGAGTTAGATGATTTTGAGTTGAGATTATTAATCAGGGTGAAAAACTGAGTGAGATAGTGTATTGATTTGTCATTTTTGATGACCTGTGGGAGGAGCTTCACCGGAGAAGATGGTGGCGCCACTGCTCAGGCCACCGTCTGGTTCTTTCCCCCCATTTGAATTTGAATGAAGACGAAGCACATGGACCCTCAGATCATGTTAAAGACTTGACTTAGTATCCTTCATCCACGACCATGATTGATTTTGATTTGCTGACTTTGACCACCCCAAAACGATGTCGTCCTCATTAATGCGTTGGCATCACGTGGGCTCTTGGATTCATTGACTAGTCTTCCTATCATGCATTCAGAAGCTTGCCACATACCCTTTTTCAAAGCGCTGTGTTTTGCTTTAGTGAGTTGCTCGGGCTTAGTGATCAGATTGATACTCACACCCCCACTTTGGCCCAACCCAAGATTTGAACTGAAGTTTATTACTATCTGCCACGCGCTTTTAATCAATTTCTTTTTATTTCTTTTATTTTATTCATTTCATGCTAGTTAGTTTTAATTTCACTAAAAATAGGAAAATAGGTCAATTAATTCCAGGTTTTTTTTCCTTGATTCATGATTGGATCTAGAAATTTAAGGAATAAAAATATTAGGAAAATCATGCATTTTCATTTTATTTTCATTTTTCACATTTTATTTGATAATAAAATTGTATTGTTTGATACTTCTGTTTGGTGAATTTTGTTTGAGCATTTGGAATTGATTTTTGACTTGATTCTTGGTTTGTGTTTAGATTAGATATTCATGCTCCTCTAGTAATTTTCTCACATCTTTGTGAGGAAGTTTAGGGTTGTTTTTAGGGTTGAACTTTAGGTGCTTTCCTTTTAGGGTTTAGTTGTAGTGCCTTATAGTTTAAGATTTGTTTCTAGGTCTTATTGGATGATTTTATCTTTGGAATTAATATGATAGAGTCATGATTGACTTAGATTCCCATAGTATTTTTTGTAAGATTTTACAATTGATTTTAGTATTTTAGTTAATATTAACTTTGAGACTAGGTTTTAGGTGATCCTAACTTGCTAACTCAACTAGTTTGGTTTCAATTGTTCCCTTTAGAATGAGTTCTTTCTTCCCTTGCTCTTGGTTGATGTTGAAGGCTTGGGTGTGTTGCTGTGGAGTGCATGTTGGAGCTTGGACTTGAAGATCTCCCTCCCTTTGGTGTAGTTTTGTTTAGATTATAGGAGTTAGGGTTTTAAGAAGAGCTTTAGAATAGTTTTCTTTTTTCACTAAGCATGGAAAGTATTGATTGCTTCCATTCCTCCCCATGATACAAGATCCCCTTATGAAGGCCACATCCCTCCTTTGGTAGGATGCATGGATCTTTACAAGTTGGTAGAATCTTTGAGGGTCTCTTTCTTTGATAGGCGGTTGAGTGTCTAGGTGGTGACCTTTGGTTTTCACCTTGCTTCTCCCTATCTTGCCTTGGTCTTGAAGATGAATCTTTTTCTCCCTTGCTTGAGGATGGATTTCCTTGCTTGAGGATGGACTTCCTTGCTTGAAGATTGATTGAAGATGCTTGAGGATTGAGGGATACCTTTTGCTAGAAGATTGCAAATGAAGCTGAAGCTTGAGGATGAAGGAGAACAAGTTGATACTTGTGCTTGAAGAAACCTGGAGAGGAAGCTAAAGCTTGAAGAACAAGTTGATACTTGTGTTTGATGAAGTCAAAGCTTGAAGAGCAAGTTGATATTTTCAATTGAAGAAGAAGCCTGAAGATGGACTCTTTCATGAAGGCAACTTAGGGCTTGTTGTCTGTCTTGCTGTGGGGAACTCCTGGTGATGTCAGGAGTTGGCTGTGTCCTTTTTGTTTTTGTCTGTTTGTGCTTGTGTGTTTTGCTTGCCTATAGGTTTGAGGTTGAGTGAGTCTCCCTTGCCTGTTGTTTGTCTAGGTTTGAGGTTGAGTGAGTCTCCCTTGCCTTGCTTGTATTGTTGCATAGCATACACTTTACTGTTTACTGTTCCGCTATTTGTTCACCATTGACATGGTTCCCCCTAGGTTCTCACTTTCTTTGATAAGGAAGTGATGATTAGACTTTTAGGATGAAGCCTTTGTATGACAACTTCTAGGAGTTCCCGGTTCAAAACACAACTATAGGATGAATCCTTTGTATGATAACAATTAGGAATCTTGATAGTTTCCCCTTAGTTGCGTCCTCTTCTCATCCTCAAACAGCTTAAGATACAGTAATAATGATTAATTACTTTCGTACGCTACGAGCCTTAAGCTATCTAGGAAACGGCTGTTGGAGAGTTTCTTTCCAATAGTCGGGATGTTGAGTATGGTACCCTTTGGGTGACATGCGACGCATTCACTCCTAGGTCCTAGTCTCTAGTGCGATGGGAATTGCAAACATCCATAAAAAACGCTTCTTTCGATAACAGACAAAAACTGACGTTCAAACCTCTTTTTGCCCCGTGGGCCCATAACTCAAAGGAAAACCTTTTCTGAAGAAAAGAGTATTGTTAAGCCTCGGTTCTATCACAAACAGGCGTTGTCCCTAACTGTTGGAACCGTTGTTTAACTTTATTCGGGTAAAAACAATAGAACAAACCTGTGTTCCATTTTATCCCGAACTACATTCGCTCTGATCTTTCATGCCGTGTGAAAGTACGTAGGCACGAGATGCGATATCTCGGCGAGCAACCTTCCCCCTCTTCACCCGTAGTTAGCCGAAATACGTTGACTCTGATTTTCTCTAATGAGAATACGTAGGCACGAAGTGCGACGCTTTGCCGAGTCATTTTTCTTTTCTTTTCAGACCAGCCTTGATAGGTATATAGTTAACAACCCTTCGAGACAAACAATCAAGCGTGGATCCCATCGAGTACGATGGACGTGAGGGGTGCTAATACCTTCCCCTTGCGTAACCGACTCCCGAACCCAGGACACGGTTGCGACGACCTGTCTTACCCTTTTCGCTAGGTTTCTCCCGTTCGTTTCCTTTCCCTTTGTGTGGGATAAATAACGATAGGTGGCGACTCTTCTGTCATTGCCGGCACCTTATTTTCGCAATAGCGACAGTTGGCGACTCTGCTGGGGACTCCAACGGTTCCCTATGCGAGTCAATCCTAGTGCTTGTTTACTTAGTTTGTTGGGTTTTGTATTTATTTCCTCGGTTTTTACTTTTCAGCATCTTTTTATCATTATTATTGTGCTGTTGTGGGGGTGGGCTGATTCTGATGAGTGAGAAGCCAGACCCAGGCTTGAGAGATACATAGCATTAGAGTGGAGATTAGCGGGCGCGTGCATGCTTTGCATGTACTAGTGTCCCACGAAATCCGCACTCAGGCGCGATTCTCATGGATGATTTCTTTTCCAGCCCTTTGGGCTTGAGGGGACGTCAGACTTGTGAGTTGTCGACCCTGAGAACCGATCATTTGTGATTCGGCTAAGTGAGGCCGCTTCAAGAGATGATGATGCCACACCTCCTGGGTATCGTATCATCGTTTCTTGAAAGTCTGTGACACTGATGAACGCACAGGATGCCATACCTTTGTCCGCGGATTAGGTCCGTACCCGTGAGCGGGATTGGGGTTTTTCTTGCAGGAAACTTTGACCTTCAGGAAACCCGGTTTTCTTGATAGTGAATCAGCGTTGTTGGTATCAAAGGGTCCTTATCAGAGATTGGTTTGTTCTTGACAGAGCAGAGTATTGGTTCCTTATTACTAGAGATATGTTGTGTTCTTGACAGAGCAGAGTGTTGGTCTCATCCAATCAACAACGCCTTGATCTCCTGCTGCATGCTTGCATTATTGCATTACCATTTTGCATCTCATTAACGTGTGTCTGTGTTGCAGGTGCATATCTTCCCCCGAGATTCTAGTGATCTAGTTGCTTGCCGTCACCATGGAAGCTTTGAGGAAGACCGTCGCTTATAAACTGCCCACTCCAGATGTTAGTATTCTTTCCGGTCTGATCCGTTTGGCTGAAAGAGAAGTCAGGAACGATTTTAGGAAAGCGTATGGGAAGCTGCTTGACCTTGTTTGCAAGCCTTCAGCAGATGATTTGAGTGGTTTGTACGCCTTGCTGCAGTTTTACGACCCACAGCTCCGATGTTTCACGTTTACTGACTTTATCCTTGCGCCCACTTTGGAGGAGTATTCAGCTTTGTTGGAGTTGCCTATCCGTGATCAGATGCCATTTCACCCCCATGGATGCTAAGCCTGATTTGGCTAAGCTTTCTGCTGCTCTACATCTTGATGTCTCAGAGTTGGAGGGAGGTTTGACCAAATGGAACGAGGTACTGGGTTTCTCTTTGCAATTCTTGGCCGCGAAGGCTAAACAAAGCGCTAAGGACGGATGTTGGATAGTATTAAACACTATTCTCGCTCTCTGTATCTACGACATCATTCTGTTCCCGAATATGAAGGACTTCATTGCTTTGGACGCATTTCACATCTTTGCTTTGGGTAATCCAGTACCCACGCTGCTCGGTGATGTGTATCATTCAGTGCATTACAAGAATGAGAACAGGAGAGGGAAAAATGTATCGTGCTGTGTTCCACTATTGTACTAATGGCTGAATAGCCACATGCCCAAGGGGACTTCTTCTATCGCTTCAGCAAGTACTATGAGTTGGTCTGAACGCCTGGTGAGCTTGACAGCAGAGGATATTACTTTGTTTAGCAGAGACAGATTAGGTGCAAATATCATATACAATTGTGGTGGATTTCCCAATGTACCTCTTATCGGAAGAAAGGGTTGCATCAATTACAACCCAACTTTATTGATCAGACAGTTCGGGTACGCTTTGTTGGATGCTCCTAGAGAGGAGGAGGTGCAGGAATCTCTGTACCTCACGGGGTCGTTGAGCGGTGATATGCTATCCAAGCTTGAGCACGCATGGAATAACGTCAACAGGAAAGGTAAAGCTGCTTTGGGAAAAAGTAACAGTCGTGCTTATAACCCTTATAGACTCTGGATACAGGAAAGGGTGAAAATGATTTTATTGCCGTTTCCTCCAGTTACACTTCCTGATATCCATGAGGTTGAAGAGCCGACGGTGATTGATATCCAGAAGTACAATCAGGTGCTGAAGGTAAAGGAAGAGCTGCAAAAGGTAAATGAAGCTTTGGAAGCTGAGATTGCGCAACTTCGCCATGAGAAAGTGGAAGCCGTGTATACTTGCAAGGAACAAGCGGAGTTGATTAACCGTCTGGAGGCTAATCTGGCCAAAGAGATTGAGTCCAGGAAGCGCCTCAGGGTAGACTTTAAAGCAGCTAACAGCGTCCTCGCCACCAAGAAACTAGACTTAGACAGGGCGTATTCGAAGATGTCCAGATTCGAGAAATTGTGGAACAATACTATGGCTAGCCGCAAGGAGCAGGAAGAGAAACTGCAGCTATAGATAGAAAAGTTGAAGAATCAACTCGAGACTAAAGACCAGAAGATTGGGGCTGAAGCTTCACTCCGTCAAAACATTCAACGCAAATTGGTTAAGACCAAGGCAAACCTGAAGGATTGCCATCTTAGAGATAACTCCAAAAGATGCAGGTTAGATGCTTGTTTTGGATAAGGGTCTTGTGAAGAGTTTGCTGAAGATCTTGAGGATACTATCAGAAGAAGAGAGCAACTGATCATAGGACTGCTCAACGAATCTAACCATCCCAGCAGACGAGAGTTACTAGAAGATTTCCGTGCCCACAGTCGCACTTGATATCTACTGTTTTCTCTTATACTTTTATGCATTGATGTGCTAATCACCGCCAGGCTTGTTGGTCGGGGTTACGCCTTAGGTTTCGTTTGTATGTGACTACTGCTGTACGCTGCCTCTGTGGCTTTCCAGATCTGTATATGAGGTTTTCTTTCCTTGAGTGGATGCCAGGCTTTATTTGTCTCGGAAACTAGAATCGAAGGGGAATTTCCCACAAGGAGCAGACACACGTTTGCATTTGCATAAGCACTTTGCATGAGCACGCACCTTAGGCATATTTATCTAACCCTTTGTGGACAGGTTTATTTCAGGATTGATCATAGACTGCCTCATCGGTATCCCACGAGAGCTAATCGAATCCGAGCAATGGAAAAAGTTCAGACCGACGTCCAGGAGATGAAAGAGAGGATGGACCACTTCATGGACCTCATGCAATTGGTCATCAATTGTCAGGATCAACTCGTAAAATTAGTGCAACCCTTGGTGGCACGCATTGACGACAATGGTGTTCTTTATGGAGAAGGAGCCGCCAACATTCCTAGGGTTGAAACCCCTGTAGCTGACAACAATGGACCACAATTGATCATTCCCAACATGACGGGAGTTGGAGCCTGTACTGGCACAGTTGGGGCAGGTAATGGCGTCACTGGAGTTACTCTGGGTAATATAGGAGCCGGCGGTAACAATGCTGCTGCCCAGGTTGGTAATGCGGGATTGGGAAACTTTCCGGGGCCTGAAACTGCATGGGTTGTCATTGGGCAGGGCAATCAGCTATCGAACATGGATTGGCAGGACGACGTTTTCTCAATGAGGGGAGAAGGTGAACTGACCACTGAAGCACAACAGAGATTCAAGGCTCTTGAAGATAAGATGAAAAGCTTTGAAAACCTGAATTCGACGGGCCTAGATATGGGCAAGCTGGGATTGATATCCAACCTCAAGGTGCCACAAAAGTTCAAAGCACCTGATTTTGACAAATACAAGGGCACCACTTGCCCTCATGTTCATTTGAAGTCCTTTTATAGGAAAATGTCAGCTCACTCTGAAGATGAGAAAATGATGATGCAATTTTTTCAAGATAGCCTTTCAGGCCCATCGCTTGAATGGTATATGGGCCCGGAGCCTACCAGTATTCGCAGTTGGAAAGAACTCGCCGAGGCATTCGTTAAGCACTATCAGTACAATAGTGACTTGGCACCAAACCGTGTCCAACTCCAGAATCTGTCACAGAGAAGCAACGGGGGTTTCAAGGAATATGCCCAACGCTGGAGAGAGTTGGCTGCCAGATTTCAACCGCCGATGGTTGAACGTGAGTTAGTGGATTTGTTTGTGGCAACACTACCGGCAGTTTATTATGAGAAATTGATTGGCTGTATGTCAGGGAGTTTTTCTGATCTTATCATCACGGGCGAGCGTGTAGAAAGTGGGATCAAGATGGGGTAAGATTCTCGGGGGAGATTCATCTTCAAATGGAGGAAGAAAGGCCTTCAGTGGGAAAAGAAGAGAAGGTGAGGCAAGCTCGGTGTCCAATGCCAGAGGAAGAGGAAAAGGCCAGCGTCATCAGGTCGCTAGCATTACCATTCCAGCAGTTCCGCAGCCTCAGCAGCAGCCGCAGCAGAATCAACAGGGGTATCAAAAATACCAGAGCAAAGCGCCATTGGCGAATCGTCACCTTGAGACACCACCCATGTCATATGCCCAGTTTCTACAAACTTTGCTTCATATGAAACTTGTTGAGAAGCGGACTTTGGCTCCCTTGACAGGGACGCCACCGACAGGGTATGACGCTAACGCGAGATGTGACTTTCACTCGGGGGCACCTGGCCACGCGATTGAAAATTGTAAAGCGTTCAAGCATAAGGTCCAAGACTTGGTTGATGCCAAGATTATTGACTTCTCTGATGAGATTCCGAACGTTCAGAAGAATCTAATGCCTAACCACAGGGGAGCCAGGGTTAGTGCGATCCTTGAAGGGATAGATTCAGATTTAGTGACTGATGTCCGGGATTTGATGAGTTGATGTTATTTTTAGGTTTTTTTTGAATAAAAATGGTTCTTGATTAGGATTATACACAAAAGACTTTGGATAGAAATGAATGTCTCGAATAACCAAGTCGAGCGCCTTGTATTCAAAACATTCGGAACAAGTGTAGGAGGGTTCCATTCTCATTCCTTCTCCACCACTTTAAAATCCATGGTGTACAACCCTAACCATATGTTTATTGTGTTTTGGATTTTTTAAGAGAAAAAAGAATCACTTGATGTTGGATCAAGGTTTATTGTTTATGAAAATGTATTTAAGGTGATACGGACAAGGTCGGTGGCGATGCGCAAGGCAATCGACTTACATGGGTAAAAATGGCTCGATAAAATCGAGAGTTTGTTTTTTAAAAAAAAGGTTTTAGGAATCGAAGGTCAGCAAGGACCACAACAACATTCACATTAAAAAACATACAAGCATATGAAGTTAGTTGCATAAAAAAAATTGGGACATGCCAATAAAAACGACTCAGCACACAGACACCATGCGTCGACCATACACTCAGTGCACACCCTTTTGATAGACTGTCGGGTAAGCGCACGCCGACCTATGCGTCGACGCATACTGTAAGTTTTTCAAATTTGACTAAAAATGCAGGCTATGCGTCGATGCATAGACCTGCTATGGTCGACCGTTGGCTTGTTAAAACAGCCAAAAACCTAACTTTTTCTACGTTTCTTTCATTTTTGTGTTTTCTCGAAGATGGTTTCTTAGTCCCTTATGGGACCTCACATGGTGCATACAATACAACAACACAATAAAGGAGTAAACAAAATGAAAGTAAGAGAAAAAATAAATAGAGAAAGGTTAGAGGAAATGGATACCCAAGAGTTTTCTATTCTTCTTACAAGTCCTCCTTTGTTTTGCTTCACTCTTCACTCTATGTTGTGAAGGCTCCACTCTTTAGTGGTTATCTTGGTTCTATCTTACTCTCCTTTTTTTTGGTTTGCAAAGCTTTCTATTTTTTCTGGTTTTGCAATGTGTTTTGCTCTCTCTATATTTTTCTGGTTTGCAAAATGTGTGATATGAAATGTGTAGTGAATGAATCTTGAATGAATCACTCTTGTTTACAGCCCCCTCCTCTTATCTCTCCACTCTAGGGTTTTCACTTCTTCCCACACTTCAGATTTTTTCATGGGGCAATGTTTCTTACCACCTTTCCTTATGTCACTCTCTTTCTTTCCATTTCCATGCAAGAAGCTATGCTGTATTTTGCTGCTGCACTACTCTATGCTGTTTTTCTGCAGCACCTTATGCCTTGCACCTATTTTGTTGGCTTGTGCTTGGACAGCTCTTGGTCAATGCTACTACTCTTGACAGCATTTTGAAAATTCTGATGTGTAGAAGCATTGTCACATGTTATGCCTTTGGTCTTGTGACATGTAGATTTTGTGACATGAGGAAATTTGTCACCTTTGCATGGGACTATTTTGCTTATGATTAACATGCATAATATTGGTCTTAAAACAATCCAATGTTGATTTAATCCTTACATATTTCTTGGATGCATGTAAGCATAATATGGACTTGGTGTGGCATTACCATAACATGAATTTGACTAGAGACTTGAGTGAAGATTAGAACTAAATTAATTTCTAAACATTACTTAGAGTTGGAAATATTGTAACAAATGTCATTCTTGTAATGTCATAAAGTTTCTCTTTGTAATATTCTTGCCTCCAATCTTAAATTCACGATGGATTCCCCTAGAACCATTAAGCTTGAAATGGATGAAGTCTTGAATTATGCAATTGTGATATTGGCTCATGCTTTGCAAATTTGAACTCCACTTGATCAAGAATTTGAAATAGAGTTGGATGAGGAAGTCTTGAATTATGCCTTGCATGGTCATTAGGAATATATCTTGAATATCCTAATATTGTGTCAAGTAACCTCTCCTTGAAGAAATCTACATAAGTAGATTTTCTCACTTAGATCAAACCTTAAATGAGGAACCTTTTCTTCCATGTAGCCCAAGATATACAAATGATCTCATTCGGAATGAATAACACATGAACCGGCCCAATCCTTACCTTGTGAACCCACATGCTCAAAAATGCAAAAGAACAATGTATGACAAATGTAAAGTATGAAGGATAAAGGTGAAAATGAGGGTGTGACAATGCCCTGTTGAAAGTCTTGAACGCTGCTTATGTACCGCAGGAGATTTCCGTCAATCAATTGGAAGGGGTAGTTGCGCATGTCAATGCGGGGAATGGACTAGGGTTTACAAACCTAGATCTGACGCCGAAAGGAAGAAATCACAAAAGTGCTTTACAAATTTCGTTGGAATGCAGAGGGACTGTCATGTCGCATGTGCTTGTTGATACATGCTCCTCTTTGAATGTTTTGCCAAAGAAAGCACTCATGAAATTGGATACTCGTGGCTTGATTTGCACACCCAGTGATCTGGTTGTAAAAGCTTTTGATGGAACAAAATGATCTGTTTTCGGGGAAGTTACCCTACGCATTCAGGTTGGACCTGAAACTTTTGATGCAGTCTTCTACATCATGGATATCCAGCCTGCCTATAGCTGCTTATTGGGCCGACCCTGGATTCACTCCGCTGGCACTATGACTTCCACTTTGCACCAAAAGCTGAAGTATGTTGTGGGAGGCAGCATCGTGACCGTTTGTGGCGAAGAAGACATATTGGTGAGCCATTTGTCATCTTTCAAATACGTTGAGGTGGATGGCGAGATCCACGAAACCCTGTGTCAGGCATTCGAGGCCGTCGAGGTTAACGATTTAACTCCGACAACGAAGAAAATATCAGAGATGACTCTCTCCTCTTTTAAGGAAGCACAGGTGTTGCACCCTAAAATTTGACCAACCGGTTCCCATATCTGGTTTATGTTTCGATTCATTCGCATTTTGCATATTCAGATCGCATACAGTGCATTTATTCAGCCAGACTGATTTTATCGGGATCACAACCCTGTTCTCGCGTTTCAGGCGATTCTAACCAGTTCAGATAGGTGGAGTTGCATTTTTGAGAAGTCGTGCTCTTCCTGGTGTTTTCGGCTTATGCTGTTATTTTTTGGGGTATTTCGGTGTCTGTATTTTACTGTTCATCCCGTTGCGGTCTCGCGGTCTCATTTGCCAATTTCTACTATTTTTGCTCCTGGGGTAGGAGTTATCTAGATTGTAGGATTTAATAACTTTTTTAGAAATTAAATAAGAAATTAATATAGGTTTTGTAGATTTTAATCTAGATTTTTTTATAGATATTAAATAGATTTTAATTTTTTTTATAGTTTTAAATCATTTTAGAGTATATTAGGTTTTGTTTTAGAAATTAATAGATTTTAGGAATATTTGCTAATATAGATTTTAATAGATATTAACATTTTTCCTTATTTTTTAGAATATTAATTCTTAGAGGTTACTTAGATGTTAATTTAGGTTTAATTATGGTCAAGTTGATTAGAATTAATGTTTAGCTTTAATTAGAGTATTATTGAGTAGCATTAATTGACTAGGTTTTATTAACCTTTTTTAGATTTTAAATAATTAGTTAATATAGGTTAACCATCCATCTTAATTAGTCTTAATTGAGTCTTTGGTTTTAATGTCATTTTTAATTCAGATTTTATGCTAATTGGGTCACTAATTGTAGTTTAAGTCCGGTAACTCATTAATTAGTCCAAGTTTTATCCATTTTCATTACAGTCTTTTTTTTTGTCCGTGCATTTTCGTGGGCCCAGGCGTTTTTTGGAGGCCCATTCCTCAGTCCATGCCACTTGTCTCATATAAGATCCTGCCACGCGTTCAGCTTCTCTACCAGCCACCTCACAATCCATGCAATCCCTCAGCCTGACACATCATCCTCCATTCATCCCACACACTCACCACCTCACTGCTACGTGCCCTCACCTCTCTCCCTCTTTCATGCATGTGTGCCACGTGCTCACCGCCTACCAACTCTCACCGGCCGGCATGCAAATGCCAGTAACCACCTTCTAACTACCTCCGACCACCCTAACCATCACCGGAATCTCTAACCGCCACTGGAAAACACGAAGAACTACCAGAAAACTCATCTTTCTTCTCCAATCTCCATCCAACTCTCCGATCTTCAGCCATCGCGTTCATCTACATCATCCTATCTTCATCCACGAACATGGATCTTCATCAACCCTCATGAAGTTCCAGATTTCGTTCAAGATCATCAAGAACATCCATGAATGTTCATCGATTTCCAAAAATTGATCCATGACATTCATCAGTTCATCAAGACGTTTCCAGAATCTTCAAGAACATTCGTCATGTTCAACCGTTTTCCAGAATTCATCAACCTGATTTCTTCAAAACCTTTTACACGTTCATACGAGTTCTTTGCAAGATATGCATCTTGTTCATCTGAATCCTCAAGATCTTCAACTCTCTTTTCCAGATCCGTCAACCGATTTCCATCGCGTTCATCAAGAATCGCGACGATCTTCACCGGATTCATCAGCTGCCTTCATCTTCTCAGAATTTTCATCAGACTCAAACTTCCAAGATCCACCTTAGTTCATACCGTCTCGTAACTGATCGCTGGAAACGCAACAAGCCTCAAGTTATCCAGATTCATCAGTTGGTCCATGTAACGATTTTTTTGATCTTCATACTTATCCCAAGCACGAGATCAACATGCAACTTCAGATTTGTTTTCATCTTCCAGACTTACATCCCAAGAACTCACTGAGTCTTTCAGATTTCTCCAGATTCTATGTTGAATCCACTTCAAGAACTTTCATCAACGAGAAAACAAGTTCTCCACGAATACGACCACGAGCTTCCATTATCTTCAACATGCAAGGAAGCTTCGTCAGTTCTCACTACAAACTTCGCCATCATAGATTCAACTTCCAAGTTTTTTTTACGAGTTTGTGGTATCTGTTTGAGGGAGTGAGTTTTAACAAGAGTGTTCGAATGGAAGATGAGAGGTTTGAGACGGAGAGAAAGAGAGCAGTGGGGGAGTTGTTGTAACACCCATTTTATTTATTTAGTCATTTTGGTGTTAATTTAATTATTTTATGTTGGTGTGCCCTTAGGTGGGGTGTGTTGACATGTGATTGGTGAGTATCCTTGATATATAAGGATCATTGGTGGTGTGGAGATAATAATATAATAGTTAATAGTAATATTGGTGGTATTATTATTATTATTATTATTATTATTATTATTATTATTATTATTATGATTATTATCATCAGTATGAATATTATTGGTGGGTGTCCCTAATGTGGGAGGATTATTGGTGGTGTTTTGGTGAATATAATAATATAGTGTATAATATTGATATTGGTGGAAATATTATTATTATTATTATATTTATTATAGTTACTATTGTTATTAACATTATTATTATTTTGGTGAGATAATAATAGGATTATTATTACTATTATTATTATTATTACTTTATTAAAGTTATTAACATTATTATTATTTTGGTGAGATAATAATAAGATTATTATTACTATTATTATTATTATTATTATTATTTTATTAAGTTATTAACATTATTATTATTTTGGTGAGATAATAATAGGATTATTATTACTATTATTATTATTATTATTATTTTTATTATTATTATTATTAAGTTATTATTATTATTGGGATTAGAGAATTAAAATAGAAACGTGAGGGATTAGTAGTTTTACGATACATTGTGAGAAGTTAGAGAAAGTGGAAAAAGAACGATAGAAAGGAGAGAACGGAAAAGGGAACGGAAAAGGGAGTAAAGAACGAAGGATACAGGGGAAAATCAGAATTGGCCAAACCTTGGAGGGTTCTTTCATCGATCAACCGATTAACAAGGTAAGGGGGGAGAAACTTGATTTGGGATGGTATATACATGTACAGGGTAGAGGGGATTCCTTAACCCCGTAGGAAAATTCCGATCTATGAAGTTTTATATTGGCATGCTTGTTATTATTGTTGCTGATGATAAATTGATGCTTGACATTGATGAATTGTTGATTGGTATTGGTGAATTTGGTGTATATATATTATGGTGATGTTAGTGAGATTATATGTTGTTACTGCAGTGTTGATAGTAAATATAAATAGAGTTTTGGTGAGATTCTATGTTGTTACTGTAGTGTTGATAGTAAATATAAATAGGGTTTTGGTGAGATTCTATGTTGTTACTGTAGTGTTGATAGTAAATATAAATAGAGTTTTGGTGAGATTTGGTGTTGTTACTATAGTGTTGGTAATGACCAGGATTATAGCTTTGGGAAAATTATGTGTTGTTCCCGGTGATGTTGTTAGTGACTATGGTTAGGACCTTGGTGAGATTCAGAGTGACTCTGAAGTGTCGGTAATGTACCGTAATGTTGGTTCTAGAGTAGGAAATTGATCGATATATGATAATATATATTGTTATGTTATGATTGATGATGATTGTTGTTAATTATATAGTAATCGTTAATGAATTGGTGTTTTGGGATGATTTGGCATATAGGGCATATAGGGTGTTTTACAGTTTTTAGGGAAAATTCCGTATGGCTTTTGAGGTACCGATAAAGTGTGTAGGTGATGATTTTGGGAATAGGAATTAGAAACCTATTGGTTACGGTAATGTGCAAGATTGGTACTAGAATAGACTGAGGATCCGAGTTTAGATGATAGGTACAGTTTGGCCTTGATGCACTGTAAGAATGATGAGTGTGGGAACTAACTTGTGTACTTGGTGATAGTGCATGTTTCCCGTAATAATGACTGGTGGACAATTAGTTGATGTATATGTATGTAGTGATCAGTAAGATCGCGTACCCCCGAGTAGTGGGATGTGTTTGTATTTTGGTGATAGAATATGAACTTGTTTACTATCTGGTTGATTTATATGGTGTTGTTGTATGTTATATCTGTACATATATGCATTGATGTATGATGATATGATCAGGAGGATCGTGTGCACGTTGAGTGCCTAAATATATTAGTTATGCATTGGTGTGTGCATATCATGGTGTTTTGGTAGGATGAATCATGTCTCAGGAGGAGCGTAAGTGATTCATCCGTACTCCTTTGTGGAGAATGGTGGGGGATAGATCATGTCTCAGAAGGAGCGTAAGTGATCTATCCAGGTTCGATTGAATGAACCAATGAGTCGGTACCGCATGCATGGTGTTGAGTTGCATATTTGCATTATAATATGTTATATTGTAATTTGAACAGTAGGTTCGTCATATGGAGTTGTTGGGGGTGAATATTGGTGTGTTGGTGTGTTTTACTACCTTATTTACATGTATTACATTACCATTATATTCTGATCATTATTTCTCACCCCTTTGTTGTTGTTGTGGTCTGTGCTTCTTCGGAAGTACAAATAATCCAGGTGTTTAGCTAGCTTGGATATTGGTGTGACCGTCGAGTCTAGGATGCTCTGATACGTAACACGGGATATGGGTGTTGTAATTGTTTTATGTCAAACGTGTTGAAATCCTGTGATGTATCATGTTCTGATGTATTTTACTTTATGAAACAAATTCCACTGTATTATTTTGAAAAGAATGAATAAAGTATTTTTATAAAATTTGGAGATGTGATATCCCACTTTTTGGTGAAAACTCTGATTATTATTATAATATTTATATTTTATTTAATACGGGAAGTGGGGTGTTACTATTGGTATCAGAGCAGGTCGGTCCGTCCGGCCAGTGTTGTTGAGTTGAGTTGAGTCTGTCCTTTGGGATGGAGACTGTGTGTTGTTTAACCTGGTGTTGTGGTTTAAATCCCTAGTGTTGCACCCCAAAATTTTCCCAACCTTTTCTAACTTAGGTTTATGTTTCAATTGCATAGTCATTTGCATTGTCATCATGTATATAGGTTATTCATCTGCATTGCATAGCATAGGCAAGCTATCTTAATCAGGGGATCAAGTGCTTTTCTTATCTCAAGAGATATATCCAAGGGTTTCATTCATATTCAAGACTACTCAGGTCATCAGAGAAGAATTTGAGCTTTGAAGAGCTGACAGGTTGATCAGTGAGTTCTCTCCTATCTTGAGGCTAGTTGGGGGTCATCAGAGGAAGTGTGAGCTATGAGCCAAGAGCATGAGGTGTTTATGGATGTTATGAAGAGCCTAGATGATCATTTTTGAGGAGTAACCAAGTCACTGGAATGATTGTAAAAGCCTCAGTTGAAGTCAGTCAACTAGGGTCAACAATAGGTCAACTCTAAGTCAAAGAAGTGTTTTGAAGGGCATCAAGAATCATTTGAAGAATGTGGGATTCATTATTTGCTACATGGATATGGATATGATGTTGTGTTAAAGAAAAATCAAGAGGAGTCAAGGAGAATTGGAGTTACTAAATTAGGGTTTCAGTGTAAAATCCCCTGATTTAGGTCAAACTTCAAAGCAGTGTAACTCAAGATGAAAGCTTCATATGGATTCTTGGTCCACATGAAACTTGTAGAGTATCTTCATAGCTTTAATTTGAGTTGTGGAAGTCATCAAGATGATTTATAGAACTCAAGTTATGGCTCTTGCAAGTTACAGGTCATCTGAGGACACTGAAATTTGTCTATGAAAGTTGTCTGTATTCCAAGCAACTTTTGACCTTCAAGGAGATTTCAAATGGATTTCTGGACAACATGAGAGTTATTCCTTATTGTCTTAGATTTCTAGAATGGTATGGTATGTCTTCATATGATTTGTGGAACTCTACTTATGGTCTTGGCAAGCAAAGGGCATTTTGGTCATCTGAGGATTATAGGTCATTCTTAGCCTATGCCTAAAACTCATACAAGGAAGCTTCAAATGAAAAACTTCACAACATCAAAGTTTCTCAAAATGCCATTTTAAGTCTAGAAAAGAAGTAATGAAAGTTGGGAAATGCATAGAATAAGACTTGACCAAAGTTGGTGAAAAATGACCTAAAAAAGGCATATAAGTTGAAAAAGTTGAAATGAAAAATTGGTTTGAGAGATCTACAAATCCAAAATGGGTCATCCAATATACCAAATTGATTCCAAACATCATTTTAGAGACATTGGTTCAGCCACTTTTTTGAGTTAGGGGTTAAATTTTGGACTTGCTTTGTATTTTTGTTGCTTGCATAATAAGGTAAGTATGGAAAACTTTGCATAAGGTGAATTTCAAGGCAAGGAGATTGTTTTCTTCACTCATACCATTTCAATAACTCATGAGAGGAGATTTTGACACAAATATGAAAGGGATGCAAGCATGATATGAGATGTTTTCAAAGTATCATCACATGAGAATTTCATGAACTTTCCACCATATTCTACACTTTCCTAGATCAATCTAGAAACTTCTAGATTTGTCTATCCTCATCTATATATTGAACTGAATCCATTGGTGCAAGGGGTTGGTGAAAAGAGGGAGAGAAAAGAGAGAATTCCATTGTTGCTTCCATTGTAAGAAAGTGTAAAATTCTCCAATCTACACCAATTCTGATCATTCTTTTTCTTCATCCATCATCCATTGAAGATTGTGAGTGGGAACAAACAAGCTTAGAGGCACATCCATGGAAGATTGAAGCTCTAAGATTGAAATTGCAAAGATCCATCTCAGATTCAAATCTCACAATCCAAGCATTCTTCTTCCAACCTTTTGCAAACAGAAACCCTAGCATCATCTAAGGATCATTGGTGAAAGCTTGCAAGTGTTGAATCAAGCTCTTTCTCATCTGTTCCAACAAGAATAGCAGGTTGGTGATTTCTCCTATATCTCCCTAATTAGGTGTTGTTAGGTTAGATTATTAGTGTAAGGATGTTAGGTTAGGTTAGATGACTAGTTTCTGAAAGATTGAGAAGGTTCTATGAGGTTTAATGGCAGGGTGTTGAAACTTTGATGATCAAGAAATCTTAGTTTAGGGGATGTTAATCATGGTGTATTAGTTCAGAATAATCAGTGCAATATGGAGAGCACATTAGTACAAGAATTTGTAAGTTTTGTGAGATTCCATGGATGAGTGCAGTTGGTATGTCATGAGGTTCCATCTATCGGGTTTTATTATGGAGTTGGTTTCAATCCAAACTAAAGGTACCATTGTGTTCAGGGGAGAGAATAGAGCAATTTTGCTCTTTATAAGTTTTGATTTCATGGCCTATGGAGAGAGCACGAGGAGCTTGTAGATGGTTGCATGGAAGCTGTAAATTTCTGAAACCCTAGGTTGATTGGGGACGATGGCCATGCACCGTTGGATTGGTTCCCATTTTTGACATTTTCATCTAATCGTGTGGCTGACATTTGAAGAGAGAAACGGAGGGAAAGTCCAATGTGAAACGATGCGTTTCACTTAAACGAAGTTCTGGGCCTGATCCAATTCATGCTATCCCCACCCCCTTTTGATAGGCCCAATGGAAATACACTTGATTTTGTTGCTTTCTGCACCGAGAGTTTGTCTTTTTTTCTTTTATTTTTTAATTCATTTTCTGAAGCGTAATGGGCCTTGCATATTTGTTATTCGCGCCCCCATTTTATGGCCCACCTGGAGAATCAACTGGGCGCCATTGCTATTCAGACCCCCCTCCCCTTTTAATTCTTTTTTGTGATTTTATTTTCTTTAATATTTCTAGCATCTTTAAAAAATCATAAAAAATTGAAAAAAGCTTCTTTTTAATTGGTTCTTTTTGTGGTAGATCAATAATTGTGTTAAGAAAAATAATAAATAATAAAAATGGCATTTTATTTTGGTTTAATATTTTTCATGCATTTTTCATGTAAATAGCATTTTAATGGATTTAATTTAGCACTTAAATTTGTTGATTTTAGTTCTATTAGTTCCCTTTAGATTTAGGGTTCATTCTTTTTAGGTTGATTAGTTTAGGACTTCAACTTGTACATAGGATTTAATTCATATTTTTAGAATTTAATCTTAGGTGATTTGTTTAGGTGTGATTTGTGTGATGAGAATTAGGGTTTTAAGTGAGCATATGTGAGATAGATTAATTCTTTTAGGGATTTTGATTTGATTTTTGGGGTATGGGACTATAGGGGTTATGGGTATGAGATAGATCCCTTAGAAATTATTAGGATTCCCCTACTGCTATTAACATACTGCTATATTTGATTGACTGTGTGGTGTGCCCTCTTTAGGGTTATGATTTGTCTGTGTGGGGTATTGGGTTTGTTTGGGATTTGGGGAGAGCTGAAGACCTGTGATGATGAAGCCCATTTGAAGATCAGAGACTGAAGACCAACTTCCAGAGTTGATGAGTAGTATCTTTTGCTGGCAGCTGTTGAGGAAAGTAGGGTTTAGGAGTTAGGCAGAGCCCTAGAGTAGACAACTTGATTCTCAAACATGGAAGGTCTTAATTGCCTCCATCCTTCTCTGTGATGCAGAGTCTCTCTAGGACACTCACCCCCTTCCTTTGGAAGGCTTGGTGCTAATGTCTAAGGGATAGAACTCTTGAGGGAAATATTCTTTGTGTTGATAGCAGTATGTTTGCCACCTTTGGTGGTCAACTGATTGCTTAACACCCAGTTTATTCTTGTGATTGATTCCTCAGCTTGGAGAGTAGGACTTGAAGAAAAGCCATTGGGAGATTGAAGATCAAAGTCTGATGATTGCTTGAAGCTTGAAGATGAAGTTAGATGCTGATGAAGACTGCTTTGCTGTTTAGCTTTTGCTGGTTTTAATTTTGATGTATTGTGTGAATTTCCCGGACTGTATTAATTGCTGTTTAACCTATTGGGTTGAAAGTGAATTCTGTTCACTTTTGCCTATTGTTTTCTAGGTTCGAGGTTGAGTGGGACTCCCTTGCCTCGCTTGTATTGTTGCATTCATGCATTTTACTGCTTTATTGTATATATCTGCTGTTGCTGTTTTCGTCTATTCCCTTAGGATCTCTGTTTCTCTCTGCGCAAGAGAGGAGCATGATAGACATTAGGAGTTAACCCATGCATGATAACATTAGGGTAGATTTTATTCCCTTTTTTCAACCCTAGGATTTGTAGAGTGTCATCTCTTCTTCCTTCAAAACAACAGAAAAACACTAATAAAGGTTATAACAGAGATTAATTCATTTCTTCCGTCAAAAGATTTGAACAAACATCAACCTTTTTGCAATAAGAAAACCCTTGTTTAAGGTGAGACTTTTCATAAAAGACACTTGAACAGCTTGTGTCGTGCGTAGCCCGAACTACGTTTGCTCTGATCTTCCATGCAGTGTGGAAGTACGTAGGCATAGGATGCGATATCCTAGCGAGCAACCTTCACCCATCTTCACCCGTAGTTAGGCGAACTACGTTGACTCTGATTTCTCGTTCCAGACGGGAATACGTAGGCATAAAGTGCGATGCTTTGCCGAGTCATTTTATTTTCTTTTCAGACCTCATCCTTTAGTTTAGATAGAAGTGAAATCCGTACAAACCAAGCAAGCGTGGATCCCATCGAGTACGATGGACGTGAGGGGTGCTAATACCTTCCCCTTGCGTAACCGACTCCCGAACCCAGGTTTTGGTTGCGATGACCATACCTTTTCCCGTCTTTGCGTTAGGTTTACTTCGAGCGTTTCCTTTCCCTCCTTTGGGATAAATAACGCACGGTGGCAACTCTTCTGTCAGCCGGCGCTGATTTTCGCAGTAGCGACACCTAGTATACGACATGTGTGTGAAAACACTGTCGGTACGTGTTTATTTCCTAACCTTGTCTGCAGAAGCAGGAATGATTCCAGTGGGGGAGAAGTTTGTATTTCTCCGAGATACTACAGTGTGGTGGCTTAGTGTGTTGAGGAATGCTATCATAGTTTGGCAAAGATGGTTTGTACCCCATCATGATTTCGGCTGCCTATTAACAAATTGAGGAACTGATCACCCTTAATCTCTTGTTAATAGTAGACGGGATTGTGTTGGATGGGATAGACGTGTCTTGCAAGCTTGTGTGGCGTGAGCAACGAATTGTCCTGAGTTAAGCTAAGTGCTTAAGGGATTATTTTGAGGAGTTGGCGTAATACGGTGTTGAGACGTTTATTTTGACGGAAACTTCGAATGAGAAGGAAAGTGAGAAAATTGGGATTTGTCAATTAGTTGAAATTGCCGGAGGTTCCCTGAGGAAGTAAGCGATTTACTATCGGAGTGTGACGTAAAGCTTACATGTTTATTTTGTTTTTGGGACGAGTCTGATATTGATGACTCCATATTGTATGTTTACGTTGGGATTGGAGAAGTTGAAGAGTCAACTTGAAGACCCGTTGGGGGAGAGGTTCTTTTGTTTGAGTGTGTTACCGTAAGGTGCACCAATTTTTGTTGGTTAGACAGACAAAAGGTTTTGTGAAGCTTTGGGTGAACTATAGATAAGTGAACAAGGTGACTGTCAAGGATAAGTGTTCGCTTCCAAGAGTTAATGATTTGATGGATCAATTGATTGAAGGACGTGAGTTTCCGTGTTCGTGAGATCGCGAGTAGAATTATTGTGTTGTGGTGTCAAAGGTCGAAGTGGTATCGTAATAGGAGGCTCCACGATCTGCTGTTGAGATTGGAAGTAATCGGGTTTTAAAATATTTAAAGATTGAAAGTGTGTTGGACGGCCTCCTAGGTATGAAATTATGGTTATACGTTGAATTCCGAGATTGCAGCTTTTTACGGAATCGAAATCGGACACTTGGAAGTCAGGTAACGGTCGAAAATAGAATTTCGAGACTGTCATGTTCGCCGAGATTCGCCTGACGAAGTGCCCTGAGCAGAAAAATGTTGTTGTGGTATTTTTGTCGTATCGGGAGAACCGTAACTCGGAATGACGCCCGGTTCGAAGCGTTGGAAAGCTATTGAAATTATCTATGAGATGGTGAAGTATTGACATGGAATTAAGCTATTTAATGATTAAGTGTGTTTGAATGTTGTGATAAGGACGGGCGGTATGGTATGTGTTCCCGCTATAACTCACAACTTGTTTGTCCACTTGGCATGGGATCTTCTTTAATTATTTATATAAGGCAATGGTTGTGTTAATAAATGATATTTTAAGGTATTCGAAGAGTATAGAGGATTATGTTGAGCATAAGGAACTGGAGTTATCAGTGTTAGAAAAAGAGCGGTGATATACTTCCGTAAGGAAAGTTCTGCCGAATCCGATAGAACTAACTGTGGTGTTTGTGATGCTTGTTGATATAATTAGGGGATTTGCTAAAGACAACTTCAGCGAGTTTCAGTTATGCTTTAAGGCAACTTAAAGTACATAAGAGGAGTTATCTGACAAGTGATGGAGAGTCGAATGTTGTTGAGTTTGTGCCGGAGCTTGGAGGCTACAATTGTTTACTTGAGATTTGAGATATTTGTTATTCTCGAGAGCTTAAAGTATTTGTTGCATTCGAAAGAGTGGGATACAAGGCAGAGGAAATAATTGGGACTTCTGAAAGATTATGGCTTTGAGTTGAATTACCCTTTGGGGTAAAGTAGATGTGGTAGATGATGCGGTGAGTTGGAAATGTTTGTGTTTACCGAAGATGATGGTGAAAAGAGGTAGAACTGATTGAGACATTTCATAATATGCGTTTTGTGAGTAAGGATACTTCTTACGGAGTTAATCTTTTATTATTAAGATCTGACTAGTGATATCGTTGAGAAGAATTGAGAAAGTCAGAAATCTGGGTTGAGTAGTGAATTAGTTGAAATTGATAAATTAGAGTCAAAGAGTGGATTGTCGGGTTTGTGGAAATAATACCACGAGGTGTTATGATAGGGTATGTGTACCAGATGTTGTTGAGGGGAGTAGAAGTACTCGTGAAGAAATACATTGGGGTAGATGGAGTATCCATCCCAGTGCTATGAAGAAGTAACCGAATTTGAGTAGATTGTTTTGATGACCATAGATAAGGAGAGAAGTGGTTGAGGTTGAATATGCTGGTTAGAATTGCCGAAATTCGAAGAGTGAACATCAGAGACTGTTGAGTCTGATGCAGCCGTGAATATTCCAGAGTGGGAATCGGGTAGTATTTTCGTGGAGTTGGTGTTGAGATTTCCAAAGAATTGGGAAGATATAATTTTAATTAGGATTATTGTTAGTGGATTAACTATTCTACATTGAGGATATATGAGATGCATATTGAGAAAGTGGCGAAGTTAGATGAGATACTGACGAATATTGTGTCAGATGGGAATTTGAGGTTTATATTGAGATTTTGGAGGGGCTTACAGGAAGCATCGGGTACTAAGTTGAAGTTGAGTTCGACTTACCATCCGCAAACTGATGGTCAGTCAGAGAGGACTATTAAGTCTGTAGAGAATTGGTGAGAGCTTGGGTGTTGGATCGAGGTGGATTGTGGGATGATTAATTACCGTTGATTGAGTTACCCATAATAACGGTTACCATCCTAGTGTCGGAATGGCACTATATGTGGCTCGGTGAAATAGGGAGTGTAGGACTCTACTGTGTTGGAATGGGTCGAGTGAGAGTGTTGTGCTCAGACCTGAAAATTATGTTGAGAGGGCTGAAAAGATCAAGAGGATCCAAGGAAAGATGTGTTTGGAGAGTCACGCCGGTGACTGATGTTGGTCGAGCTTCGAAGTCTCAGAAGTTCGCACCGTGTTCTGTGGTTTGTATCAGAGTGGCGCAGCAGAGGCATGGGAGGAGTAACATGTTAGACTGTTTCTCCGTTGTAGCTATGAATTGGCATGATATGTTTCAGGTGTCTTAGTTGAGAAAGTACATTGAACCAGGTGGATGATGTACAAGTGAAAATAATTTGATTGTTGAGGCATTGCTATTTCGTTTGGACAAGCGAGAAACAACTCCGAAGGGAGGAGATATCTTTGGTGAAAGTAACTTGGGGAGGTGCTGCAGAAGGCAGTGTGACCTGTTAGTTAGAATGAAGGATGCGGGAAGCGTATCCGGAAGTGTTCCATCAGGTAATTTTCGAGGACGAAAATACTTAAAGTGGGGGAGAGTTGTAACACCCATTTTATTTATTTAGTCATTTTGGTGTTAATATAATTATTTTATGTTGGTGTGCCCTTAGGTGGGGTGTGTTTCACCCTAAAATTTGCTCAACCTTATTCACTTGGTTTATGTTTCAATATCATTAGCATTCGCATATAGAATCATGTACATAGGTTACTCATCTACATAGCATAAGCATAGCAAGTCATCCAATAGGGGACCAATCATTATTCTCATCTCTATGAGCCTATCAAGAGGTTGTTATCCTAATTCAATACCATTCAAGTCATCAGAAAAGAATTTGAAAGCAGGGAGTTCAGTGGATCAAGCATTGAGTATATCTCCTAACTGAGGGTGTCTGAGGATCAACAAGGGAATTATGAGGTGTGAATTGAGAGCATGGGGAGTAGCTAGACATCATGGGAGACTTAGAAAGTCATTTGGAGAAGGAGGCAAGTCATTGATATGATCACAAGAATTGCAGTTGAAGACAGTCAACTAGGGTTTCCTCTGGGTCAACCCTGGGTCAACTCTAGGTCAATTGATTGATTGAAAGGCATTGAGGTCTATTGGAGAGATGTGGGGTTCATCATTTGACATGTGGATAAGGATATGTTGATATGCCAAGAAAAAATCAAGAGAAATCAAGGAGAAGAGGAGTTTCTAAATTAGGGTTTCTGTGTAAAATTCCATAGTTTAGGACAAACTTCCAAGCAAGATAAGTCAAAATGCAAGCTTCAAATGGATCCTTGGCCAACATGAAACTTGTAGAGGATCTCAAGACCTTTAATTTGAGTGGTGGAAGACACTAAGGAGATTTATAGAACTCAAGTTATGGTACTTGCAAGTTACAGGTCATCTGAGGTATCTGAAATTTTGTCTGTAAAAGTGACTTGACTTCCAAGCAATTTTTACCCCTCAAGGAGATTTCAAATGAATTTCTGGTCAACATAAGAGTTGTTCCTTATTGTCGTAGCTTTCTAGAATGGTATGGTATGACTTCATAGGATGTATGGAACTCTACTTATGGTCTTGGCAAGCAAAGGGTATTTTGGTCATTTGTGAATTACAGGTCATTTTAACCTATGCCCAAAACTCATACAAGGAAGCTTCAAATGGAAAACTTTACAACATCAAACTTGTTCCAAATGACATTTTGAGTCTAAAAAAGTGACCATGAGAGATTGGAAAGATTCATAGCACAAGGTTTCAAAATTGTTGGATTTAATGAATAAAAATGGCCTTAAAAATGAGATTTTTCATATCTTGGCCAAATGAAACAAAATTATAGGTCATTTTGAATGGAAATATCATTTTAAATACATTGGATGAAGTGGAATTTTGAGCTTAGATCATGTTTTAAGAGTTATCCATGGTTGCTTGCAATGGAAGAAACATAAACCAAATTCAAGAGAAAGAATGCAAGGGAAACTTCTCCAAGTTTCTAGGAGGTTCTAACCTCACCTATATATTGATAAGGGATAGTTCATGCCATGGTTGGTGATTTCATTTGTTCAAGACCCCAATTTTTACACACTTTCTCATTTTGCATAAGCTTCACAAACTCTCCCAAATCTCCATCAATCCTCTTATCTTTTGATTGAATCTTCATCATCATCATTCAAACACCATAATCCACATCAAGATTGGTAGAATTGGAGGAAGAATTGTGCTATTCAAGACAACCATCCAAATTGCAAGAACTTCTCAAGGACAAGATTCATGAAGTTTACACACTAATCACTGCATACAGAAGTCATCATCAAGGTTACTGAGCAAGTTTCAGTCACTGCAAGCACCAAATTCAAAGAGTTGCATACCTGTTTTCACCAATTGCACCAGGTTTGTTTTCTCTTCGTATTGCATGAATTAGTTAGAATCTTAGGGTTTTGATAGGATAGAATGGTTAAGATAGGATAGAGGATTGATTGGGATGATTTCGGAGAAGTTTCATGAAGTTTGAGCATGATGTATCAATTCTGTTAAGGCTTATAACTCTTGGATTAAGGCACGATAATCATAGGTTAATAGCTTGAAGTGATCAGTGTGAGATATAGAGCATGTTGGGATAGATTTGAGCAAGAATTGAAGCAATGGATATCAGGTGATCATGGTGGAATCAAACTGTTATCCTCATCGGGTTCGATTGTATGTTGAGTTCTAGAAAGAATCATTGTTATGGTTGTGTAGAGGGAAGGAATTAGGGCAAAATTGCTTTTGGAATCATGTGATTTCGTGGTGCATGGAGGGAGAACAGAGAGCTGGAAATTCGCGCATGGTGAGGAAGTTTCAGGACCTAGGGTTTGCTGGAGGTTGAAGACAACCCCTAGGCCACACGATTACATTTTGACCTTTGACTTGAAGACTCATCTGACGGTTGCGATTGAAAGTTCAAAACGGAGGGAGATTTCAAAAAATGAAACGCACCGTTTCATTTAGTGGAGGGAAATGGGCTCAGATGCTATTGACACCCCCACGCGTGTGAAGCCCACTAACTTGAACTGTTTGGCCCTGCTATTCTCACCCCCCATTTATTTCTTTTTTTAATTCTTTTTAATTTCTTTCATTTTTTTATGCATCTTATAAAAATCATATAAAATTGAAAAATCATTATTTTTTGATGATTCGTTTTGCATAATTTTCTTTAAAGAGTCTAGAAAATTATAAATAAAATAAAAATTGCATTTTATTTTTATTTGATATTTTTCCCATATTTTCCAAATAAATAGCATTTTAATGAGTTTCATTTCATACATAAATTTGTTAATTTTTGTTCTATTAATTGCTTTAATATTTTTTGTCCATTCTTTTTAGGTTGTTTAGTTTAGATATTCAACTTGTAAATGCAATTTAATTCATATTTTTAGAGATTAATTTTAGGTGTTTAGTTTAGGTGAGAACAACATGAACAAATTAGGGTTTTAAGTGACAACTTAGGAGAATTAATTCATTTCCCTTAGGGCTTAGAGTTTGAATAGTTTAGCTATGGGACTATAGGGGCTATCGGTAGTTATTAGATCCCCTTAGAAAAGTCAGGATTCCCCTACTGCTATTAATATACTGTCTATATTTGATTGACTGGTGTGGTGTGCCCTCTGGGGATTATTGCTTGCTTGTTTGGGTGTTGGGATTTGTCTGGGGATTGGGGAAGCTGAATACTGATGATGATGGAGCCATTGGAGATCCAGAGATTGAAGACCAACTTCCAGAGTTGGAGAGGAGAGTGTTGCCATCAGCTGTTGAGGAGATTAGGGTTTAGGAATTAGGCAGAGCTCTAGAGTAGAAAGCTTGATTCTCAAACATGGAAGGTTTTGACTGCCTCCATTCCTCTCTGTGATACAGAGTCTCTCTGAGACACTCACCCCTTCCTTTGGAAGGCTTGGTGCTATTGTCTAAGGGATAGAACTCTTGAGAGAAAATGTCTTATGTGTTAGTAGCAGTTGGTTTACCACCATTGGTAGTCAACTAATTGTTTAACACCCAATCCACTCTGGTGATTGATCCCTCAGCTTGGAGGATAAGACTTGAAGAAAAGCCCTTGTAGACTGAAGATTGGTGATCCAAGACCTTGATTGAAGGCTGTGGAGATGGATATTGAGGCTTGCTGGAGCTTGCAGCTGATTGGAGATGACTTGAAGATGGATATTGATGCAGAGCTGCTGTGGCTGTTTATTTTTGCTGTTATTCATTTCTGATGTATTGACTGGTTTTCCTGACTGTATTGTTTGCTGTTTACCCTGTTGGGTTGAAAGTGAAGCCTGTTCACTTTTGCCTATTGTCTTCTAGGTTCGAGGTTGAGTGGGACTCCCTTGCCTCGCTTGTATTGTTGCATTCATGCATTTTACTGTTTTATTGTATACATCTGATATTGTTTCTGTTCCCGTCTATTCCCTTAGGATCTCTGTTTCTCTCTGCACAAGAGAGGAGCATGATAGACACTAGGTCTCAACCCATGCATGATAACATTAGTTTAGTTTGATTCCCTTCGCAACCGTAGGTTAGAGTTCTGTCTCTTTCTTCCTCAAAAACAAACAGAAAAACACAATAAATATTTCAAACAATAAAAGACACTTCTTCCGTAAAAGAATGTGAACTCATCAAAACGTCATTTTTGTCCGCTTGGACCAGTAATCAGAAGAAAACCTTTTTCAGAAGGAATAAAATCAATCAAGACAGACTTGTGTCGTACGTTTCCCGAACTACGTTTGCTCTGATCTTTCATGCTGTATGAAAGTACGTAGGCATAGGATGCGATATCCTAGCAAGCAACCTTCCCCTCCTTTCCCTTAGGTAGGCGAACTACGTTGACTCTGATTTCTCGTTCCAGACGGGAATACGTAGGCATAAAGTGCGATACTTTGCCGAGTCATTTTCTTTTCTTTTTAACCCTTAACCTGTAGAGTAGATAGAATAACAACCCGTACCAGAAAACAAGCGTGGATCCCGTCGAGTACGACGGACGTGAGGGGTGCTAATACCTTCCCCTTGCGTAACCGACTCCCGAACCCAGGTTTTGGTTGCGATGACCCTACCTTTTCCCGTTTTTTGCGAGGTTTACTCTGAGCGTTTCCTTTCCCTCCCGTGGGATAAATAACGCACGGTGGCGACTCTTCTGTTCAGCCGGCGCCGATTTTCGCAGTAGCGACAGCTGGCGACTCTGCTGGGGACCCAACGTCCCCTGGCTGCTAAGGACTGCGATAGTTCTTATGCATTTGGGATCCAACGTCCCTTAAGAGAGTCAATCCTAACGCTTGTTTTCCCGTCGAGGATTTTGTATGGATTTATATTTCTGACCTTTATTTTTAGCTTTGTATATATGGATTATTATTGCTGTATCTTGGGGTGTGACGGGTGTTCCGATATTGAGTGAGAAGCCGGCCCTGGGCTTGAGTGCACCTAGAATTAGAGTAGAGATTAGTTGGCGCCCGCTTGCTTTGCTTGCTTTGGTGTCCCGCGAAATCTACACTCAGACGAGGTTCCTCTGGTTGGCCTCCTGCCCCTTCCTTTGGTTGGCGTGGGTTGCTGGTTAGTTGAATTGTCGACTCTGGGGACCGATCATTTGGAAGTTGGCTAAGTGAGGCCTCTTCAGGATTTGATGATGCCACTCCTTCTGGGAATCGTATCATCAACCCTGAAAGTCTGTGACGCCGACGACCGCATAGGATGCCATACCTTTGTCAGTTACTAGGACATCCACCTGTGAGAGGGTTTGGGGGATATGCAGGTAACTAGACCTTCAGATACCGGTTATTTCTTGATCAGAGATCCTGGGTATTTATGAGTTATGAGGTCTGTCAGAGACCATTTTGGAGATGTGTTACGAGGTCTGTCAGAGACCAGTTGGATAGTTCTGAGGTCTGTCAGAGACCATTTTGGAGATGTGTTACGAGGTCTGTCAGAGACCAGTTGGATAGTTCTGAGGTCTGTCAGAGACCATTTTGGAGATGTGTTATGAGGTCTGTCAAAGACCAGTTGAGGAGTTCTGAGGTCTGTCAGAGACCTATTGGAGATATGATTTGAGGTCTATCAGAGACCAGCCAGGGTTATGCTGTGGGTTTGTCAGAGACCATTTCTGGATCTCTGTGTTAGGTCTATCTGAGACCAGGGTTTGAGGACTTCTAGAGAATCTATCTGAGACTTCTTGATATGGTTCAGGCTATTCAGCTACGGCAGTTGGTCCCCGTATCATGTTACTCGCATTGCATTTGCATACTCGTCATCATTGCATCCCACTAACGTGTGTCAGTGCTGCAGGTGCATTTGCATTTCCCGAGTTCTAGTGTTTGGATTTCTGAGTGTTTGATCATGGCCAGCTTGAGAAGGACAGTCGCTTACAAACTGCCTACTCCTGATGTCGTCCCCCTGCTTGGGTTGATCTCTCTGGCTGATGAGGATGTTCATAGGAGCTTCAGAATGAGCTATGGAAGACTATTGAGATTGGTGCGCAAACCCACGGAGATAGAGCTAGACGGGCTGTACGCTTTGATGCAATTCTATGATCCCGTGTTGAGATGTTTTACGTTTGCTGATTTCATTATGGGGCCTACTATTGAGGAGTATGTGGAGTTTACTGAGTTACCCGTGCAGAACCAGGTTCCATTCATTCTTTCTAGCATTAAGCCCAAGCCGGAAGACTTGGCCAAAGCTCTGCATGTGGATGCTTCTGAACTGTTGACTACTGTTTCCCGTGGAGTTCCAGGATTCTCACTCCAGTTCTTGATCGGTAAAGCTCAAGAGTACGCTAAGAGCGGATGTTGGATTGCCTTCAATGCTGTGCTGGCTCTGTGCATTTACGACATAATATTGTTTCCCAATGTACCGGATTTTGTAGACTTCGATGCCTTCTACTTGTTTGCCGCTGGTAATCCTGTACCGACCTTGCTCGGAGATTTCTACCACTCACTGCATTATAAGAATGAGAAGGGAAGAGGAAAGAATGTTCATTTCTGTGTACCATTGCTGGATATGTGGTTTAAAAGCCACCTTCCCATGAAGGGATCTTTTGTGAAGAGTGCAACCATAGCTAGCTGGTCAGAGCGCCTGATGAGGCTATCTTCTGAAGACGTTGAGTGGTTTGATCGAGACCTGCTAGGATCTGAGCTTATATTCAGTTGTTCTGGGTACCCTAATGTTCTGTTGATAGGGAGGAAAGGGTGTATCAACTACAACCCTTCTCTGTTCGTCCGTCAGTTCGGATATGCGTTGGAGAACCCACCAAAGGAGGAGGAAGTACAGGAATCTCTGTACTTCACTGGAGATGTGAAGGGGGAGTTATTGGCTAAGTTGCAGCATGCCTGGACGCGCATTAACCGAAGAGGGAAGCCGTTGTTAGGAAAGAATGATTGTCAGGCCTATGCACCTTATAGAGTTTGGATTCAGGAGAGAGCCAGTCAGTTGAGGATGCCATTTCCAGATGCACCAATTCTTGTTCCTATTCCGGTAGCGGAGCCAACTACTGTTTCTAGGGAAGCCTATGAGCAGGTTGTGAGAGAAAAAGAAGCCTTGTTGAAGATCAACGAAGGGTTAGAGCAGGAGCTAGCCCAAGTACACAGTGAGAAAAACAAGGCCGTGTATGCTTTCCAACAGCAGATTGAGCTAATGAACAGATTAGGAGCTGAGTTGACTGAGGAGAGGAAGAAGCGCGAACGTCTGGGGCAAGAGTTCAGAAGCTCCCATGACATGCTCGAATCCAAGAAGAAAGCGCTTGACATCGCTCACCGAGAGATCTCTTCCTGCAATAAGACTTGGAATGCCACGCTCACCAACAATAAGAAGAGGGAGGATAAGTTGAAGCAGCAAATCTCCGACCTCGAAGAGCAGTTGAAGTCCAGCATCAAGAAGTGTGAAGAAGAGGTGATGACCCGGTACAGTCTCCAGAACGCACTGAACAAGGCCATCAAAGGCAGAGATGAAGCTGTGTCTCAGAAGCGTAAGCTAGAAGATCGCTTCGGAGAGGGGGCATGGGAAGAAACTGCTGAGGACGTGCGACGTGTTCTTAAGAAAAGGAACCAACTTGTTGAAGGGCTGCTTGATCGACCAAGTCATCCGGAGACCAAGAAGCTGTTAGAAGAATACCAGACTTATGGGAGGATTTGATCATTTCATGTAGTAACTTGTATGCTTTATTTGCATAGTGCTGACCATCACCAGGACTGTTGGTTGAGGTCATGCCTTCTCTTATTGTACTCTCAGTGATATTGTATTCTTGGCTTATGGGTTTCTCAGCAATATATGAGGCTTTCTGTGATTCAGCTCCTATCTTTATATTGATATCACTGTCACTGCACCGGTACCTTCACACTAGAATCGGGGAATGAATTTCCCTAATGCACAGACACACATTGCATTGCATTCATATTCATATTGCATTACAGGTAATCACTGGATGGTATCTTATTTCCTGCTCTGTAACAGGTACTTTCCAGGATTGCAGATCAGCACCCGCACCGCTATTCTACCCGCACCAACTGTCGAAGAATCATGGATCAAATGCAGAGCGAGATGCAAGATGTGCGCGAGAAGCTCGCTCTCTTCATGCAGACCATGGAAGCTATTGCAAAAGGTCAGGAGAATTTGCAAGCCATGGTCCAACCTCTGCTGGCCCGGAATGCGGGTCACGTTAATGAGGATCATCAGTCTGTGCGAGTCGACATTGCTCATGGAGACGGCACTCCCACGCCAGTGGCCCCACCTGTAGTCAACATGCCTGCTGCTAATGTCAACAACGCTACCGCTGCTGTGAATGGTAACGTCGGAGTTGGGAATGAGACTGCTGTCCATAACGTTGGGCTTGAGGACGTCAACTTGGGTGATAATATGGGAGGCAATGGCCTTGTCAATGCTGGATTCGGGTTCAATGATCAAGGATTCGATAATGCTGGGAAATATGGTTTCAATGCTCAAGGCTTTGGGCAAGATGGTTATGGTGTGGCCAATCAGGGCTATGGAGGTTTTGGAAATGGAAATGGCGCTGGGTTTATGGCTTTTGGGCCTGCTGGAGGTGTTCAAGGGTACGGCAACAGAGGACGAGGTCCGGGGATGAATCAGATCAGGGCTGGACGTAATAATGGATATGACGGGTATGGAGCCGGGAATGGTATGTGGCAAGAAGATCAGCAGGAGGATGCTTTCTCCGGCGGAGGTTTCGAAGGACCGATGGATGACTCCCAGAAGATCAGAATGCTGGAAGAGCAGATGAGGGGGGTCCTGAACCAAAGTGCTGTGGGCTTGGACATGGCAACAATGGGTCTGGTACCTGGCTTGAGGGTGCCAATCAAATTCAAAGGTCCTGCGTTTGATAAGTATAAAGGGGACACGTGTCCGAAGGTGCATGTGAGGGCCTATTACAGAAAGATGTCTGCATACTCAACTGATGAGAGAATGCTAATGCATTTCTTTCAAGATAGTTTGTCAGGCCCTTCCCTAGAGTGGTATATGGGGTTGGAGCCAACCGATATCAAGACATGGAAGCAATTGGCAGAGGCATTTGTAGCTCACTATAAGTATAACAACGACTTGGCACCCAATCGGGTCCAATTGGCCGGGCTGTCACAGAAGAAGGGGGAGAGTTTTAAAGAGTACGCGCAAAGGTGGCGCGATATGGCTGCCAGGGTCCATCCTCCCGTAGAAGACAAGGAAATGAATGACATGTTCGTCGGCACATTCACAGGATTGTTTCATGACATGCTGTTTCACACATCTCTGGCCAGTTTTTCAGACCTAATTCTGATGGGAGAAAAGATCGAGCGTAACATCAAGCAAGGAAAATTACAGGTTGAGGAATCAACTGCATCTGGCAGTAATAGGAAGGCTTTTGGTGGGCGCCGTCAGGGCGAGGCAAGCGCAGTGTTTGGAGGCCGAGGCCGAGGCAGGGGACGAAACCAATATCATCAGCCGCAGCAGGTGGCGAGTGTTACTATCCCGTATCAGCAACAACCACTTCAACAACAACAACCGTCTCAGCAGCAGCCAATGCAGCAGCAGCAGCAGCCGCAGCAGGGGGCACAGCAGGCTCAGCGAAGATTCCAGGGTGGTAAACCGAGAAGAGTGTTTGAGAAGCCTCCCACGACATATGCCGATTTACTGCAGACATTGTTGGGATTGAACCTGGTAGAGAAGAGAACTCTGGCACCGATAACGGGAGCTCCCCCGTTTGGTTATGATGCAAGCAGGCACTGTGAGTTTCATTCTGGGGCTCCGGGCCACGATATAGAGGGTTGCCATGCTTTTAAGCACGTTGTGCAGGATCTTTTGGACAATAAGACTATCAATTTCGGAACGGCAGGTCCGAATATAATGCAGAAGCCCATGCCTAATCATGGGGCAAACGCCATTCTAACTGAGGAAGGGTTGAATCTGATTATGAATATCGACGATTTAAAGACGCCGCTGAGCAGGATAAAAAGTAGATTGTTGCAAGGGGGTGTTTATCCAGGATGTGACGAGTATTGCTTAGAATGCTGGACCCTGGCTGGGGGGTGTGATGATTTGAAGAAAGGCATTCAGGCTTTAAGTGATGACAGCACGTTGCAGTTTGACCGAGCAGCAATCGAAGAGCCCGCGGGGGCAGTAGCAGATAATCAGAGTGATGTGGCCACTGTGACGATTCCTCAGAAGACAATCACTATAACAGCACCGGCTCAGCGACCGCCGATTACCATAACTAAGGCCGGGCCGATCCCGTACGAGAACACGAAAGCAGTCCCATGGTCATATGGGTTGGAGGTTTATTGTGACGGGATAAAGATTGATGTTAATAAGCAGCCAACCAAGACTGTGGATAATGTTGTTGGTTCAGGAGGTATGACAAGGAGTGGTAGGATCTTTATATCCCCTGAAGTGGAGGCCGAAAGACTAGCAAAAGGAAAAGGGAAAGCGGTTGAGAATGTCCCAGTGCAAGCAAGTGACAAAGAATCGGCATCGAAAGACGTAGAAGAGTTCATGCGCTTGATTCAAAAAAGTGATTATAAGATTGTAGAGCATCTGCAGCAAACGCCATCCAAAATATCTATCCTGTCATTGCTGTTATGTTCGGAAGCTCACAGAAATGCTTTGTTGAAAGTCCTGGATACTTCCTTTGTACCCCAAGACGTCTCCGTGAATCAGCTGGAAGGAGTGTTGGCACATGTGAATGCAGGCCACAGCTTGGGCTTTACTGACTTCGATTTGACCCCGAAAGGGAGAGATCATAATATGGCGTTGCACATATCTGTTGAGTGCAGAGGATCAGTAATGTCGCACGTATTGGTCGACACCGGATCGTCTTTGAATGTGATGCCTAAGAAGGCGATGATGAAGTTGGACGTTAGAGGAATCTTGTGTACGCCCAGTGACTTGGTAGTTAGAGCCTTCGACGGCACGCGGAGAACAGTCTTTGGATCGATCACATTGCCTCTACAGGTGGGGCCGGAGGTGTTTGCAACTGAATTTTATATCATGGATATACAGCCTGCGTACAGCTGCTTGCTCGGACGGCCCTGGATTCATGGGGCTGGGGTAGTCACGTCCACCCTACATCAGAAGTTAAAATATATGGTCGGAGACAGCGTAGTCACCGTATGCGGAGAAGAAGACATCCTGGTCAGCCATTTGTCGTCGTTTAAATATGTGGAAGTCGACGGAGAGATCCACGAGACACCTTGCCAGGCATTCGAAGGGTTGCGTATCAAGGACAAAGGTCCCGGGCCGAGCAAGGTGCCAGAGATAGCTGTCTCATCGTATAAAGAAGCTCAAGCTCTAGTAGAGACAGGAGAAGCAAAGGGCTGGGGCGAACTGCTGGATATCCCTGTGAAGATGGACCGATTCGGGCTGGGGTACCAACCGTCTTCGTCAACACCTGCTGTGGGAGCACCCCGTTTCAGAGGGCCAATAACCATCTCTGCCAGTGGAGTATGTCATGAAACCATCAACGCTGCTTCGGAGTCGGACGAAGGAGACAGCGACTGTGATATGGATGCCTGGATTCAGCCAAGCACACCAGGACAGGGACTGTGCAACTGGTCCATTCAGGAGCTTGTTCCTGTGACTCTTAAACAGTAATGCTTTGCTTTATTAATTGTTGAATAATCTGATGTCTTGCCCGGGGCATCAGGATTTGCTTAGGACTGTGTTGTTATGAACATTGCATGTTGATCATTAAATAAATGGCGTTTTTTCATGTGCAAATACTGTAATCTCTGTCTTTCTTGTTTTATATTTTTCAATAAAATGGCAACGTGGTTATTCGCTTTATACGCATTTTGAAGCACTTAACCATTCCTTTTGCAGGATAACGTTTTCAGATGACATCCTTGAACCACCTATGACTCGTCCCGACTTCGAGCATCCGGTATTTCAGGCCGAAGAAGAGGTTGTCGAAGATAATAACGTTCCTGAAGAACTGTCTTGGTTGGTGAAACAAGAGGAAAGAGCCATTCTGCCTCACGACGAGGTCATCGAAATTATCAACTTGGGGTCGGAAGGGGTTGAGAAGAACATTCGTATCGGGGCCGCACTGCAGAGTGATATCAAGCGAAGACTGGTTGAAATGCTCCGAGAGTATAGTGATGTATTCGCTTGGTCGTATGAAGATATGCCAGGGCTCGATACAGATATGGTTGTGCATCGCCTGCCGCTGAAAGAAGATTGCCCTCCGGTCAAACAAAAGCTTCGCAGAACTCGACCAGATATGGCAGTGAAGATCAAAGAGGAAGTTCAAAAACAGTGGGACGCTGGTTTCCTGGCTGTGACAAAGTATCCCTCATGGGTTGCTAACATCGTACCAGTGCCAAAGAAAGATGGCAAGGTTCGAATGTGCGTGGATTATAGAGATTTGAATAAAGCAAGCCCAAAAGACGATTTTCCCCTTCCTCACATTGACGTGCTAGTTGATAATACTGCTCAATACTCCGTATTCTCCTTCATGGATGGCTTTTCAGGCTATAATCAGATTAAAATGGCGCCAGAGGATATGGAGAAGACCACTTTCATAACACCTTGGGGAACATTTTGCTACAAAGTGATGCCCTTTGGGTTGAAAAATGCTGGGGGCAACGTATCAGCGTGCGATGACGACTCTTTTTCATGACATGATGCATAAAGAGATCGAAGTCTATGTTGACGATATGATTGCCAAATCCCAGACGGAGGAAGAGCATCTGGTGAATCTGCTGAAGTTATTTAAAAGGCTTAGGAAGTTCAGGCTGAGGCTGAACCCTAATAAATGCACCTTCGGGGTGAGATCGGGTAAACTGCTGGGGTTTATCGTAAGTGAAAGAGGAATAGAGGTCGATCCTGCTAACATAAAAGCCATCCAAGAAATGCCGACGCCTAAAACAGAGAAAGAGGTGCGCGGGTTTTTAGGGAGGTTGAACTATATCGCTCGGTTCATATCTCACCTAACTGCTACGTGCGAACCATTGTTCAAGTTGTTGAAGAAAGATCAAGCTGTGACGTGGAATGAAAATTGTCAAAAGGCGTTCGATAAAATAAAGCAGTATTTGCAGGAGCCTCCTATTTTGATACCCCCAGTGGCCGGCAGACCCTTGATCATGTATTTGACGATTCTTGAGGGAAGCATGGGTTGTGTTCTCGGTCAACACGATGAGACAGGAAGAAAAGAGCATGCGATCTACTACTTGAGTAAGAAATTTACAGATTGTGAATCTCGGTATTCAATGCTTGAGAAAACTTGTTGCGCGCTAGCCTGGGCCGCCAAGCGTTTGAGGCAATACATGCTGAATCATACAACCATGCTCATCTCGAAGATGGATCCTATCAAATATGTATTTGAAAAGCAGGCGTTGTCAGGGAGAATTGCCCGTTGGCAGATGGTCTTGACTGAATATGACATCCAATACGTCTCGCAAAAGGCTATAAAGGGGAGTGTGCTGTCCGAGTATTTGGCAGAACAGCCTATTGAAGAGTACCAATCAATGAAGTTTGATTTTCCTGACGAGGATATCATGTACCTAAAGATGAAAGATTGTGAAGAGCCGTTGCCAGACGAAGGACCAGAGTTGGGTTCCAAATGGAAGATGATATTTGACGGGGCTGTGAATGCTTACGGTAGAGGAATAGGGGCAATCATCACTACGCCGCACGGGTCGCACATCCCGTTTACTGCCCGATTGACCTTTGTCGTTACCAACAATGAGGCTGAATATGAAGCTTGCATAATGGGGCTTGAAGAAGCCATTGATTTGCGAATCAAGAATCTGGACGTGTACGGAGACTCAGCTCTGGTGGTGAATCAGATCAAAGGGGAATGGGAGACGCGTCAGCCCAATTTGATACATTACATGAATTATGCAAGGAGATTGTTGCCTTTCTTCGACAAAGTTGAATTGCATCACGTACCGCGAGCAGAGAATCAAATGGCTGACGCCCTCGCCACTTTGTCTTCCATGTACAAAGTCAACTTCTGGAACGAGGCTCCCCGAATCATTATCTCTCGGCTTGACAGGCCAGCTTATGTATTTGCCATAGACGAGGCATCCGACGACAAACCGTGGAATTTTGATATCCTTAATTTCCTGAAGAATAAAGAGTATCCGGCTGGGGCGTCCAGTCAAGATCAGAAGACTCTCAGGAGATTGGCGGGTAACTTTTATTTGAATCCGGATGGTGTCTTATACAGAAGAAATCACGACTTGGTGCTGTTGCGTTGTGTAGACGAAAAAGAGGCAAAGCTGCTCATGGAGGAAATCCACGAGGGTACCTTTGGCACGCATGCTGGTGGGCATGCTATGACGAGAAAGCTGCTGCGGGCAGGTTATTTTTGGCTGACTATGGAAACTGATTGTTTCAAGTTTGCGAGGAAGTGCCATAAGTGCCAAATCTATGCTGACAAGATCCATATGCCTCCAAGTCCTCTGAATGTGATGTCGTCGCCATGGCCATTCTCGATGTGGGGAATCGATATGATTGGAAAGATCGAGCCGACAGCTTCTAACGGGCATCGGTTCATCCTAGTAGCAATCGATTATTTCACCAAGTGGGTGGAAGCGGCGTCTTACGCAAATGTAACTAAGCAAGTGGTGGCCAGATTCATCAAGAGAGATATCATTTGCCGATATGGGATCCCCGAGCGGATAATCACGGACAACGGTTCGAACCTGAACAACAAAATGATGAAGGAGCTCTGTCAGAATTTCAAGATCGAACATCACAACTCCTCCCCTTACCGACCCAAGATGAATGGCGCTGTCGAAGCGGCCAACAAGAATATCAAGAAGATCGTTCAGAAATGGTGGTGACCTATAAGGATTGGCATGAGATGCTACCCTTCGCTTTGCACGGTTATCGTACGACGGTACGCACATCAACCGGGGCAACCCCGTTCTCGTTAGTGTACGGAATGGAGGCGGTATTACCATTGGAAGTAGAGATCCCTTCTCTGAGGGTATTGCGAGATGTTCAGCTGGATGAGGCAGAATGGGTGAAAGACAGGTTGAACCAATTGAGTTTGATGGATGAGAAGAGGCTAGCTTCTCTAGCATACGGTCGTTTGTACCAGATCCGAATGAAGAAAGCGTATGACAAGAAGATACATCCGCGAAGCTTTCAGACGGGCGACCTTGTGCTAAAAAGGATTCTCCCGCCGCAAGCAGATCACAGGGGCAAGTGGACCCCCAACTACGAAGGGCCATACGTTGTCAGGAAAGTCTTCTCAGGAGGAGCGTTGTTGTTGTCCACCATGGACGGTGAAGACTTCACGTCACCTGTAAATTCGGACGCAGTTAAAAAATACTTTGCTTAAAATAGACCTGCTGGACAGAAAAAGAGAGTCCAGGCAAAAATGGGGCATCCTGGCGAACCAAAAAAACAGAATAAAAGGTTCGGGCAAAAGTTAGGGATAAAATTGAAAAAAATGTACACCCGCGAAGTTGAAAACCTACACTGGGCGGCTTCGGCAAAAAGTGGTATCCCGGTGAACTGAAAACCCGTAAAGGGCGGTTCACGCAAATGTTAGGGATTTGAAAAGCAAATGACTGCGGTCCGAATTTGATACCACATTTGAGCATTGGTGCGGGAGAATATATTCGAGGGGTCGACTATCAGATACAATCTCTTCGGAAGTGTGAATATCGGGGAAGCATTAGAGTCGGGCGAGTCATAGGAGGATCAGCTCGTGGTGTTCGTCTGCATCCCGTTGCCGACATGTGTACAAAATTTAATTTGTCAAAATATTTATGCTTCCTGGGCATACTTGTATATCTACTTTGCGTAGCTTCCTCATTTCAGGAGTTACATCCCGTGTACAAAACTCCGCCCATTCAGGGGCCCAATCAATAAAATATGTTATTCAGTACTTGATGCTGGTTCTTTACTGTTTTGCGCATAATAAAACGCCTAAGTTTGTTGAAACTAGCATGTGTATAACATCACTGGCCCTTGCCAACAATTGCTAAAGCTTTGAATTAACTAAAAATAACGTCACTAACCTGAATCGATTTGGTTGCATAGGCTTGTCTTGTCTTGTTTGTGTTGTTGCAGGTTTCATGGCCGTACGAGGAAGATGATCAAAAGATTGCGATAATGAAAGACTCGACCCCCACGCAGGTCATGCATGTTCTTCCTGAAGAAGGACAGAATTCCCCAGCTAGTCGTAGTTTATCCAAAGGACATGCTTCAGCAAAGTCGTTCATCCTCAGCAAAGTTTGGCAATTCCTAGACCGAAGGCTATATTCAGACAGTGCAGCTCAAGCAGAATGGTTTAGCCGCAGAAGATTAATGTTGGTGAGTTGTATTCAGGCAGTTTACCTGTCCCCGCAGGGTCATTTACTCTCCCCTAGCGGAGTCAGTTGATTTTCCCCAAGAGAATCGTCCCATCCCCAGTGGAGTTCTCTTTTCAGCAAGTGTTTTCCTCCCAGTGAAAATCGAAGATTAAGGCTCTCCCCGGCAGAGTTGGTGCGCTCTGGCATTTATTTTGTCAAAATACTGTGTGATATCAGTTCACTCTCCAGCAGAAGTGCATCTGGTATTCCCCGGCAGGGTGTTACTTTAACGAGGTGATTGGATTCAAGTTCCCAATTTCTCAGCTGAGTCGACTTCATCCTTCCAGCAGTTATTTTGTTGGAATAATTCTGTAGCATCTGGCTATCCCCAGCGGAGTTGGCCTTATCTTCAGCATTTATTTTGCTGAAGCAGTTCCTGCACCCAGCAGTTCGAGTCTGCATTCGCATCGGCATATGGTGTCATACTTGCATCCACCAAATAAAAGTGTAGCATTTCCATGTCGAATGGAGCATTGCATCATGGTCGAACGCATGCAATTTGAAACATAAACTAGGTTGACTAACTGTTTGTCCCAAGTATTATTTCTTTTGCGGGAAGAGAGAGCCCTTGCTCAGGTGAATCAATAAACATTCAGGATCTCGACGTGAGACATCCGACGAAGTGTCAGCTTTGGCACTACTCCCCACAGAGTCAGCAGGATAAGTTTCTCTTTGTCCCTAAGCAGAGTTACTTATTTCCCCGCCAGGGTTCTTGTTGAAGTGTCTCTAGTCCGACCAGCGGATTTGTTTCCTTCAAAGTTGTTGTTACGTCAGCATTAAAAGGTTTCAGGAACCAGGATTTCAGAGGCTACCGCCGGTTATCAGAGCAGGCATCCAGTAGTTTGGTTTTCAGATATCCCCAGTAGAGTTAGTCTCAAAGTTGCTGTAACATCAGTGATAAGAAGTTGGCGGACCAATGGAAGGATGAGTCCTAACGTGGACGGGTTTATTGACAGGTTTTTTGCGCTAAGAGAAGTGGGAGTCCTGACGTGGACGTTTCCTCAGTTTGACGATACATGTTAGTCCTAACGTGGACGGATTTGATTTCTTGGTATTGATCGAAGGTGGAGTCCTGACGTGGACAAAGTTGGTTATTCTTCATATTGGTGTCCTGACGTGGACAATTTATTTCCAGCAGATAGCTTTATTCGTGATGGTGAAATGTGCGCCCTGATGAGGACAAGTTTGTAGTTCTTTATGATGACAAGATACGAGAGTCCTGACGTGGACAAATTTATCCTTCTTCGTGTTGTTGGCAAAGCATGAGCCCTAACGTGGACAAGTCTCATTTCCCCAGCAAGTCGAAGACGCGCGAGTCCTGACGTGGGCAAGTTTATTTCTTCAGCAGGTTGAGATATGGGTCCTGACGTGGACAAAGTCTTATTTCCTCAGCGGGGTCCTGACGTGGACAAATCAAGACGAAACGTGAGTCCTGAAGCTTCAGTTCCTTATGTGGAAAAGCAAGTTCAGTCCTGACGGTGACAGACGCAGAAAAGACGAGTTTATTCCTTACGTGGAAAAGATTATTCCTGACGCGGAAAAGTGTGGTCCCGACGCGGACAGATCCAGAAGAAAGTTATTCCTTACGCGGAAAGATGGAGTCCTTAAGTGGACCGATCAAGACGAGTTGGTTTCCTAACATGGACGGTTTTGTTCCTAACCTGGAAGAGTTCACTCCTGACGTGGACGATTTATTTCTGACGAGAGGGCAGACGAGTCATCCCCATCAAAGTTGTTGAAGTTTTTTCCAAATTGGCGAAGCAAGCGTCCTGAAAGTAACTTGGGGAGGTGCTGCAGAAGGCAGTGTGACCTGTTAGTTAGAATGAAGGATGCGGGAAGCGTATCCGGAAGTGTTCCATCAGGTAATTTTCGAGGACGAAAATACTTAAAGTGGGGGAGAGTTGTAACACCCATTTTATTTATTTAGTCATTTTGGTGTTAATTTAATTATTTTATGTTGGTGTGCCCTTAGGTGGGGTGTGTTGCACCCTAAAATTTGCTCAACCTTATTCACTTGGTTTATGTTTCAATATCATTAGCATTCGCATATAGAATCATGTACATAGGTTACTCATCTACATAGCATAAGCATATCAAGTCATCCAATAGGGGACCAATCATTATTCTCATCTCTATGAGCCTATCAAGAGGTTGTTATCCTAATTCAATACCATTCAAGTCATCAGAAAAGAATTTGAAAGCAGGGAGTTCAGTGGATCAAGCATTGAGTATATCTCCTAACTGAGGGTGTCTGAGGATCAACAAGGGAATTATGAGGTGTGAATTGAGAGCATGGGGAGTAGCTAGACATCATGGGAGACTTAGAAAGTCATTTGGAGAAGGAGGCAAGTCATTGATATGATCACAAGAATTGCAGTTGAAGACAGTCAACTAGGGTTTCCTCTGGGTCAACCCTGGGTCAACTCTAGGTCAATTGATTGATTGAAAGGCATTGAGGTCTATTGGAGAGATGTGGGGTTCATTATTTGACATGTGGATAAGGATATGGTGATATGCCAAGAAAAAATCAAGAGAAATCAAGGAGAAGAGGAGTTTCTAAATTAGGGTTTCTGTGTAAAATTCCATAGTTTAGGACAAACTTCCAAGCAAGATAAGTCAAAATGCAAGCTTCAAATGGATCCTTGGCCAACATGAAACTTGTAGAGGATCTCAAGACCTTTAATTTGAGTGGTGGAAGACACTAAGGAGATTTATAGAACTCAAGTTATGGTACTTGCAAGTTACAGGTCATCTGAGGTATCTGAAATTTTGTCTGTAAAAGTGACTTGACTTCCAAGCAATTTTTACCCCTCAAGGAGATTTCAAATGAATTTATGGTCAACATAAGAGTTGTTCCTTATTGTATTAGCTTTGTAGAATGGTATGGTATGCCTTCATAGGATGTGTGGAACTCTACTTATGGTCTTGGCAAGCAAAGGGTATTTTGGTCATTTGTGAATTACAGGTCATTTTAACCTATGCCCAAAACTCATACAAGGAAGCTTCAAATGGAAAACTTTACAACATCAAACTTGTTCCAAATGACATTTTGAGTCTAGAAAAGTGACCATGAGAGATTGGCAAGATTCATAGCACAAGGTTTCAAAATTGTTGGATTTAATGAATAAAAATGGCCTTAAAAATGAGATTTTTCATATATTGGCCAAATGAAGCAAAATTATAGGTCATTTTGAATGGAAAGATCATTTTAAAGACATTGGCTGAAGTGGAATTTTGAGCTTAGATCATGTTTTAAGAGTTATCCATGGTTGCTTGCAATGGAAGAAACATAAACCAAATTCAAGAGAAAGAATGCAAGGGAAACTTCTCCAAGTTTCTAGGAGGTTCTAACCTCACCTATATATTGATAAGGGATAGTTCATGCCATGGTTGGTGATTTCATTTGTTCAAGACCCCAATTTTTACACACTTTCTCATTTTGCATAAGCTTCACAAACTCTCCCAAATCTCCATCAATCCTCTTATCTTTTGATTGAATCTTCATCATCATCATTCAAACACCATAATCCACATCAAGATTGGTAGAATTGGAGGAAGAATTGTGCTATTCAAGACAACCATCCAAATTGCAAGAACTTCTCAAGGACAAGATTCATGAAGTTTACACACTAATCACTGCATACAAAAGTCATCATCAAGGTTACTGAGCAAGTTTCAGTCACTGCAAGCACCAAATTCAAAGAGTTGCATACCTGTTTTCACCAATTGCACCAGGTTTGTTTTCTCTTCGTATTGCATGAATTAGTTAGAATCTTAGGGTTTTGATAGGATAGAATGGTTAAGATAGGATAGAGGATTGATTGGGATGATTTTTGAGAAGTTTCATGAAGTTTGAGCATGATGTATCAATTCTGTTAAGGCTTATAACTCTTGGATTAAGGCACGATAATCATAGGTTAATAGCTTGAAGTGATCAGTGTGAGATATAGAGCATGTTGGGATAGATTTGAGCAAGAATTGAAGCAATGGATATCAGGTGATCATGGTGGAATCAAACTGTTATCCTCATCGGGTTCGATTGTATGTTGAGTTCTAGAAAGAATCATTGTTATGGTTGTGTAGAGGGAAGGAATTAGGGCAAAATTGCTTTTGGAATCATGTGATTTCGTGGTGCATGGAGGGAGAACAGAGAGCTGGAAATTCGCGCATGGTGAGGAAGTTTCAGGACCTAGGGTTTGCTGGAGGTTGAAGACAACCCCTAGGCCACACGATTACATTTTGACCTTTGACTTGAAGACTCATCTGACGGTTGCGATTGAAAGTTCAAAACGGAGGGAGATTTCAAAAAATGAAACGCACCGTTTCATTTAGTGGAGGGAAATGGGCTCAGATGCTATTGACACCCCCACGCGTGTGAAGCCCACTAACTTGAACTGTTTGGCCCTGCTATTCTCACCCCCCATTTATTTCTTTTTTTTAATTCTTTTTAATTTCTTTCATTTTTTTATGCATCTTATAAAAATCATATAAAATTGAAAAATCATTATTTTTTGATGATTCTTTTTGCATAATTTTCTTTAAAGAGTCTAGAAAATTATAAAAAAATAAAAATTGAATTTTATTTTTATTTGATATTTTTCCCATATTTTCCAAATAAATAGCATTTTAATGAGTTTCATTTCATACATAAATTTGTTAATTTTTGTTCTATTAATTGCTTTAATATTTTTTGTCCATTCTTTTTAGGTTGTTTAGTTTAGATATTCAACTTGTAAATGCAATTTAATTCATATTTTTAGAGATTAATTTTAGGTGTTTAGTTTAGGTGAGAACAACATGAACAAATTAGGGTTTTAAGTGACAACTTAGGAGAATTAATTCATTTCCCTTAGGGCTTAGAGTTTGAATAGTTTAGCTATGGGACTATAGGGGCTATGGGTAGTTATTAGATCCCCTTAGAAAAGTCAGGATTCCCCTACTGCTATTAATATACTGTCTATATTTGATTGACTGGTGTGGTGTGCCCTCTGGGGATTATTGCTTGCTTGTTTGGGTGTTGGGATTTGTCTGGGGATTGGGGAAGCTGAAGACTGATGATGATGGAGCCATTGGAGATCCAGAGATTGAAGACCAACTTCCAGAGTTGGAGAGGAGAGTGTTGCCATCAGCTGTTGAGGAGATTAGGGTTTAGGAATTAGGCAGAGCTCTAGAGTAGAAAGCTTGATTCTCAAACATGGAAGGTTTTGACTGCCTCCATTCCTCTCTGTGATACAGAGTCTCTCTGAGACACTCACCCCCTTCCTTTGGAAGGCTTGGTGCTATTGTCTAAGGGATAGAACTCTTGAGAGAAAATGTCTTATGTGTTAGTAGCAGTTGGTTTACCACCATTGGTAGTCAACTAATTGTTTAACACCCAATCCACTCTGGTGATTGATCCCTCAGCTTGGAGGATAAGACTTGAAGAAAAGCCCTTGTAGACTGAAGATTGGTGATCCAAGACCTTGATTGAAGGCTGTGGAGATGGATATTGAGGCTTGCTGGAGCTTGCAGCTGATTGGAGATGACTTGAAGATGGATATTGATGCAGAGCTGCTGTGGCTGTTTATTTTTGCTGTTATTCATTTCTGATGTATTGACTGGTTTTCCTGACTGTATTGTTTGCTGTTTACCCTGTTGGGTTGAAAGTGAAGCCTGTTCACTTTTGCCTATTCTCTTCTAGGTTCGAGGTTGAGTGGGACTCCCTTGCCTCGCTTGTATTGTTGCATTCATGCATTTTACTGTTTTACTGTATACATCTGATATTGTTTTTGTTCCCGTCTATTCCCTTAGGATCTCTGTTTCTCTCTGCGCAAGAGAGGAGCATGATAGACACTAGGTCTCAACCCATGCATGATAACATTAGTTTAGTTTGATTCCCTTCGCAACCGTAGGTTAGAGTTCTGTCTCTTTCTTCCTCAAAAACAAACAAAAAAACACAATAAATATTTCAAACAATAAAAGACACTTCTTCCGTAAAAGAATGTGAACTCATCAAAACGTCATTTTTGTCCGCTTGGACCAGTAATCAGAAGAAAACCTTTTTCAGAAGGAATAAAATCAATCAAGACAGACTTGTGTCGTACGTTTCCCGAACTACGTTTGCTCTGATCTTTCATGCTGTATGAAAGTACGTAGGCATAGGATGCGATATCCTAGCGAGCAACCTTCCCCTCCTTTCCCTTAGGTAGGCGAACTACGTTGACTCTGATTTCTCGTTCCAGACGGGAATACGTAGGCATAAAGTGCGATACTTTGCCGAGTCATTTTCTTTTCTTTTTAACCCTTAACCTGTAGAGTAGATAGAATAACAATCCGTACCAGAAAACAAGCGTGGATCCCGTCGAGTACGACGGACGTGAGGGGTGCTAATACCTTTCCCTTGCGTAACCGACTCCCGAACCCAGGTTTTGGTTGCGATGACCATACCTTTTCCCGTTTTTTGCGAGGTTTACTCTGAGCGTTTCCTTTCCCTCCCGTGGGATAAATAACGCACGGTGGCGACTCTTCTGTTCAGCCGGCGTCGATTTTCGCAGTAGCGAAAGGGTGTGTTGACATGTGATTGGTGAGTATCCTTGATATATAAGGATCATTGGTGATGTGGAGATAATAATATAATAGTTAATAGTAATATTGGTGGTATTATTATTATTATTATTATTATTATTATTATTATTATTATGATTATTATCATCAGTATGAATATTATTGGTGGGTGTCCCTAATGTGGGAGGATTATTGGTGGTGTTTTGGTGAATATAATAATATAGTGTATAATATTGATATTGGTGGGAATATTATTATTATTATTATATTTATTATAGTTACTATTGTTATTAACATTATTATTATTTTGGTGAGATAATAATAGGATTATTATTATTATTACTATTATTATTATTACTTTATTAAAGTTATTAACATTATTATTATTTTGGTGAGATAATAATAGGATTATTATTACTATTATTATTATTATTATTTTATTAAGTTATTAACATTATTATTATTTTGGTGAGATAATAATAGGATTATTATTACTATTATTATTATTATTATTATTATTATTATTATTATTATTATTATTATTATTATTATTATTATTATTATTATTATTAAGTTATTATTATTATTGGGATTAGAGAATTAAAATAGAAACGTGAGGGATTAGTAGTTTTACGATACATTGTGAGAAGTTAGAGAAAGTGGAAAAAGAACGATAGAAAGGAGAGAACGGAAAAGGGAGCAAAGAACGAAGGATACAGGGGAAAATCAGAATTGGCCAAACCTTGGAGGGTTCTTTCATCGATCAACCGATTAACAAGGTAAGGGGGGAGAAACTTGATTTGGGATGGTATATACATGTACAGGGTAGAGGGGATTCCTTAACCCCGTAGGAAAAATCCGATCTATGAAGTTTTATATTGGCATGCTTGTTATTATTGTTGCTGATGATAAATTGATGCTTGACATTGATGAATTGTTGATTGGTATTGGTGAATTTGGTGTATATATATTATGGTAATGTTAGTGAGATTATATGTTGTTACTGCAGTGTTGATAGTAAATATAAATAGAGTTTTGGTGAGATTCTATGTTGTTACTGTAGTGTTGATAGTAAATATAAATAGGGTTTTGGTGAGATTCTATGTTGTTACTGTAGTGTTGATAGTAAATATAAATAGAGTTTTGGTGAGATTTTGTGTTGTTACTATAGTGTTGGTAATGACCAGGATTATAGCTTTGGGAAAATTATGTGTTTTTCCCTGTGATGTTGTTAGTGACTATGGTTAGGACCTTGGTGAGATTCAGAGTGACTCTGAAGTGTCGGTAATGTACCGTAATGTTGGTTCTAGAGTAGGAAATTGATCGATATATGATAATATATATTGTTATGTTATGATTGATGATGATTGTTGTTAATTATATAGTAATCGTTAATGAATTGGTGTTTTGGGATGATTTGGCATATAGGGCATATAGGGTGTTTTACAGTTTTTAGGGAAAATTCCGTATGGCTTTTGAGGTACCGATAAAGTGTGTAGGTGATGATTTTGGGAATAGGAATTAGAAACCTATTGGTTACGGTAATGTGCAAGATTGGTACTAGAATAGACTGAGGATCCGAGTTGAGATGATAGGTACAGTTTGGCCTTGATGCATTGTAAGAATGATGAGTGTGGGAACTAACTTGTGTACTTGGTGATAGTGCATGTTTCCCGTAATAATGATTGGTGGACAATTAGTTGATGTATATGTATGTAGTGATCAGTAAGATCGCGTACCCCCGAGTAGTGGGATGTGTTTGTATTTTGGTGACAGAATATGAACTTGTTTACTATCTGGTTGATTTATATGGTGTTGGTGTATGTTATATCTGTACATATATGCATTGATGTATGATGATATGATCAGGAGGATCGTGTGCACGTTGAGTGCCTAAATATATTAGTTATGCATTGGTGTGTGCATATCATGGTGTTTTGGTGGGATGAATCATGTCTCAGGAGGAGCGTAAGTGATTCATCCGTACTCCTTTGTGGATAATGGTGGGGGATAAATCATGTCTCAGGAGGAGCGTAAGTGATCTATCCAGGTTCGATTGAATGAACCAATGAGTCGGTACCGCATGCATGGTGTTGAGTTGCATATTTGCATTATAATATGTTATATTGTAATTTGAACAGTAGGTTCGTCATATGGAGTTGTTGGGGTGAATATTGGTGTGTTGGTGTGTTTTACTACCTTATTTACATGTATTACATTACCATTATATTCTGATCATTATTTCTCACCCCTTTGTTGTTGTTGTGGTCTGTGCTTCTTCGGAAGTACAGATAATCCAGGTGTTTAGCTAGCTTGGATATTGGTGTGACCGTCGAGTCTAGGATGCTCTGATACGTAACACAGGATATGGGTGTTGTAATTGTTTTATGTCAAACGTGTTGAAATCCTGTGACGTATCATGTTCTGATGTATTTTACTTTATGAAACAAATTCCGCTATATTATTTTGAAAAGAATGAATAAAGTATTTTTATAAAATTTGGAGATGTGTTATCCCACTTTTTGGTGAAAACTCTGATTATTATTATAATATTTATATATTATTTAATACGGGAAGTGGGGTGTTACAGTTGTGACGGCGGCGGAGAGAATAGAGAGAGAGTTAGGGTTTCAGAAAGAGAAGGGAAGAATGAAGGAGATGAGGTCCGTGAGGCCTCCTAGTTGGATCTATGGGCCCAAGGCCCAATTTTCATTTTTTTCTGATACGCCTCCAATTCCTTCGCTGCACCCCCCTCTGTGTGTTTTTTTTGTTTGGTGTTGGGCTAGGCCTAATACTTGTTTACTGGCGCACCCCCAGTTCAACGCTGCACCCCCCTCTTTTTGTTTTTTTGCTGCATTAGCTGTTGGGCTGGGCCCAGTTTTGTCTTATCTTTTTACTAATTACATATCCCCCTGTAATCATACCCCCTCCCTGCATTACATTCATTTTTAATATTTCTTGTATGATTTCTTTTGGTGATATTTTTTAGGGTAGTTTAATCTTAGTTTAGAATAGTTTAAAAATCCTAGAATAGATTTAGTTTTAGGTTGTATTCCTTTAGGAAATTTAGTCTAGATTTCTTTTAGGCAATTTAAATAATATTTTCTAGAATAGAATTTAGTATATTTTCCTTCATAGGAAATTTAGGATATAGTATAGTATATTTTTTAGGAGATTTATCTTCACACATTTTTTTTATGATGTGGATTCTAACAACTTTTGCATTTAAGTTTTCTCTTGTAGGTAAAAGAAGAAGATAAGGCGTCAAGGAAATAATAAAAGACATAAAGGAGAAAATCATAAAGAAGACAAACAAGCAGACGAAGCTTGCACTTGCACGAAGACGAAGACCAACGGAACCCTTTCCGTTCATTTACTTTCGTTTCTTTCGCGACCGTCGAGTGTTGTGAGATCGTTAGATATGTAGAAAAGGTTGTGGGAGATTTCTTTCACTCAACCTGGATGTTTAGCCTCACCCTTTGGGTGACATACGAGGCATCCGCTCCTACGTTTAGGATTTAACGTATGCGTCCCGTTTCAAACCTTTTCTCTTGCTGTTGTGCAATTGAGACCGTTCCCCGTTTTAGCTGTAGTGAGCTGAACTACAGCTGCTCTGATTTCTCGTACTGAGCGAGAATATGTAGGCATAGGATGCGATATCCTAGCGAGCACACTAACAATTAACCGATGTTTTCTCTCGCTGCTGTGCGATCGAGACTGTCCCGCTAACAACTAATCTTCCTTTCTCTTGCCCTTGCGCATTTGAAACTAGACCGTAGTTCTAGGTTCCCGTAGGTTCCCGCACCTCTAAACCAATGACATACTACGTCCGTTCTATCTCAAACAGGTAGCCTAAGTCTCCAAGATTCGAGCAGCATACCCCTAACTGCTGGAATGCGTACGCTAGTATTGTCAACGTAATCTCTCACCTCCTGTGTGATCGAGAACACCTTTTTCTTACCCGTAGTTGGCTGAACTACGGCTGCTTTGATCTCTCATACTTGTTGAGAGTACGTAGGCATAAGACACGAAGTCTTGGCGAGCAAACTTCCCCCGTAGTTTCCCGAACTACGTTGACTCTGACTTTCTCTCTTGAGAATACGTAGGCATAGAGCGCGACGCTCTAGCGAGTCAATTTCCTTCCGTTTAGACCTAGCAGCCTTAGATAAATTGTTTTTGCATCCTTTAGAAAAACAAGCAAGCGTGGATCCCATCGAGTACGATGGACGTAAGGGGTGCTAATACCTTCCGCTTGCGTAACCGACTCCCGAATCCAGGTTTTGGTTGCGATGACCATACCTTTCCCGTTTTTGCAAGGTTTACTCTGAGCGTTTCCTTTCCCTCCTTTGGGATAAATAACGCACGGTGGCGACTCTTCTGTTTTGTCGGCGCCGATTTTCGCAGTAGCGACAGCTGGCGACTCTGCTGGGGACTCCAACGGTTCCCAGCTGCTGAGGACTGCGATGGTTCCTTATGCATGTGGGATCCAACGTCCCCTAAGAGAGTCAATCCTAGCGCTTGTTTGCTTGTCTATTGGGTGTTTATTTTACTTTGCTATTATCTGTTGCTGTTGTGCTGTTGGGTGGGGGATGTTCCTTTGAGTGAGAAGCCAGACCCAGGCTTGACTGCACCTTAGACTTAGAGTGGAAAGTAGTGGGTGCGTACACGCTTTGCATGTACTAGTGTTCCGAGAAATTCACGCTCGGACGAGGTTCTTCTGGTTGACTTCCAGTTCAACCCTTTGGGTTGTGTGGGATGTTGGTTAGTTGGATTGTTGACTCTGGGGACCGATCAATTGGAAGTTGGCTAAGTGAGGCCTCTTCAGGATATGATGATTCCACACCTTCTGGGTATCGTATCATCAATCTTGAAAGTCTGTGACGCTGACGACCGCATAAGATGTCGTACCTTGTCAGATTTAGGTCCATACCCGTGAGTGGGAGGGTTTTTGCAGGAAACTTGACTTCCAGCCTACCCGTTATTTTGGTCTTCTCTTCAGAGCGAATGTACTCGGTCAGCAGTGCAGCAGTATTCAGAGATTGTGTGGGGGTTGTGATCTCGTGTTTGTTGCATATTGCATATCATGTGCATAACGTGTTGCATCATATTGCATATCATTCTCAAGCTAGCCAGAGTTCTTATCCAGCCGTTGTTTGATTTCAGAAGGTGATTATCCGGTGTTTGGCCTGAGCAACTGTTGATTGTTAGAAGACGACCAAGGGATTGAAACAGATTTGAGTAGATTTGAGCAGAATCGAGCAGTGAAGTCAGTTGAAGGTTATTGGTAGCTATGTCAGAGAGCAAATTCCAGTCTGCTAACGCTTTGTCAGGGTTCACTATGACGACCAACCCTCTGTATGATTCTATGGAAGACTTTCCGCAAGTGGACAATGTTACTGCAGACCAAGTTGTGCAGCCTTCTGTTGAGAACCGAGATCGACGTGAGCAGTTTGTTGTCCGAAATGACCGTGCTCCTCCTGTTAACAATCAAGGTGTTGCTTTCCCTATGGTGAATCCTCGAAAAGATATCCCGGTAGCCAGAACCATAGACCCAAGAGCTCTTGAATGTGATAGAAGGCTCCGAGTGTTGGAAGAAGGAGTTAAAGCTTTGAAAGTCAAAGATGCTGTTAACCTGAATGCTGCAGACATGTGTTTGGTTCCTGGCCTAGTTTTGCCTTATAAGTTCAAAGCGCCGAGATTTGAAAAGTAGGAAGGAGATAGTTGTCCGAAGCAACATTTGGTGATGTTCTGCCAAAGAATGACTTCGTTTGTGAAAAACGACAAGCTGATGATCCATTGCTTTCAGGATAGTCTGACTGGGGCATCTTTGAGGTGGTATATGCAGTTAGAAAGTAATCAAATTCGATCATGGGTGGATTTAGCCAGAGCTTTTCTGAAACAGTATGACTACAACCTAGACATGGCTCCTCATCGCATGCAGTTGCAATAATTGTCTCAAAAGAACGATGACCCCATCAGGAAGTATGCGCAGAGATGGAGAGAATTTGCTGCCAGAGTATAACCACCACTTTTAGACTGAGAGTTGACAAGCATGTTTGTAGGCTCCCTGCAGAGTCCGTACTACGAAAGAATGCTTGGACTTGCGTTAAATTTCTCTGACTTGGTAAGATTGGGAGAACGCCTTGAGTATGCCACAAAAATTGGGAAAATCCAGATTGTTTCAAACGGTCAGGCTAGTGAAACTGAATCTCTCCATGACTATCAGAATGAAGAAGGAGTTGTGATTAATGCAATCATGCCATATGTTGGGTATCCTCGAGATGAATTGGTGAAATCTGTTGGATCAGTATCTCCTGTGCCTTGTTATGCTGGACAGACAACTGTGCCTAGGGCACCATATCAGGAACGTCATGTCGCTCCCCTTGCAAATCAGCGAACTCGTGGTCAAGGTTATCAGAATCAGCGTCAGAATCAGAATCGACCTCATAACAACTTGGAACGAAGGAATGGGCTTTCTCATCCAGTTCCTATGCCGTATAGCCAACTGTTGCCATCCTTGATCCAAAGTTCTTTGGTGGAACCTAAAGCTCTTAAGCCTGTGCCAGAACCTTACCCTCCTGGGTACAATCCCCACGTTCAATGTGGTTACCATGGCGGATCCCCAGGACATTCAACTGAAGATTGTAAAGCATTTCAAGCAAAAGTACAACAGTTGATCGACCAAGATTGCATTTCCTTTCGAGAAGGATTTCTGTTTGTTCATACCAACTTCTCAACTGTCTAAGCTCGTAGATTCAGAGTTTGTTTTCAAGATGCCAGTGATCCAGACAGGTAGGCGCCCTCAGCATTGGCAGTCCTCAGACTTTTATATCATTTGCATTTGTAGTTTCTTTTCTGTTAGTTACTACTTGCTGTTAAACATTGTGTGTTTCGAATGGTAATATTGATAAAGTGATTATGCATTTTTCTGAATTAATCATGTCGCCGTCGCTCATTTATTGCATTGCACTGACACTTGCATTTTATTCACTCCACTTTGTCACTGTGATTAGCAAAGATTGGAGGGAGGATGACGAAACTAAACTCATAACCGATGATCGTATGCTTTCAGATAAAACCTTGCCGATGACGTACAAGGCATTGTTTCAAATTCCCCAAACACTGGAGATATAAGGAGTTAGTCCCTTGTTAACCACTTCGAGCCAGGAAGTAGAAGTTTTTTCGGACTTTTTAACCCTCATATCTTAACCCGGGGCAGGGTAGTTGTCAGTTAGCTTGACCTAGCATTCAAGTCTTATAGAGGAGTGTTGCCTTTCGAGGACCAATCAGTTTATGCCTCTCAAGAGGTCGTACCTCGTCAACCACAGTGGTTAAACCTCACCAATCAGGAGTGAGACGGTTACAATCCTTTCGGAGCAATCAAGACAACCAGTGTCACACGACTTTGTTCCAAGAAAAGAAAGAAATAAGAAAGCCCGCTAAGTAAAAAGAAATGAAAAAGCTGGAAAGCTAATACTTAGGCAAAAATCAGGGCATCCCGCTGGACTTCAAAAGAAAACGAAAAAAATAAAAAGAACTCAAAAGGAGTCAGTCCAGGAAAAAATTAGGGAATCAAAAGAATGAACAAGAAAGGATATCAATAGAAAAATCCTCAGATAAGGACAAAGTCGTGTATACAGACACCGAAAACGAAAAGGAGTAATTGTCACTCCGAAATTCTTGTGAGTTCCTTAACTGTGGTTCTTACCATTCAACATACCTCTCGAAGAGGCGAGCGCTTGTGCCAAGTTAACTGAACATTAGGATCGGAGATCATCACGTAGAAGGGGTGGGTGCAAATCATAATTTGAGCCAAATATCCTTTGTTTCACGAACCGTGAACCCGACCGCGATACAGCCCTTAAAAGACCTAATTGAGGTAGGGTTTATTCTGAAAGTGCATTATGATAAGGTTGGGTAACCTGACTCCTACATGATTTGCTAGTCATATCCTTGTTGTATTTTTCACTGATCAAATCAACACTACGTTTGAACTCTGGTTCATTTGTCACTCACAATCATGACATATAAATGAGTGACAACACAAAATTTTTTCAAAATTTGCATAAACACTGCATTATAATTACCATTCGTGAATAAACAATTTTACTTGCAGGTCAGTAGTTGGCATGAAGGAAATTCCAACAAGGAATAATCGAACAGGACTGAATAATTCAGCAGTCTGGATCAGAATGGTGTATGTTGTGAAACCCTGTGAATCCGGGGCATTGACTTTCAGTGAGTTCAGAATCAGTTAGTCTGAGGACAAATCCCGAAGCTTCAGTTGATCAGGGGCAGTTTGTTTGAGAAGCAGTTGATTAGATACGAATCTTCTCGAGAGCCAATCAGGGGAAATTTTACAGAATGATGTGATTTGAGGGCAGATACTTCCAGTGTGTGATCAGATCAGGTTAAGTCGCTAGAACGCTCATTCAGGGGCAAGTCACTACAGAAATGTTGAAATCAACCGTGCTAAAAGTTGGTTAATTGAGAATGAGTTTTCTTGTCGTACAGATACCGGGGCAAATAATCTCGAGGTCGTCTCGTGGCAAGCTGTTCAGAGTGATACTCCCAAGAGTTAGATTGGGGAAAGTTGAGTGCACTAGGGCAAGTTATTCAAGCCAGTCTGTTTATCCCCAGCCAGAGTTGAGTATCGGGGAATCGTGTCATTACCCTTATAAAAAAAACTTAACCTTCTGAAAAAGCCTTACTGTCATTGGATCGTTATCCTACGGTTTAGTAGAAAGTTTTTAAAACATAGCACCCAACTTGACTTGTTCAGTTCATAATGGGAAATATCAAACGCATAATCATATATTCATCAATAGGAATCATCAAGAATGGCAATAAATAAAACATGTTTATGACAAGGAATCGTAAATCCTATTTCTTTCCAAAAATACTCAGACACATTGATGTAAGAACGGAAAAGATTTCATCATACACCAATTCAAAAAAACATAATTCAATTCACAAGACACTATAATAGGATTCACATCATAGAGAAGAAAAGGGCACGAATTCAAAATTCACACATAACTACACATTTCATACCACTAAACTCCAAGGAAGATTATTAGCAATTAACTAAAACACACTGATCCACAGAAACAACCACACATCAAAGAAAAGAAAGTCACCATGTCAAAAATCTCATAAGAATAGTATATAAAAAGAAGAGGATGACAACAGTAAGCATAAATCGAAGAAGAAGCAGATGAATACGTATTGCGGTGAGAATCGTGATGTCAAGCTATTGATTAACTTGAATATTAATTCATTAAATTCATAACCGTACTTTGATTTATCTAATGGAAAGGTTAAAGAAAGAAATAACTTTTGCACGATGTAACAACAACGCTAAGATATCGGGGATCGGGGGTTGGTTATGCCTAGGGTAGGTATTTCACATCCTAAACATCTATAGTACTTTATAGGAGACTTTTGTGTGTGTGTATGATAAACTTGCTATGGTTTGAAAATTTAGACATGTTAACAAACATATATGAATGATACAAGATCAATATCACAAGAAAAATCAAGTTATAAGTTGAAAAAGTTCAAGAACACCAAGGTAAAAACCCTAAAAAACACATGCTATTCAAGTGGATCAAAGTCTTTCTACGATAACAATCCTTGAATTATTTCTTAACTAGATGAAAATAGACATGTTAAGGAGTATTTTGAAAAAATAATGGCATCAATAGCACAAAAATGAGCAAGTTATGATCATTGAAAGTTGGTGTACCAAGAGGGCAAAAACTAGGGCAAGACAAGGCCACAACCTAAGGCCATTTGCATGAAGAATTGGAACTCAGCCAAATCTTAACCAAATGAGGTGAAACAAAAGTGAAAATTGTGTATCTTTGAACATAGAATTCAATGGTACCATTTTTTCCATACCATACACTCACAAGAAAACTCGATAGCATCAAGGTTTAGGCAAGTTTGGTGACAACCAAAAGCATGAACATGCGAACAACATAGTGTAGTGGTGTGCTTGGTAAAAAAAGTGTACAAAAATCACATATACATCATATATAGAGGTTAGCATAAAAGAAATCAAGAGATGCACACATGGTTTGACAGATTGGATGCATCATGTAAAAAATGACTAGGTTGGGCCTAGTTTGTGACTTGATTTGTAACCTGAGTTTGACAGTTCAAAAACTACATGTTTTGCTGCAAGAAATGGTTCATACATGAAACATAACATGAATAAAACATGTTCAAACAATGTACAACACAAATTCATAGCTAGAAGTCATGGTAGTATATGAAATGCAAGTTGAAAAACTTACCTCTTGTAGCCTTGTGTTGCAAACTTGGGAAGCAAGAAAACTAGAGATCCTTAAAGGTCTTTTATGGTCTACAAATGCTCAAAGGATGATAATAAGATGCTCCAATTGAACCTCAATCAAGCTAGTGGGAGAAATTCCTTGTAAGTGAAGAAAAATCTTCAAAATCCAAAGATTTCCAAAGCCAACTCACTCAATCCTTGTTACAGAAGTGTGGAACCATCATGTAAAGTTTATATATGTCAAATATGAATTTTTAGAGGTCTCAAAGCTCAATAAAATGCAAGGGATCAGTGGCTGCTCTTCAAAGTGCAGAAAAGTCAATAAATGAGCTTTTGAGGGTTGACTTTTTTATTAGCTGAGTTTCTGGACAAGGTGAGGGTCTGGAAAGCTCTAACATATAATTTGTGATGTGTTTGAAGCTTTTTTTGAGTTTGAGGATGTTTGGAAATGGTTTTGGAAAAGAAAATGCAAGGCAGATTTTGAAGTGTTTGGAAACTTGGTGAAAATTTGTATGATGCTTGAGACTGGGTGGGAGGAAGAGTTTCAGCTATTTTTAAGCATTTAAATGGTGTCTTTTTGGATATAAGAGTGAGTTTCAATTTATAGGCACATGTCTTGAGCAAGAGGTATGGGCAGAATGTTGTAAAATGCCAAGTTTAGCCTTCCATCACGAAAATCTTGGAGTTTTTCAATGCAATCTACATTTCTGACCTCAAGCAACTCTACCAAGAGCTTCTCCATGCCCTATAGGTTATTTTAATCATGATGGAGAGGGTAGGAGGTGATTGGTTGTATCCAAGTGTGTGGTTTGATGAGGGCAGCCACCATTTTTCTCTTTCTTCATTATTCACTTTTGCAACTTGCATTAAACAATGGTTTTCTTCAATTCTTGTGCCAATTTCGTGGGAGTTTATGTTAAACACGTTAAAAAGAAATATAAACATCATAAATGAGTCTTAGTATTTGATTAGAATTTATTTGGGAAGCTTTGTAATCAAAACACTCATGTTGAACTAGTTTTGCAAAGTGAGTTTTTGCCAACATGTGGACCTTGGTTCTCTCTGACCATGAAGAGTTATGGAACTCAGTTATACTCTTTAGAAAGCCCCCATTAATTAATCCAACATTGATATTTGATTTAGTAACCCAGTCCTATTGAAACTAGGTCAAAAACCCTTGTGAAAATGTTGAAATCTTAACTTACAAGTCAAGAAATCTTGAAATTTCTGTGTATTTTCCCCCTCTTGCCTTGTTTTTGCTCATAACTCAAAATATATGCATTTTATGCTCATTAGTGCCTATATCACTTTTGAAGAACTAATTGAGACCTTTCCTACAAGCTTTGAATCACTCCATTTTGATGTGTGATTGAGAAGTTATGGTCTGACCCTTTTCAGAACCCTAATTTCCCAACTTTTCGATTTCTTCTCAATTCTTGATCAATTGTTCACCAAAATTCACTATTCGATATAAAATGATGTTGTGAACATACTTGGATTCAATTTTGGGTTAAAAACCTATTGTTCAATGGGTTGACTCAGTCAGACAAACAGAACAACCAAAAAACTTCTGAATCGACAATTGGTGTTCTGGGTTCCCTGAGGCCTTGAAACTTCTTGGGTAGACTTCCTTGGGTCATATGAGAAACATAGACCATGATTCAAGCTTTGGAACACCCATTAGATCAAAATTCAAACTACATTTGACTTTCCCAATCAGAAACCCTAATTAGGGTTCTTGTACTGCACTGTTCTTCTTTCAAGCACAGTGCTAGTAATGGGGAGAACGGGTAACGACCATGTTTCATAGAAATAACAATTGGCTTTCAAGCAATGCTAGTAACTACTGGACTTATACTGGGGAAGTCCGTAACAACCAAACCACATACCAATAACAATTGGATTTCAAGCAATGCAGTAACTACTGGACTTTCAGAGAAATATTGGTGACAGCCAAATAAAAGTACAAATAACAATTGTATTTTAAACAATGCTAGTAACTATTGGACTTCAACGGGGAAGTCGGTAACAACCGAACCACATATCAATAAAAATTGGATTTCAAGCAATGCCAGTAACTATTGGATTTCCAGGGAAATATTTGTGACGAACAAATCAAAGTATCAATAACAATTGGATTTTAAACAATGCCAGTAACTACTGGACTTTTTGGGAAAGATTGGTGACAACCAAAACAAAGTACCAATAATAATTGGATTTTAAACAATGCCAGTAACTAATGGACTTCAAAGGGCAGATAGGTAACTACCATATCTTATACCAATAGCGATTGGATTTTGAAAATATAGTAACTACTATGTCTTAGCAGAGTCTGTTAACCAACAGAAGCTCAACTAGGCGTAGATTTAAGTAAACACCGAATCCCAAAGGTAAGTATTAATAACAATTAACATCTTGGTAGACACCAATAAGAAATATCAGATATTGCTAGTTACAACTAGTCTCCATGGGGATATAAGAATTTATCACAATAATACTTTATCCAGATAACTTGACCAAGTTGCGGTAACAAACCACAAAGTGAGCCCATGACAACAGATTTGGAGCAAAAGGATTGGTAACGACCAAAGGATCTCAAAGGCTACGGCCAGAACAAAAGCATGCAAACAGATGTGTATGCTAATGGTATGATGCAAATGTAACTGCACACCGACTCACGGGGGAGAAGGAAAATAAAGGAAAGATGACAATCTAACTTCAAAGGAGAGAAGACTAATCACACCTAGTCCCAATATTACTACTCAAAATAGAATCTTTCACTAGGAGAGCAAATCAATTCTCTAGAAGGGATCTGGTCACTGCTTTGGCGATTTTGCAGAGGAGAAGTCACGACTTCTGTAGCACGGTGGTCTCTGAGTAAAACCTTATCTAAAAATGGTGTTAATATTTCTATTGCTCTAATCTCTCGAGAGGAGTCTAGACCGTCATGTCATACCTTTAAATTTACGACTTGTTTGTTAGATCAGTTTTTTACAAAACAGTTTTGTTTTATTTCAAAAACACTTTGCTTTCAAAACTCATTATTAATGAATAAGTGAAATTTACATAAGAAAAATACAGATCTCGACAATGATTGGCCCAAAATCTAATTTCATTAATAGGCGAGAACCTTACAAAAGGAGAGGTCTCGGGAACAATTACAATTGGAAAAATGGCAAAACAAAACAAATCAGGTCACAAAATCCAACAATGATCTAGCCCTACTAACTAGTACTCCATCTGATTCGATGCTTCTGACGAGAATGGAGGATGGTGAGCCTCTTGATTATCTTTCGGGGACTTAACAACTTCTGATGCAGTGAAAGCCTTACCCCTAACTTTTTCCTAAATTTCCCTTTCGGGTTTTCGACTCAGCAAGTCCTCTTTTAGGCATAGTATTTCCTTACCGCATCCGTTTTGATTGGGTACTTAAGTTTTTCACAGTCCATTGTCTCGAGAATTAGCGAGCCTCCAGAGAAAACAGTTTTCACAAAAAAGAGGCCATCTTAGTTGGGAATCCATTTTCCGTGCATATCTATTTGAATTGGCAGGATCTTTTTGACCACGAGTTCTCCTTCCTTGTATTCTTTGAGGTGGACCCTTTTATCAAACGTTTTCTTCATCCTTTGCTGATATATCTGACTGTGACACATCACAGTCATCCTCTTTTCATCGATGAGATTTAGAGATTCGAATCTTTCCTTTATCCATTCAGCTTTTTCGAGCTCTGCTTCTATCAAGACCCTTAGCGAAGGTATCTCAACTTCGACGAATAATATTGCATCCATCCCATAGACAAGGGAATAATGGGTTTCCCCTATTGAAGTGTGCACCAATTATCTGTATTTTTGTAAGGAAAATGGTAACGTTTAGTGCCAATATTTGTAGGTTACAACCATCTTTTGCACTATCTTCTTGATATTTTTGTTCGTAGCTTCAACAACACCGTTTATCTTTGATCTGTACGGTGAAGAATTGTGATGTTTGATCTTGAAACTATCACAAAGCTTTTTTATAGTTTTGTTGTTCAGATTTGACCCATTGTCAGTGATAATTTGATCAGGGATGTCGTACCAGCAGATAATATCTTTCTTGATAAAACAGGAAACCACATGTCTGGTTACAGTTGCGTAAGATGCAACTTCTATCTATTTGGTGAAGTAGTCGATAGCGACAAGGATGAAACGGTGATTGTTGGACGCTTTGGGCTCAATTTCTCCAATCATATTTATGCCCCACATTGCGAATGTCCAAGGCGATGTCAATAAATTAAGAGGATGTGGAGGAACATGCACCTTGTCAATGTAGATCTGGCATTTGTAGCATTTCCGAGCGAAAAGGATGCAATCTATTTCCAGAGTCAACTAGTTATAACAAGCCATCAAGATTTTATTTTCCATGACATGGTCGCTCGCATGAGCTCCAAAAGTACCTTCCTGCACATCTATTATCAATAGGTCTGCCTCTTTCTCGTCAACACATCAGAGTAGGACCATATCATGATTTCTTTTGTACAAAACATTGTTGCTGATGAAGAACTTAGATGACAATCTTCGTATAGCCCTGATCAGTGCATGTTTATGCACATTCTCTTATATTTTTACCTAGGAATTTCATTACTTTATTTTGATTACTCTTATGTTTTTATATTTTACTTTATTTTTGGTTTAATTTGATTTTCGCACTTTATTTTTCAGCTTTAGCAGTCTGCACGGAAACGATCATAACTAGAGTTTCGGGAATCCGTTTGAGGCGTTCTAAAAATCGTCGGAAAGCTAAGAGAGGGAGAGAGAGAGATACAAATTTCATGTTGGAGTCAAAGTCAGATTCGGAACACATTTTCCCAGAATATTTGTTGAAGTTACAACATTAGGAATTTGTTTTAGTTTGGGTCACGTTTTGGGTCTGGGTTATGTTTTCGACCCAGTTGGGTTATGAACCGAATTTGTTTTCTTTTTAGAGAGAACTACCTCGTGTTACTAGTCATTCCATATGACACATGGAGAACTAATGGAGAACTAATACCCCCGGGAAAAATCTGTTGTGTACGATTTCATCACTTTGAGGTTATTATAATATCAATTTAAATCTGATTTCTTTCAATCCCTTTCTATGAAGTCATTTTCTTAATTTTATTGCAATTTTTTTCTTATTCAATTGTTTTTTATATGATATAATTGATTAAATTCGATTGTATGCATGTTCCTAAATTTAATTGCGTGTTATCGTTTGCTTAATTCGTTAATTCGTCATATTCTTAACCGTTTGCTTAATTTGGTAAACAGGAACATAATTCATTTGATGTTGATAAGCGCTTGTATGATTAATGTCATAATCGAATAGGATTGGAACCGCTTAGGGATTGATGTTATAATAGTCGATGATAAGTCGGAACCCGAATCAGTAGGATTAGCCGTTTCAACTTATTACTATAATCACTTATTTCAAAACAGCTTATTTCAATAATCACTTTTGTTAATCACTCTTTCTTAATAAGAAACCTAAACCCCCTCTTATTTCATTACTTTAATTGGTTAATCACTACAAGAATCCTTGCGATACGATATTTTGAGTTACTGTCGTTGTACTACGTTTTCACAAAAAAAACACTCGTATTGATCCGCGCGCGACACCGGATCAAATTGATGTCGTTGCCGGGGATTCTTGTCGTTATTAATCAATCTTAGAGTCATAGGGTTAGTGTCCTCGAGTCTATACCTTAGTTTCCTCGCGGTTTCGTCCAATTCGCATTTTAGAGTCCAAATCATAAAACAAATCTGTTTTTTTTTTTTTTGAAAATTTCTTTCAAATCGAAATTTGTTCCAGACATTTGAAGCAGAACAATTTCTTAGTTTCCGATGGAGTAGTTACGGGAGGTGTGCTTTCAAATTCCCAAATTCATCATTTTTCTATTTTTAGGTATTTATTTACTGTTTTCATATAGTCGAAAAAAATCAAAAAAATCTCAAAACTATATTTTTGTCATTAGATTAATTTTGGTGTTAGTTTATTTTTCTGAATTTATTTTGATAGATTACGTTCTTCGTGTTTGTTTTTTACTTTTAGGGACATTGTTGGCATTTTGAATATTGTTGTTGCATTGTTGTGCATTAGTCATGGCAACTAGATCATCTTGTTCTGAACTTGTTGCTTTTGATCCTGAAGTAGAGAGAACTTTGCACACACGACATAGAACAGTCCAGGTTTCCACTAGTTCACCACCACCACCCACCATTGAACTTGATTTTGATTTTGAAATGGATGATAATAGAACCTTAAGGCAATTAGCTGCTCCTGATGTGAATTATAACGGTTTGTGTATTGGGTATGTTGTTGATGCTGTTCCTTTTGAATTAAATACGGGTTTAATCCATTTGTTGCCCATGTTTAGTGGTCTTGCAGGTGAAGATCCTCACAAGCATTTGAAAGAATTTCAAGTGGTGTGTTTCACACCATTGAAGCCTGAAGGGATCAATAAAGATCATATTAAACTTTGAGCTTTTCCTTTTTCATTGCAGGGTGCGGCAAATGATTAGATATATTCCCTCGAGCCAAATTCAATTGCAAACTGGAATGCTCTGAAAAAAGTGTTCCTAGAGAGATACTTTCCTGCTTCTAGAGCTACCTCAATAAGAACAGAGATTTGTGGTATTAGACAGGGTAATGAGTATTTGACCGAGTATTGGGAGAGATTCAAACATTTGGTTTCCAGCTGCTCTCAGGACCAGATCACCGAGCAACTACTCAACCAGTACTTTTATGAGGGGTTGTTACTGATGGATAGGAACATTATTGATGTTGCTAGTGGTGGAGCACTTGTTGATAAGACTTCAGCCGCTTCCAAGGCTCTAATTGAGAACATGTCACTCAATTCCCAACAGTTTACAACAAGAAATAATTTTGTCCAGAGTGTGAACGAGATTCACGTATCCTTTCATGTTTCTCACTCCGACAAAGCCTTCGAAAATAGAATGAGCGAGCTGAAGGACTTAGTGCAACAGTTGATAGTCGTAGGTAAGGCTCAAGCAACCCAACAAACCCAAACACCAAGGTTATGTGGTATTTGTACCTCTTCTGATCATCCTACTGATACATGTCCTATTATGCAAGATGATAAGCCTACCGAATTACCTTCAGCTTATGCTGCAGCCCTTTACAATCAAAGTAACAACCAAAACCAATACAACATTCCTGACTTGTCCACTAATAAGTACCACCCGAATTGGAGGAACCATTCCAACCTCCAATATGGAAACCCACAAACCATCCAACAATCTAACCCACCTCAAGCGGCTGCCCCTGCACCTTCCGGACCTTCTTTAGAGGAACTTGTTAAACAAATGGCTGTCAACAAACTTCAGTTCCAACAAAGGACCGATGCTAGCATCCAGACCTTGAACACGCAGATGGGATAACTTGCTACTCAAATAAATAACATGCAAGCCCAAGGGTCGAACCAACTTCCAGCCCAAACAATTGTCAATCCAAATGGTCATAATGCTAACGTGGGTGCAATTTCTTTAAGATCCGGAAAAGTTACAGAACCAGCCCCTAAAAAAATTAAAAAAATCATTGAGGTAACTTCTAAACTTCCTACTTCTGAACCTCACCCAGCTTAACTTTCTTCTCCTTCTTTTGTTGTGGTCGAAACTAAAAGAAAAAGAAAAGAAAAAGAGTATGTACCACCAGTCCCCTTCCCACATAGAGTTCTGAAAAATAAGAGAATTGAGGAGGGAGACAAAGAAAGATATTAGATGTTTTCTGAAAAGTTACGGTAAACATTCTGTTACTTGATGTGATTAAGCAGGTTTCTAACTATGCTAAGTTTCTGAAGGATTTGCGCACCAACAAGAGGAGGATGAAGGGAAGTGAGAGAGTCAATTTGGGAAGAAATATTTCTTCCTTTATTCATCCCAGGCCTTCATTTGAAAAAATTTACAGGCGAAGGAAATGTTTCAGCCCTTCTCACTACTTCGGTCTTGCCACAAAAGTGCAAAGACCGGGGGACTTTTGTTATCCCTTGTACCATCGGGAATAGTAAATTCGATGACTGCATGCTTGATTTAGGAGCGAGCATTATTGTTACGCCTACTTTTGTTTATAATAACCTTTGTCTTGGTCCTTTGCAGCCTACAGGTTTAATCATTCAGTTGGCGAATAGGAGCAACACTCGCCCTGCCGGCGTAATCAAAGATGTCCTTGTTCAAGTTAATGATTTGATTTTTCCTACAGATTTTTACATTCTTGACATGGAAGGAGAAACAAAGTCCAACAAAGCTCCCATCGTATTAGGAAGACCGTTCATGAAAATGGAAAAAACAAAAATTGATGTTGATGATGGAAGCATGTCCATGGAGTTTGGTTACATTGTCGCAAAATTCAACATTTTTGATGCCATGAAACATCCATTGGAGGAACATTCCATTTTTCATATTGGATTAATATCTGAGCTGGTTGAAGACACTTGTTCTGAATTATTTTCACTTGATTTTCCATCGCTTTCTGGTTTTGATGATGTTTATTCATGTTCTGATTGTACTGACACTAACCTTTGTGTTGTGTGTGCTGAGATTGATGTTGCCTTGCAAGCTGATATATTTCCTACAGGTGAAGCTGTAACCGATGAAGTTGTTTTTGTAGCTGATGCTCTTGACATCCCGCCTGATGCTCCTTCCATGTGTATGCACATAATTTTACTTAAGGATGGTTCAAAAACAGTAAGGCAGCCCCAAAGGAGGCTTAATCCTTTGATTCTCGATGTTGTGAAGAAAGAGGTAACCAAACTCTTGCAAGCAGGTATCATTTATCCTATCTCTAATAGTAAGTGGGTAAGCCCAGTGCAGGTTGTACCTAAGAAATCTGGACTTACAGTTGTCAAAAATGAAAAGAATGAACTTGTTCCCACTAGAGTGAAGAATAGCTGGAGAGTTTGTATTGATTACAGGAGACTAAACTAGGCTACTAGAAAGGATCACTTTCCTTTACCGTTCATCGACCAAATGCTTGAACGGCTAGCTGGTAAATCACATTATTGTTTTCTTGATGGCTTTTCAGGTTACTTTCAGATTCATATTGCAGCGGAAGATCAAGAGAATACCACTTTTACTTGTCCCTTCGGTACTTTTGCTTATAGGCGGATGCCTTTTGGTCTTTGCAATGCTCCTGGCACTTTCCAGCGTTGCATGCTTAGTATCTTTTCTGATTTTATTGAAAATTGCATGGAAGTCTTTATGGACGACTTCACTGTCTATAGTTCCTCTTTTGATGCATGCTTGAACAATTTAAGCTTGATTTTAGAAATATGCATCGAAACTAACCTTGTTTTAAATTTTGAAAAATGTCATTTTATGGTTAAGCTGGGAATTGTTCTTGGTTACATAAATTCTGAAAAAGGAATTTCGGTTGACCCTGCTAAGATTGATGTGATTTCTACACTACCTTACCCATCTTGCATTCACGAGATTCGTTCTTTTCTTGGTCATGCAGGTTTTTACAGGCGTTTCATCAAGGATTTCAGCAAGATAGCTCTTCTGCTGTCAAACTTGTTGAAGAATGACGTCACTTTCCACATCGATGACAAATGCAAACAAGCGTTTGACTTCTTGATGAAAGCATTGACCTCCGCTCCCATAATCCAACCCCCTGACTGGACCCTCCCTTTTGAGCTTATGTGTGACGCTTCGAATTATGCTGTTGGGGTTGTCCTTGCACAAAGAGTTGACAAGGCTGCCCATGTTATTTACTATGCTTCTAGGACTTTAGATTTTGCACAGTCAAATTACACTACTACTGAAAAAGAACTTCTAACTATTGTTTTTGCTCTTGATAAATTCAGATCTTATTTGCTAGGTTCCAAGGTTGTTGTTTTTACTGACCATGCAGCTTTAAAGTACCTATTGAAGATGTCGGATGCAAAAACGAGGTTAATTTGGTGGATGTTATTGCTCCCAGAGTTTAATGTAGAGATTAAAGACAAAAGTGGAGCTGAGAACTTAGTGGCTGACCGTTTGAGCAGGATTGAGAGAGAAGAAGATCCCATTCCTATTCAGGATGACTTTCCTGATGAGAAGCTTTTAGTTTTGCATGGTATTACACCTTGGTTTGCTGATATTGTTAATTACCTTGTTGCTGGTGTTTTCCTACAAGTGCATCTAGATCACAGATTCATAAACTCAAAAGTGATGCCAAATATTATGTTTGGGATGATCCATATCTTTGGATGTTTTGTAGTGATCATGTTATTAGAAGATGTGTTCCCGGCTATGAGATTGAATCCATTTTAAAATCTTCTCATGCATCTCAAGTCGGAGGACATTTTGGCCCTCAAAGAACTGCAAGAAAAGTCCTCGACTCAGGTTTCTATTTGCCAACTACTTTTAAAGATGCTTATGAGACTTACCGCACTTGTAAAGAGTTCCAGATAGCAGGTACAAACATCACTCGCAAGAGTGAAATGCCTCAGCAGCCTATGCTTGATGTATGGGGAATCTACTTCATGGGTCCCTTTCCTGTATCGTTTGGTTTCCTTTATATTTTTCTAGTTGTTGATTATGTTTCAAAGTGGGTAGAAGCTATCCCCACTAGGACTAATGATTCTAGAGTTGTTGCAGATTTTGTCAAGTCTAATATCTTTTGCAGGTTTGGAATACCGCGAGCTATCATCAGTGACCAAGGCACTCATTTCTGTAACCGCACCATGGAAGCTTTGCTCCGAAAGTATGGAGTTGTGCACAGAGTCTCTACTGCATATCACCCACAAACTAATGGGCAAGCTGAGATCTCAAACAGGGAGATCAAACAGGTTTTAGAGAAAATGGTGCAACCAAACAGGAAGGACTAGAGCCGTCGTCTAGAAGACACACTTTGGGCTCAGAGAACAGTTTTCAAGACACCCATTGGGATGTCTTCTTATCGACTTGTTTTTGGTAAGGCATGTCACCTTCCTGTTGAGATAGAACACCGTGCCTATTGGGAGGTGAAAAGTTGTAATTTAGAGATGCAACAAGCAGATATTGAAAGAAAACTCCAATTACAACAACTGGAAGAGCTTAGACTAAAGGCTTATGAAAGCTCCCGGATTTATAAATAACAAACTAAGCACTTCCATAATAAAATGATTTCTAGGAAGGAATTTTATGTGGGCCAACAGGTTTTATTGCTTAACTCCCTCCTTAAGCTTATGGCTGGTAAACTTCGATCCAAATGGATTGACCCCTTTGTTGTTACTAATGTTTTCCCTCACGGTGCAGTAGAAATTAAAAGTGCAGGTACTGACAAAGTTTTTAAGGTTAACGGGCAGCGTCTGAAGTTATTCTATGGAAGTTCAGTGCCTGAAGATGTCGGTATAGAGGAGCTTTCTTTGGAAGCGCCTAACTACACTGCAACTTGATCAGGGAGTTGTTCTTTTCTTCTCTCTACTTTAATAATTATGTCCTTTCATTGAAGACAATGCTTGTTTTAAGTATGGGGGAGGAAAACCTTTGTTTTGTTTTGTTTTTTCAGTTATAATAATAAAAATAAAAATAAAATGCATTTTTTTTAAAGTTCTAGGCTAAAGACTAATTTGAGATTAGTTTACAGAGACTTGGGAAAACTACACAAAATCGATATCGTCTTAACAATGTAAGTCTCCTGCATGTGGAAATTGATTTGAATACTCTTTATGTTTTAGCCTTAAATTTTCATTCTCTAACAGCTCTTGAGTAGTTTATTTCAGCAGTCAGCACCATCTCATACACACTCTACGTAAGGAAGCCTACGAATATAAGTGAGTGATCAAATTTTTAGCTTGAAAAATAAAATTAAAAAAAAGAAGAAGAAAAGAAAAGGAATACACCTTAACGAATGTAGAGCCTTAAAAAAAAGTTGAAAAAAATTACTCGTTGTTAGTTGGTTCAGCGGTTTCTAGTGCTGATCTTGGTAGGGCGGATTACGGTTTGATCCCCCGCAACTACAACTGAGTAAGTAAGGGGTTATGCCACGCAAGTACTAGAACCCCATGCAAAAAGGTTCAGAGTCACTAACTGGTCGCCTTGCTATGAGTGTGTGGAGATAACGGGCTTAATGTGATTGCGCCTGAATGAAAAAGAGCAAAATGGAGGACGAGTAAGTTAGACTTCAGTATAATAACATGATTCGAGTTGATTTGTATATTCAGAAGGTTTATGACTGCACAATTGTGGATTAGTGTTCCTACGATATCCTTAGTGTGTAAGATTAGTACCAATCGATGCAAACTTAACCGAAGAAGAATTGTAGCCTGGAATGAGTAACTGTTGATGTGTTTGTGCTTTCTTTGTTTTGTTTTATTTTAATTTTGCTCGGAGTGCAAAAGTTCAAATGTGGGGGAATTTGATCAGTGCATATTTATGCATATTCTCCTATATTTTTACTTAGACATTTTTTACTTTATTTTGATTATTCTTATGTTTTATTATATTTTTATATTTTATTTTATTTTTGGTTTAATTTTATTTTCGCACTTTATTTTTCAGCTTTAATAGTCTGCACGGAAACGATCATAACTGGAGTTCCGGGAATCTGTTTGAGGCGTTCTAAAAATCTCCGGAAAGCTAAGAGAGAGAGCTACAACTTTCATGTTGGAGTCAAAGTCAGATACGGAACACATTTTCCCAAAATATTCATTGAAGTTACAGCATTAGAAATTTGTTTTAGTTTTGGGTCATGTTTTAGGCCTGGGTTATGTTTTTGACCCAGTTGGGTGATGAACCGAATTTGTTTTATTTTTAGGGAGAAATAACTCGTGTTACTATTCATTACATATTACACACGATTCACGAAAAAATTAGAAAAACATTTGAGAAGAACTCATGGAGAACTAATACCCCCGGGCAAATCCTGCTGTGTACGGTTTCATCACTTTGAGGTTATTATAATATCAATTTAAATCTGATTTCTTTCAATCCTTTTCTATGAAGTCATTTGCTTAATTTGAACGAAATTGTTTGCTTAATTAAATTGTTGTTCATAGGATAAAATTGATTAAATTCGATTGTATGCATGTTCCTAAATTTAATTGTGTGTTATCGTTTGCTTAATTCGTTAATTCGTCATATTCTTAATTGTTTGCTTAATTCGGTAAACAGGAACATAATTCATTTGATGTTGATAAGCACTTGTATGATTAATATCATAATCGAATAGGATTGGAACCGCTTAGGGATTGATGTTATAATAGCCGATGATAAGTCGGAACCCGAATAAGTAGGATTAGCCGTTTTAGCTTATTACTATAATCACTTATTTCAAAATAGCTTATTTCAATAATCACTTTGTTAATTACTCTTTCTTAATCAGAAACCTAACCCCCCCCCCCTTATTTCATTATTGTAATTGGTTAATCACTACAAGAATCCTTGCGATACGATATTCCGAGTTACTGTCAATGTACTACGTTTCACACAAAAAACACTCGTTTTGATCCGCTCGTGACAGCAGATTAGCCCTCTTGTAAATTTTAGAGGCATCAAACGGATACTATTATTCTAAAGAAATTTCTTGATGTCATGGAACCAAGGTTTTTCATCGGATTCCTCCTCTGCCATTATGACGTATGTTGTTGTCGTTTTTCTTTAAATGCATATCAAAGGAGCCTCGTTGACAAACTAGACCTTCCACATTGATGCTAGCATGGCCAAGGCATCTGCAATGTGATTCTCATCCCTCGGGACATGTTTGAAAGTGGTTTCGTCAAAGTACTCGATCATTTCCAAAATGTAGTCTTTGTAGGGAATCAACTTCTCATATTGAGTTTCCCATTAACTTTTGATTTGGTAAATTACTAAAGCGGAGTCACCGATCACCTCTAAGATCTTGATGCGAAGATTGATGGTAGCTTTGAGTCCCTGGAAACAGGCATCATATTCATCTATATTGTTTGTACATGAGAAGCACAGTCGGGCGGAAACTACTACAGAAATGATTTTTGGCAGCGCATGAAAAGACAGCGCTTTTTGAAAAAGTGCTGCTAAAGAGTCACGAAAAAAAGAAAAAAATATTAGACTTTAGACAGCGCTTTTAGAAAAACGTTGCTAAAGGTGGAACCTACGAAAGAGCTTTATAGAAAGCGCTGCTAAAACTAGGCCTTACGAAAGTGCTTTTAGAAAGCGTTGCTATAGGGGTCACCTACGACAGTGCTTTCAAAAAGCGCTGCTATATGGGCATTCTAAGAAAACGCTTTTAGAAAAGCGCTGTTATAGGTGGTACAAAAGACAACGCTTTTATAAAAGCGCTACTATAGGTCCTTCTTTATCAGACCTTAGAGAGCGCTTTTATAAAGCACTGCTAAAGGCCATGCAAAAGCGCTGTTGTAGGTTTAAGTGCCATAAATTTAAAAAAACCCAGAAAAACTCACAAACAGAAATAATCGTGATTCTTCCGCTCGCAACCCATACAAACCCTTAAAAACTCAGAAACATAAATCTTCCATTTCTGCCTCCGTCTCCGTCTGTTTCCGTCTGTTTTTGGCATTATTCCATTTCTGTTTCCGTAGCCGTCCGTTTTCATCCGTCGCCACTTCCATTTCCACCTCCGTCCGTCTGTTTTTGGCAATATTCTTCCATTTTGTCCGTCTGTTTTTGGAATTGTTCCATCTTCGTCCTCCACCCATTCTGTACGAAATCTACATGTTTGTTTTCATGTTGTATTTTGCTGCAATGGTATATGTAATGGATTTGTTTTCTTACTGAGTTTGCTTTTAAAAATTTCAGCAATGATGAGTAATATATATATATATATATATATATATATATATATATATATATATATATATATATATATATATATATATATATATATATATATATATATATATATATATATATATATATATATATATATATATATATATATATATATATATATATATATATATATATATATATATATATATATATATATATATAAGTGTTGCATTATGTTGTTGTTTGTTCTTGGTGGCATTATGTTGTTTTTTGTTCTTTGATACAAGATTAACATTTTGTTTAGGTTTGATATTGTTTTCATTATTTTTATACAACTTTGATATTGTCCAATGCCATGCCATGTAGAAATTTGTTAAAGTGTTACCAAAGTTAGAAATTCTATTAAAGTTAGTTGTTAGGATGCAATTAAATTGAATTAGAGGTTAGTGAAGTATTAGTTGTGAAAATGAAATATTGTTTTTGTTAGTGTTGTTGTTGATGTTAAAATGGAATGTTGTTGTTGATGGAAAAAAATAATGTTAATGTTGTTGTTATTAGTGTTGATTCTAATGATATTGTTGTTGATATTGTTGATGGAAACAAATGAATTAATTTCGTATATATGTTAATGTTATTGTTGTTGATGGAAACTTGAATTAAAGTAAATGAATTATTTTTGTTGATGAAAGTAAATGAATTATTTATGTCTGTTAATTTTGATCGTTTCCAAGAATTATTTAATCTTGATGATGTTATTAATTTTGTCTGTTATAGGGGTTACATGTGTAGAGCAAGATTGTGATCGTTTCCAAGAATCCTACGGTGTAGTTATAGAAGTTAGTGATTTCTCTACAGGACAGTGCTACAGGTATTCGATGTTTTTGTTTAGCTTTCTTAGTTTAGTTTAGTCTACTTAATTAGTATGAATAAAAAATGGATGTCTTCTAATCGATTGTCAAAAGAGTACGAGAATGGGGTGTCAAAATTTGTTAAGTTTTCTGTTGAACACGCCAAAGACCCTAGTAGGATCACATGTCCTTGCTTAGGTTGCTGTTATGGGCGTCGAATTGACGCAGTTCAGTTGGAATCTCATTTAATGAGACATGGAATTGATCAAAGTTATACATGTTTGACATTACATGGTGAGATAAGTAACAAGAATTTTGAATCGGGGGATAATACGACCTATGCTTCAAAGGACAATGGCAGGGATACATATGATTGTGATCGAGTCGAAGAGATTGCAGAAGCACTTGAAGAAGATCTTTAGGATTGTGCCAAGATGTTTGAGAGGTTGGTAAGTGATGCAAAGAAACCGCTGTATAAAGGTTGAAATACTTTCACAAGATTGTCTATGGTATTAAAGTTGAACAACTTAAAGGCGGGTAATGGATGGTCGGATAAAAATTTCACAGAGTTGTTAGCTCTACTAAAAGAGATGCTTCCAGAGGATAATTTTCTTCTCAATCGAGCCTATGAAGCTAAAAAAATGTTATGCTATATTGACATGAGTTATGATAAGATACATGCTTGTCCAAATGATTACATTTTGTTTCGAAATGAATATGCATCATTAAATGAGTGTCCTAAATGCGGTGTATCTCGGTATAAGAAAATGTTGTTACCAGCAAAAGTCTTATGGTATTTTCCTATAATTTTGAGATTTAGACGCATGTTTCATAGTGAAACAGATGCAAAATACTTGACTTGGCATGCAGATGATAGAATTATAGATCGGAAGTATCAATATTTGGCAGATTCACCACAGTGGATGAAAATTGATAATGAGTATCCTGATTTTCGAGAAGAAGCTAGAAACCTTCGCTAGGCATTATCGGCTGATGGAATGAATCTGCATGGTCTACAAAGTATCTCACATTCCACATGGCCTGTAATTATTATGATTTATAACCTACCTCTATGGCTATGTATGAAGCGTAAGTACATGATGTTATCTATGTTAATTTATATCCCTAAACAACCAGGGAATGACATAGACGTATACTTGACACCTTTAATCGAAGACTTAAAGAGTTTGTGGGAGAACAATGTGGAGGTTTATGATGATATAGGAAAGAAAGTTTCAATTTGAGGGCGATGTTATTTGGCACAATTAATGATTTTCCAGCATACAGAAATCTATCAGGGTATAGCATTAAAGGGAATTTCACCTTGTCGGCTATATTTATCGTCACTGACTTATCGCATGGTTGGCAGGGGGAAAATGCATTACACTCTAGGAGACTTACTTCACCATAAACCGCTCCCTGCTGGATTTTTGAAAGTATCGGTTGATATTGCGTTAGAGGGGGTGCGTTGTTGCCTATACCAGATGATGTTTCTGACGCAACAGTGGTGGGAGACGCAATAGGATCGTTTGTTGCATGGCCGTCAAATCTCATTTTCATAGATGATGAGGTAGGTTGAACACCATTTTGAAGTATTCAAATGTTTTACGACCCATACATGAAAGTTATTCTTACATTTACATTTACTTATTTACATGATGATCTTAGACTCCTACAAAATCCAAATCAAAAGAAAAGAGAATTATTGTGCGGGAAACTGATTCAGCTGCATCAAAAATACAGGTACTATTACATTTACATGATGATCTTATTATAACATTAATTGTTGAATTTATATGACTTTTAGGTTCATGATCAATAGTTGTAACAAGTCAACAAGGGTAAAATGCCTGAACCTATCAAGGTGCCCAACAAAAAAAGGCCGAGCCAAAAAAAGCATATGTTCCATGATTTAGGTTGTGCCTTGAAACATATGTAGGAACAACAGATGTGGTTGAGGGTGGCATCCATCAAATACCTATGCAGGAAGGTATTTTCGGTTTTAAATATGCCGAAACAATTGCCAAGGAGGATTTAGACCAGATTTTCCAACATTCTGAATTGGGCATTGGTGTTATGCATTCCTAGATCAGGTAGTACTCCGATCAATTTTAATTAAATACTTGAACAGATTATTTGCTTATTTAAATGAATATTCTAATGTTGATTATGTTTTTATTTAAGGTTATTGTATGACAAGATGTTGGTCTCGCATGGTTTGACTTCAAGATTCGCATTCTTATCTGCTAGCTGTATCAACGCACGGCCAATCGAGCACACTCCGGATGTGGTTAGAGATTACATAGTCTAATCATTTATGGCCGCAGATACAGAGAAGTTGTACTTGTTTGTCGCTTGCGCGAAAATAAGGTGTCGACATGACAGAAGAGTCGCCACTTTTCGTTATTTATCCCTCAGAGCGGGAAAGGAAACGATCGGAAAAACCTGACGAATAAGGGTAAGACAAGGTCGTCGCAACCATTGTCTGGGTTCGGGAGTCGGTTACGCAAGGGGAAGGTATTAGCACCCCTCACGTCCGTCGTACTCGACGGGATCCTCGCTTGTTTGTTTAATTGGACGGGTTGGTTATAATCTATCTACCTATCAAGGCTGGCTGAAAAAGAAAAGAAAAATGACTCGGCAAAGCGTCGCACTTTATGCCTACATATTCTCATCAGAGAATGAGAAATCAGAGTCAACGTAGTTCGGCCTACGAAGGATTACGGGGGAAAGGTTGAAGGTCGCTTGCAAGGACGTCGCATCCTATGCCTACGTACTTTCATCTGGTATGAAAGATCAGAGCAAACGTAGTTCGGGAAACTACGGGTTATCTCCTGAAAGAAGTGTTTTTTATTGTGTTTGCGATCTCAACCGCACTAGAGACTATGACCTGAGAGGGAATGCGTCCTTTCTCAGATAGCTTAAGGCTCGTACCGTACGAAAGAAATCATTCATGATTACTGTATCTTAAACTGTTTTGAGATGAGAAGAGAACAGACCCAACTAGGAGGGAGACTATCAAGTCCTACTGTTGTCATGCCATGGATTCATCCTATGGTTGAGGTTTGAACAGGGAACTCCTAGAAGTTGTCATGCATAGGTTTCAACCTAAAAGTTCTAATCATCAAATCCTTATCAAAGGAAGTGAGAGTCCTAAGGGATCATGTCAATGATACACCAAAACAGACAAAGCATCAGCTTAACAGTAAAATGCATGCAATGCAAGTGAGGGAGGAAATGTGTGTGGGGCTTCAGCCTCCACAAGCTCGTCTCGACCTCAAGCCAGTCATGAAATAACAGTAATCATACTGAAAAATGAACAACATGCTATCAAGAAATAAACAGATAAAAGAAATGAAGTGCCATCAGGCAGACAAAACACATGCTTGAGAAAGAATTCATCTACATCTAATCTCTAATCCTAGCCCTAAAACAGAACTCTAATCAGGAGAAAGCAAAGCCCTAAAGCAAAACCCTACACAAGAGAAATCAATTCCAGTCTCCAAGCTTTAGAACAAGGCTACCAAAGAAAGGGAGCTAAGTAGGCAGACTCATAGTGTCTTCCTCAGGAAAGCACTAGGAGGTGTATACTCAGGAATCATATCCTATGTGGCTCAACCACTGTGATCAGTTTACATTCCTCCTCAGGAGAAACTAAACTCACAAGTAGGCTCCAACATCACTGGATACTTAGGAAATCCTATCTGAACTAGTGGAACTAAGTGAATAGACTCATAGGACCTTCCTCAGGAAAGTACTAGGAGGCTTCCACTTAGGAATTGTATCCTATGTGGCTCAACAACTGTGATCAGTTTACATTCCTCCTCAGGAGAAATTAAACTCACAAGTTGGCTCCAACATCATTGGATACTTGAGAAATCCTAGATAAACTAAGGGAACTAAGTGAATAGACCCATAGGACCTTCCTCAGGAAAGTACTAGGAGGCTTCCACTTAGGAGTTGTATCCCATGTGGCTCAACAACTGTGATCAGTTTACATTCCTCCTTAGGAGAAATTAAACTCACAAGTTGGCTCCAACATCATTGGATACTTAGGAAAGAGGTGAGAAGAAAGAATGAAAGTCATTCATAGTGCCTTCCTCAGGAAAGTACCAGGAACTTCCTTCAAACTTCAGGATCTCAAACCTCACAGACAGGGAATAATCCCCAAGCTCTGGGTCTCTGAGTCTTGATCTTCTCCTTCACCATGCTCTTCAACAAGATCTTCAAAACAAACTAAGCCCCACAACAGATTCCCCAAAATGAACCCCAGGGATAAATAACCACAGAACAGACAAAATCATCAGTCAGCTTCAGAAAATACCTAAAAATCCTAAAACAAAGGGGGAAAATTCCAACAATTATTCACAAGGGTCTATAACATCTACCCATAACATCCCTATATACCCCTACCCAAAAATCAAATTAAAACTCTCCACAGAAAATGAATTTCCTTACCTACGCATAACATAAACCCTAATTAGGATACCCTAATGCTAACCTAATTAAACTAATCAAATTTTAATCTAAAAATCAAGAATTAAATCCTATGGAGAACTATGATTCAATATCTAATCACACCAAAAAGAATGAATTAAAAAGACTAAGGGAAGGTCTTAAAATAAATTCTACAAAATGAGGTATCAAACTAAACATATAAAAAGCTATTTAAAAGAAAAATGCTCTAAAAATATTAAAAGAAAATAAAATGAGAATTTTATTCATTTATAATTTTCTAGACAGATTTATTAACCTATAGAAAAAACAAGAATTAAAAAATATTAATATTCCAATTTTCTATGAATTATTGAAAATGCAAGAAAACATTAAAAGAAATAAAAATAAAGGAAATTGACTTAAAGGGGAGGGGGGTGAGAACAGCAAAACGCTTAGTTCAATTATTCTGATGGGCCTTAGAGGGGGGGTTCAGATAGAAAATGCGTAAGGCCCATACGTACTCAGAAAATTAAAAGAAAAACTAAAAGAAAAAGGTCATGAACACGGTGCAAAAAGCAACAATTTGAAGGCATGTCGTTGGGCTTCACCAAAAGGGGGGTGGGGATAACAGGTAGGGCCAAGGCCCAGTCCAATTCCCTTCAGTAATCTCACGCAGGGGGGGTGAACGAGCATAATGGGGGGATGCTTCAGTAAACCAGCTTTGGGCCTAACCCAGCCCAGACCTAACCCAACGTTACTAATCAACAAAACCTAATTCTCCTTCTATTCTCAGACCACTGTTCATCTACCCAAACGAAACCCTAGCCGCTTCTCTCACCTTCCTTACATCCTCTCTGCAATTCCTCTCCCAACTCTCACGAATCACAGACAAACCAACGCTCAATAACCAAACGAACTCACCCTACACTCTCAATCCCTAACTAATCAGCTCATCTTGCATGATAGTGGAGAGATGACGAAGGGGCAAACCTGGGTTTACACGACGAAATGATGAATCCTTGAAGAATCTTCAACGAACTCGCGGCGATCTTGAAGGTTCCTGGAGATTTGCTGGAGGTTGATGATGCGAAGAACCACTCTTAATGATGAACTGCAAGGAGATCTTGATGAGGATCTTAAAGATCTTGGAGTTGACGAATCTTGTAAGGATCTGGTGAAATACTGGGCGACTCGTGGTTGAAGATGACCGGAACAATCGCTCTTGGTGAGATGATGAAAATGGAGGCTTTCTGGAAATTCCTTGTGAAGAACAATGAGTGCTTGAAGGGTTTCTTGGGGGAAGATTGAAGAACGGACGAACACGGTTGGTGTTCTTGAGGGAGGTTTGAACGTTCTGGAAAGTCGTTCTTGAAGAACGATGAAGATGGATGGTGATCTGGGCGTAGTGATGAATTTTCCGGCGAGTATGAATTCTCCGGCGAGGGCGTGTGGCTGGGGATCGGAGGAAAGAAGAGGAAGAAGATGAAGATCCTGAGTTTCTGGGCTTTCTGGGGATTTCTGGTAAATTTCCAGATTCCGGCGGTGGTTGCGGTGTTAGGGGTGGCCGGAAGGGGTTTGCATGCCGGCCGGTGGCTTCTCCGGCGAAGCTCAGGTGATGGTCTGTGGTGATGACAAGTGGCAGGCGTGAGGGCTGTAGGTGAGACGTGTGGCAGAGTGAAGGTGAATGGAGGACGCGTGTCAGTGAGAGAGGGAGTTCTGAGTGTGGCGTGGTGGGGGCCCCTCTGGGTACACGCGTGGCGTGCTTTATAGGTGACAAGTGGCACCTGCAACTTCTGGACAAAAAACTGACCAAAACTGAATCTGATGGACTTTGGGCCTCCCAAAAAAATTGCCTCTAGGCCCATACGAAAATAATAATCCAAAACCCTAAAAACTGAATTAAAGGAAAATTACACCTAATTAATCACTAATCAGACATTAAACCTACTTAATTCTAAAAACAATTAACTAAATGAAAATTCAATTAACCCTAATTAAAATCTAAACAAAATATCAAATCCTAATTAATCCTAATTAAGCCCTAATTAAATCTAAAAAGAGAAAAACTCTATTAATTCTATAATATCTACTAAAGAAAAATCTATTCATTTATGAAAAATCCATATTAAAATTCTATTTAAAATCTACCATTTATTTATAATATCTATTTGAAAGAAAAACTATATTAAAACAAACTCTACTATTAATAAAAGAAAAAACTACTCTTTCTATATTATCTAAAACAATTAAAAACAATTTTAAAATCTATTATTCTAAAAATGATTTAAAAAACTATTAAACCAATTAAAAATTCTATAAAATTCTAAAAAAGACTTATAAAGCTCTAGAAAAAGATTTAAGCTATTTAAAAATGCTTAAAAATCTATTTAAATCCTAAAATGATTAAAAGCCTATTTAAAATCCACAAAAGTCTATTAAGCCCTAAAAATGCAAATAGAGGCCAATAACCAACATAAAAGAGCGTGCGACCAGATTAAATCAACCAGTAAACCCCTGGCCTCAGAATATTCCCCAATCACCGTGCAAGCTGAAAATCACCGAGGAGCGCACAATTTCCTGAAAATACAACCCTGATGATCTGGACTGGATCTGCCATATCTGATAGATGAAACCCAAACTGCAACTATGATATCCTCTATCTGTGCACAAATGTCATGCATCTGATATGCGAACACGAATTTAAACCACGAGCCAGCTAAGAGAACCGGTTGGTCAAATTTTGGGGTGCAACAGCTGCCCCTATTCAAACGGCTTGAACCTGACTGGGTGAGAAGCGAACGGCTCTTAGCCAATCAAGGTGCGAGACAATTGAATACCGGTAAACCCGAAAATTTGCCAACTGCACGAGCACATGATACTCTGCGGGGAATAAGTCTTCAAACACTGCAATACTAGCTGCACGACAACTAGCTGGAGAAATACTGATCTGATATCACCGTCAATTTTCCACATTAACTTCTTCTGATATTGCCTTCAGGCAACCAAAACACCCAACATTACTGCTGGAGAACTAAATCTGACAAAACAACTTTGACCTGGGGTTCACCCCTGGTAAATGGAACAAAAGGTACGCTTGCGTATTTGGAGCTACTCCGCTGGGAATGAGAGACTCAGCCAAGCATACTCTGATCTGGGGTTCACCCTCAGCACCATAACGAACATCCGAATACTACTGCACACTGCCCACCGTAGAACTTTAACATCAAAGCTATATGAAACCCTGGCCCCTGGCCGCTTCCAGCTTCAGCTAGAAAAGATCTTCAAGTATTTCTGAAGATGGTATCCTTGGCCTCCAAGGATATAAACCTTGCCCGTCGGCGATTCCAGCTTCAGCTAGAACAGATCTTCAAGTATTTCTGAAGATAAACATCCTTGACCTTCAAGGATGTAACCTTTGCCCGTCGGCAACTCTGCAGGAGGTATCTTCGACTTCAGTATGAAGAAAATGATCCTTGGCCTTCAAGGATACATGGATCTTCCTTCAGGCAACTCCACCTCTGCTATAGAGTATCCGTGACTTCAGTCAAGGATATACTTCGGCCTTCAGTCCGAAAAATGAATCCTAGGTCATTCATGACCTTGGGGATAACCTTGCCCTTAGGCACCTTCGCTTCAGCTTGGGAAATCTGTGACTTCAGTCAAAGAAATGGTATTCTGAGCCATTCATGACTCTACGGGGATTCAAACACTTTGCCTTCAGGCAAAACTCCGCTTCAGCTGGAGAAACATCTTCGACTTCAGTCAGAAGAAACACTATTCACTTGATCGCAATCAATCATCACCTCAGGACAACTGACTTGGTCTTCAGGCCAACACGGATCACCTGGTTATATCTACAAACTTTGGAACCTTGTCTTTAGCCACACGTTGATTCATCAACAAGGACATCTGAGCTCACAGGAACCTTCTGATATCGCCTTCAGGCGTTCACGAAGTCAATCTTCAGATTAGACATCACGGTTGGAGCAAACATATCACGCTGCTTTTCTCTTGACATCCTGTCAAGTCGTTGCTAAATAAAAGCAAACATGCCGGGTCACCGGAAATAATTACCAGGTTAACAACTCTGTTGAGGAGAGAGGAATGAGGGTTCACCCAAACAATCCTGACGGCTCACTGGGGAAAAGGAAGAAGGGTTCACCCAAACAACCTTGTAGACTTTGCTGCAGAAAGACGAGAGAGTTCACCCAAACGACTTCAACAACTGCTGGAGAATAACGAAAGAGCTCACTCAGACGATTCCTACCAACTTTACTGGGGAGCAAGTACTTCTGTTCGAGAGCACGGTAACCACCTGGTTCATGCTTCATATGCAAATGCTGGAAAAATGGGCGTAATGCTCCGCGCGAAACGGAATGCTACGCTTTTGAGTAAATGTCATGCAATCATGCAAGGAAATGCCCCAGCAAAATAAATGCTGGGAAGGAATCATCCACTCGGGGAGAGTAACCATTATGCTGAGGAAGAGCTACCCTTCAAGGGAGCTGCATTTTCTGCCGATCTCATCTGGACTTACACTTGAGGATGATGGGCTCCTCCGGAGAACACAGCACATCAGGCTGATCAACACACTATCCTCTGCTATACTCTGCATGGGGAAAGCGATAAATGCCCTGAACGGCTCTCTGGGAAACGACCCTTCTGGGGAACATAGCCTTCAGGCTACCAGACACTCACGTCATTAAGTCTTCAAACCCACGGGGATAAACAAACTTCTGCTTGCTGGACAATCCTTCGGGATCTGCTTGGGGAAACATTTCATCTGCCACTCATGGCTGTGCTCGGCTGGGGATATCAATCTACCTGCCTGCTGCTGGGGAAGTGCCAACCACCTGCTGGGGAAAAGACCTTCACTCCGTTGGGGATTCCAGAAATCATCTTGGGCAACTCTTGTTAGGGACAAACCAACCACGACTTGAGCAGCTTCCTAGGGCTCGGCTCTCTTGGAGTTTCAGGCATTGTCCTGGGCGATCTTCGCCAGGGACGCTACTGGGGAGCTCAAGAATCATCTTAAGCAAACAACTCGGGAAACTGCGCTGAGGTCTTAAGAGTCATCTTAAGCAAACGACCCTGCTGAGGGATTCGAGAATCATCTCGAACTGAAGACTTCGCTGGGGATCTCAAAGATCATCTTGAGCAAATGGCTTCGTTGGGGAGAATGTCGGGAATCATCCTGAGAAACTGACCTTTTGGTGGAGCACCTGTAAAACAAGAATGATAATAACCTAGATCATGCTTATGATGCATATGCTTCGGTACCATGCCCCACACGGTGGGAATGCTATGCGTAAATGCTAAATGCTATGCAATTATGCACAATGCTATGCAATCCCGTCAGCAAAATAAATGCCGAAGGGGAATTCTCCTGTCAAGGAGAAGGGACTACTCCGATAGAGGGATCATCCTGCTGAGGAGAACGTGGACACGCCAATATCAATCAGACTCCGTCTGGGGAATTGATCTTCCGTTGACTGCTGCAGGGAAAACAACTTCAGTTGATCTGCTGCGGGGGACGAAGCTCTACGAGAACCCGAACCTGCTGAGGGAAAGCGATGTCAATGCGCGGTCGCTCTGGCTACTTTTCTGGGATGACAACTCTGTGGGGAAACAACTTCAGCTGCTTAACACTCCGCTGGGGGAACAACTAAACATGATCTGATCAACCTCCAAGGACTCGGCTCTCTTGTACATCTGCAAACTCGGCGGAGGAAGGAGAAGTCATTCTGCTTCGCTGGAGAGAGTGCGGCTCTGGGGAAATACCGCATCGGTTGTTCAATACTCTACTAGGGAAAATCCGCTCATGGTCCCAACTGCTTCCAAGGATTCTGCTTTTCTGGCGGTTTGCGAACTCAGTCGTGGACAGAGAAATCATTCTACTTCACTGGAGAGTACACTCTGATGAGGAATTTCAATTCCGCTGGGGAAGAAAGAATCATCTGACTTCGGGGGAGAGTACAACTCTGCAGAGGAATACAACATCAGCTGTTCCAACACTCTACTGGGGAAGAGGGAATCATCCAACTTCAGGAGAGAGCATGATTCTGGTGGGGAATCTCAATTCCGCTGGAGACTTCAGTCTGGCGCCATTAGTTACTGCATATTTTGGCGTACGAACAATTCCCTACGAAACCTGCACTTGTGACCCGGTGCTGGGGCAACACTTGCCGTGGCGACTTTACTGGGGAAAACACGAGCTTCGGCACCCGAACATTTCTATGAAACCTACACTTGTGACCCGGTGCTGGGGGAGAATACGAGCTGCTGCGCGCGACTCAGCCGATGAGGTGGCGTTCCTTCAGGACGCGTCCGCTTGGGGACGAGAATCCTCTCTGCCTGGGGGAGACATATCAATGCTCATGGCTTCGCATTCAGACTCTGCGGAGGAGAGACTACTGAACTCTGCTGGAGAAGGAGGACTTGCCCTGCTTCGGGGATATCAATCCTGGTCTACTAAGGGCAATCTTGACCCTAATCTGATAAGGGATAAACGCTATCTCAATTTGCCGCAATCTCAAACTGTACGGGGGGAACGACCTTAAACCGTACATCTCTGCTGAGAAACGATCCTGGTTCAACAACGTCAACACAGGGAATACAGACTACCAATCATGGAACCGAGTAACAGGTTAGGCTGTAGGATAACAACCCAATGACCGCAAGGCTTCTTCAGAAGGCTCTGGTTTTGGAAGGGTAATGACATGATTCCCCGATACTCAATTCTTGCTAGGGTTAACAAACTCATTTGAATAACTTGCCCCAGCGCCGTTCAACTTGCCCCAATCCGACTTTTGGGAATAATTCATTCTGAACCGAAAACAACTGGCAACAAGACAATCTTCAGAGGGCTTGCCCCAACATCTGCACAACAGAAGGATTCATCCTCCACTAATCCACTCTCAGCATGGTCGGCTTCAATATCTCTGAAGTAGTTTGCCCCTGGACGAGCGATGAGCGACTCAACATGCTCTGATCGAACACTGGAGGGATCTGCGCTCAAATCACAAGAATTCTGGATAACTGCCCCTGATTGGGTCTCGAGAAGATTCACTTCCGACCAACCGCCTCTTGCATGAACTGCCCCATAATCAACTGATACCCCGGGACTTGTCCCACACAAACTGATTCCACACTCACAGGAAGTCATTGCCCCAAATTCACAGGGCTTCACAGCATGCCATTCTGCTCCAGACCTCTGATGATTCAGTCCTGATTGACTATTCTCTGTTGAAGTTCCTTCGTATCAGTTACCAACCTGCAAAAATTGTTTATTCACGAATGGTAATTTTAATGCAGTGTTCATGTAAATTTCGAAAAAATGTTGTACTGTCACTCATTTACGTGTCATGCTAGTGAGTGACGAATGAACCAAAGAGTTCAAACGTAGTGCTGATGTAACCAGTGAAAAATACAATAAGGATATGATTAGTAAATCATGAAGGAGTCAGGTTGCTCAACCTTATCGTAATGCGCTTTCAGAATAAACCCTGCCTCAATTAGGTCTTTTAAGGGTTGTATCGTGGTCGGGTTCATGGTTAGTGAAACAAAGGATATTTGGCTCAAATTATGATTTGTACCCACCCCTTCTACGTGATGATCTCCGATCCTAAAGTCCAGTTAACTTGGCTCGAGCGCTCGCCTCTTCGAGAGGTATGTTGAACATCGGGAACAACTGGTTAAAGAATTCACAAGGTGTTTCGGAGTGACAGTTACTCCTTTTTCGTTTTTGGTGTCTGTATCTACACGACTTCGTCCTTGTTTGAGGATTTTTATCCTTTTATATCCTTTCTTTTTCATTCTTCTTTTTTTTTTTGATTCCCTGATTTTTGCCTGGACTGACCCCTTTTGAGTTCTTTTCGATTTTTCTTTTGAAGTCCAGCGGGATGCCCTGGTTTTTTTTTCCTAAGTATTTGCTTTCTAGCTTATTCTTTTTACTTAGCGGGCTTTCTTATTCCTTTTTTTTTCTTTTGGAACGAGTCGGGCGACACCGGTTGTCTTGATTGCTCCGAAAGGATTATAACTGTTTCACTCCTGATTGGTGAGGTTTAACCATCGTGGTTGATGAGGTACGACCTCTGGAGAGGAATACGATGTGATTGGTCCTCAAAGGACAACACTCCTCTATAAGACTTGAACGCTCGATCAAGCTAACTGACAACTACCCTGCCCCGGGTTAAAATGTAAGGGTTAAAAAGTCCGAAAGAAATTCCTACTTCTCGGCTCGAAGTGGTTAACAAGGGATTCTCTTCCTTATCTCTCCGGTGTTTAGGGATCTGAAACAATGCCTTATACGTCATCGGCAAGGTTTTATCTGAAAGCAATACGATCATTGGTTATGAGTATTCAGTTTCATCATCCTCCCTCCGCTCATTGCTAATCATAGTGATAAAGTGGAGTGAATAAAATGCAAGTGTCAGTGCAATGCAGTAAATGAGTGACAACGACATAACTAATTCAGAAAAATGCATAGTCACTTTATTAATATTACCATTCGAAACATACAATGTTTAACAGCAAGTAGTAACTAACAGAAAAGAAACTACAAATGCAAATGGTAAAAAGTCCGAGGACTGCCAATGCTGAGGACGTCTGCCTGTCTGGACCACCGGCTTCTGGAAATAACCCTCTGAATCTGCGAGCTCAAACAGCTGAGAGGTTGTCACGTACAACCAAAACTCCGTCTGAAAAGGAAATACACCCTTGGTCGATCAATTGTTGCACTTTCGCCTGGAAAGCCTTGCAATCTTCAGTTGAATGCCCCGGAGATCCACCATGGTAACCGCACTGAACATGAGGATTGTACCCTGGAGGGTAAGGCTCTGGCACGGGCTTGAGAGCTTTCGGTTCCACCAAGGAATTCTGAATCAACAGTGGAAGAATCTGGCTATACGGCACAGGCACTGGATGGAAAGAAGCATTCCTTTGTTCTAAGTGGTGGCGAGGTCTCTTGTGATCCTGGTGTTGGTATTCTTTCCGCCCAGGAGCAAGAGGTCGTCGTTTCTGAATGGCAACAGTCCCTTGTTTAGGCGCTTGCGTCCTTGAACTTGATCCAGGTAGAAACTGCGAGCGAGGCGATTCAGTCACCAAAAGTCGCGGGACATATTCAAGATCTTTCTCAGCTTCAGGCAAAGGAGTGGAATCATTCACCTCTCCTGCAGGGTACGGGATAAACTTTCCCGATGCTCTCATGCCGCCCGGCACAAGCCTAATTGTTCTTGAGTCAATAAGGTCTTGAATCTTATTCTTGAGAGCCTTACATGTTTCAACATGGTGCCCTGGTGCTCCTGAGTGGAAATCGCAACGTATGCTGAGATCAATGTCTGGTGACACGTCACCTGGGGGATCCGAGGTCCGAAGCTTGAGAACACGGTTCTGAACCAACAGTGGCAACAGCTGGGCATAACTCATAGGTAGTGGGTCCAAAGCTCTATCAAGTAGCTTCTTCCTTTGATTATGACCTTCCGGGTTATTCTGAGATGCCCGGCGCGGCTGCTGACGAGACAGGTCTCGAGCTTCATGCTGTGTAGAGGATTTATGAGGTCCATTTGGCTTCAGCACAGGTGGCACTGCTGGTAACGGAGGAAGCACTTTGGGCTCGACCTTGGGTGCTTGATCACTCTCCTTTGTTAGCATACTCCTCACCACTCCCATGAGAAAGCTCAACTGATTCTGCAGCTGCTGATTCTCTTCTCTGAGTACCTGCTGGTCCAGACGCACTGCCTGTATGTCATTCATGACCTGCCCCAGCTGGCTTTGGATTCTCCCCAACTCAGCTTGTACCTGCTCCATTAGTCTGAGCTGCTCGACCCTGAGTCAAACCTGGAAACACAAGGGTTAGAAGACATGCCCCGGCGCCTGTCATGCAAGATGAATTATGCTAATGCCATGGGTGTCTGTACCTTCAGGAGATCACCCCTAATTCTGGTGTCGTCGTGCCAACATGGTGTCAATGCAGTGATAAGGCCGAATCCATTCATGGAAGAAAATATCTCATATTGCTCGGGACACCAGAATCAGGGTACGAAACGCGCCCGCAGCACAGACACATGCTAATGAATATGCGAGCTAATGCAAAATGCAGTCATGCAATGATATATCCCGGTAACTGCTGTGGAGGTTTTGGGTCAATAATAACTGACGAGAAGAAAACCCCGGTGTAGGACCACTAATCTGATCTGCTAGGAACGACCTTCTGACAGGACCGTATACATAAGATCAAAACTCTGCTTTGTCTAGAGCAAATGTCTGGTAATAAGGACCCCGGGTGTTCGGTCAAGAAATATCTGTTGCTGAAGTCTTCAGACCCCAAATCAAAAATCTGCCCTCTCAAGAACAAACGTACAGCTGCTGACGAGATCTTCAGACCCCAAAATCTGCTCTATCAAGAACAAACAACATCTGCTGATGAGATCTTCAGACCCCACTCAAAATCTGCTCCATCCATGACAAACCACTGATGATAATACTCTGATCAAAGCCTGTTCTCTCAAGAACAGACGTACACCTGATGATAAGATCCTCTGATCAAACCCTGCTCTGTCAAGAACAGACGAATCCGCAACTGAGAACCCTGGTACCAACATAACTGATTCACTGTCAAGAAAACCAGGTAGTCTGAAGGTATAAGTTTCCTGCAATATCCCAATCCCACTCACAGGTATGGACCTAATCCACGGACAAAGGTACGGCATCCTATGCGGTCATCAGCGTCACAGACTTTCATGAGTGACGATACGATTCCCAGAAGGAGTGGCATCATCAAGTCATGAAGAGGCCTCACTTAGCTGACTTCCAAATGATCGGTCCCCAGAGTCGGCAATCCTCACGTCTGGACTCCCCTCAGATCCTCAGGACCGGAAAGGAGCACCTCTGCAAGAATCTCGTCTGAGCGCAGATTTTCTTAGGGAACTGTGCCTGCTCAGCAGACAGGTTCGTCTACTACTTCTCCGCAACTATATCTAGGTGTATACTCAAGCCCGGGTCCGGCTTCTCACTCATAGTAACATCCCTCTCCCACAGCAGCACAGATAATCATATCAAACTGGAAAATAAAGTGCGGGAAATAAAGTGCGAGAAGTAAAAATGCGATAAATAAACGCAACCCAACAAGTAAACATACAAGCGGTAAGATTGATTCTCATAGGGAACCAAAGAACCAGAGATTTTGGGTTCGATCCCCAGCAGAGTCGCCAGCTGTCGCTTGCGCGAAAATAAGGTGCCGGCATGACAGAAGAGTCGCCACCTTTCGTTATTTATCCCTCAGAGCGGGAAAGGAAACGATCGGAAAAACCTGACGAATAAGGGTAAGACAAGGTCGTCGCAACCATTGTCTGGGTTCGGGAGTCGGTTACGCAAGGGGAAGGTATTAGCACCCCTCACGTCCGTCGTACTCGACGGGATCCTCGCTTGTTTGTTTAATTGGACAGGTTGGTTATAATCTATCTACCTATCAAGGCTGGCTGAAAAAGAAAAGAAAAATGACTCGGCAAAGCGTCGCACTTTATGCCTACGTATTCTCATCAGAGAATGAGAAATCAGAGTCAACGTAGTTCGGCCTACGAAGGATTACGGGGGAAAGGTTGAAGGTTGCTCGCTAGGACGTCGCATGCTATGCCTACGTACTTTCATCTGGTATGAAAGATCAGAGCAAACGTAGTTCGGGAAACTACAGGTTATCTCCTGAAAGAAGTGTTTTTTATTGTGTTTGCAATCTCAACCGCACTAGAGACTATGACCTGAGAGGGAATGCGTCCTTTCTCAGATAGCTTAAGGCTCGTACCGTACAAAAGAAATCATTCATGATTACTGTATCTTAAACTGTTTTGAGATGAGAAGAGAACAGACCCAACTAGGAGGGAGACTATCAAGTCCTACTGTTGTCATGCCATGGATTCATCCTATGGTTGAGGTTTGAACAGGGAACTCCTAGAAGTTGTCATGCATAGGTTTCAACCTAAAATTTCTAATCATCAAATCCTTATCAAAGGAAGTGAGAGTCCTAAGGGATCATGTCAATGATACACCAAAACAGACAAAGCATCAGCTTAACAGTAAAATGCATGCAATGCAAGTGAGGGAGGAAATGTGTGTGGGGCTTCAGCCTCCACAAGCTCGTCTTGACCTCAAGCCAGTCATGAAATAACAGTAATCATACTGAAAAATGAACAACATGCTATCAAGAAATAAACAGATAAAAGAAATGAAGTGTCATCAGGCAGACAAAACACATGCTTGAGAAAGAATTCATCTACATCTAATCTCTAATCCTAGCCCTAAAACAGAACTCTAATCAGGAGAAAGCAAAGCCCTAAAGCAAAACCCTACACAAGAGAAATCAATTCCAGTCTCCAAGCTTTAGAACAAGCCTACCAAAGAAAGGGAGCTAAGTAGGCAGACTCATAGTGTCTTCCTCAGGAAAGCACTAGGAGGTGTATACTCAGGAATCATATCCTATGTGGCTCAACCACTGTGATCAGTTTACATTCCTCCTCAGGAGAAACTAAACTCACAAGCAGGCTCCAACATCACTGGATACTTAGGAAATCCTATCTGAACTAGTGGAACTAAGTGAATAGACTCATAGGACCTTCCTCAGGAAAGTACTAGGAGGCTTCCACTTAGGAATTGTATCCTATGTGGCTCAACAACTGTGATCAGTTTACATTCCTCCTCAGGAGAAATTAAACTCACAAGTTGGCTCCAACATCATTGGATACTTGAGAAATCCTAGATAAACTAAGGGAACTAAGTGAATAGACCCATAGGACCTTCCTCAGGAAAGTACTAGGAGGCTTCCACTTAGGAGTTGTATCCCATGTGGCTCAACAACTGTGATCAGTTTACATTCCTCCTCAGGAGAAATTAAATTCACAAGTTGGCTCCAACATCATTGGATACTTAGGAAAGAGGTGAGAAGAAAGAATGAAAGTCATTCATAGTGCCTTCCTCAGGAAAGTACCAGGAACTTCCTTCAAACTTCAGGATCTCAAACCTCACAGACAGGGAATAATCCCCAAGCTCTAGGTCTCTGAGTCTTGATCTTCTCCTTCACCATGCTCTTCAACAAGATCTTCAAAACAAACTAAGCCCCACAACAGATTCCCCAAAATGAACCCCAGGGATAAATAACCACAGAACAGACAAAATCATCAGTCAGCTTCAGAAAATACCTAAAAATCCTAAAACAAAGGGGGAAAATTCCAACAATTATTCACAAGGGTCTATAACATCTACCCATAACATCCCTATATACCCCTACCCAAAAATCAAATTAAAACTCTCCACAGAAAATGAATTTCCTTACCTACGCATAACATAAACCCTAATTAGGATACCCTAATGCTAACCTAATTAAACTAATCAAATTTTAATCTAAAAATCAAGAATTAAATCCTATGGAGAACTATGATTCAATATCTAATCACACCAAAAAGAATGAATTAAAAAGACTAAGGGAAGGTCTTAAAATAAATTCTACAAAATGAGGTATCAAACTAAACATATAAAAAGCTATTTAAAAGAAAAATGCTCTAAAAATATTAAAAGAAAATAAAATGAGAATTTTATTCATTTATAATTTTCTAGACAGATTTATTAACCTATAGAAAAAACAAGAATTAAAAAATATTAATATTCCAATTTTCTATGAATTATTGAAAATGCAAGAAAACATTAAAAGATATAAAAATAAAGGAAATTGACTTAAAGGGGAGGGGGGTGAGAACAGCAAAACGCTTAGTTCAGTTATTCTGATGGGCCTTAGAGGGGGGGTTCAGATAGAAAATGCGTAAGGCCCATACGTACTCAGAAAATTAAAAGAAAAACTAAAAGAAAAAGGTCATGAACACGGTGCAAAAAGCAACAATTTGAAGGCATGTCGTTGGGCTTCACCAAAAGGGGGGTGGGGATAACAGGTAGGGCCAAGGCCCAGTCCAATTCCCTTCAGTAATCTCACGCAGGGGGGGGGGGTGAACGAGCATAATGGGGGGATGCTTCAGTAAACCAGCTTTGGGCCTAACCCAGCCCAGACCTAACCCAACGTTACTAATCAACAAAACCTAATTCTCCTTCTATTCTCAGACCACTGTTCATCTACCCAAACGAAACCCTAGCCGCTTCTCTCACCTTCCTTACATCCTCTCTGCAATTCCTCTCCCAACTCTCACGAATCACAGACAAACCAACGCTCAATAACCAAACGAACTCACCCTACACTCTCAATCCCTAACTAATCAGCTCATCTTGCATGATAGTGGAGAGATGACGAAGGGGCAAACCTGGGTTTACACGACGAAACGATGAATCCTTGAAGAATCTTCAACGAACTCGCGGCGATCTTGAAGGTTCCTGGAGATTTGCTGGAGGTTGATGATGCGAAGAACCACTCTTAATGATGAACTGCAAGGAGATCTTGATGAGGATCTTAAAGATCTTGGAGTTGACGAATCTTGTAAGGATCTGGTGAAATACAGGGCGACTCGTGGTTGAAGATGACCGGAACAATCGCTCTTGGTGAGATGATGAAAATGGAGGCTTTCTGGAAATTCCTTGTGAAGAACAATGAGTGCTTGAAGGGTTTCCTGGGGTAAGATTGAAGAACGGACGAACACGGTTGGTGTTCTTGAGGGAGGTTTGAACGTTCTGGAAAGTCGTTCTTGAAGAACGATGAAGATGGATGGTGATCTGGGCGCAGTGATGAATTTTCCGGCGAGTATGAATTCTCCGGCGAGGGCGTGTGGCTGGGGATCGGAGGAAAGAAGAGGAAGAAGATGAAGATCCTGAGTTTCTGGGCTTTCTGGGGATTTCTGGTAAATTTCCAGATTCCGGCGGTGGTTGCGGTGTTAGGGGTGGCCGGAAGGGGTTTGCATGCCGGCCGGTGGCTTCTCCGGCGAAGCTCAGGTGATGGTTTGTGGTGATGACAAGTGGCAGGCGTGAGGGCTGTAGGTGAGACGTGTGGCAGAGTGAAGGTGAGTGGAGGACGCGTGTCAGTGAGAGAGGGAGTTCTGAGTGTGGCGTGGTGGGGGCCCCTCTGGGTACACGCGTGGCGTGCTTTATAGGTGACAAGTGGCACCTGCAACTTCTGGACAAAAAACTGACCAAAACTGAATCTGATGGACTTTCGGCCTCCCAAAAAAATTGCCTCTGGGCCCATACAAAAATAATAATCCAAAACCCTAAAAACTGAATTAAAGGAAAATTACACCTAATTAATCACTAATCAGACATTAAACCTACTTAATTCTAAAAACAATTAACTAAATGAAAATTCAATTAACCCTAATTAAAATCTAAACAAAATATCAAATCCTAATTAATCCTAATTAAGCCCTAATTAAATCTAAAAAGAGAAAAACTCTATTAATTCTATAATATCTACTAAAGAAAAATCTATTCATTTATGAAAAATTCATATTCAAATTCTATTTAAAATCTACCATTTATTTATAATATCTATTTGAAAGAAAAACTATATTAAAACAAACTCTACTATTAATAAAAGAAAAAACTACTCTTTCTATATTATCTAAAACAATTAAAAACAATTTTAAAATCTATTATTCTAAAAATGATTTAAAAAACTATTAAACCAATTAAAAATTCTATAAAATTCTAAAAAAAGACTTATAAAGCTCTAGAAAAAGATTTAAGCTATTTAAAAATGCTTAAAAATCTATTTAAATCCTAAAATGATTAAAAGCCTATTTAAAATCCACAAAAGTCTATTAAGCCCTAAAAATGCAAATAGAGGCCAATAACCAACATAAAAGAGCGTGCGACCAGATTAAATCAACCAGTAAACCCCTGGCCTCAGAATATTCCCCAATCACCGTGCAAGCTGAAAATCACCGAGGAGCGCACAATTTCCCGAAAATACAACCCTGATGATCTGGACTGGATCTGCCATATCTGATAGATGAAACCCAAACTGCAACTCTGATATCCTCTGTCTGTTCACAAATGTCATGCATCTGATATGCGAACACGAATTTAAACCACGAGCCAGCTAAGAGAACCGGTTGGTCAAATTTTGGGGTGCAACATTGTTGCCATATAATACTGGCCATGGGTTAGATTTCATTCTAAATTCATTTATTATAATTATTCGTTTTTTGCCATTCTATATAACATTTTCGTCTAAACTTTTATCTTATTTTATAATGGACGCTGGTTGTTGGTCGTGATTAATCCGATGAAAAAAATAGTGTATTATCTGGATTCATTGGATGGTGATTAAATAAAATATCCTGATATGAAGACTATGGTTGATACGTAAGTGATGAGATATACTGTTCTGAATAAATATCTTTATTTATTATGTGAGATTATTCTAAATATTCGTTTATATTATGTTAGAGCTATATAAATATTTTGATCGCAAAGAGAAGCAACAGTTCCAAAAAGGAAGGCTAACAACATTAGCTGGATCAGAGTGCAGGTATATTTTCACATTTTTGACTGTTATAGTGATTCTACTTGATAAAACTATTTAAACTATATATCCTCATAAACGATCGTTTGCTTTTTCCATTTACAGTGTCCTCGTCAGCGCAATGGGATTGATTGCGAATATTTTGTATTGCGCTTTATGAAGGAAATTATTCACTCGGGTCAAATAGATATTCCAATCATGGTATGGATCAATTCATAAGTTATATGATTTATTTTAATAATTAACCGATATTTCATCTGAGTAATAAGTTTTAAAACTAACTCGTGCATGTTTTGTTATATTGTGTAGTACTTTGATGAATTCAAGTGTGGTACTTACTCGAAAGCAAGATTGGAAGAAATTAAGGAGGAATGGTGTCAATACATTCTTGAGTTGAGAATTGTATAAGGTATATGTATCGTCATATATTGATGTGGGATAGCAATATTTCTGGAAGTCATATCTATTTGTAAAGTTATCGGTTTTGTAATTATATGTAAATTGATTATATTTGTGAAGTTGTTTTGAGGATCGGCTTGTGTTGAATTATATATAAGCAGGTTTATGTGAATTACAATGATTATGACCAAAGTGTTGAATTACAATGTATATATAAGGTCAAAGTGTTGAATTAAAGGCCTGAATTATAAGCAGGGAATGTAATTGTTATAAGCAAGTTTATCGGAAAAAAATATAAAAAAAGTGATTATTTAAAAAAAATAATTTTAATCGTGAAGAATAGACAGTTCTTTTACTTAAAAGCGCTGCTAAAGGGGGGCATAGAGAGCGATCAAAAAAGCGCTGCTATAGGAGGGGGAAGGGGGGAGAATAGGCAGTGCTTTGGAAAAGCGCTGCTAAAGGGGGGGGGAATAGGCAGCACTTTTGGAAAGCGCTGCTAAAGGGGGGTAATAGGCAGCGCTTCTGAAAAGCGCTGCTAAAGGGGGGGGGGGGAGGGGGGGAATAGGCAACGGTTTGGAAAGCCCTGCTAAAGGGGGGGGGGGGGGTAATAGGCAGCGCTTCTGAAAATCCCTACTAAAGGGGGGGGAGAATAGGCAGTGCTTCTGAAAAGCGCTGTTGTATGGGGGTAAAAGGCAGCGCTTTTCAAAAGCGCTTCTAAAAGTGCTGCTAAAGGGGGCCTATAACAGCGATTTTTCCCGAAAAAAGCGTTGTCTTTACCTTTAGCAGCGCCACTTTAGGCAGCGCTTTTAAGCGCAGCTAAAGGCCAAAAAAAGCGCTGGTAAAGGTCTTATTTGGCATAGTGCGGTAATAGCGGTATATCCTCCAGTTGGATTTTCCAGAACAACCCCAACAGCATGTCCCTTTTTGTTGGACGCCCCGTCAAACATAATCTTCCAAAAAATTTGTTCATCCAATTCGCCCAAATTATCTACGTCTACAACTATAGAGTAACTATAGTTCCTTTTATTTATGTCTTATGAATTGCATATAGATTACAGTGTTACAAGCCATATATATAATATGAGATTTTAGTTTATCTAAAACGCTAATCCCTAGTTTCCCTCAATAAATAGTTATCTCTACCCATAATCATCTCCACAATATGAGTTATTCTCTCAACAACCAATATTTATCTCAGAAATCTATAATTATCTCAGCAGTATGAGTTATACTCTCAACAATCCATAGTTATCTCAACAATATAAGTCATATTTAACAATCTCCACCATGCCGAATATCAAATCCTTATGAAGACTTCTTGTATAACGATTCATTTTGGAAACTGAAGAGGTACACCTCTTGCTTAATACTGAGAAATATGTAATAAGTCCAAGCATTGTTTTAAATTATCACTGGTGATTGGCTTGGTCAACATATCAGCTACATGCTATGAAGTGTGAACCTTCTGAAGTAATATATGTCCAGACGCCAATAACTCGCTGAACTTGTAATACCTCACATCAATATGTTTGGTCCTAGAATCATACACCTTATTGTCTCCAAATAGATAGCACTCTGACTATCACAATAAAATTGAAATCCACATTGCTCAACACTTAACTCTTTCACTAACTTTGTAAGCCATAAATCTTCCTTGGCAGATTCAACTACAACCATGTATTCTTCCTCAGTTATAGACATAATTATTATGGATTGAACTGATGATTTTCAACATATAGGTCTCCCAACAAGAGTAAAAACATGATTTTTGTAGACCTCCTATCATCCAGATCACCTGCATAGTCATAATCCATATATCCCACAACTAATAGAACACCTTCTTCCTTGTTGAACATGATACCATGGTCTGTTATACCCTTCAAGTACCTCTGAATCCACTTGACTGTTTTTTTAATGATGCTTCCCTGTTTTGGACATGAACTTGCATGCTTGAATAATTGCTTGTGTCAAATCCAGTCTAATGCAAACCATAACATACATCAAACAACCAACTGTATTAAAATATTGAATTTTTGATATTTCTTCAATCTCTGAGTCTATCTTCGGACATTTTTTCAAAGAGAGGTTAAAACGATTCGCCTAAGGAGTACTCACAGGCTTTGCGTTACTCATGTCAAATATGCTCAAAACACCTTTAAGAATGCTTTTATGAGATAACCGTAATTTATTAACTCCTCAATTCCTATGAATTTCCATCCTAAGAATCATCTTTGCAGCACCCAGATCCTTCATATCAAACTACTTACCTAACTTGGTCTTCAACTCATTTATATCATGCAAATAGTTGGCAGCAATTAATATATCATCAACATAAAGTGACAGAAAAATAAAAGAGCTATCATCAAAAAAAAAATCATAATCACACCTTTTATAGCCAATCCGGAAAATGTATGAATCAAAGCGCGTGTACCACTGCCTTAGCGATTGCTTCAAACCATACAAATACCTCTTTAATTTTAAAACAAGTATACAATGTCCAATATCATTGAATCCCTCGGGATGCTCCATGTAGATTTTCTCCTCTATATTACCATAGAGAAAATTTATTTTCACATCCGTCTACTCTAAATGCATATTCTTGATGGTTATCAGGGCTAACACTACTCTGATAGAAGTGTGTCTAACGACCAGACAAAAAATCTCATCATGACCAATGTAACACCCTTTTCTACCCCACAATTAAAAGGCACATTTATTCACATATATCAAAGTAAAATATTAAACTCAATAAAAATCACCTCAAAGGGCATACATTTCCCAATAAATCAAAATAGGTCAAGGCTCCGTAAACAATGGGTTTTCCCAAAAGACATCAAAAATTGCACAAAGGCAATGGAACTCAAAAGGCATAATCTAAGGTTTTCCTTAGACGGAAAGATAATCAAAATAACTCAAATAAAACATAGTTTAACTCAAAGACCCCAACCCGATGTTACACTATCAGAGCAAGACCCTCTAAGTTAACCAAAAGGCTAACAGCTCAAAACCTTCAAAAGTTCTCAACGGCGTCCACGGCTAAACATGGTCATCTGCACGTTACCCACGAGGAGGCAACATTCAAACAGGCAGGGTGAGTAAAAAGATTCATAATAATCAATGTAGGAAATCAACATATAAATGGCGTCATTTTCATATTCAACATCATCATATTCATTAATACGCATCAAAGGCCACAACATCACAATTTACTCACAATCATCTCATAAATGCAAATGCAACAAAATTCAATACATTTGGTACCAATCATCACAGCTCGATGGACATTGGGCCATTAACCCTCCATAAATCCCCATCAATAGGATCGATTCTACTTGAGAACCGGATCACATCAAAATACTTCACATCCGTACAATGGGATTGAAGCCAAAGTAATCGAGGTCCTGAACCAAAGTCCAGATGCACATGAATGCATGACGCACACGTCAATAATCATCCTCATAATAACATCATAGGTGCATCATCATTCATCATAATCATCATCATCACAATCATCATCATATCTCATGTCACCATAGAATTCATCAAAACTCATGGTAATATCATCATAGTTCATCAACCATTACATCATAGGATTCATCATATAATCCTGTACACATCACACAGAATTCACAGTCATACTCTTGTTAATTCATCAAAGGAATCACAACAGCAAAACATCAAGGCATCGTTGCACAAAATTTGCATTCGCGAAACTCTGCTATGTTCGCTAGCATGTTCGCTAGGCGAGTCTGGGGCAATTTTCTTTGTTGTGCAAAGGATTCTTCGCAGTGCGAGTCTGGGAACTAAATTGTTCGTTGTGCGAAGGATTCTTTGCTAGGCGAACAACACGATGACAGCAAAACGATGTTACGCACCAGAACCAAAACAACCCAAAAGTCCATACGATTCACTTCCCCAATACCCCTAAAACATCCCAAAATCATCCCTAAGGTCTTACGGAGTTAAAGGCACAAAACCTACGGTTTATTAGGCCAATCTTGTATCATATTCACGCCCTAAATCACAAATTTCCCTATAATTACCCATACTCATTAGAATTACTCACTATCTAATATTCATATCCCTTAAGGGTTAGACAAATAACAAATCATAGTTTTGGCCACGAAGGCCTAAGGTTCCCTTTTTCCCCTATGAATTCGACGGTTAGATTCACAAATAATAGATTTATGCCACGAAGGCCAAAATCCCTTTTTCTCATATCCACCCCCAAAACCCTTAAACCTTAAATCGACCTTAAATACACTGAATTTACACATGGAAAATCATGAAGGTAATACTCCTCATACCTTAAATGTCGATTAAAGCCTTCTCAAATATTTCAAGGAACCTTTCGAAGCATTTGCCTCCAATTCTTCCTCCTCAAAGCTCTGGCCTCAATTCTCTTCAAGGTCTAACAAATGAATCCTAATCCCTTCATAATTTCTTTTTTGTTAAACCTATGCTTAAGGCTCAAAATTGGGCTTTTCCAATATTACCCTCACTAACTCCTCTCAATTGTCCAATTTTCCCTTAGTCAACTTACATTTATTTTAATTAATAATAATATTAATATATTCATATTATATATTATTATTCAAAATAAATAATCCAAATTCCATTAATTCCCAATATTCCACAAAACTACCGAAAATCACAAAAATGCGAATATTCTTATTTAAATAAATTAAATAAATATTCTAATAAAATTTGGGGTGTCACAACTCTCCCTCACTGTCGCTACTGCAAAAAACGAGGCCGACAATGACAGAAGAGTCGCCACCGTGCGTTATTTATCCCAAAGGAGGGAAAGGAAATGGTCAGAGAAAACCTAACGAAAAGGGGAAAGGAATGGTCATCGCAACCATGTCCTGGATTCGGGAGTCGGTTACACAAAGGGAAGGTATTAGCACATCTCACATCCTTCGTATTCAACGGGATCCACGCTTGTTGTTTATCTATGAGGGTGTGTTTAAACTATCTAGCTAAAGGATGGTTTGAAAGAAAAGATAAATGACTCGACAGAACACAGCAGTTCTATGCCTACGTATTCCCGTCTGGATCAAGAAGACCACATATTGGTTCAACAGTTTTTATCCAAGTAAAGTTAACAGACGGTTCCAGTAGTTGGTGTTTGCAGCTCGACCTTTGGAGACTTAGGTGTTACCGTTTGCGATAGAACTGAAAGTTAACAAAACTCTCCTTTAAGAAAATGGTTTCCAGGACTTAAGGGTCCAAGAGGACAAAAAGAATTTGGATGTTTGTTTTTGAAGTCTTTTAAAGAAGAAGTGTTTTGAGTTTTTGTTTGTAACTCGTGTTGCACTAAAGACTTGGACTTAAAAGTGAATACGTCGCATGTCACCCAAAGGGTACAACGCTAAACACCCAGGCTATTGAAGAGAGACCCTCCAACAACCCTTTCTCAAGTAGCTTAAGGCTCGTATCGTACAACACGCGTTATCCTTTATTAAGTGTTTTAACAGTGTTTGGAGATGAGAAGAGAAAGGACACAACTAAGGGGAACTGACTCAAACCCTACATTTGTCATGCAAATTTTATCCTATGGTTGAGGTTAGAAGGGAACTACCTATTGTTATCATGGATGGTTAGAACCCTAATGTCTGCCATAACTCCTCTTGAACAAGAGACGTCAAAATTCCTAGGGGAACATGGCAAAGGAAAGCAACAGTAAAGCAAATCAACTGTAAGGAAATTACTGTAAATAAAATGCATGCAATGCATCACACAAGCAGAAGGAGTCAAACTCAACTTCTAGAGCAAACAAGCACAAAGGCTACACACAACACAGGCAAGGGAGACAACACTCAACCTTAAACCAGTAAGCAAAGCCACACAGTAAAAAGCAAGAAGAGGGAAACAGTCAACCTATAATGCAACCAAGCAAAGGGAGAAGCTCAACCTTTAAGATGCTCTTAGGCCTATGATCATTTACATGAGAGCCTAGACTAATGCAACACACCAAACAAGTCACATCAATACAGTTAAGCAATCAAGAAAACAACAAGCAAAACAGACAAGCCAGCAGCTCCACAGCAAAGAAAACTTCTAACAGCAAGGCAAATCTACAGTCTATAATCAACTTCAATCCTAAGCCATCTTCAAGAGAAGGAAATGAAAGCTCCATCTTCAAGCTCCAAGTTGCTCCAACAAGAATGAAGAGAATCAACATCAAGATGATTGCATGATGATGTGAAGCATGATGGAAACCAAAGGAATCCATCATGACACTCAACGATGCACCTAAGATGGGCATCCTCAAAGGTTCTACCTATTGTGATATGCCACACATCCTTCCAAAGGAAGGATGAGGCTCTCACATAGGAACTTGAATCATGGGATGAGAATTGAAAACAATCAAGGCAATCCATGTTTATTTGAAGAAAGAGGAATCAAAACTAAAGCTCTTCCTAAACCCTAATTGAATAAGCTACAAGGAAGCTACCAAAAGGAAACCAAAAAACCAAATTAAAGCACCACAATAAAGCAAACAGAAGCCTCTATATGTCTAAAGCACAATCCAAAAGGAATGGGAAATTAATCTTATGCTATGAGCCACCATTGAGGTCATTCTAAAGCAAGTTCTATGTTAGAAGCAAATTAAAACTAGCCTAAGTATCAAATCAAATTAAAATACCAAAACTACTTCTAAAATCCTATGGATTTTTCTAAGGGAATATAAGAGGGTTAGGTACCTATGGTAGAAAGACCAGGGGCAAAACCTAAAAGGAAAGTTACCTAAAAAATCCTAAATCACAAGGTTATCAAAGGGAAACCCTAAAATGGATGGTCTAATGATCTTGATCCAAAACAGAACCTAATATCATCTAAAAAATATGAAATAATTCCTAAGGGATCATGCATCTCTATACTAACACGCAGCCAAAAATCTCACCAAGAATACATACCAATTAATTACACAAAAATCAGAAAGAAAATGGATCAAGAATGAAATTTAAATGAAATAGCAAAAATGAGAAAATACCAAATAAATTGAAAATCAGGAAAAAATTAAATGAAAAAAGCATAGAAAAATCGCAAATAAAATATAGAGCATGGACATATTTTTAGTTTATTTTTTTGAACATTATTGAAATTAAAATGAATTTTAGAAGACAAAAGCAATTAAAATAAAAGAAAATGAATTAAAGAAATGAAATAAACCTGCAAAATATCAGGAGCGTTGGATCAATGGACTAAGTCTCCTCATCAAAGGCCTGCACGCGTGACAACTAGACTGCCAGGTAGATTAATGAAACACCTGTGTTTCATCCTGGTCAAAGTCCAAGGCTGGGGATGAATCGTGTGCATACGATCTGCATACAAAGTCTTCCTTTCATTCCAATCCAACGGATCATGGCCTTCTTCTCCATTCAAATCAGAAAAAGAGGGAAAGTTCAGGAAGGTGGCTCCGGTGGCTAAGCCACCGTCTTCTTTGGTGAGCCAAAATTACAGGTCATTAATTCTTGACAAAACTTACATGGATCCACTCCAAATTTCATGCTGATTCCAAATATGTCATCCAAATTAACTGAATCCTCATGGATCTTAAAACACGAAGGCAAACAGAAAATGCATCAATCCTTCAAGTGTCACCAAAACTCAATCTCTTGCCATGGATCTCTTCCTTATGCTTCAATGATCAATCTAAACTATCTAGATCAAGCTAACACCTCAAGATCAGTCTAATTCGAATCCAAACAGAAATCAGGTTGCATCTTAGTTTGTCTCTAAACCTCAATATTTTGATCTAGAATCCATCTAATCATCTTCCTAAAGCCTAACCACATGTCAATTCTACTTGGATCATGCTAAAACTAGAGTAATCATGAATTGTTCAAACCTGGTTTGTAGCTTCAAATTGAGGCAGTTATGGTGCTCTTCTTGTTCCAATCTTGTGCAGAAACTTCCAATGAACTATGCTGTAGCTATTGGAAACCTTGAATTGCATTGGATTGCTCTGAATCAGAAATCATGATCTGCACATTTTCTCTTAAAACTCAATCTTCAATCTCTGCTTCCACCTCCAAATGATCACCAAAAAAGATCTGGATCCATCTCTGAACTTATATAGAAGATGTTTGAGGGCTTTGGAGGCCCATTAGAAGCCCAATTCAGAATATCCAATTCTCAAATTTTCTCCAAAAACTCAACTATGGTGTGCACGATTCAGGCTCAATTCTCCCTTCTATAAGCTTCAATCAGCTTGCTTATGGTCTAGTGAGAGTGTAAGGATCAAAATGAAAGCTTGTTTGCATCATGTGAGCAATCTTTGATATGTTACTTATCCATGAAGTAAAAATTAAACCACCATGAAATAAGCCTCAAATGGATTTTCTAATAATTCCAAAGTGTCTAAAATGATATTTCCACTCAAAATATGCCCTTACTTGATCTTGTTTGAACACATAGAATTTATTTTGAATTTTTCAAGTGAAATGCCTTAAAATTCCCCTTTCACCAAGCTCCTATGAATCAAGTCTTGCTACAAGCCAAATCAAAGTCTCATAAACACATAGTTGACCTAAACGTCCCATTTTGAACAAATTCCATGTTGGAAAAAACATCATTTGAAGTGTGCGAGATGGAGAAAATGACCTATAATGCAAAATGACCTATAATCTCACTTTCCCAAAATACCCCTACCTTGCAAAGCTTATAACTTGAGCTCCACAAATCAGAATGAGGACTTCTAGGACTTTTTGGAAATCTAAGATCATGAGGAACAACTTTTATGCTTATCAAAAGGTTAGGTGAAACTTCCTTCTAGGTCAAAAGTAGCTTGGAAGTTAGTTGACTTTCACAGATAAATTTCACATTCATCTGGTGACCTTTAATTTGTCTGGCTTGTAACTTGAGTTCTACAAATCAGATGGATGACTTCTAGTACTCAAATTAAAGGTATGAACATTCTCTACAAGTATCATGTTTGGCCCAAAGTCATGTGATACTTGTATCTTGACTTACATGGTCTTGAAGTTAGGCACTAAACAGGGGATTTTACACTGAGAACCCTAATTTAACAACTTCTTCCACTCTTGATTCTACTTGATTTGATCTTGAAACAAAATCTCACATGCTTCAACATACCCTTCCATGAACTCCATGACCTAGAGATAGGCTTTGATACTCTCCAATTTCACCTTTGACCTAGGGTTGACCAAATGAAACCCTAGTTGCACCATGTTGCACCCTAAAATTTTCCCAACCTTTTCTAACCTAGGTTTATGTTTCATTTTCATTATCATTTGCATAATAGATCATGTATATAGTGTATTCATCTGCATAGCATAGCATGGGCAAGTTATCCTAACAAGGGATCAAGTGATATTCTTGTCTCAAGAGACATATCCAAGGGGTTTTTATTCAAGCTCAAGACTATTCAGGCCATCAGGAAAGGAATTGAGCCTTGAGGAGTGGACAGATCAATCAATGGATTTCTCTCTTATTTAGAGGTTGTTTGGAGATCACCAGAGGAGTTGTGAGCTATGAGCTAAGAGCATGGGGTATGTATAGACAACATGGAAGACCTAGAGGGTCATTTTAAAGATGAGCCAAGTCATTGTTGTGATTCCAAGAGCCATAGTTGAAGGCAGTCAACTAGGGTTTTATCTAGGTCAACCCTAGGTCAAATGCTTGATTTGAAAGGAATCAAGGCCTATTTGAAGAATGGGGGATTCATCATTTGATATGTGGATATAGATGTGGTGTTTTGCCAAAGATAAATCAAAAGAAATCAAGGAGAAGAGGAGTTTCTAAATTAGGGTTTCTGTGTAAAATCCCCTGATTTAGGTCAAACTTCCAGGCAATATAATTCAAAATTCAAGTTTCATATGAACTTTTGGTCCACATAAGACTTGTAGAGCATCTCAATAGCTTTAATTTTAGTGGTGGAAGTCTTCAAGGAGATTTATAGAACTCAAGTTATAGCTCTTGCAAGTTACAGGTCATCTGAGGACACTGAATTTTGTCTATGAAAGTTGTCTGTCTTCCAAGCCACTTTTGACCCTCAAGGAAGTTTCAAATGGATTCTTGGAAAACATAAGAGTTGTTACTCATGGTCGCCCCTTTCCAAAAAGGTATGGTATGACTTCATCTGATTTGTAGAACTCAACTTATAGTTTGTGCAAGTCAAGGGCATTTTGGTCATTTGGTGATTATAGGTCATTTCAAGCATAAGGCCATATCTCCTATTTCCAAGCTTCAAATGGAAATATCTTCAACATCAAACTTGCCTAGAATGATGTTTTAAGGCTAGTAAGGAGGTCATGAGATGTTGAAAAGGCTTGTAGCAAAAAATGGTAAAAAAATGACCTAAAATGAAGGCATAAGTTAAATAAGTTGAAGTTGGAAATTGAAAAGAGCAAGATACACATCCAAACCATGGCATGTAATATATCATTTTGAGTCTAAAGAACATTTTAAGAACAATGGTTTAGCCACTTTTTTGAATTGAGGCCTAGATCATGGGGTTGCTTTGGAAAATGATTACTTGCATAATAAGGCACAAGTGCAAAACTAAGGAAAGACTAACATACAAGCTTGTTATGCATTCTAACACCCCTAAAAACTCATATGAGGAGAAATTCAAGAGGAATACAAGGGCTGCAAGGGTTCTAGAATGAGATGATATATGAAATGAGATGAATCATCATATCATGACATGAGAAGTTTTAATTCTCCTTGGACTGTTCCAGAATCTTCTAGGGCTTTCCAACCTCATCTATATAAGGATTAGAGTCCATTTGATGCAGAGGTTGGTGAGAAGAGAGAGAGGATAGAGAGGTATTCCATAATTGCTTTCATTGCAAGCAAGAGTACAATTCCACATTCAGTTGCAATTCAGTTCATCCTTTCCATTCATACACACTCCATTGATTCTCTTGAGTGTATACATGCTGTTTAAAGGTCCATCCATGGAAGATTGAAGAGCTAGGGCTTGGAAGTTGCAAGGATCAAAGCCATCATCGAATCTTGAAGAACAGGCTTCTCACATCCAATCTTTTGCAAACAGAAACAATAATATCATCTGAGGATCATTTCTGAAAGATCACAAGGCTTGAAGTGTACAATTCCTCCACCTGCCATACAAGAATTTCAGGTTTGCATTTTCATCTCTACACCATTATTTATGCACTGGTAGTTTGAGTTTCTAGGTTAGAATGGCTAGGGATAAGTAGAGGATTAATTCCAGAGAGTTAGGGCTCATTTCATGGAGTTTGAACCTAGGGCAGCAAATCTTTGATGATCAAGAACACTTAGTTTAGTGAGTATTAATCCAAGAGTGATAGCATGCTAGAACCAGGGGAACCTAGGGAGCATTTCAGTACAAGAAGATTCAAGAATTATCAAGGTTCAGCATGAGTGAAGTTTGTGTATCATGGAGGTTCTTGCTATCGGGTTTTATGTTAGAAGCCATTTCAGTGCAAACTAGGGCCAGGAGTGTGTTCAAGGGAGAGAGTAGAGTGATTTAGCTTTTTATATTTTTAATTTTGATGGATAGATGAGGGAGAACGAGGTGGTAGAAGATTGATGCATGAATCCTGGTTTTCATGAAAACCCTAACCCAAGGTTGAAGACAATGTGGTGAGCGTTGGATTAGAGGAGACCATTGACTGAAGAAATGCATCCAACGGCCTAGATTTGAATTTGAATTTAAGAGGGAATTCTGAGCCTGGCCAAAACGCACCGTTTCATTAAACGGAGGCTATGGGCCTTAGTAGATTTTGCTATAGACACCCTCATACGCGGGCCCAAACCATTTTGAACTGAATTTTACTTCTTTTTGCACCGTTAGCCTATTCTTTTTTCTTTTAATTTTCTCTTATTTTCTGACTTGGATCATGGGCCTATGCGCCTTGCTCTTTGCGCCCCCCTCTCAGGCCCATGCGCCATATTGCACTAACATTCCTTACTTACTGCACCCTCTCATCTCATTTGTATTTTTTTTTATTTCTTTTATTTTCTTTCAATATTAGAAAATCCATAATAAATTGAAAATTGATGATTTTTGATTGGTTGTTTTTTTACCATGTTCATATTTCTGTCTAGAAAAATATCATGTAATAAAATCCTCATTTTATTTTCTTTTAGTATTTTTAGTTTATTTTTATTTTAATAGCCTTTTTAATGGTTTTAGGTTGGTATATGATTTTGTATATTTTAGTTTAGCTAGATCCTTTAAGATTTTGGCTCCATTCTTTTTAGAGTAGCTAGCTTAGGATATTAAATTTCACCTAGAATTTAACTCATAATTTTTAGGATTAATTCTTAGGTAGTTTGATTAGGTGATATTAGAATGACCAAAATTAGGTTAAAATGCAACATAGGTCCACTAGGGTGCATAGATTTTAGTCTTTTAGATGAATTTGGGTTATGGGACCTAAGGGCTATTAAGGGTAGATAGAGTAGACCCCTTTGGATTAATATTAGGATTTTTACTACTATTTTACCATTTTTAGCATATTTTGTAATTGCTTGATTGTATGATGTGCCCTTTTGGGGTTGTTGCTTGCTATGTGGAGTGTCATTGGGGCTTGCTTTGGGTTTTGGGCTTGGCCTTGAAGAACATGATGAAGGAGCATAATGAAGACAAAGAGTTGGAGCTCAAGTTCAAGAGTTGATAAGTGGTGGCTTGCCTGTAGCTGTTGAAGACCATAGGATATAGGAACTAGGTAGAGCTCTAGAATAGAAAGGTTGATTCATAAACATGGAAAGCTTCCTGTGCTTCCATTCTTCCCTGTGACTAAAAGTACTTCTAAGAACTCACCTCCCTCCTTTGGAGGGATAAGTGGTTTGTCTTAGAGGTAGAACTTTGAGGGAACCTGTCCCACAATGCTAAACCCTTATGAGCTTCCCTTGGTTGTCCATAAGCTGCTTAGCATTTCAAACCATCTCTCTTGATTCTATTCTTTTCTCCTGGAGTGCTTACTTTGAAGCTGGAGGCTATTGAAGATGAAGTCTTTAGAAGATTTCCAAAGAGTGAAGCTAGCTAGAGTTTGGGGTTTCATTGGAAGATGTTGCTGTGCATCAATGGTTAGAGTTTGCTGTCTTCAAAGCTAGTGTTTGCTGTCAGAGCTTGGGGCTTCTTTTTCTTTACTGTATTGGTTTAATTTCCCCTAGGTTTAAAGTGAAAAGTGTTTCACTTTTACCTATTGTTTTCCGGTTCGAGGTAGAGTTCGGCTCCCTTGCCTTGCTTGCTTGCTGCATTCATGCATATTCTACTGTTTACTGTGTATGTTTGTTTCTGTTTCTGCTTATCCCTTAGGAGCTCTGTTTCTCTCCGCGCAAGAGAGAAACATGACAGACACTAGGAGCTAACCCATGCATGATAACATTAGGGTAGGTTTTGTTCCCTTTTTCAACCCTAGGTTTTTTAGAGTGTCGTCTCACTTCTCATCTCAAAACAACAGAAAAATACGTAATAAAGGTTACAACAAAGTTAATTCATTTCTTCCGTCAAAAGACTTGAACAAACATCAAACCTTTTTGTCCTCTTGGACTGGTAATAAGAAAACCCTTGGTTAAGGTGATATTTTCTCATAAAAGACACTTGAACAGCTTGTGTCGTACGTAGCCCGAACTACGTTTGCTCTGATCTTCCATGCTGTGTGGAAGTACATAGGCATAGGATGTGGTGTCCTAGAGAGCAACCTTCCCCCCTTCACCCGTAGTTAGGCGAACTACGTTGACTCTGATTTCTCGTTCCAGACGGGAATACGTAGGCATAAAGTGCGATGCTTTGCCGAGTCATCTTTTCTTTTCTTTTTAACCCTCAACCTTTAGTGTAGATAGAATGTAATCCGTACAAGAAAACAAGCGTGGATCCCATCGAGTACGATGGACGTGAGGGGTGCTAATACCTTCCCCTTGCGTAACCGACTCCCGAATCCAGGTTTTGGTTGCGATGACCATACCTTTCCCGTCTTTGCGTTAGGTTTACTCTGAGCGTTTCCTTTCCCTCCTTTGGGATAAATAACGCACGGTGGCGACTCTTCTGTATTGCCGGCGCCGATTTTCGCAGTAGCGACAACTGGCGACTCTGCTGGGGACTCCAACGGTTCCCTACGCGAGTCAATCCTAGCGCTTGTTTTCCCGTCGTGGATTTTGTATGGATTTACATTTCTGTATTTACATTCAGCATTATATTATCGTTATTATTGTTGTGCTGTGGGTATGAGGGGGTTCTATAATTGAGAGATAAGTCGGGCCTGGGCTTGAGTACACCTAGAATTATAGTAGAAAGTAGTGGGCGCGTGCATGCTTTGCATGTACTAGTGTCCTGCGAAATCTACGCTCGGACGAGGTTCTTCTGGTTGGATTCCTGTTCCACCCTTTGGGTGAAGTGGGCTGTTGGTTAGTTGGATTGTCGACTCCGGGGACCGATCATTTGGAAGTTGGCTAAGTGAGGCCTCTTCAGGATTTGATGATGCCACACCTCCTGGGTATCGTATCATCAATCTTGAAAGTCTGTGACGCCAACGACCGCATAGGATGCCGTACCTTGTGTCAGTTGTTAGGGCACCTACCTGTGAGAGGGATTCAGGGGCATGCAGGTAACTTGACCTTCAGACTACCGGCTTATTTCTTGATACGAGATTCAGGATGATGGATATTTTATGGGCAGTTACCAGGTCTGTCAGAGACCAAGTTGGATTTATATTATTGGGTCTATCAGAGACCAAGTTGGAGTTCTTTATGAGGTTTGTCTAAGACCATGGTTTGAGGAGCATTGGAGGGTCTGTTTGAGACCTGTTCTTGGTGTGATTTGGGGCTTCTCGGCCAGAGCACTTGGTCCCTTGTTGCATCTGTTTGCATTGCATTGTTTGCATAACCATTATCATTGCATTTTGTTAACGTGTGTCTGTGCTGCAGGTGCATTGCATACTTCCCCGTTCTAGTGTCCCGGACTTCTGATTGCTGATATGGGTAGTTTTCAGAAGACAGTTGCGTATAAGTTGCCCACTCCAGATGTGACCTCTTTATTGGGTTTGATTGCTCTTGCTGACGATGAAGTTAAAAGTAGCTTTAAGAAGAGTTATGGGAGGCTTTTTAGCTTGGTTTGTAGACCTAGTGCTTATGAGTTGAATGGGCTATATACGTTGATGCAGTTTTATGATCCAGCTTTGAGATGCTTCACATTTGCAGACTTCATTATGGCCCCTACCATGGAAGAATACGCAGAATTTCTTGAGTTGCCAGTGCAGAACAGGCTACCGTTCATTCATTTCGACGCTAAACCTAAGCTTGAGGATTTAGCAGTGGCCCTACATATGGATGCTTCTGAGCTATTAGTGACTTCATGGCACGGGATTTCTGGATTCGCTCTCAAATTTCTGGTTAGCAAGGCGCAGGAGTACGCCAAGAGTGGTTGTTGGGTAGTGTTTAATGCTTTGTTGGCTTTATGCATATACGGGATTGTGTTATTCCCAAATCTTCCAGACTTCGTTGATCTAGATGCACTTCATTTGTTTTCCGCCGGTAATCCAGTACCTACCCTAATTGGGGATTTCTACCATTCCCTACATTACAAGAATGAGAATCGGAGAGGGAAGAATGTACATTGCTGTGTACCATTGCTGAAGATGTGGTTTGATAGACACCTACCGAAGAAGGGTCCTTTTGTGGAACTTGCAGATGCGTCTGATTGGTCGGAACGTCTTATGAGATTGACTGCTGAAGAGATGGTATGGTTTGACAGGAATTTGCTGGGATCCGAGATCATTTTTAGCTGTGCTGGATATCCAAACGTGCCCTTAATTGGGAGGAAAAGATGTATCAATTACAATCCTTCTCTACTTGTTCGTCAGTTTGGATATGCATTGAAAAGCCCGCCGAAAGAAGAAGAGGTACAGGAATCTCTGTACTTCACAGGTGACCTGAGTGGAGACCTATTGGCCAAGCTGCAGCATGCTTGGAATCACATTTATAGAAGGGGGAAACCATTGCTGGGAAAGAATGATTGTCAGGCTTATCCTCCGTATAAGGCCTGGATACAAGAAAGAGTTAAGCAGATTCAGATGCCTTATCCGGTTGTGTCATCTCCAGTTCCTATTCCAACTGAGGAACCCACGACTGTTCCTATTGAGGTCTACGAGCAAGTGGTGAAAGAAAAGGATGCTTTGTTGGCGGCTAATGAAGAGCTAGAAAGAGAATTGGCTCAGGTTCGAGGTGAAAGGAATGAAGCTGAATACTCTATCCAACAACATACTGAGATGGTGACCATGTTGAAGACTAAGCTGATTGAAGAGAAGCAGAAGCGTGAACGCCTGGGAAAGGACTTTAAGAGCTCTCATGACATGATGGAAGCCAAGAAGAAGTCGCTAGACATAGCTTACCGAGAAATTGCTTCATTCAACAAGACGTGGAATGCCACTCTTACCAACAACAAGGAAAGGGAAGATAAGCTAAAGCAGCAGATCTATGACCTTGAGGACCAACTGAAGGCCACCAAGAGGAAGCATGAAGAAGAAGTCATGACCAGATACGCCCTTCAAGAGGCATTGAAGCAAGCTGATACCCGCAGAAAGGAAGCTCGATCCTAGAAGCGGAAGTTAGATGAGTGTTTTGGTGATGGTACATGGGAAGAATCCATTGACGACTTGCGGCGCGTTCTTGAGCAGAGAAGTCTACTCATCAAGGGGTTGCTTGCTCAGCCAGATCATCCCAAGACCAAGAAGCTGCTAGGGGAGTACAGGGATTATGGGCATACTTGATTTGTTCATGTTGTATTGTGTGCTGACCATCACCAGGCTTGTTGGTTAAGGTCATGCTTTTGATTGTATTGTGCTACAATGATGCTACCTTTGCCTTGATAGGCCTATTCAATATATGAGTTGTTTCTTCTTCTGTGATTGAGTTTCAACTTCTTGTCACCGCACTGTCACAGCACTGCACTGTACCAAACGCATTGACACTAGAATTGGGGGAGTAATATTCCCTAATGCACAGACACATATTGCATTTTTGCATACATATTCATATTGCATTTCAGGAACTTTAATCTCCATGCCTTATCTCCTGCGTCCGTGTTCTCAGGTATTTTCAGAATTGCAGATCAGCGAATCCATCGCTACTCCACGAGGACCAATCACAGGAAAGTCATGGACATCATGCAAGTTGAAATGCAGGAAATGCGTGACAGGATGGCCCTGCTCATGCAGACAATGGAAGCTATATCTAAAGGGCAGGAACAACTACAAACTTTGGTACAACCTTTGGTTGCTCGTGCTGAAGGTAACGGTACCCCGCGTGGCGAGAATGTTGCTAACTCTCCCCGGGTTGAGAATCATCAAAGTGCTAATCATATTCCGGTAGCTGGGCTGAATATCGGAGAAACCGGTCCTACAGGTGGAAACGGCAACACTGGTAATACTAATGGGGACACTGCTGGAGTGTTTGTGGGTAACGTCAATCAGGGTTTCAACATAGGCGCAGAGAACGTCGGAAGGAATGTCGGTAATCAGGGCTTCAATGGTGTGAATTTGGGATACGGAAACGATGCTGGCGCCAAGGCTGGGTTTGGCGACCATGGTTATGGTAATACGGGTTATGGAGCTGGTATGAATAATGGCCAAGAGATGGGCAACTTAAGGTACGACCCCAGGTTCTTTCAAGCGGAACCAGGCCGTAACATCAGATATGCTGGATATGACGAGATACCTCGCTGGGAGGATCGTCAAGAAGATGTTTTCTCCGGTCAGAATGAGGGCTACGGGAGGCCTGCGGAAGACAACCTCCGAATGAGATTGTTGGAGGAGAAGGTAAATGGGTTGGCTAGCCAGAATGCTGTTGGGCTGGATATGTCGAATATGGGGTTGGTACCAGGATTAAGGGTGCCTCTGAAATTCAAAGCGCCGTCCTTCGATAAATACAAAGGGGACACATGCCCTAGGGTGCATGTGCGTTCATTCTACAGGCGGATGTCTGCGTATTCAGACGATGAAAAAATGCTCATGCATTTCTTCCAAGACAGCTTGTCATGGCCGTCGCTGGAATGGTATATGAGCTTAGAGCCGACGCAGATAAGGAGATGGAAAGAGCTGGCGGAAGCTTTCGTTCGACATTACCAATATAATAGCGATCTCTCCCCTAACCGAGTTCAGCTACAGAGTCTTTCTCAGAAGCCCAGTGAAAGCTTCAAGGAATACGCCCAGAGATGGCGCGATTTGGCTGCTAGAGTACACCCTCCAATGGTGGAGTGCGAGATGATGGATATGTTCATAGGAACATTCTCTGGAATGTATTACGATCGATTGCTCAACTTTTCGATGAGTACCTTTTCCGAGTTGATCTTGATGGGGGAGCGCATTGAAAACGGGGTGAAGATTGGTAAGATTCAAGCGGGAGAGTTTGCTTCAGCAGGAAGCAATAAGAATACCTTTGGTGGTAAAAGACAAGGTGACACCAATGCTGTATACAATGCTCGATGGAGAAACAGAAGTCAGAACTGGCAGCAACAGTCACAGGTTGCAAGTGTAACCATTCCAGGGCCTCCTCAGCAGCAGAGACAACAGCCACAACAACAAGCTCAGCAGCAGCATAACCCGAATCAGCGTAGATTTCAGACCCCGAGACCGAGAAGGGTATTTGAGGTACTGCCGATATCTTATGCAGAACTTCTTCAGGCTTTGTTGAAATTGCAGCTAGTTGAGAAGAGGACTTTAGCGCTGCCGATAGGCACGCCACCAGTTGGGTATATATCAACGAGCATTGTGACTTCCATTCGGGTGCACCAGGGCACAATATTGAAGATTGCCTAGCTTTCAAGCATAAAGTACAAGATTTGCTTGATAGTACGGCCATTAATTTCGGGAAGGATGGTCCCAACATCACGCAGTAGCCAATGCCCAAGCATGGAGGAGCTGGGGCAAATGCAATTCTTGTCGATGCTGAGATGGATTTAGTTTCAGATGTCAATGAGCTGAAAACTCCTTTGAGCTATGTAAAGCTGTGCCTGTTGAAAGGAGGTGTTTATCCGGGTTGTGGTGAAGAATGTGCCGACTGTTTGGTTCAACTTGAGGGCTGTGGAAAGTTGAAAAGGGGAGTACAAAGTTTGATGAATGAAGGAGTTTTACAGTTTGACCGGTCTGCGCGGCCAGAGAAGCCTGTTGAGATGGAGACTGAAAAAGAACGAAGTGAAGTTGCTACGATCACGATCCCGTTCAAATCTGTGACAATTTCGGCGCCAGCGAAGCGGCCGACCATTACCATTACAAAGGCTAAACCGATCCCTTACGAGAGCACAAAGGCCGTCCCGTGGAGCTACGGTGCTGAAGTGTATTGCAATGGCGAAAAGATCGACTAGAATGATCCGCCGACAGGAGCTGTGGATAATGTAGTTGGATCGGGCGGTATAACCCGGAGTGGGAAGATCTTTACCTCACCAGAAGTAGAGGCTGAAAGGCTCGCCAAGGGCAAGAATAAAGTGGTTGAAGGAGGACCGTCAGGGAGTAAAGGAAAATAACCAACGAACAAAGATGTGGAGGAATTCATGAGATTAATCCGCAAAAGTGACTACAAGATCGTAGATCACTTACAATAGACTCCATCGAAGATTTCAATCTTATCTCTGTTGTTGTGTTCGGAGGCGCATAGAAACGCCCTGCTGAAGGTACTAGAGACATCCTTTGTGCCTCAGGAGATATCGGTCAATCAATTGGAAGGGGTTATAGCGCATGTCAACGCTAGACACGGCCTGGGATTCACAGATTTCGACTTGACACCTAGAGGGCGTGATCACAATAATGCCTTACACATCTCTGTTGAATGTCGGGGCACCATTATGTCCCATGTGTTGGTAGAGACCGGTTCATCGTTGAATGTGTTGCCGAAGAAGGCCCTGTTGAAATTAGACACCCGTGGGGTGATTTGCACACCTAGTGATTTGGTGGTGCGGGCATTTGACGGAACAAGGAGGTCGGTATTCGGATCAGTAATGCTTCCTATCCAGGTAGGTCCTGAGGTATTTGATATAGTGTTTTACATAATGGACATCCAGCCTGCATATAGCTGTTTGATTGGGAGACCCTGGATTCATGCCGCTGGGGCAGTTACCTCCACACTCCATCAGAAACTGAAGTACATGGTTGATGGGAGCATTGTAACAGTATGTGGAGAGGAAGACATCCTAGTCAGCCACTTGTCTTCTTTCAAATATGTCGAAGTAGACGGAGAGATTCACGAAACGCTCTGTCAGGCGTTTGAGGGGGTGAAGGTCAAACAGGAAGCTCCAGTAAAGAGCGAAGGGCTTGAGGTAGCTGTGTCCTCATATAAAGAAGCGAAGGATTTAGTACAAGCAGGAGAAATCACTAAGTGGGGGCAGATTCCGGATATCCCAGTAAAGCAAGATAAGTATGGCTTAGGGTATCGCCCGTCTTTCACGCAGAGTGCGCCTAAGTACAGGGGGCCGGTGGTGTTCACACCAGGGGGAGTTAGCTTCGAAAGAATCAATGTCGTATCTGACACGGAAGAAGTGGATAGCGACTGCGACATGGACGCATGGATCCAACCCAGCACGCCGGGGCAAAGTCTATGCAACTGGTTCGTCCAGAACGTCATCCAAGTCACCACTAAACAGTAATGCCTTGTTTTATTCAATCATTGTGTGATCACATGTCCTGCCCGGGGCATCGTCGATCGTGTATTAGGGCCTAACTGTTTACCTGTATGTTTGAATAATCAATAAATAAAGGCGTTTTTTACATTCAAATGTTGTGATCCTTTTCTGTATGTTTTTAATTTTTCAATAAAATGGCAACGTGGTTATTTTCTTTGCTTGCATATCATTTGAAGCATTTAACCATTTCCCTCGCAGGATTCATACATTTTCAGATGACGCCGATCAAAGACTTCCTATGACTCGTTTTGACTTCGATCATCCGGTTTTCCAAGCTGAGGAAGAGATTGTTGAGGATAGCGATCTATCAGAAGAGTTAGCTCGGTTGTTGAAACAAGAGGAGAGGATCATTCTGCCTCACCAGGAAGAGATCGAAATTGTCAATTTGGGGTTTGAAGAATGCGTCAGGAATATCCGTATAGGGGCCGCATTGCAGGTTGATATTAAGCGAGAGCTCATTGAGATGTTGCGTCAGTACAGCGATATATTTGCTTGGTCCTACGAGGACATGCCAGGTTTGAATACCGATATGGTTGTTCATCGTCTGCCGTTGAAAGAAGAGTGCCCGCCTGTCAAGCAGAAACTCAGAAGGACTCGTCCTGACATGGCTGTAAAGATAAAGGTGGAAGTGCAGAAGCAATGGGATGCTGGATTCCTGGCTGTCACTACTTATCCCACTTGGGTCTCTAATATCGTGCCTGTGCCCAAGAAAGATGGCAAGGTTCGAATGTGTGTGGACTATAGAGATTTGAACAAAGCGAGCCCGTAGGACGATTTTCCGCTCCCACATATTGATGTGTTAGTCGATAACACGACTTAGTTTTCAGTATTCTCCTTCATGGATGGCTTTTCAGGGTATAATCAGATCAAGATGGCTCCAGAGGATATGGAGAAAACGACCTTTATCACCCCGTGGGGAACTTTTTGTTATAAGGTGATGCCCTTTGGTTTGAAAAACGTTGGGGCAACGTATCAGCGGGCCATGACAACTCTCTTTCATGATATGATGCATAAGGAGATTGAAGTGTATGTCGATGATATGATTGCCAAGTCTCAAACGGAGGAAGAACATCTGGTTAATCTGCTGAAGTTGTTCAAAAGGCTTAGGAAGTTCAGGCTGAGGCTGAACCCTAACAAATGTACTTTCGGAGTGAGATCTGGTAAGCTACTGGGGTTCATTGTGAGCAAAAAAGGAATTGAGGTAGATCCTGCTAAGATAAAAGCAATACAAGAGATGCCAGCACCGAGAACCGAAAAAGAAGTCCGTGGATTCTTAGGGAGATTGAACTACATTGCTAGGTTTATATCTCACCTAACGACCACGTGTGAACCGTTGTTCAAACTGTTAAAGAAAGATCAAGCGGTGGTCTGGAATGACAATTGCCAAAGGGCATTTGAAAGGATAAAAGAGTATTTGCAGGAACCTCCAGTTTTGATACCCCCAGTAGCAGGACGACCATTGATTATGTACCTGACGGTTCTTGAGAACAACATGGGTTGCGTTCTCGGTCAACACGACGAGACCGGGCGAAAAGAGCATGCAATTTACTATTTGAGCAAGAAGTTCACAGATTGTGAATCTCGATATTGTATGCTTGAAAAGACGTGTTGTGCACTTGCTTGGGCTGCCAAACGTCTTAGACAGTACATGCTGAATCACACAACCATGCTGATATCGAAGATGGATCCGATCAAGTATGTGTTTGAAAAGCAAGCGCTCTCCGGGAGAATTGCCAGATGGCAGATGGTGTTGACAGAATATGACATTCAGTATGTTTCCCAGAAGGCCATTAAGGGAAGCGTTCTGTCAGAGTATCTCGCCGAACAGCCAATCGAGGATTACCAGCCTATGAAGTTTGAATTTCATGATGAGGATATAATGTATTTGAAGGCAAAAGATTGTGATGAGCCATTGCCTGATGAGGGTCCTGAGCGGGGTTCCCAGTGGCAATTGATTTTCGATGGTGCGGTTAATTCATACGGAAGCGGGATAGGGGCAATTATTACAACTCCTCACGAGTCGCACATCCCGTTTACAGCCAGATTGACTTTTCCAGTGACGAACAACGAGGCCGAGTACGAAGCTTGTATCATGGGGTTAGAAGAGGCGATTGATCTGAGGATCAAGAATCTGGATGTGTATGGGGATTCAGCATTGGTGGTGAACCAGATTAAAGGGGAATGGGAGACCCGCCAACCTAACTTGGTGCCGTACATGAACTATGCGAGAAGGTTGTTACCTTTCTTTGATAAGGTGGAGTTTCATCATGTACCTCGAGCGGAGAATCAGATGGCAGACGCCCTTGCAACACTATCTTCAATGTACAAGGTCAATTACTGGAACGAAGCTCCCAGGATTGTCATTTCTCGCCTTGATAGGCCAGCCTTTGTATTTGCGATTGATGAAGCGTCTGACGGCAAACCGTGGTATTTCGACATACAGAATTTCCTGGAGAATAAGGAGTATCCGGCTGGGGCATCTAGTCGTGATCAGAAGACTCTCAGGAGATTAGCAGGAAACTTTTATCTGAACCCCGACAGCGGTTTGTATAGAAGGAACCACGATTTGGTACTCCTCCGGTGTGTAGACGAGAAGGAGGCCAATTTGCTCATGGAAGGGGTCCATGAAGGAACTTTCGGTACGCATGCCGGTGGACATGCTATGACCCGGAAATTATTGCGAGCAGGGTATTACTGGTTAACAATGGAGACGGACTGTTTTAAATTTTCCAAGCGGTGTCACAAGTGCCAGATCTATGCAGATAAGATCCATGTGCCACCAAGCCCTTTGAACGTTATGGCATCTCCATGGCCTTTCTCCATGTGGGGAATTGATATGATTGGCAAAATTGAGCCCACTGCATCCAATGGACATCGCTTCATTCTGGTTGCGATTGATTATTTCACTAAGTGGGTGGGAGCAGCTTCTTACACCAATGTAACCAAGCAGGTGGTGCCCAGGTTTATCAAGAGAGATATAATCTGCAGATACGGTATTCCTGAGAGAATCATTACTGATAATGGTTCAAATTTGAATAACAAGATGATGAAAGATTTGTGTCGGGATTTCAAGATCGAGCACCATAATTCATCTCCTTATAGACCCAAGATGAATGGCGCTGTAGAGGCGGCCAACAAGAACATAAAGAAAATTGTTCAAAAGATGGTTGTGACATATAAGGATTGGCATGAGATGCTGCCATTCGCTTTGCACGGTTATCGTACTATAGTGCGTACATCAACCGGGGCAACACCGTTCTCGCTGGTTTATGGCATGGAGGTTGTCCTGCCATTGGAGGTTGAGATACCATCTTTGAGGGTTTTGCTTGATGTCAAGCTGGACGAGGCAGAATGGGTGAGAAACAGATTGAATCAACTGAGTTTGATGGATGAGAAGAGGTTAGCCTCTATAGCATATGGTCGGCTGTATCAGAGCCGGATGAAGAAAGCTTACGACAAGAAGATCCGACCTCGAAGCTTTTAGACGGGTGATCTTGTGCTGAAGAAGATTCTCCCACCACAATCGGATCACAGGGGCAAATGGACTCCCAATTACGAAGGTCTATACGTTGTACGAAAGGTCTTCTCCGGAGGAGCCTTGCTATTATCCATCATGGACGGTGAAGACTTTACGTCCCCTGTGAACTCGGACGCAGTTAAAAAATACTTTGCTTAAAGAGACCCGCTGGACAGTAAAAAGAGAGTCCAGGCAAAAATGGGGCATCCTGGCGAACCAAAAACAGAATAAAAAGGTTCGGGCAAAAGTTAGGGATATAATTGAAAAATGTACACCCGCGAAGTCGAAAACCTACACTGGACGGCTTCGGCAAAAAAGGGTATCCCGGTGAATTGAAAACCCGCAAAGGGCGATTCACGCAAAAGTTAGGGATTTGAGAAGCAAATGACTGTGGTCCGAAGTGGATACTTCATTGCTAGTGGTTTGGGAGTACCTGGGGTCGACTATCCAAAGCAATATCTTCGGAAGACAGAGAATCCGGAAAGAATCAGAGTCAGGCGAGTCATAGGAGGATCAGCTATGGTGTTCGTCTGTAACACGTTGCCGACATGTGTACAAACTTTCTTCTATATTTGTACATACTTGCATTTTGATTATGCGTGACTGCCTCTTTTCAGGAGTCGCATCTGATGTACAAACTTTGCCTATTTACAGGCCGTTATTAATAAAGCGTGTTGTTCAGTATTTGACGTGTGTTTTGGGTTTTTTTAACTTTTACTGTTTTGTTTGTAGAAAACGCCGATGTTTTTGATAAACTTACCTGTGCGTAAACACGCAGGCCTCGGCCGATGATTGTTAAAACCTGGAATTAACTGAATAGTTGTCACGAGTGTCGATCAAGAGGTTTCTTTTTGCATAGATTGTCTTGTGTTCGCTTGTTGGCTTTTGCAGGTATTCAAAAGCTCGTAAAGTTCCCATCCAGATGGAATTACCCTTCCCAGAGGATGAGAGTTTGCTTTTCCTCCCCGGCAGGTAGAATTGAGGTTCTTTACCCCCGGGAGAGTTGAGATTGCGTCAGAGGCGGGATCAGAGCATCGTCAGAATTGGCTTATCAAGTAAGATAAAGTCATCCCCAGCAAGGGTCGAGATGGATATGGTTAACTCCCCAGAGAGTTCTTGTGCAGTGCAAATCAAAACGCACCATTCAATCCCTAGCTCAGCGATAGCAGGATGAATTCCCCCACAGAGTGTAATCTGGTGGTCAGCATCTTTTGAAAGAAGTTTCCCGGAGCAGGATTGCCCTTTTTTTTCCCCAGCGAGTCGTTCTTCCTCGTCAGGATGATCGTCCTCAGCAGAGACTGAAGTTATGAGTTCGTGAGATATTTTCCCAGCAGGATGGTCATCTCCAGCGGAGTTAATTCACCCTTTCCAACATTTATTTTGTTGGAAATGTATCGGTAGTATTCCGATCATCCCCGGCGGATCCAGCTTCGTCTTCAGCATTTATTTTGCTGGAGCAACCTCATTGCATTTGCATGCATCATCGTACTTGCATTTTACCCAAATACGTAGCATTTCCATGCCGTATGGAAACATTATGTCATTATCAAACATACGCATTCTTGAAACATAGGCCAGGTTGGTTACCTCTCCGATTTCAGATGTATTTGTTTCCCTGCCGATAAGTGAGATCGTGGTTCAGGAAGATATTGATCTTATTATGTGGATTTGTGGTCAAAGCACGCAGTGATCGTGTTTGTACCACCTATGCGGATTTATGTTGTATCGCACGCAGTGATCGTGTTGATATTATCTTGGGGGTTTGTTGGTCGAGCTACGCAGCGATCGTATTCGTCCTATATTTGGTTTGTTTGCGACACAAAGCACGCAGGGATCGTGTTCCTCCAATCAAGAGGGTCGTGGCACAAAACACGCAGTGATCGTGTTCATCCTATTTGTGGTCGAAGTACGCAGTGATCGTGTTCGCCTCATTTATGTGAGTTTATTTCGTCTGGCACGCAGTGATCGTGTTCCCCCTGTCAAGAGGGTCGTGGTGCAATACACGCAGTGATCGTGTTCGTCTCATTTTTTGTGGAGTTGTGGCGCAATACACGCAGTGATCGTGTTCGTCTCATTTTTTGTGGAGTTGTGGCGCCAGACACGCAGTGATCGTGTTCGTCATGTCATATGTCCCCCTAGCAGAGTTGCTTGGTCAAGCACCTCTTTCCCCCCAGCTGAGTCTGTCTCAGGATGCTGTGGTGTCAGCATTGGAAGATGTCATAGCGCAGATGTTTGGGTGGTTACCCGCAGTTTCCCCAGTAGAGTTTTGTCCCTTCAACAAGGTTGTATGAGCAAGTCGTAGTCCCCAGCAGGGTATTCTTCAACAAGTTGCTTGGTTAAGTTCCTTGTATTCCCCAGCGAAGTATTTGTCAACGAGTTGCTTGGTTAAGTCTCTCGTATTCTCCAACAGAGTTTCCTCCACTGAGTTGCTTGGTTAAGCTACTCAGTTCATCTAGCAGGGTGTTCTTCAGATTGTTGTCATATCGATATGTGAAGATTTAGAATTTATTACCTACGGTCAGAGTAGGTGTGTGACGGTCGCCGTCAAATTATCCCCTCAGAGTTTCTTGGTTAAGTTTCTCATTTCCCCGCAGAGTTGTTTGTTCAAGTCTTCGGATGATTGTGCCACGCTTGGTTAAGCGTTTGCTCGTTTCTTCGAATGCGAAAGGTTGATAAGTGAAATCAGCATTTTCACGCTTGGTTAAGCGTTTGCTCGTTTCTTCGGATGCGAAAGGTTGGTAAGTGAAATCAACATCGTCTCGCTTGGTTAAGCGTTTGCTCGTTTCTTCGGATGCGAAAGGTTGATAAGTGAAATCAGCATTTTCATGCTTGGTTAAGCGTTTGCTCGTTTCTTCAGATGCAAAAGGTTGGTAAGTGAAATCAAGATCGTCTCTCTTGGTTAAGCGTTTGCTCGTTTCTTCGGATGCGAAAGGTTGATAAGTGAAATCAACATTGCCCCGCTTGGTTAAGCGTTTGCTCGTCTCTTCGGATGCGAAAGGTTGATAAGTGAAATCAACATTGCCTCGCTTGGTTAAGTGTTTGCTCGTTTCTCCGGATACGAAAGGTTGATAAGTGAAATCGACATTTTCTCGTTGTTTAGTGTATGCTCATTTCTTCGGAATGGGACGGTCTAGAGACAATATCAGGATATTTCATAAACAGATTGACAGATGGGTGGTTAGTTGTTGCCTTGACAACAGAAGCCATTTCCTTGGAGGGTCCTCCTCAGGCAGTTGTGTACGCAATTTATTTTTGCGGTTGGCAAATTTCTGGGTTTATTGGTATTCAACCGTCTCGTACCTCGAATGTCTGAAGGTTGCATGCTCTTCACCCAGTCGGGTCCAAGCCGTTTGAATAGGGGCAGCTGTTGCACCCTAAAATTTGCCCAACCTTTTCTAACCTAGGTTTATGTTTCATTTGCATTATCATTTGCATAATAGATCATGTATATAGTGTATTCATCTGCATAACATAGCATGGGCAAGTTATCCTAACAAGGGATCAAGTGCTATTCTTGTCTCAAGAGGCATATCCAAGGGGTTTTTATTCAAGCTCAAGACTATTCAGGCCATCAGGAAAGGAATTGAGCCTTGAGGAGTGGACAGGTCAATCAATGGATTTCTCTCCTATCTAGAGGTTGTTTGGAGATCACCAGAGGAGTTGTGAGCTATGGGCTAAGAGCATGGGGTGTGTATAGACAGCATGGAAGACCTAGAGGGTCATTTTAAAGATGAGCCAAGTCATTGGTGTGATTACAAGAGCCACAGTTGAAGGCAGTCAACTAGGGTTTTATCTAGGTCAACCCTAGGTCAACCCTAGGTCAAATGCTTGATTTGAAAGGCATCAAGGCCTATTTGAAGAATGGGGGATTCATCATTTGATATGTGGATATAGATGTGGTGTTGTGCCAAATAGAAATCAAAAGAAATCAAGGAGAAGAGGAGTTTCTAAATTAGGGTTTCTGTGTAAAATCCCCTAATTTAGGTCAAACTTCCAGGCAATATAATTCAAAATGCAAGTATCATATGAACTTTTTATGCACATAATACTTGTAGAGCACCTCAATAGCTTTAATTTGAGTGGTGGAAGTCTTCAAGGACATTTATAGAACTCAAGTTATAGCTCTTGCAAGTTACAGGTCATCTGAGGACACTGAATTTTGTCTATGAAAGTTGTCTGTCTTCCAAGCCACTTTTGACCCTCAAGGAAGTTTCAAATGGATTCTTGGCAAACATAAGAGTTGTTAATAATGGTCTCCCCTTTCCAAAAAGGTATGGTATGACTTCATCTGATTTGTAGAACTCAACTTATAGTTTGTGCAAGTCAAGGGCATTTTGGTCATTTGGTGATTATAGGTCATTTCAAGCATAAGGCCATATCTCCTATTTCCAAGCTTCAAATGGAAAAAGCTTCAACATAAAACTTGCTTAGAATGATGTTTTAAGGCTAGTAAGGAGGTCATGAGATGTTGAAAAGGCTTGTAGCAAAAAATGGTAAAAAAAATGACCTAGAATGAAGGCATAAGTTAAATAAGTTGAAGTTGGAAATTGAAAAGAGCAAGATACACATCCAAACCATGGCATGTAATATATCATTTTGAGTCTAAAGAACATTTTAAGAACAATGGTTTAGCCACTTTTTTGAATTGAGGCCTAGATCATGGGGTTGCTTTGGAAAATGATTACTTGCATAATAAGGCACAAGTGTAAAACCAAGGAAAGACTAACATACAAGCTTCTTATGCATTCTAACACCCCTAAAAACTCATATGAGGAGAAATTCAAGAGGAATACAAGGGCTGAAAGGGTTCTAGCATGAGATGATACATGAAATGAGATGAATCATCATATCATGACATGAGAAGTTTTAATTCTCCTTGGACTGTTCCAGAATCTTCTAGGGCTTTCCAACCTCATCTATATAAGGATTAGAGTCCATTTGATGCAGAGGTTGGTGAGAAGAGAGAGAGGAGAGAGAGGTATTCCATAATTGCTTCCATTGCAAGCAAGAGTGCAATTCCACATTCAGTTGCAATTCAGTTCATCCTTTCCATTCATACACACTCCATTGATTCTCTTGAGTGTATACATGCTGTTTAAAAGTCCATCCATGGAAGATTGAAGAGCTAGGGCTTGGAAGTTGCAAGGATCAAAGCCATCATCGAATCTTGAAGAACAGGCTTCTCACATCCAATCTTTTGCAAACAGAAACAATAATATCATCTGAGGATCATTTCTGAAAGATCACAAGGCTTGAAGTGTACAATTCCTCCACCTGCTATACAAGAATTTCAGGTTTGCATTTTCATCTCTACACCATTATTTATGCACTGGTAGTTTGAGTTTCTAGGTTAGAATGGCTAGGGATAAGTAGAGGATTAATTCCAGAGAGTTAGGGCTCATTTCATGGAGTTTGAACCTAGGGCAGCAAATCTTTGATGATCAAGAACACTTAGTTTAGTGAGTATTAATCCAAGAGTGATAGCATGCTAGAACCAGGGGAACCTAGGGAGCATTTTAGTACAAGAAGATTCAAGAATTATCAAGGTTCAGCATGAGTGAAGTTTGTGTATCATGGAGGTTCTTGCTATCGGGTTTTATGTTAGAAGCCATTTCAGTGCAAACTAGGGCCAGGAGTGTGTTCAGGGGAGAGAGAAGAGTGATTTAGCTTTTTATATTTTTAATTTTGATGGAGAGATGAGGGAGAACGAGGTGGTAGAAGATTGATGCATGAATCCTGGTTTTCATGAAAACCCTAACCCAAGGTTGAAGACAATGTGGTGAGCGTTGGATTAGAGGAGACCATTGACTGAAGAAATGCATCCAACGGCCTAGATTTGAATTTGAATTTAAGAGGGAATTCTGAGCCTGGCCAAAACGCCCCGTTTCATTAAACGGAGGCTATGGGCCTTAGTAGATATTGCTATAGACACCCTCATACGCGGGCCCAAACCATTTTGAACTGAATTTTACTTCTTTTTGCACCGCTGGCCTATTCTTTTTTCTTTTAATTTTCTCTTATTTTCTGACTTGGATCATGGGCCTATGCGCCTTGCTCTTTGCGCCCCCCTCTCAGGCCCATGCGCCATATTGCACTAACATTCCTTACTTACTGCACCCTCTCATCTCATTTGTATTTTTTTTTATTTCTTTTATTTTCTTTCAATATTAGAAAATCCATAATAAATTGAAAATTGATGATTTTTGATTGGTTGTTTTTTTACCATGTTCATATTTCTGTCTAGAAAAATATCATGTAATAAAATCCTCATTTTATTTTCTTTTAGTATTTTTATTTTATTTTTCTTTTAATAGCCTTTTTAATGGTTTTAGGTTGGTATATGATTTTGTATATTTTAGTTTAGCTAGATCCTTTAAGATTTTGGCTCCATTCTTTTTAGAGTAGCTAGCTTAGGATAATAACTTTCACCTAGAATTTAACTCATAATTTTTAGGATTAATTCTTAGGTAGTTTGATTAGGTGATATTAGAATGATCAAAATTAGGTTAAAATGCAACATATGTCCACTAGGGTGCATAGATTTTAGTCTTTTAGATGAATTTGGGTTATGGGACCTAAGGGCTATTAAGGGTAGATAGAGTAGAACCCTTAGGATTAATATTAGGATTTTTACTACTATTTTACCATTTTTAGCATATTTTGTAATTGCTTGATTGTATGATGTGCCCTTTTGGGGTTGTTGCTTGCTATGTGGGGTGTCATTGGGGCTTGCTTTGGGTTTTGGGCTTGGCCTTGAAGAACATGATGAAGGAGCATAATGAATACAAAGAGTTGGAGCTCAAGTTCAAGAGTTGATAAGTGGTGGCTTGCCTGTAGCTGTTGAAGACCATAGGATATAGGAACTAGGTAGAGCTCTAGAATAGAAAGGTTGATTCATAAACATGGAAAGCTTCCTGTGCTTCCATTCTTCCCTGTGACTAAAAGTCCTTCTAAGAACTCACCTCCCTCCTTTGGAGGGATAAGTGGTTGGTCTTAGAGGTAGAACTTTGAGGGAACCTGTCCCACAATGCTAAACCCTTATGAGCTTCCCTTGGTTGTCCATAAGCTGCTTAGCATTTCCAACCTTCTCTCTTGATTCTATTCTTTTCTCCTGGAGTGCTTAATTTGAAGCTGGAGGCTATTGAAGATGAAGTCTTTAGAAGATTGCCAAAGAGTGAAGCTAGCTAGAGTTTGGGGTTTCATTGGAAGATGTTGCTGTGCATCAATGGTTAGAGTTTGCTGTCTTCAAAGCTAGTGTTTGCTGTCAGAGCTTGGGGCTTCTTTTTCTTTACTGTATTGGTTTAATTTCCCCTAGGTTTAAAGTGAAAAGTGTTTCACTTTTACCTATTGTTTTCAGGTTCGAGGTAGAGTTTGGCTCCCTTGCCTTGCTTGCTTGCTGCATTCATGCATATTCTACTGTTTACTGTGTATGTTTGTTTCTGTTTCTGCTTATCCCTTAGGAGCTCTGTTTCTCTCCGTGAAAGAGAGAAACATGACAGACACTAGGAGCTAACCCATGCATGATAACATTAGGGTAGGTTTTGTTCCCTTTTTCAACCATAGGTTTTTTAGAGTGTCGTCTCACTTCTCATCTCAAAACAACAGAAAAATACGTAATAAAGGTTACAACAAAGTTAATTCATTTCTTCCGTCAAAAGACTTGAACAAACATCAAACCTTTTTGTCCTCTTGGACTGGTAATAAGAAAACCCTTGGTTAAGGTGATATTTTCTCATAAAAGACACTTGAACAGCTTGTGTCGTACGTAGCCCGAACTACGTTTGCTCTGATCTTCCATGCTGTGTGGAAGTACGTAGGCATAGGATGCGGTGTCCTAGAGAGCAACCTTCCCCCCTTCACCCGTAGTTAGGCGAACTACGTTGACTCTGATTTCTCGTTCTAGATGGGAATACGTAGGCATAAAGTACGATGCTTTGCCGAGTCATATTTTCTTTTCTTTTTAACCCTCAACCTTTAGTGTAGATAGAATGTAATCCGTACAAGAAAACAAGTGTGGATCCCATCGAGTACGATGGACGTGAGGGGTGCTAATACCTTCCCCTTGCGTAACCGACTCCCGAATCCAGGTTTTGGTTGCGATGACCATACCTTTCCCGTCTTTGCGTTAGGTTTACTCTGAGCGTTTCCTTTCCTTCCTTTGGGATAAATAACGCACAGTGGCGACTCTTCTATATTGCCGGCGCCGATTTTCACAGTAGCGACACACCAACTTCAACTATGGCTCTTGCACTTGACACAAACACTTGACTGAACTCCTTCATGACCCTCTAGGCACTCCATGGGCTCTATCCACATACTCTATCCATGACCAAGGCTTCACAATCCTCTGATGATCTTCAAATGGCTCCCAAGTTAGGAGATGAACCCCATATAAGCAACCAAACTTCTCAAGAACGCAACCTACTCCCTGATGACCTTGGTGACTTCTCAAGCTTGAATAAAACTTCTGGCTAGGCTTCTTTTGATATAAACCACACTTTAACCCCTGCTAAATGAACAATGCTATTCTATGAAAATGCTAGAACAATGTTATGCTAATGCAATGAAACATAAACCAGGTGATAAAAAGGTTGGGCAAATTTTGGGATGCAACAGCTGCCCCTATTCAAGCGGCTTGGACCCGACTGGATGAAAAGAGAACGACTTTCAAACAATCGAGGTAAAAGACGGTTGAATACCAAAGAACCCAGAAATTTGCTAACCGCAGAAATAAACTGCAAAAAAACTGATCGGGGAACAACATCCAGAAAACTGGATCCGGTTGTCACGGCAACAATTGATCAATCGTCTGATAAGGAACACCCGATTTCACCATCCATCACCTTCATTTGTGAAGAAACGAACGAAACGCCGCGTAAAGCGCAAACTAGGAATCCGAAGACTTGAACAAGCCACACTGCGGGGGACACCTCCGACAATACGGATACTGATTCTGCCAACATGAGATAAAAACTACTCCATCAACACATGGAACAAAAGTTACTCCGTCAACACGGGTAAGCACACCGCCAATACGGGGAACAAAAGCTATTTTGTCAACACGGGGAACAAAAGCTATTCCGTCAACACGGGGAACAAAAGCTATTCCATCAACATGGGTAAGCACTCCGTCAACACGGGGAACAAAAGCTATTATGTCAACACGGGTAAGCACTCCGTCAACACGGGGAACAAAAGATATTCCGTCAACACGGGTAAGCACTTCGTCAACACGGGGAACAAAAGCTATTCCGTCAAGACGGGTAAGCACTCCGTCAACACGGGGAACAAAAGCTACTCCATCAACACGGGTAAGCACTCCGTCAACACGGGGAACAAAAGCTATTCCGTAAACATGGGTAAGCACTCCGTCAACACGGGGAACAAAAGCTATTCCTTCAACACGGGTAAGCACTTTGTCAACACGGGTAAGCACTCTGTCAACACGGGGAACAAAAGTTATTCCGTTAGCGCGGGTAAGCACTCTGTCAACACGGGGAACAAAAGCTACATGGTCCGAACCACGAACTCTTTTAATGCTGATGTGGCAGCAATCCGAGGAGAACTCTATTGGGGAAATTCTGACGTCAACTGCCAGACACTTATTTGACAAAAGGGAACAACTTCAAAGATCTTTCAATGCTGACGTGACAGCAATCTGAAGAAAACTCTGCTGGGGAAGAAGAGAATCTTGACCAAGTAACTCTGATACAGGCACATATGATATGACGAACGTTATCATCACAAATCTCACACCGAGAACTTGAATATCTGGAAATCCTCCTGAACGAGAATTCCAATCACCTGCAGGGAATAACACCTAAACACAAAGAGGTAACCAACCTGGCTTATGTTTCGAAATGCATATGTTTGAAGATGGCGTAATGCTTCCGCACGGCATGGAAATGCTACGCGTTTGGGGTAGATGCAAATATGATGATATATGCAAGATGCAAAGAGGCGCTCCAGAAAAATAAATGCTGAAGACAAAACCAAATCCGCTGGGGATAAACAAGCATCACAAAACTATCCCAGCAAAATAAATGCCGGAAAGGTGAAACCAACTTTGCTGGAGAACAGAAACGATCTTGCTGGGGAATAACTCACAAGCTCGGAGTTGCGAACTCTGCTGAGGATGATCAACCTGACGGAGGAATAACAACCTGCTGGAGAACAGAAAGGACAGTCCTGCGTGGGGATGATCCTCGTACACCGCTGACTACCTGATTTTACTCTGTGGGGATTTGCTGGAGATTGAATGTGCACATGACTCTCCGCCGAGAATGCACACTCTGTCGAGGGTATAAATCTCGACCTGCTTGCTAACTCGCATCCAACTCTTCGGGGGATAGAATGTGACTTTCATCTACTAGGGACGAATAAGTTTCAAACAGAGCTTGCTCCTACATTAAGGGACTTCAGCTGGGGAAACACGATCCCTTTGGCCGCTTGCTGCAAAGGTGACGACCCTGCAAAATAAAAACGAACACAAGACCTTCTACGCAAAAGGAACTATCTTGGTCAGTATCCGTGACAATTATTCAGTTAATTCAAGGTTTTACCAATTATTGGCCGAGGCTTGCAAGTTTAGGCACATGTAAGTTTATCAAAAACATCAGCGTTTTCCACAAATAAAACAGTAAAAGTTAAAACAAGAAACAAACATCAAGTACTGAATAATATGTTTTATTGATAACGGGCCTGTAAATAGGCAAAGTTTTGTACACTGGATGCAACTCCTGAAAAGAGGAAGTTACGCAAAAGCAAATACAAATATGTACAGAGGTACAAAGAAGAAATTCGTATACATGTCGGCAACGTGGTACAGAGAAATGTAACACCCATTTTATTTATTTAGTCATTTTGGTGTTAATTTAATTATTTTATGTTGGTGTGCCCTTAGGTGGGGTGTGTTGGCATGTGATTGGTGAGTATCCTTGATATATGAGGATCATTGGTGGTGTGGAGATAATAATATAATAGTTAATAGTAATATTGGTGGTATTATTATTATTATTATTATTATTATTATTATTATTATTATTATTATTATTATTATTATTATTATTATTATTATTATTATTATTATCATCAATATGAATATTATTGGTGGGTGTCCCTAATGTGGGAGGATTATTGGTGGTGTTTTGATGAATATAATAATATAGTGTATAATATTAATATTGGTGGCAATATTATTATTATTATATTTATTATAGTTACTATTGTTATTAATATTATTATTATTTTGGTGAGATAATAATATTATTATTATTATTATTATTATTATTATTATTTTATTAAGTTATTATTATTATTATTATTATTATTATTATTATTATTATTATTATTATTTTATTAAGTTGTTATTATTATTATTATTAAGTTATTATTATTATTGGGATTAGAGAATTAAAATAGAGAATGAGAGGGGTTAGTAGTTTTACGATACATTGGGAGAAGTTAGAGAAAGTGGAAAAAGAACGATAGAAAGGAGAGAACGGAAAAGGGAACGGAAAAGGGAGCGAAGAACGAAGGATACGGGGGAAAATCAGAATTGGCCAAACCTTGGAGGATTCTTTCATCGATCAACCGATTAACAAGGTAAGGGGGGAGAAACTTGATTGGGATGGTATATACATGTATAGGGTAGAGGGGATTCCTTAACCCCGTAGGAAAATTCCGATCTATGAAGTTTTATATTGGCATGCTTGTTATTGTTGTTGCTAATGCTAAATTGATGCTTGATATTGATGAATTGTTGATTGGTATTGGTGAATTTGGTATATATATATTATGGTGATGTTAGTGAGATTACAGGTTGTTACCGCAGTATTGATAGTAACTATAAATAGAGTTTTGGTGAGATGTTGTGTTGTTATTATAGTGTTGGTAATGACCAGGATTATAGCTTTGGGAAAATTATGTGTTGTTCCCTGTGAGGTTGTTAGTGACTTTGGTTAGGACCTTGGTGAGATTCAGAGTAACTCTGAAGTGTCGGTAATGTACCGTAATGCTGGTTCTAGAGTAGGAAGTATAGGATAATTGGTAAGTATAATGTTTATTGGTGTGTTTGTGTTTAATGATAACTAGTAATTGATAGTGATGGAGTATAGGTCAATGTTGATGAATTATTATTTTTGGTTAATTTGGCGTATAGGCTGGGTTTACGGTTTTTAGGGAGATTCTGTGTGACCCTTTGAGGCATCGGTAGAATGTCTAAGAGTTGATTTGGGAATGTGGCTTAGAAACCAATAAGTTATGATATCGTATATTGTTGGTACTAGTCATAAGCTGTGAATTGGAAGTGAGCAGTGAGGCTGAGTTCGGCTTAGAATAGCTCTGCAGAACTGTGAGAAATTGGTGAATCGCAGCATTCGCTGGGTTTCGCCTGGCGAGTGTTGGCGAAGTTTTGCCTGGCGAATGGGGGCGAGTATTCGCCTGGCGAGTTGAGGCGAGTGGCAGCGAATAATTCAGAATTAAATCCCAGACTGAAAGGGTAGAAAGTTCGCCTGGCGAGTGTAGCCAGCGAAGGTTCGCCTGGCGAATGTACGATAGTGGAAAGGGGGCTTCGCCAGCAGGTTTGCCTGGCGAATGCCAGCGAACGTAGCAGCAGAATGTGAGTGTTGTGATATTTTGGCCTTGAGCTCTGGACTTGTGTATTCCCTTTGGCCTTGATGCCATGTATGAATGATGACTGTGGGAATTAACTTGTGTACTCGGTGATAGTACATGTTTCCCGTAATAACGACTGGTGGGCAATTAGTTGATGTATATGTGTGTAGTGATCAGTAGGATCGTGTATTCCCCGAGTGTTGGGATGTGATTATATATGGTGTTAGAGTGTGAACTCGTTTAATATCTAATGTAATTAAAATGAATGATGGGTGTATCATGTATATGATTATGGTGCAGTGATCAGTAGGATCGTGTATCCCCGAGTGGTGGGATGTGTTTATGTCTGGTGTTGTGGTATGAATTCGTGTACTATCTGGATGATTTATATGGTGTTGGTGTAATATATCTATACATATATGCATTGATGTATGATGATATGATCAGGAGGATCGTGTGCACCTTGAGTGCCTAATTATGATAGTATGCATTGGTGTGTGCATATCATGGTGTTTTGATGGGATGAATCATGTCTCAGGAGGAGCGTAAGTGATTCATCCGTACTCCTTTGTGGAGAATGGTGGGGGATAGATCATGTCTCAGGAGGAGCGTAAGTGATCTATCCAGGTTCGATTGAATGAACCAATGAGTCGGTACCGCATGCATGGTGTTGAGTTGCATATTTGCATTATAATATGTTATATTGTAATTTGAACAGTAGGTTCGTTATATGGAGTTGTTGGGGTGAATATTGGTGTGTTGGTGTGTTTTACTACCTTGTTTACATGTATTACATTACCATTATATTCTGATCATTATTTCTCACCCCTTTGTTGTTGTTGTGGTTTGTGCTTCTTCGGAAGTACAGATAATCCAGGTGCTTAGCTAACTTGGATAATGGTGTGACAGTCGAGTCGTAGGATGCTCTGATACGTAACACGGGATATAGGTGTTTTAACTGTTTTATGTCAAACTTATTGTAATCCTGTGACGTATCATGAATCTGATGTACTTTATTTTATTGAACAAATTCCGCTGTATTATTTTGAAAAGAATGAATAAAGTATTTTTATAAAATTTGGAGATGTGATATCCCACTTTTTGGTGAAAACTCTGATTATTATTATAATATTTATGTTTTATTTAATACGGGGAAGTGGGGTGTTACAATTGGTATCAGAGCAGGTCGGTCCGTCCGCCAGTGTTGTTGAGTGAGTTGAGTCTGTCCGTTGGGATGGAGACTGTGTGTTGTTTAACCTGGTGTTGTGGTTTAAATCCCTAGTATACGGCATGTGTGTGAAAACACTGTCGGTACGTGTTTATTTCCTAACCTTGTCTGCAGAAGCAGGAATGATTCCAGTGGGGGAGAAGTTTGTAATTCTCCGGAATGCTACGGTGTGATGGCTTAGTGTGTTGACGAATGCTATCATAGTTTGGTAAAGATGGTTTGTACCCCATCATGATTTCGGCTGTCTATTAACAAATTGAGGAACTGATCACCCTTAATCTCTTGTTAATAGTAGACGGGATTGTGTTGGATGGGATAGACGTGTCTTGCAAGCTTGCGTGGCGTGAGCAACGAATTGTCCTGAGTTAAGCTAAGTGCTTAAGGGATTATTTTGAGGAGTTGGCGTAATACGGTGTTGAGACGTTTATTTTGACGGAAACTTTGAATGAGAAGGAAAGTGAGAAAATTGGGATTTGTCAATTAGTTGAAATTGCCAGAGGTTCCCTGAGGAAGTAAGCGATTTACTATCGGAGTGTGAAGTAAAGCTTACACGTTTATTTTGTTTTTGGGACGAGTCTGATATCGATGACTCCATATTGTATGTTTACGTTGGGATTGGAGAACTTGAAGAGTCAACTTGAAGACCCGCTGGGGGAGAGGTTCTTTTGTTTGAGTGTGTTACCGTAAGGTGCACCAATTTTTGTTGGTTAGACAGACAGAAGGTTTTGTGAAGCTTTGGGTGAACTATAGATAAGTGAACAAGGTGACTGTCAAGGATAAGTGTTCGCTTCCAAGAGTTAATGATTTGATGGATCAATTGATTGAAGGACATGAGTTTCCGTGTTCGTGAGATCACGAGTAGAATTATTGTGTTGTGGTGTCGAAGGTCGAAATGGTATCGTAATAGGAGGCTCCACGATCTGCTGTTGAGATTGGAAGTAATCGGGTTTTAAAATATTTAAAGATTGAAAGTGTGTTGGACGGCCTCCTAAGCATGAAATTGTGGTTATACGTTGAATTCCGAGATCGCAGCTTTTTACGGAATCAAAATCGGACACTCGGAAGTCAGGTAACGGTCGAAAATAGAATTTCGGGACTGTCATGTTCGCCGAGATTCGCCTGGCGAAGTGCCCTGATGCAGAAAAATGTTGTTGTGGTATTTTTGTCGTAACGGGAGAACCGTAACTCGGAATGACGCACGGTTCGAAGCGTTGGAAAGCTATTGAAATTATCTATGAGATGGTGAAGTATTGACATGGAATTAAGCTATTTAATGATTAAGTGTGTTTGAATGTTGCAGTAAGGGCTGGCAGTACGGTACGTGTTCCCGCCATAACTCACAACTTGTTTGTCCATTTGGCATGGGATCTTATTTAATTATTTATATAAGGCAATGGTTGTGTTAATAAATTATATTTTAAGGTATTCGAAGAGTATAGAGGATTATGTTGAGCATAAGGAACTGGAGTTATCAGTGTTAGAAAAAGAGCGGTGATATACTTCCGTAAGGAAAGTTCTGCCGAATCCGATAGAACTAACTGTGGTGTTTGTGATGCTTGTTGATATAATTAGGGGAGTTGCTAAAGACAACTTCAGCGAGTTTCAGTTATGCAAAAGGCAACTTGAAGTGTGTAAGAGAAACCATCCGACCAGTGATTTAGAGTTGGTTGCTATTGTGGTTGTACCGGAGTCGGAGGCTTCGAAAGTTCAGACTGAGATCGGAGATGTTTGGTGATCTTGAGAGTTTAAGGTGTTTGTTTGATTTGAAAAAGTTGAAAATGAGGCAGAGGAAATAATTAGGATTTCTGAAGGATTACGACTTTGAGTGTAATTACCCTTTGGATAAAGTGGATGTGGTAGATGATGCGGTGAGTTGGAAATGTTTGTGCATACCGAAGATGATGGTGAAAAGAGGTAGAACTGATTGAGAAATTTCATAATATGCGCTTTGTGATTAAGGATACTTCTTATGGAGTTAAGCTTTTATTATTAAGATCTGACTAGTGATATCCTTGAGAAGAATCGAGAAAGTCAGAAATCTGGGTTGAGTAGTGAATTAGTTGAGATTGATAAATTAGAGTCGAAGAGTGGATTGTCGGGTTTGTGGAAATAATACCACGAGGTGTTATGATAGAGTATGTGTACCAGATGTTGTTGAGGGGAGTAGAAGTACTCGTGAAGAAATACATTGGGGTAGATGGAGTATCCACCCCAGTGCTATGAAGAAGTAACCAAATTTGAGTAGATTGTTTTGGTGACCATAGATAAGGAGAGAAGTGGTTGAGGTTGAATATGCTGGTTAGAATCGCCGAAATTCGAAGAGTGAACATCAGAGACTGTTGAGTCTGATGCAGCCGTTGAATATTCCAGAGTGGGAATCGGGTAGTATTTTCGTGGAGTTGGTGTTGAGATTTCCAAAGAATTGAGAAGATATAATTTTAATTTGGATTATTGATAGTGGATTAACTATTCTACGTTGAGGATATATGAGATGCATATTGGGTAAGTGGCGAAGTTAGAAGAGATACTGACGAATATTGTGTCAGATGGGAATTTGAGGTTTATATTGAGATTTTGGAGGGGCTTACAGGAAGCATCGGGTACTAAGTTGAAGTTGAGTTCGACTTACCATCCGCAAACTGATGGTCAGTCAGAGAGGACTATTGAGTCTGTAGAGAATTGGTGAGAGCTTAGGTGTTGGATCGAGGTGGATTGTGGGATGATTAATTACCGTTGATTGAGTTACCTATAATAACGGTTACCATCCTAGTGTCAGAATGGCACTATATGTGGCTTGGTGAAATAGGGAGTGTAGGACTCTACTGTGTTGGAATGGGTCGAGTGAGAGTGTTGTGCTCAGACCTGAAAATTATGTTGAGAGGGCTGAAAAGATCAAGAGGATCCAAGGAAAGATGTGTTTGGAGAGTCACGCCGGTGACTGATGTCGGTCGAGCTTCGAAGTCTCAGAAGTTTGCACCGTGTTCTGTGGTTTGTATCAGAGTGGCGCAGCAGAGGTATGGGAGGAGTAACATGTTAGACCGTTTTTCCCGCTGTCGCTATGAATTGGCATGATATGTTTCATGTGTCGTAGTTGAGAAAGTACATTGAACCAGGTGGATGATGTACAAGTGAAAATAATTTGATCGTTGAGGCATTGTTATTTCGTTTGGACGAGCGAGAAACAACTCCGAAGGGAGGAGATATCTTTGGTGAAAGTAACTTGGGGAGGTGCTGCAGAAGGCAGTGTGACCTGTTAATTGGAATGAAGGATGCGGAAAGCGTATCCGGAAGTGTTCCATCAGGTGATTTTCGAGGACGAAAAACTTAAAGTGGGGGAGAGTTGTAACACCCATTTTATTTATTTAGTCATTTTGGTGTTAATTTAATTATTTTATGTTGGTGTGCCCTTAGGTGGGGTGTGTTGGCATGTGATTGGTGAGTATCCTTGATATATGAGGATCATTGGTGGTGTGGAGATAATAATATAATAGTTAATAGTAATATTGGTGGTATTATTATTATTATTATTATTATTATTATTATTATTATTATTATTATTATTATTATTATTATTATTATTATTATTATCATCAATATGAATATTATTGGTGGGTGTCCCTAATGTGGGAGGATTATTGGTGGTGTTTTGATGAATATAATAATATAGTGTATAATATTAATATTGGTGGCAATATTATTATTATTATATTTATTATAGTTACTATTGTTATTAATATTATTATTATTTTGGTGAGATAATAATAATATTATTATTATTATTATTATTATTATTATTTTATTAAGTTATTATTATTATTATTATTATTATTATTTTATTAAGTTATTATTATTATTATTATTAAGTTATTATTATTATTGGGATTAGAGAATTAAAATAGAGAATGAGAGGGGTTAGTAGTTTTACGATACATTGGGAGAAGTTAGAGAAAGTGGAAAAAGAACGATAGAAAGGAGAGAACGGAAAAGGGAACGGAAAAGGGAGCGAAGAACGAAGGATACGGGGGAAAATCAGAATTGGCCAAACCTTGGAGGATTCTTTCATCGATCAACCGATTAACAAGGTAAGGGGGGAGAAACTTGATTGGGATGGTATATACATGTATAGGGTAGAGGGGATTCCTTAACCCCGTAGGAAAATTCCGATCTATGAAGTTTTATATTGGCATGCTTGTTATTGTTGTTGCTAATGCTAAATTGATGCTTGATATTGATGAATTGTTGATTGGTATTGGTGAATTTGGTATATATATATTATGGTGATGTTAGTGAGATTACAGGTTGTTACCGCAGTATTGATAGTAACTATAAATAGAGTTTTGGTGAGATGTTGTGTTGTTATTATAGTGTTGGTAATGACCAGGATTATAGCTTTGGGAAAATTATGTGTTGTTCCCTGTGAGGTTGTTAGTGACTTTGGTTAGGACCTTGGTGAGATTCAGAGTAACTCTGAAGTGTCGGTAATGTACCGTAATGCTGGTTCTAGAGTAGGAAGTATAGGATAATTGGTAAGTATAATGTTTATTGGTGTGTTTGTGTTTAATGATAACTAGTAATTGATAGTGATGGAGTATAGGTCAATGTTGATGAATTATTATTTTTGGTTAATTTGGCGTATAGGCTGGGTTTACGGTTTTTAGGGAGATTCTGTGTGACCCTTTGAGGCATCGGTAGAATGTCTAAGAGTTGATTTGGGAATGTGGCTTAGAAACCAATAAGTTATGATATCGTATATTGTTGGTACTAGTCATAAGCTGTGAATTGGAAGTGAGCAGTGAGGCTGAGTTCGGCTTAGAATAGCTCTGCAGAACTGTGAGAAATTGGTGAATCGCAGCATTCGCTGGGTTTCGCCTGGCGAGTGTTGGCGAAGTTTTGCCTGGCGAATGGGGGCGAGTATTCGCCTGGCGAGTTGAGGCGAGTGGCAGCGAATAATTCAGAATTAAATCCCAGACTGAAAGGGTAGAAAGTTCGCCTGGCGAGTGTAGCCAGCGAAGGTTCGCCTGGCGAATGTACGATAGTGGAAAGGGGGCTTCGCCAGCAGGTTTGCCTGGCGAATGCCAGCGAACGTAGCAGCAGAATGTGAGTGTTGTGATATTTTGGCCTTGAGCTCTGGACTTGTGTATTCCCTTTGGCCTTGATGCCATGTATGAATGATGACTGTGGGAATTAACTTGTGTACTCGGTGATAGTACATGTTTCCCGTAATAACGACTGGTGGGCAATTAGTTGATGTATATGTGTGTAGTGATCAGTAGGATCGTGTATTCCCCGAGTGTTGGGATGTGATTATATATGGTGTTAGAGTGTGAACTCGTTTAATATCTAATGTAATTAAAATGAATGATGGGTGTATCATGTATATGATTATGGTGCAGTGATCAGTAGGATCGTGTATCCCCGAGTGGTGGGATGTGTTTATGTCTGGTGTTGTGGTATGAATTCGTGTACTATCTGGATGATTTATATGGTGTTGGTGTAATATATCTATACATATATGCATTGATGTATGATGATATGATCAGGAGGATCGTGTGCACCTTGAGTGCCTAATTATGATAGTATGCATTGGTGTGTGCATATCATGGTGTTTTGATGGGATGAATCATGTCTCAGGAGGAGCGTAAGTGATTCATCCGTACTCCTTTGTGGAGAATGGTGGGGGATAGATCATGTCTCAGGAGGAGCGTAAGTGATCTATCCAGGTTCGATTGAATGAACCAATGAGTCGGTACCGCATGCATGGTGTTGAGTTGCATATTTGCATTATAATATGTTATATTGTAATTTGAACAGTAGGTTCGTTATATGGAGTTGTTGGGGTGAATATTGGTGTGTTGGTGTGTTTTACTACCTTGTTTACATGTATTACATTACCATTATATTCTGATCATTATTTCTCACCCCTTTGTTGTTGTTGTGGTTTGTGCTTCTTCGGAAGTACAGATAATCCAGGTGCTTAGCTAACTTGGATAGTGGTGTGACAGTCGAGTCGTAGGATGCTCTGATACGTAACACGGGATATAGGTGTTTTAACTGTTTTATGTCAAACTTATTGTAATCCTGTGACGTATCATGAATCTGATGTACTTTATTTTATTGAACAAATTCCGCTGTATTATTTTGAAAAGAATGAATAAAGTATTTTTATAAAATTTGGAGATGTGATATCCCACTTTTTGGTGAAAACTCTGATTATTATTATAATATTTATGTTTTATTTAATACGGGGAAGTGGGGTGTTACAAGAAACACCATGAGCTGATCCTCCTATGACTCGCCTGACTCCGACGTTTTCCCGATGCTCCGTCTTCGGAAGAGATTGTTTTGGATAATCGACCCTCCGGTACTCCCAAACCACTAAGCAATGCAGTATCAAACCCAGACCACAATCGTTTGCTAACTTTTGCCTAAATCGCCCTTTCCGGGTTTTCAATTCACCGGGATACCCATTTTTGCCGAAGTCGCCTTCTTCAGGTTTTCGACTTCGCGGGTGTACATCTTTTTCGATTTTATCCCTAACTTTTTCCCGAACCTTTTTCTATTTTCTTGGTTCGCCGGGATGCCCCATTTTGCCTGGACTCTCTTTTTCCTGTCTAGCGGGTCTCTTTAAGCAAAGTATTTTTTAACTGCGTCCGAATTCACAGGGGATGTAAAATCTTCGCCATCCATGGTGGATAACAATAAGGCTCCTCCAAATAAGACCTTTTGAACGACATATGGACCTTCATAGTTGGGAGTCCATTTGCCCCTATGATTTAATTGTGGTGGGAGAATCTTTTTCAGCACAAGATCGCCCGTCTAAAAGCTTCGAGGTCGTATCTTCTTCTCGTAAGCTTTCTTCATCTGACTCTGATACAGCCGACCATATGCAATAGATGCCAGTCTCTTCTCGTCATTCAAACTGAGCTGATTCAGTCTATTCTTTATCCATTCTGCCTCATCAAGCTTGACATCGAGCAAAACTCTCAAAGAAGGAATCTCAACCTCTAATGGTAGGACAACTTCCATACCATATACTAGTGACAAAGGGGTTGCCCCGATTGATGTGCGTACCGTCGTACGATAACCGTGCAAAGCGAAGGGCAACATCTCATGCCAATCTTTGTATGTCACAACCATATTTTGAACTATCTTCTTGATGTTCTTATTGGCTGCTTCAACAATGCCATTCATCTTGGGTCGATAGGGAGATGAGTTGTGATGCTCAATTTTGAAATTCTAGCACAAATCCTTCATCATCTTATTGTTCAAATTCGAACCATTATCAGTAATGATTCATTTGGGGATTCCGTATCTGCATATGATGTCCTTCTTGATAAACCGTGCTACCACTTGCTTGGTAACATTGGCATACGATGCTGCTTTGACCCATTTGGTGAAGTAATCAATAGCTACCAAGATGAAACAATATCTGTTAGACGTAGTGGGCTCAATCTTGCCGATCATATCGATGCCCCACATGGAGAAAGGCCATGGGGACGCCATAACATTCAACGGGCTCGGTGGCACATGAATCTTGTATGCATAAATCTGACATTTATGACATCGCTTCGCAAATTTGAAACAATATGTTTCCATCGTCAGCTAATAATACCCCGCTCGCAATAACTTTCGGGTCATAACATGTCCGCCGACATGCGTGCCAAAGGTACCCTCATGGACCTCTTCCATGAGCAGATTAGCTTCTTTCTCATCCACACACCGCAATAACACCAAATCGTGGTTTCTTCTGTACAAGACACCATCTGGGTTCAAGTAGAAATTGCCAGCTAATCTCCTAAGAGTCTTCTGATCGCGACCGGATGCCCCAGTCGGGTACTCTTTGTTCTTTAGGAAATTCTGGATATCAAAATACCACGGCTTGCCATCGAAATCTTCCTCAATGGAGAATACGAAAGCAGGCCTATCAAGGCGAGAGATAACAATTTTGGGAGCCTCATTCCAGAAGTTAACTTTGTACATTGAAGACAATGTCGCAAGAGCATCTGCCATCTGATTTTCTGCCCGTGGCACATGGTGAAACTCTACCTTGTCAAAGAAAGGTAACAACCTCCTTGCATAATTCATGTAAGGTATCAGATTAGACTGACCAGTCTCCCATTCTCCCTTGATTTTATTCACGACTAGCGCGGAGTCTCTATACACATCAAGATTTTTTATTCTCAAATCAATAGCCTCCTCGAGACCCATGATACACGCCTCGTATTCAGCTTCATTATTGGTTACTGGAAATGTCAAGCTGGCAGTGAATGGGATATGTGACCCATGGGGAGTAGTAATGATTGCCCCAATTCCACTTCCATATGACTTAAAAGCACCGTCAAAGATCAATTGCCATTGAGAATCTATCTCGGGACCTTCATCATGCAATGGCTCCTCACAATCTTTCATCTTTAGGTACATGATATCCTCGTCAAGAAAATAAAACCTCATTGGCTGGTAATCATCGATTAGCTGCTCAGCTAGGTACTCTGACAAAACGCTACCTCTGATAGCCTTTTGAGAAACATATTGTATATCGTACTCTGTCAGTACCATTTGCCATCGGGAAATCCTTCCAGAAAGTGTCTGCTTTTCGAAGAAGTACTTGATCGGATCCATCTTCGAAATCAGCATGGTTGTATAATTTAACATGTATTGTTGATTGCGACTTTCTATGTCTAACTGAACTAACTACAAGTGCACAGTCTATCGCGTAGTAATAAAAGATATCGATCCCACAGGGACTCGTAATCAATCTAGTGTTCTCGGGTGTTACTATGTTTAGCTAGGTCGGTAAGGTTTTAGGGGGAATAAAAGCAAAAGAAATGTCTATAATAGGGAAACTAAGAACGTTACTTAAGGTATAAATTCGTGAATCGATATCCAATAAGTTTATTCTTCAGGGATTTGACAAGTTATCAGCGTATTAAGTGTTTTCAAAATTGGTTTAAGAAGAAAATAGTGATTTAAAGACCTTTGTCTCACGATGGTTGTTGACGCTAGTCGCAACTCTAAGACGGAACGTATGTTGTCGCTATCCCGTTCGGGGTTAAAGTTACTTTTTGAAAACCTCTAAGTTCTAATCCCTTTTAAAGCGTTTTCGCTGTTTTTAAAACGAATTCCTAGTTTTTACTATCTGGTCTTAGCCGCAGCTGTCGCTTGTTGGTTCATACCTTAATTAATTTCCCACTGTCGTGGCAAAACTACTTTTAAATAAGTTCTCGTTGTCGCGACGAACGTTTATTTAGAAAATCCAATTAAAAACTAAGGCCATAAATGAGTTTTGAAAAGGAAAGATTACGCCAGTTATTATCAAATCCCGTATGAATTATTATTACATATCGATTACTCTAATTTAGCCAGACATGGAATAAGAATTAATAATGCGTAAATAAAAGCATGAAAGAAAAGCATGCATTATAATAAAAATTGCGATTAACGATTATAATAAAAACTTGTAAATGTCCCAATTGGCTTTTGGGCAGATCCTCCACAATGTCGGCAGGATTCCAGTCTCAGTGCCAATCGATCGTACAAAAAAAGGAAAATACAAAAATGCCAAAGAATAACAAGGAAAGAAAAGAGAAACAAAAAGAATACTTAAAACTAAAATTGCTCTGAAGATAAATTGGCAGCACTTCGTTGTCTTGAATGCGGCTCCCTTTTTCAGGTCCCAACCTTCTCCTTTTATATATGGGATTTCCAACGGTTGGTTTCTTCAGGGAGTGGGCTTGAGGTCAGAAAAATAGGAGTTAGTGGTCCACTCCTCTTGGACTTTGAGGTAGTTAAAACACGTGACTTCAGAATGCAGATTTTGTCTGCATGACGGTCGTCATGGTGTGTGACGGTCGTAAGCCGTGTGACGGTCGTAAGGGATGTGTGACGACCGTCACATTAGCAAAATCCGTATTTGCTAATTTTCATCTGGTTTTCATATGTTTTTCATATGTTTTTGCTTCTTTTCTTCATCTTGCTCTATTTGGACATGATCTTTGAATACCTGCAAAATACTAGACAAACAACATGGAAAAACCCAAAATCGGAGTGAAACCAGTCATGAATTAGTTGAAACATATGTCATTATATATATACGATTTCGCGTTATCAATTGTCTCAGACGTTTAGCAGCCCAGGAGAGTGCACAACACGTCTTTTCGAGCATCCAGTATCGGGACTCACAATCTGTGAACTTTTTACTCAAATAATATATTGCATGCTCTTTCTGTCCAGTCTCGTCGTGTTGACCGAGAACACAACCCATGATGTTCTCAAGAACCGTCAAATACATGATTAATGGTCTCCCGGCTACTAGGGGTATCAATATCGAAGGTTCCTGCAAGTATTCTTTTATTCTTTCAAACGCCTTTTGACAATTCTCATTCCAGGCCACCGCTTGATCTTTTTTCAACAATTTGAATAATGGTTCACACGTGGTTGTGAGGTGAGATATGAACCGAGCTATGTAGTTCAATCTCCCCAAAAAGCCACGAACCTCCTTCTCCGTTTTTGGTGCTGGCATTTCTTGTATAGCTTTTATTTTTGCAGGATCAACCTCAATTCCTTTTTCGCTAACAATGAACCCCAATAGCTTACCAGATCTCACCCTGAAGGTGCACTTATTAAGATTCAGCCTCAGCCTGAATTTCCTAAGCCTCTTGAATAACTTCAGAAGATTAACCAGATGCTCTTCCTCCGTCTGGGATTTGGCAATCATATCGTCAACATAGACCTCGATCTCTTTATGCATCATGTCATGAAAGAGCATTGTCATGGCACGCTGATATGTTGCCCCAACGTTCTTCAAACCAAAGGGCATCACTTTGTAGCAGAACGTTCCCCACGGGGTAATGAAAGTTGTTTTCTCCATATCCTCCGACGCCATCTTTATCTGATTATAGCCCGAAAAGCCGTCCATGAAGGAAAACACAGAGAATTGAGCAGTATTGTCAACCAATACGTCAATATAAGGAAGAGGGAAGTCATCCTTAGGGCTTGCCTTGTTCAGATCTCTGTAATCAACTCACATACGTACCTTACTGTCTTTCTTTGGCACCAGTACTATATTGGAGACCCAAGAAGGGTAAGTTGTAACAACAAGAAAACCAACGTCCCACTGTTTCTTCAATTTCTCTTTAATTTTCACAGCCATATCTGGTCTAGTTCTTTTGAGCTTCTGCTTAATCGGCGGACATTCCTCACGCAATGGCAAACGATGGACCACCATATCAGTATCTAACCCGGGCATATCTTCGTAAGACCAGGCAAAGATATCACTATACTCTCGAAGCATCTCGATAAGTCTTTGCTTGATATCACTTTGCAGCAAGGCCCCTATCCGAACATTCCTGACACATTCTTCGGACCCCAAGTTAATGACTTCAATTTCCCCCTGATGAGGCAGAATGATTATCTCTTCTTGTTTCAAAAGTCGACTCAGCTCTTCTGGTAAGTCATTATCCTCAACAATCTCTTCTTCGGATTGTAAGATCGCATTCTCAAAGTCGAAGCGAGTCATAGGAAGCTCTTGATCGGTGTCATCTGAAATATGGACCCTGCAAGGGAAATGGTTAAATGCTTCAAATGATATGCAAACAAAGCATACAACCATGTTGCCGTTTTATTGTTAAAACAAAAAAATAGAACGACAAGGATCACAATATTTGTATGGGAAAACGCCTTTATTTGATTATTAAACAAAGCATACACATAAGCAAGTAGGCCCTGAAATAAAATCACTATGCCCTGGGTAGGACATAGGATTGTACAATAATTGAAAAATAAATCATTATTGTTTCGTCGTCACTTGGATAAAGTCTTGGATAGACCAGTTGCATAAGCTCTGTCTTGGTACGCTGGGTCTGATCCATGAATCCATATCGCAATCACTGTCTCCGTCTTCAGCATCGGACACAACATTAATCCTTTCATAACTGACTCCTCCAAGAGTGAATACAACCGGCCCTTTGAATCTTGGCGCGCCTTGTGACGACGTCGACGATGACAGGCGGTACCCCAAGCCAAATTTGTCCTGCATGACAGGGATCTCCAGGACTTGACCCCAGCCTTTGACCTCCCTGGCCTGTACTACTGCTTGGGCTTCCTTATACGAAGACATAGCCACTTCTGGCTCTTTGCTGATGATAGGAACTTTATCCTCAATTTACATTCCTTCAAAGGCTTTCCATAACGTCTCATGGATCTCACCATCCACTTCGATGTATTTAAAGGACGACAGGTGACTGACCAGAATGTCCTCTTCACCACATACAGTAACAATACTGCCACCGACCATGTATTTCAGTTTTTGGTGAAGCGTGGACGTTACAGCTCCGGCAGAGTGGATCCATGGTCGCCCCAGTAAACAGCTATACGCTGGTTGGATATCCATAATGTAAAATACGGCATCAAACACCTCCGGACCGACATGGATTGGCAGCGTTAACTCTCCGAATACAGACCTTCGAGTTCCCTCGAAAGCTCTCACTACCAAATAACTTGGCGTGCATATTACCCCTCGAGTGTCCAATTTCAACAATGCCTTCTTAGGAAAAACATTCAGAGACCAACCCGTATCGACAAGGACATGCGACATAACAGCGCCTTTACACTCAACTGAGATATGTAGCGCATTATTGCGGTTGCGGCCTCTGGGTGTCAAGTCAAAATCAGTAAACCCCAAGTCGTGCCCTGCGTTAACATGTGATATTACCCCCTCAAGTTGATTAACAGAAATCTCTTGGGGTACGTAAGATGTCTCAAGAACTTTCAACAGGGCGTTCCGGTGAGCTTTGGAACACAGCAATAAAGACAAAATTGAGATTTTATAAGGAGTTTGCTGCAAATGATCAACAATCTTGTAATCGCTCTTTCGGATTAGTCTCATAAACTCATCTACATCCTTGGTCAACGGCTCTCTCTCCTTCTCCTAAGAAGGTCCACCCTCATTAATCTTGCCTTTCCCTTTTGCAATCCTTTCAGCTTCTACTTCCGGTGAGGTAAAGATTCTACCGCTGCGGGTCATGCCCCCCGCTCCTACCAAATTATCAACTGCCTCTACCGGCGGGCTATCCAGATTAATCCTCTCACCATTACAATAAGCCTGCGCCCCATAGCTCCAAGGGATAGCTTTAGTACTCTCGTACGGGATGGGCCCCACTTTAGTTATGGTAATAGTCGGTCGCTTGGCAGGCGCCGATATCGTGACAGACTTAAACGGAATTGTAACTGTGGCAACTTCGCCCTGCTCTTCTACTATCGCCTTAGCAGGCTTCTCTTCAGCAGCAGTGCGGTCAAATTGTAGCATCCCTTCATTGATCAGACTTTGGATACCGCTCCTCAAACTTTCACAACCCTCAGGCCGGGCGGAACAGTCCACACAATCCTCATTACACCCAGGGAAAACTCTCTCCTTCAGCAATTTGTTCTTTATGTAGCACAGAGGTGTCTTTAGTTCCTCTACATTCATCACCAGATCTAAATCTGCATCTGTCAAAATAGCATTTGCTCCAGCCGCCCCGTGCTTTGGCATCGGATGTTGCACAATGTTGGGTGCCTCTTTACCAAAATTTATAGTCGTACTATCAATTAAATCCTGCACCTTGTGTTTGAAAGCGTGGCAATTCTCAATGTTATGACCGGGTACCCCGAAGTGAAATTCACAATGTTCATTGGCGTTGTAACCAAAAGAAGGTGTGCCTGTCAGCGGGGCCAACGTCCTTTTTTCAACCATTTGTAGCCGTAGTAACGTCTGAAGAAGCTCGGCATATGACACTGGAGGCGTATCAAATATTCTTTTCGTCCTCCCATTCTGAACTCTTCGCTGAATAGAATTCTGTTGCCTCTGCTGCTGCTCGGCTGTTGTTGTTGTTGTTGCGGTGCGAGGGTCGTCACACTGGCAACTTGTTGTTGATGATATTGGTTCCGACCTATACCTCTTGCTCGGGAATTGTACACTGCATTAGCATCTCCCTGCTTCTTATTCCCAAAAGCCTTTTTACCACCTCCCGCTGAAGTCGATTCTCCAGCCTGAATCTTACTGATCTTAATTCTGTTCTCGATACGCTCCCCTAGGAGTATCATATCAGAGAAACTGCTCATCATACAACCAAGAAGTTTGTCATAGTACATACCAGAAAACGTACCCACGAAGAGATCCATCAATTCCCTCTCTACTATGGGTGACTGCACCCTTGCCGCGAGCTCACGCCACCTCTGTGTTGCACCCCAAAATTTGCTCAACCTTTTAATCACTTGGTTTATGTTTCATGCCATAGCATAGTATGATTCTAACATAGTCCTAGCCTTTGCATAACATAGCATCATCCATTGTGCAGGGGATCAAGAGTGGGATATGAAAGATAAGAGCCTAGCCAGAGGTTTATTCAAGTTAGAAAAGCCATCAAGAGCATTATGTCAAAAGAGGGTGTCCTTGAGGAGTTTGATCATTTGTATAAAGCTTATCTTCAAGAATGACGAGGTATCCAAGGAGCCTCAGAGGTCTATGAAGTCTTGATCAAGGGTGTGAGGTGTGAATAGAGCTTATTGAGTCTCTAGAAATCCAAGAAGGAGCTTAAGTAAGTCATGGTATCAAGTTCAAGAGCTTTGATTGAGGTGTGCATAATTAGGGTTTCATCTGGGTAACCCTAGGTCAAGGAGAGGAGTTGAAAGGCATCAAGTCCTAGCTATAGATCACTCAAGTCATGAAATGATATGTTGAGGCATATGAGAGGTTGTTTCAAGTTCAAATAAAAAAGAATCAAGAAGGATTGAGGTTGATAAGGCAGGGTTCCTAGGGTAAAATCCCCTGTTTTGCACTGAACTTCCAAGCCATATAAGTCAAGATGTGGGCTTCAAATGACTTGGACCTCCATATGAGTGTTGTAGAGGAGGTTCCTAGCTTTAATTTGAGTACTAGAAGTCCTCAAAGGGATTTATAGAACTCAAGTTATAGCCCAGACAAGTTATGGGTCCTCAGAGGCATCTGAAATTTATCTGTAAAAGTTGCTTAACTTCCAAGGCACTTTTGGGCTAGAAGGAGTTTTCAAATGGATTCTTGGCAAACATGAAAGATGTTCCTCATGATCTTAGCTTTCCAAAAAGTTATAGAAGTCCTCATTTGGATTTGTGGAGCTCAAGTTATAGCTTGTACAAGCCATGGGTATTTTGGGAAAGTGGGATTATAGGTCCTTTTTAACATAGGTCAATACCTCCATCTTCCATTCTTCAATGAGATTTTGCCCAACATGAGATGTGTTCAAAATGATGTTTTTAGGCTAGATAAGAGGTCATGATGAGTTGGAATGACTTGCATCAAAGAATGCCCAAAAATGGCCTAAAAAAGTAAGATTTTCAAATGAACCCAAAGAGGGAAAATGGGATTTTTGTGTTATATGTCCAAAATGACTCAAATGAATACTCAAATTGAGTGGAAAACATATTTTGAACAAGATGGAATTGTTACATTTTTGATTAGGGGTCAGAATACATGAGCTACTTTGAAAAAGTCTTGCTTGCATTATAAGTCACATACCAAAAACTCAACACAAGGCATTTCAGGCTTTCTCCTTGGTTCAAACACATTCACCATGGTTCATATGGTTGAAAGGGGCATGAAGAAGCTAACTGAAGCAAGCATACACGACTGTTGGGTGTTGAATTTTCAAGCAAAAATCCGTTTGGTGGATCAACTGAATTGGGCTCCAAACTTGGATCAAAAGCCCATCAACCAACTCTATAAAGGTATTAGAATGGATCCAGATGGTGGTAGTTAGACAATTGGAGCTGAGTAACAAACTTGCAACTGAATTTTCAAGGGGAAGAACTCAGAATCGGTTTTGGGATTCCAGTGGAGGTCAAGCCAAATTAAGCATTGCATTAGCTTCAAGGAGGAAATTGGAAGGTGTCTGGATCATCTTGGACGTTGGATTGAGCAAGAGCAGCTAGTAGTGATCATCTGAACTCAGGTTTGTAACTTCCTTCATTGTGCATGATTCGTGAGGTTTTAGCTAGAAATTCATAGGTGGTTAGGTTCCTTGTATGTTGTAGATGGATTCTAGGTCAAAAGTTTGGTGAATTGAGATGATTGATGATGACACCTGAATTCTGTTGAGCCTGATTTCTCACAATTCTTGAGGCTTCATTTGTGTTTGAATGGTGAGAATTGATCCCTGATAGTTGAGGATTAGATTAGTGACTTCAATTTCAAGAATCATGATGATCAAGTTCTTGGTGATTTCTGAAAACACTTTCGTGTTTGGAGATAGAGTAGGAATTAAAGGAATTTGAGGTTAGATTCGTGACCTACGTGGAAAATTGAGTGAGATAGGGTCTTGTTTTGTTATGATTGATGACCTGTAGAAACCACTTCACCGGAGAAGATGGTGGTTTCCACCGTGAACCACCGTCTGTGTCTTTCCCTCCGTTTTGAATTTAAATGGGGACGATGACTGTGGACCATGGGATCAAGACGTGGACTTTGACTCAGACAAGCCTTTGGACAGATGAGATTGAGAGATAGGGCCTGAGAGTGAAACGCACCGTTTCACTTAAAGCTTGGTTTTGGGCTTAGGATCAGAATGCTATACGCGCCCCCTTTTGGGCCCAGACCATGATTATAACTGAATCCAATTGCTATTCATCACGCGTGTTTTTCTTTTTTATTTCTTTTTCATTTTATTTCCCATTTTCATACCACTTAGAGATTAATTCACCAAAAATAGAAAAATGATCCAATTAATCCCATTCTTTTTTTCCTTGATTCATATTTGAGTGTAGAATTTTAATGGATAAGAATATTAGTTTATTCATGCATTTTATTTTTATTTGCATTTTTTACATTTTATTTGTTATTGAATTTTAATTTGTTTACTCCTCTGCCTTGTTGATTTTATTTCTCTTGATTGGTTATGATTTATGCTTAGCTCTTTTAGAGTTTTGTAGCTAACCTTTGCATGCTCCCCTAAGAATTTTTGTAGATTTTTAGGAGTAGTTTGGTTCTGATTTAGAGTTGTTGATTAGGACTTTCCCAAATTCATGGATAACCTTGAGCTTTTCCTTTTCAGGATTTGTTTAGTAAACCTAGAAGTTGATTAAGGTTTGGATATTTGAACTATAGATTGTTGATAAATATAGGTTCCCCTAGAAATTTTGGTAGATTTTTAGGAGGTAGTTTTCTATTTTTGCTTGAGGGTAGAAGTAGGGTGAGTTTTGAGAGCTTCTAGCCTTGGTTTGTGCTTTGAGTGGGCTTCAAGAGTAGCTAGCTTTGCTTGAGGAGCTTAGGATTCTTATTGGTGGTGATGGAGGCTTGATGGGGCTTATGAAGATGCTTGTATTGAATATTGTGCTTGGAGGCTTGCTCTTCTTCTTTGAGGATTGAGATCCTTAGGTTTGGTTGAGGTTCATGGTACTTTCCTTAGGAAGGCACTATGATCTTCTTCCATTCCTTTTTCTCTCCTCTATTCTTAAGTGCCAAATGATGTTGGAGCCTTTATGTGAGTTTGTTTATCTCCTGAGGAGGGAATGCAAACCATTCACAGTTGTTGAGCCACATGGGGCACACCTCCTAAGTTGAAAGTTCATGGTACTTTCCTGAGGAAGGCACTATGGATTTATCAACTTAGTTCACCCTTTTCTCTCTTCATTTCTTAAGTGTCCAATGATGTTAGAGCCTTCATGTGAGTTTGGTTCTCTCTTGAGGAGGGAGTGCAAACCATTCACAGTTGTTGAGCCACATGGGGCACACCTCCTAAGTGGGATCTTCATAGTACTTTCCTGAGGAAGGCACTATGATTTTATTCACTTAGTTCACTTTTTTTTCACCTCTCTTCTTAATTGTCCAGTGATGTTGAAGCCTTCATGTGAGTTTGGTTCTCTCCTGAGGAGGGAATACAAACCATTCACAGCTGTTGAGCCACATAGAGGATACCTCCTAAGTTGGTAGTTTCGTAGTACTTTCCTGAGGAAGGCACTATGATCCTCATCACTTAGCTTCCTTTCTTTTGTAAGCTTGTCTTGAAGCTTAAATATTGGAATGGAATCTCTCTTTTTAAGTCTCTCCCCTTGGAGTTTAGCCTTTTCTTTTGAGTTGGAGTTTGTTTTGCTGGTTAGCCTTCTCCTTTGTTTTGTTTCATTTGTATGGTGCTGTGCTGCATTAGACTTAGGTCTTCATATAGATATTTCCTAGCTAGGAGCATCTTAGAAATAAGCTTGCTTGTGTGCATGAGAAGTTGAGTGTTGACTCCTTCTGCTTGATTGTTATTGAGTGGCTTTTTCTTGGGGGTATTTGGTTGAGCCGAGCTCCTTTGCCTTTGTGGTGTGTGGCCCTTGTGCCTTGCTTGTCTAGAAGTTGAGGTATCCTCCTTCTGCTTGGTTGTTGCATTCATGCATCTTTACTTGCAGTAGTTCCTTTTTCTTTACAGTAATTCCTGTTTGCTATTTAGTTTCTCTTTTGCCATGATCCCTTAGGAGCTCTGATTTCTCCGCCGTGGAGGAGTCATGATAGACATTAGGTTTGTGAACCATGCATGATAACATTAGGATAGAATTTCCCTTTCTAACCCTGACTGTAGGATGAACAGTGTATGATAACAGTAGGGTCAGTTTCCCCTTAGAGAGTCTGTTTCTCTTCTCATCTTCTAACAACAGAAAAACACTTAATAAAGGTTACAACAGAGTTGAATTCATTTCTTCCGTAAAAGACTTGAAAACAAACATCAAACCTTTTGTCCTCTTGGACTGTCAATTCAGAAAACCCTTGGTTAAGGAGAATTTTCATAAAAAATAATCAGACAAACTTGTGTCTTCCGTAGCCCGAACTACGTTTGCTCTGATCTTTCATGCCGTATGAAAGTACGTACGCATAGGATGCGATATCCTAGCGAGCAACCTTCCCCCCCTTTTTTTCATCCGTAGTTAGGCGAACTATGTTGACTCTGATTTCTCGTTCTAGACGGGAATACGTAGGCATAAAGTGCGATACTTTGCCGAGTCACTTTTTCTTTTCTTTTCAGACTGAACTTTAGTTAGATAGATAAACACCCTTTTCCAGATAAACAAAAAAGCGTGGATCCCATCGAGTACGATGGACATGAGGGGTGCTAACACCTTCCTCTTACGTAACCGACTCCCGAATCCAGGTTTTGGTTGCGATGACCATACCTTTCCCTTTTTCATGAGGTTTTCTCTGAGCGTTTCCTTTTCCTCCTTTGGGATAAATAACGCACGGTGGCGACTCTTCTGTTTTGCCGGCGCCGATTTTCGCAGTAGCGACAACTGCCGACTCTGCTGGGGAACATATGATATTATAGCATCTTGGGAATTTTCCCATCCCTTACGTTGGGACCGTTTCCCATTCCCTATGCGAGTCAATCCTAGCGCTTGCCTGTTTATCTGTTGGGTGTTGTATATATGTGCTTTACCTTTCCGCATTTACTTTCAACATTATATTATTGTGATTCTTGTTGTGGGAAAGGGGGGTTACTGTGAGTGATAAGCCGGACCTGGGCTTGAGTATGCACCTAGACATAGTTGTGGAGATTAGTGGACGAACCTGTTTGCTGAGCAGACACAGTTCCCCACGAAATCCGCGCCCAGACGAGATTCTCTCCGAGGTATTCCTTTCCGGTCCTGAGGATCTGAGAGGAGTCCAGACGTGAGGATTGTCGACTCTGGGGACCGATCATTTGGGATTCAGCTAAGTGAGGCCGCTTCATGAGATGATGATGCCACACCTTCTGGGTATCGTATCATTACTCATGAAAGTATGTGACGCTGATGACCGCATAGGATGCCGTACCTTTGTCCGTAGATTAGGTCCATACCTGTGAGAGGGGTTGGGTTATTGCAGGAAACATGACCTCCAGAAACCTTGGTCCAGTATTCATCAGTAGCAGATGGGTTTCTTCGTTCACCAGTCAGGGTTACCAGTGTCAGATGGATTTCTTGTCAGAGGTTCAGTACTATTATCAGATGGTTTTATTACCAGAGACAGAGGTTCCGATGGATTTCTTGACAAAGAACTGATATTCTGGGTGTCCGATGGTCTTCTTGACGGATAGTCAGTATCTTGGGGTTCTTATTACCTTTGAAGTGTTTTGACCTTGATATGGCAAAGTTGTTCTCCTTCAGGCTACAACATGGCACTTTTGATCCCCTGCTTGCATCATTTAGCATATTGCACTCTTGCATTTTCATTCGCATCCCACTAACGTGTGTGTGTATTGCAGGTACGTATTTCCCCCAATTCTGGTTGTCTTTGCCTAGTAGTGTGACATGGAAGCCATGAAGAGAGTATTGCCCTACAGATTTCCATCTCCCGATATCAGTCTATTATTGGAGTTGATTACCACTGCTGGGAAGAATGTGATGGGGGATTTCAGAAAGACCTATGGGAGGATATTGACTTATGTTTACCAGCCCTCTACTTATGAGATTAGTGGTATCTACACCCTGCTGCAGTTCTATGATGCGCAGCTCAGGTGTTTTGTGTTCCCTGACTTTGTCTTGGCTCCCACTCTGGAGGAGTATTCTGCGCTACTGGACATACCTGTTCGCAAACAGATACCTTTCTTTCACACGGACGTTAAGCCTAATCTGGCTAAGCTTTCTGCTATTCTGCATTTGGATGAGTCTGAGTTGACTGGGAAGATGCTTAAGAGAGGAGAAGTATGGGGTTTTCCGTTGACTGTTTTGGTGGAGAAGGCTTAGGAATATGCCAAGGACGGTTGTTGGATTGTTTTTGACGCCATTCTTGCTGTATGTATCTATGGCATTGTGTTGTTTCCAAACCTACCCGATTTCGTTGATACGGACGCCTTTTACATTCTGGCCTCCGGGAACCCAGTCCCTACTTTGTTGGGTGATGTGTATCATTCTACTCACTACAAAAATGAGAATCGCCGAGGAAAGAATGTCTCCTGCTGCGTACCTTTATTGTGTAAGTGGTTTGCCAGCCATATGCCTAAATCAGGGCCTTTCGTCACTTCTATGGATTCTTTGGGATGGCCCGAGCGCTTAATGGGATTGACTTCAGAAAACATTACCTGGGTTGACAAGGATGTGTTAGGGGTTGATGTTATCTACAGCTGTGATGGATTTCCGAATGTTCCTTTAATAGGAAGAAAAGGTTGCGTCAACTATAATCCCTCATTACTGATCAGGCAGTTTGGGTATGCACTTCGAAGAGCGCCAAATCCGAAGGAGATACATGAATCTCTGTATCTTACTGGGGCCATAGACAGAGCTACTTTGATCAGGCTTGAGAAAGCGTGGAAGAATCTTCATAAGAGAGGGAAGGCTTTGTTGGGAAAGGGTGATAATAGAGCTTTTGGTCCTTATGTGGAATGGATTCGTGAACGGGCTATGAAGTTTCTGATGCCTTACCCTGCAGTCCAACCATTATGTCCTCCTACAGTGGAAGAGCCCACTACCATAGTGTTGCACCCTAATTTTTGACCGTAAGATCCCACCTCTTTTGCATTTTATTACGTTTTATCTTTTTGTCCCTATATGCGTATTTATCAGGACTAACAAAGGTGTGCAGGATCATTTTGGCTGCTGAGACATCCCTGACCAGTTTTATGTGGCCTTCTAATGCAAATAAGAAGGATTTAAATTCAAGATAGTTCATATGTGTTCAAAATCCGGATGGTGCAGCCTATCAAATGATTATACATGCCAAGCATAATTAGTTTTGCTCATGATGTGGGATTATCACTTTTAACAAGCTTTCAAATTCTTTGAGTTCAATTCAAGAAAGACAAGTTCCATCAAGTTTTAAGTTCAAGAAGTGATTCAAATGTCGCCATGAAGTTAAACGTTCCATTGCAACAGTACGAAAAGCCCAAACCAAGGACCATTTCCCGTGACGTTTGATTCACATTTCGGAGCTATATGAGAATATGCATCTTCGGCATACGTGACCCATGAACACGAGTCCGACAAACAGTTTTGGGACTAGAGATTTTCAAATCTTATTATGGGGAGTTAACGCGGTCTCGAAGGAAGCTTTGATAAAAGACCAAATATGGACAATTGAGATTTCATTTGAATATTACATTTGTGTTCAAATATGAGGATTTAAATTTAGAAGGTTTAACCGACAATATCCTGTTAAGAGGAAGACATCATTGCTTTACACTCTGGAATTGCTAGGAGTGTTAAAGCATTCATCAGAGATAGCGAATATCGCTTTTTCAAATGTTGGAAGATATAAAAGGACTAAGTCTAAGTTGTTATAGCAATTCGATGGGATAGCATTAAGTTCTGACATATATAGCTTCATTACACCATGTGACACAATAATTTGGATTAACCCCAACCAACTGGGAGTACATAATTGATGACAGCCACTACATCAAAAGACAAAGACCATATTCTGCAGTAAAACTACTCCAACAATACACCCATCACCGAGCCCCATCCATTACTCACAGTTGTCGTAACTTTGCAACACGATGCCACCAAGACGTTGAATCCACTGAGGCAGCCTCCTATCCATCCTACGAATCTCAACGGTAACCACGGTGTATTGCCACATTCCTTGCTCGCACACCGACAGCCTCAGCTTTTAAAAACACCTACATAATACACAAGGAAGCAAGAATCACCGAATTTTGTTTTCAGCTAAGTTAAGTTACAATAACCACAGATAGTAATGCAGTTCATAAACCCCATCTACCGACTTTACAAGTATCAACCGTAGCCCGTTACTCAACACCAATATAAAAAGCTCCTTCTGCACAAAGCCCACTTATTGAAAAGCCATGAGCAATGCATTCATTAGAAAGACAAGAAACAAAATAGAAAAAAAAACAGGTGATTTCCATCCAGTTTGGATAGGTCAGTGGAAAGCAAGAGACTATGGGAATTATTCAACTAATACAAAATGAGACAGGCTTTTGTTTGATGCTACTACAGAAAGCAGCACCCTTCCTATGCTAACCAATTCCTCCATATCCTTCAGCCACCTGCAGTACAAAAGGCCACAGACTTTACACCAACGCTAGCCATAATCCATACAAGCCATTATAATACCCTGCAAAAACCGTCATGGTACATCACATAAACCTTACCACATATCAATTCACACACGCAACTTTTTTCACCTAGCCACCAACCTTGTTATATGATACAATAAGCCCTTAGTACTTTGTAAAACCAATTTCTGCATACACACACCAAAACTCAAGCCATAGCATGATCCTGCACAACAATTAACACATGATGCTCCACACCCAGCAAACAACCATACATCAGTATGTAAATATCTTGAAAATTGGTTGCAATAAACTGACCTACATAAACGATTCCACAACACATAATAAACAAAGGTGAACCTACATATAAGTGACCTACCTCAAAACCATTACAACATCATCACTAATTCCCCAGCTGGAATTATGGAACCTTCAAGCATGTGCAGAGTGTTAAATGACCAGAATCCTGAGATTCTGTAGCCGAAGTCCTGGACAGGTGTGACGACTGTGAGGAAGAATCTAATCCATTCACCTTTTCGAGCCCCTGCATCAATCAAGCGATAACCAAATTACTTGAGTCCCTATGATGATTCTATGATTAAATTGATTGTGTAAAGAGCAGTGAAAGAGCCTTAGCAGGTGCAGGACAGGGTCACAACAGATGGCGAACTTTGTCCCCGCATCAGCCTCTAATACACCCGGCTCTTGACGACATCACATTTATCTTCGAGCACACACCCTGCACCTGTATAAAAAAAGAACCAAGATCAAGAACAACTCCAGATGACAGCAGACTACTCATAAGGACTTACCAATTATCAGCACAAATCTGAATCTTCATAAGCCAAACCAAGCAGCAACACGCATTGATCCCCTGTGTGAGCTTGCTGAGAAAGCGATGAACTCCTGATGAACTGGATTTTTGAGGGCAGTTTACTGACTGTTGACTATCGTAAATACCGAGTTCAGTTTGACTAGCATAAACTTCGAGTTGAGAGTGTCATGGATATCGGCTGCACGCCTTTGTATCCGCCTGGAAATATGCCCATGTCTCTGTCAGGACACCCTACCTCTCCTGCCAGAATAAATGAAAACTTGGTGAGCTCACACATGATGAAAGAATAGGTTACAAAGAGGTCTCCGTACCTACCATATTGTCCTCAAGTGGGAACTCATATGCCTTAAGAGTTCGCTGTGTACCACCCACATTACGCGAGGTTTCTTCGAGCCGCAAATTACAAGCAAAGGCTGCAGGCAGTGAGATTTGCAATGGCCAATCGGTTCTCAATCTTGCCTTCTTGAACGCGTCCATTGATCCGTAGAAACTTGTGTTGTCTGAATTGAAGCACATGAGTGAAGGAGTATCAGAAAACACAAAAATGGGTGAGGATCTTCGTAGCAGCAAGTCACAACTCTGTCCAAGGAAACGGAAGATCCATCATCCGCCAACCAATCACGGCAACACGGTGGAACCTGTCAAGGTCAGCAGCAATACTCAAAAAAGTTAATTCAAGGAGAAACCTATTTGGAAAGAGATAGAGTCCTCCGTAGTTTACGGCATCACCAATACTAAATCTCAAGCTGGGAGGCATTTGAAGAGCCTATCACGCAACCTCGCATCTCCAATACACAACCAAGAAACCTGCTGCTGCAGCAGAACCCACCGCAGGGTCTGCGAACACCCTTCCTCCACCACCTGCTGTGAACAAAAACAAACCACCATCTGCAAATTGCAAAGCAAAAAAACAGAACACAACACAATTAAGAGTCGATACAGATCCGTACAACGCAACGTAACCACTTTTAAAATCAGTAAAAACCTCACAACTGCAACTCAGAATATGTACCTCCAGGCATCACGAGGATACGCACCAGTCATGCTCACAAAACTTCCATAGCCAGCATCAACCTTCAACCCTCTCACCACTACCTTCAACTTCCAAAGCTTTAGTGACTCTTCACTCATGATGTAACCATCATCTCAATGACATTGAAGGCCTTCAGTTCCCAACAATGCGGGACACGTACCACCATTTGCGCACACTACCAGCATGATTCCTGAACTTGTCGGTGGAGACCAATAATCGAACGCAGTCGAGGGCACCAAATCCAATTGAAAGATAAGCAATGAGCTGACTCTGCCTCAGAGAACGTGAGAAACAAGTTAAAACCTGAAGAGAAACAAGTTTGAAATCCATTAAGGGCAGGAGTAAGCAAAACAACGAGGATCCACACCATGTGAAGACTTTAGGCCCAAATGGATCGCTATCCGCACCTGCAAAACGCGAATCCCGAATTAGCAAAAACAACCAGGAATATCCCCAAGAAGATTCGATTCTCATTTGAATTGCAAGATCAAGGAATTAACAAATCATTACTACAATCACCAAAACAGGAAAGTTTTCATTTGATTCAGCCCCAAAATGGAAACAATCAATCAGCATTCAACTAGCTTTCAAATCCCAAGTCTATAAAAGAGGAAGAACCATTCTCAAAAAGGGACAATTGGAATCACGAAACCCCAGAGTCCGTAAACCACAAAAGAAAAATCGCAACACCTTCACAAAAAACCGATAAACTCAGCAGAAACCCAAATCGAAAAGAGAAGAAGACTCATCTTCTGAGATTGCCGCCATCGTCAAAGTCACCCTCATCTCAGCCATCGGAAGCTCTTTGAAGGCCCGTTGTCGGAAATCAACCGCTCGCGACGATCCCAAGCCATCACCACCTACATAACAGCTGTCCTACGATTGCGAACCTCCGCTATCCAAAACTCGTGGTAATCCGTCTTTTGCGTCGATACTTATTTAAATATTTGATGGTTTGTTTATGTTCCAGGTTTTGAAAGAGAAGAAGATGAAGGGTGAGAGATCAAGCGAGGAAGAATGGCGGAGGGGATGGGGAATCAATTGGGAAATTAGGGTTTATGTTTTTGTTCTTTTCCCATTTTGTTTATTATTATCCGCCACTAACCACCCCACAACACGTACACCACACACAACTTAATTAACTGAATCACCCTTAATCAACCATTAACAAACCTTTTTTTTTAATAAAAATCTATTCTGTTTTATAAAAACAAAATGTCATATTTAATAAAACAAACTCAATTATTTTATAATCTTTTTTAACAAAACCATGATCAGTGAGTTTTTTTTAACAATAACTTGTATTCGTTTAATTGTTCATGAAAACCCTTTAAGATAAAAATAACAACAATCCTTTTATAATTACAACCACTATTTATATGTAATGATTTAACCTTTATTAATAATTAAAACTGTGCATCTATAGTAATAATTACGTTTAAATTAAATCTTTTATAAAAAAAAAATACAATCAACTTATAATTTCAAACTTGTGATTTAAAATTAGTATCTTTTTCTCACGAATCAATTACAACATTTTCAACCGATTCTACTATAAGCATAATACAATTTCTCCTAAAAAAGGCAATCAACATCGTAAAAAATACAACTTAATCGTGCACTTCACGACACTCGCACTTACACTTCCAGCGCTTTCATGCGTTTGTGTATGGTTTATCTTTTCGCAATTTATTTATTGCAATTTACATTACCGCATTTACATTTATCGCATCCCGTCCAAAGGAAAAACCTACACATAATTCAACGTTGTGTGTAGTTGCACATCATTTGTATCATATTCCCTTCGATCCTTGATTCTTCAAGTTGATCGCTTAGGATAGATCCTACCCCATAGGAAGGACCTTGTCATTATCTTTACAACTTAGACAAAACAATCAACAATACAAACTTTTACAAACACATTTAGAGAATAGATGTTAATCATCTTAAGTGAGATATAATTTCCACCCCACAAACAACACAATCAAACATGTAGGGACTTCGCCTTAAGAGTGATAAAGGCATGCTTGGCGACCATCCGAGTATGTAAGACCTTTTCTTAAGACGATGCAAAGACCATTTCCTACAACCTCCTTTACATTTGTGGCGGTTATATCTCCCTTAACATGAAGACTCATCTCTTCTCCTAAACCCAATCAAACAACTACCCTAAACCCGTAGGAACTTTGACCACAGTCAAAGAGCTCCTCTAACCCTTTAGGGTGAACTACAACATACTCTGATTCCACTCCCGTAAGGATATGTAGGCATAAGATGCGACATCTTATCGAGTATACTTAGAAATAAATCCCTAGGGTCTTTAAACTCTTAAGCAGATAACACTTAGTAGTAAGCAAACATAAAACAAGAGGTTCCTGTAGGATACTACAGAAACTTAGGATGCTAGTACCTTCCCTAAGTTTAACCAACCCCCGAACCTAAACAATCTAGCTTGCATTTGCATTGCATTGTGGGAATTTCGATCTTTATCCCTTCCTTTGGACAAATCAAAGTTCGGTTGCAAAATGAATTAAAGATTCAAACTAATCAATAGTTTGGTATCCAAATTTCACCGCGACACATAGATATGCAGGCGTACAAACAGTTGTTGGCTAAGAAGGAAGAGTTGGCAAAGGTTAATGAAGCTTTAGAAAAGGAGAACACCCAGCTTCGTCATGAAAAGATTGAAGTAGGATATCCTTTCAAGCAGCAGACCGAGTCGTTGAAACACCTGAAAGGTACTCTAATGGAGTTGACCGAAGCTAAGAAGCGTCTTGAGTTGGATGTAGACTCTGTAAGCAGTGTATTGGCTACCAAGAAGCAGGAGCTGGACAAAGCCTATACGAAGCTAGCCAAGTTCTGGGATCATTGGGACGCGACTATGACCAAATGAAAAAACCAGGAAGAAGAGTTGAAGGAACAGGTTGCCCAGCTCGAAGAGCAGGTTAAGGTGAAAAATGAAGAGTTTGAAACAGAAGCATTTCGCCGATACGATACCGAGCGCAAGCTGATCGACGCCATGAAGAACTTGGAGGATTATCAGCGCCAAGTTGGTGCTAAGAGGCACAAGTCTGAGTATTGTGTTAAGGGTAAGGTCTGGGAGGATTTTGTCCGAGACATCCAAGGCAATGTTAGGAAGAGAGACCTGTTGATAGAGGGCTTGATTGACCGGCCGGATCACCCAGATACGAAGAAGTTGTTTGAGGATTTCTGTGCTCTTGACCGCACTTGACTTTTCTTGTACTCTTTGTACGCTGTGATCACCACCAGACATGTTGGTTGGGATCCCCCGTCAGTTATTCCAGTTGTAATCAACCATGGTTATTCCAATAAATATATGAGGGTTTTCTAAATATTGTCTTTATGGTTTCTCTTGTCTTGCTGCTTTGACAATAAATATGGCCTTTCTCCATGTGGGGAATTGATATGATTGGCAAAATAGAGCCTACGGCATCCAACGGGCATCGCTTCATCCTGGTAGCGATCGATTATTTCACCAAGTGGGTGGAAGCAGCATCTTACGCCAATGTTACTAACCAGGTGGTGGCCAGATTTATCAAGAGAGATATAATCTGCAGATATGGTATTCCTGAACGAATCATTACTGATAATGGTTCGAATTTGAATAACAAAATGATGAAAGACTTGTGTCGGGACTTCAAGATTGAGCATCACAACTCATCTCCTTACAGACCCAAGATGAATGGCGCCGTTGAGGCGGCCAATAAGAACATAAAGAAAATTGTTCAGAAGATGGTGGTGACGTATAAAGATTGGCATGAGATGTTGCCTTTCGCTTTGCACGGTTATCGCACTACGGTGCGTACATCAACCGGGACAACTCCATTCTCACTGGTGTATGGCATGGAGTCTGTCCTGCCATTAGAAGTTGAGATCCCGTCGTTGAGAGTTTTGCTCGATGTTAAGCTGGACGAGGCAGAATGGGTGAAGAATAGATTGAATCAGTTAAGCTTGATGGATGAGAAGAGGCTAGCATCAATTGCATATGGTCGGCTGTATCAGAGCCGGATGAAGAAAGCTTACGACAAGAAGGTACGACCTCGAAGCTTTCAGATGGGCGATCTTGTGCTGGAAAAGACTATCCCACCCCAATTAGATCACAGGGGCAAATGGACTCCCAATTATGAAGGTCCATACGTTGTGCGAAAGGTCTTCTCCGGAGGAGCCTTACTGTTGTCCACCATGGACGGTGAAGACTTTTCGTCCCCTGTGAACTCGGACGCAGTCAAAAAATACTTTGCTTAAAGAGACCCGCTGGACAGGAAAAAGAGAGTCCAGGAAAAAATGGGGCATCCTGGCGAACCAAGAAAAATAAGGAAGGTTCGGGAAAAAGTTAGGGATAAAATTGAAAAGAATGTACACCCGCGAAGTCGAAAACCTGAAAAGGGCGACTTCGGCAAAAATGGGTATCCCGGTGAATCGAAAACCCGCAAAGGGCGGTTCACGCAAAAGTTAGGGATTGAGAAAAGCAAATGACTGCAGTCCGGAGTTCGATACTTCATTGTTTATTGGTTTGGGAATACCTGAGGGTTGACTATCTAGAACAATCTCTTCCGAAGACGGAGCATCAGGAAAGCGTCGGAGTCAGGCGAGTCATAGGCGGATCAGCTCATGGTGTTCGTCTGTACCACGTTGCCGACATGTGTACAAATTTCCCTTTGTATTTTTGTACATACTTGCATTTGTTTATGCGTGACTTCCTCTTTTTAGGAGTTGCATCCGTTGTACAAACTTTGCCTATTTAGGCTGTTGTCAATAAAGCATGTTATTCAGTACTTGATGTGTGATTTTGGTTTTAACTTTTACTGTTTTGTTTGTGGAAAACTCCGATGTTTTTGATGAACTTACATGTGCGTAAACCTGCAGGCCTCGGCCAATGATTGTTAAAACTTTGAATTAACTGAATAGTTGTCACGAACACTAACCAGGATGGCTCCTTTGTGTAGAGCGTCTTGTGTTCATTCATGTTTTGCAGGGTCATCTCCTTTTGAGGATGTTCGAGAGTTTGCAATTCCTCAGCTAGAGTCCCCTGCAGCTCGAGCAAGCGATGGTTAAACTTACTCGTCCCCGAGGATGGGGTTTGCTTTTTCTCCCCTACAGGATCAGAGTATTCTCAACGGTTCAGATTTGACTTATTCGGCATGGATAAAGTCATCCCCAGCAAGGGTCAAGATGGATATGATTAACTCCCTAGAGAGTCCCCGTATAGCGCAATCAGAGCGCACCGTTCAGTTCCCGGCTGAGTGTCAGCAGGTTGAGTTGGCCCCATAGAGCGTAATCAGGTGGCTAATATTTTGAAAGGAGCATCCCCGAGCAGGACTGCCCCTTCTTTCCCTAGCGAGTTGTTCTTCCTCCAACAGGATGATCATCTTCAGCAGAGTTCGTCAACTCCGAGCTTGTAAGCTACTCCCCAGCAGGATGGTTATCCCCAGCGGAGTCGGTTTCCTTTCCAGCATTTATTTTGCTGGAGCATGTGATATCCAGTGATCCCCAGCAGATTCGACTTCGTCTCCAACATTTATTTTGCTGGAGCGCCCCATTGCATTTGCATATATCATCATACTTGCATTTGACTCAAATACGTAGCATTTCCATGATGTATGAAAGCATTACGTCATTATCAAACATATGCATTTTGAAACATAAGCCAGGTTGGTTACCTCTTTGGTTTCAGGTGTGTTCCCCTGCAGATAATCGAGATTCTTGTTCAGGAAGATATCCAGATATTCAGATTTGCAGCGTGAAGTACGCGATGATAGAGTTCGTCCTATCATGTACTCCCCTACCAGAGTTGCTTGGTTAAGTTTCTCTTTTTCCCCAGCTGAGTCCTTCTCAGGTTGCTGTCACGTCAGCATTACGAGATTTCATAGTTCAGATTTTTTTGGAGTTATCGCCGTGATTTCCCCAGCAGAGTTTTTCCCTGCCGAGTTGCTTGGTGTTTTGACGGCCGTCATCAGAATTTCCCGCAGAGTTGGTTGTTCAAGTCTCCAGACACGCCCCTTTCGCTAGAATTGGATGGCTCAAGGGCTGAATCTTGGCCCGTGTCCATTTCTTTGGAATTTCTATATCAAGGGCTAAATCTTGATGTGGTCTTCTCAGTGAACGATTTTTCTTCAAAATTGGATGATCAAGGGCCGAATCTTGGTACACACTTGTTTCTTGGAGGACGGAAGTCTCGCTTTTATTTAGCAAACGCCCTTTCCTTTAGAATTGGATGGCTCAAGGGCTGAATCTTGATCTGCGTCCATTTCTTCGGTATTCCTACATCAAGGGTTGAATCTTGATACAGACTATTGTCGAGCGTTTGTTTCCTTTAGAATTGGATGGCTCAAGGGCTGAATCTTGACCCAAGTCCATTTCTTTGGTATTCCTATGTCAAGGGCTGAAGCTTGACACGGATTGGCTGGCTCAAGGGCTGAATCTTGACCCACGTCCATTTCCTTAGAATTCTTGCATTAAGAGCTGAATCTTGATGCATGATCCTTGCTTTTATTTAGCGTTTCCCTGTCTCTTCAGAAAGGAAAGGTCGACGGTGAGTTTAACAATTTCTCGTGTTTCGGTGTTTGTTCGCTTCTTCAGAATTTCTATATCAAAGGCCGAATCTTGATAATGGATTTCTTAGTGGATGACTCTCTCTACCGAATTGGGTGATCAAAGGGCTGAATCTTGATCATGCCCATTTTTCTTCGGTATTCTTGTCAAGGGCTGAATCTTGACACGAATCGGATGATCAAGGGCTGAATCTTAATCATGTTTGTTTCTTCGGTATTCCTGTCAAGGGATGAATCTTGACACGAATCTGATGATCAAGGGCTGAATCTTGATCATATTTGTTTCTTCGGTATTCCTGTCAAGGGCTGAATCTTGACACGAATCGGATGATCAAGGGCTAAATCTTGATCATATTTGTTTCTTCGGTATTCCTGTCAAGGGCTGAATCTTGACATGAATCGGATGATCAAGGGCTGAATCTTGATCATGTTTGTTTCTTCGGTATTCCTGTCAAGGATTGAATCTTGACACGAATCGGATGATCAAGGGCTGAATCTTGATCATATCCATTTTCTTTGATATTCTTGCCGAGGGTTGAATCTCGACACGAATTAGGTGGCTCAAGGGCTGAATCTTGACCTGTATCCACTTCTTCGAAATTTCTGCATCAAGGGCTGAATCTTGGTGTGGGCATATCAGTGAATGTTTCTTTCTCGAAGGTAAAGGTCAAGGGTTGAATCTTGACGCGAAATTGGGTAATCAAGGGCTGAATCTTGATCATATCTATTTTCTCTGATATTCCTGTCAAAGGATGAATCTTGACACGAATCGGATAGCTCAAGGGCTGAATCTTGATCATATCCATTTTTTTGATATTCCTGTTGTCGCTACTGCGAAAATCGGCGCCGGCAAAACAGAAGAGTCGCCACCGTGCATTATTTATCCCAAAGGAGGGAAAGGAAACGCTCAGAGTAAACCTACCACAAAGACGGGAAAGGAATGGTCGTCGCAACCAAATTCCTGGATTCGGGAGTCGGTTACGCAAGGGGAAGGTATTAGCACCCCTCACGTCCGTCGTACTCGACGGGATCCACGCTTGTTTTCTGTCGAAAGGATTGTAGTCTATCTACGCTAAAGGTTAAGGGTTAAAAAGAAAGGAAAAGGTGACTCGGCAAAGTATCGCACTTTATGCCTACGTATTCCCGTCTGGAACAAGAAATCAGAGTCAACGTAGTTCGCCTAACTACGGGAAAGGAGGGGAAGGTTGCTTGCTAGGATATCGCATCCTATGCCTACGTACTTTCACACGGCGCGAAATATCAGAGCAAACGTAGTTCGGGCTACGTACGACACAAGTCTGTCTTGATTGTTTTTATCCTTCTGAAAAAGGTTTTCTCCTGATTACGCGTCCAAGCGGACAAAAAATAACACTTTTGATGAGTTTCCAGTCTTTTACGCAAGAACTGTCTTTTATTGTGTTTGAAATGTTAGCGTATTTTTTATTGTTTTGAGGTAAGAGGAGAAACAGACGTTCTAAAAACCTAAGGTTGAAGAGGGGAAGCAAAACTACCCTAATGTTATCATGCATGGGTTAACGCCTAATGTCTGTCATGTTCTTCTCTTGCATGGAGAGAAACAGAGATCCTAGGGGATAAACGGAAAAGAAACCACATATATACAACAAAGCAGTAAAATGCATGAATGCAGCAATACAAGCGAGGCAAGGGAGTCACACTCTACCTCGAACCTATGAAAACAACAGGCACAAGTGAAACAGTATTCACTTTAAACCTAGGGGGAAATTATCAAACAATACAGCAAAGAAAATGAAACCCCAAGCTCTGACAGCAACTCTAGCTATGAAAACAGCAAACTCTGACAGTTGAGCAACACCTCCCAATGAACCCCAAGCTACACCAAGCTTTCATCTTTGGCAATCTTTTAAGGACTTTCATCTTCAATGGCCTCTAGCTTTAAGGCAAGCACTCCAGGAGAGAATTGAACTAATAGAATGAGTTGAAATACTAAACAGCTTATTGACAACCAAAGGAAGCCCCTAAGAGTTTAGCATTATGAGAGACAGGTTCCCTCAAAGTTCTACCTTCAAGATAAGCCACTGATCCCTCCAATGGAGAGAGGTGAATATCTTAAAAGGACTTTTAGTCACTGGGAGGAATGGAAGCACAAGAAGCTTTCCATGTTTGTGAAAGAAATTGTCTAAGTCTAAAGCTCTCTCCTATGTCTCCTATCTCCTAAGTCTTCAATCCACTCCAAGCACAAACAATCTTCATCATTCAAGCTTCTTCTATAATCTCCAATCTTCTCCTTTGATCCTTCACGCTCCACAAACTCTTCAAATCAGGCCCACACCCCAAGCAAAAGCCCAACAAGCCCACACAAACAAAAATAAACCCCAAAATGGGCAAGCCAAACAAGCATACAATTTGTAAAATATACTAAAAACAGTAATAGAATATTTACAAGTCTAATATAATTTCTAGGGGAAATCCTATATCTATCCTATATATCCCATATGTCCCATACTCTAATTCAATCTAAAAACCCAAAATAAAATGTTTTATTACACCTATGTTGTGTATAAACCCTAATCTAAACTAGCCTAATATTCATCATTTAAAACTACTCAAATATTCACCACAAAAATATGGGATAAAAATCAGAGGGAGGTTAACATCCTATTCCAACTATCCTAAAAATAATGGCATTAAAATATGAAAGGAGCTAACTAAACAAAATTCACAAAATTCAAGTATCAACATGAAAGAATTAAAAGGCTATTAAATGTAAAAATATACTAAAAATATGAAAATGAAATAAAATGGCAATTTTATTATTTCATATTTTTCTTGAGAAGCCAAGGGGTGCAGACATCAATTAAATCCAATGTGAAACGCGCCTGGGCCCATATGAGGTGTGCAAGAAGAAAAGCGTGCAAGGCCCATTTGCTAAATTAGAAATCAGTTAAAAATCAAAAAGAAAAGGAAAAAAACCGTGGTGCAAATATCAACACAAACCAGTTCAAAATCTAATGGGCCAAGGTTTGGGGGTGCGGGTATCAAAAATGGCCTTAAGCCCAAAGCCTCCGTTTAATGAAACGGGGCATTTTGGCTTGTTTCTGAATCCTTCACAAAATGAACTCAAATCGTGGCCGTGGGATCTTGGCTTTGGTCAAGGGTCATACTTGGATCCAAAGGCCCTAGAGTCGTCTTCCCCAAATTCAAAATTCTGGAGGGAAGGACTCCATGGAAACAGAGGTCAAGAACACCTCCTTCCCCAAATCGTATTCCCTCAATTCTTGGTCAAATCCTAAAATTCAAAACCCTAGCATGTTCCATTTTCATCACTGAGCTCAATTCTAACCTCAAAACTCACTGAAACACCATCTAACCCTAAACACGATAAAGATCCTAAAATATGCTCAATGATCAAAACTCAAGATTCTTGCAATTTCTTACACTAAGATGCTCACCTCCTATCACTGATCATTTTCCCCTAAAGAACTAAGATTATCACTCAAGATTCAAGGAGTTCTCGCTCACTAAAGAAAATGTGTCAACAACAAAATCATCACCAATTCTCTTCAAACTTTCCAGAAACCATCTTCTAATGATCCCTAACCATTCTAACCTATTAATTCTATCTAATTCTACTTAAATTAGAGTGTAGAGAGAAGATTTCAAACCTGAGAAAATGAGATGAATAGATGGTCGAATCCTTCAAATCAATGCTTGAATCTCTCCAAAATCATTCAGTGGTTGATTATCTGACTTCTGTATGCAAAAGATCCTCTTGGAAATTCCTGATTCTTGGAAACCGCTTTCAAGTTGCAGGTGTGAAATTTTAAGATCAAGAACACGATCCAAGCTTGTATTCCCTCTGGTTTTGATGTGGACACCTTCAAAAATCCATATGGAATTGAACTGGATCAAGGAATTGGATTGAATGTGAAGGAAATGAAGAATTCGATTATAACTTGCTATGTTAGATTTTTGATCTCACTCTCTCCTCTCTGCACCAATTCTCTCTAACCTTCACTTTGAGCAAGTTCTAAACATTATATAGAATGAGTTTGAACTGTCCAGAAGGTGCTAGAACCTTCCTATGAGAATTTGAATTTCTCACTTCATGGTATTTCACTTCATGTCATCTCATATACCAGTTTGAGTTCCTTCTGTTACAGCACCTCATTCTCATCTTAAAATCTCACTAGATGATATTTTGGATGTGTTGAAAGGCTTTGCTAGCTTGCCCTTGATCCCACATGTGTATTGGATGTGTAACTTCACTTACAAGCAATCCAAGACAAGTCCCAAATTCTGACCTCAATTCCATATGGATTTTTGAAGGTGTCCACATCAAAACCAGAGGGAATACAAGCTTGGATCGTGTTCTTGATCTTAAAATTTCACACCTGCAACTTGAAAGCGGTTTCCAAGAATCAGGAATTTCCAAGAGGATCTTTTGCATACAGAAGTCAGATAATCAACCACTGAATGATTTTGGAGAGATTCAAGCATTGATTTGAAGGATTCGACCATCTATTCATCTCATTTTCTCAGGTTTGAAATCTTCTCTCTACACTCTAATTTAAGTAGAATTAATAGGTTAGAATGGTTAGGGATCATTAGAAGATGGTTTCTGGAAAGTTTGAAGAGAATTGGTGATGATTTTGTTGTTGACACATTTTCTTTAGTGAGCGAGAACTCCTTGAATCTTGAGTGATAATCTTAGTTCTTTAGGGGAAAATGATCAGTATTGGATTGAATGTGAAGGAAATGAAGAATTCGATTATAACTTGCTATGTTAGATTTTTGATCTCACTCTCTCCTCTCTGCACCAATTCTCTCTAACCTTCACTTTGAGCAAGTTCTAAACATTATATAGAATGAGTTTGAACTGTCCAGAAGGTGCTAGAACCTTCCTATGAGAATTTGAATTTCTCACTTCATGGTATTTCACTTCATGTCATCTCATATACCAGTTTGAGTTCCTTCTGTTACAGCACCTCATTCTCATCTTAAAATCTCACTAGATGATATTTTGGATGTGTTGAAAGGCTTTGCTAGCTTGCCCTTGATCCCACACGTGTATTGGATGTGTAACTTCACTTACAAGCAATCCATGACAAGTCCCAAATTCTGACCTCAAATCCAAAATCTAACAATGCCAATGATCTCAAAATATGTTTTCTAGTCAAAATGATATGTCATTTGCCTCATTTTGGTCATGTAGCATAAAATTCCCAAAAATGGACATTTCATGTATTAAATTTATGCCTTTTTTAGGTCATTTTTGCAAGTATGAGATACAAGCATTTCCAAACTTCCATGATCTCTTTTATAGACTCAAAACATCATTTTTAGCAAGTTTGATGTTGGACATTTTCTCATTTGAAGCTTGCAAGTATGAGTTATAGGCACATGCTTGAAATGACCTGTAATCCCACTTTCCCAAAATACCCCTGACTTGTACAAGCTATAACTTGAGCTCCACAAATCATCTTGAATACTTCTACCACTTTTTGGAAAGCTAAGATCATAAGGAACATCTTTCATGTTTTCCAAGAATCCATTTGAAAATTCTTGAAGGGCAAACGTTGCTTGGAAGTTGGGTAACTTTCACAGATAAATTTCAGTGTCCTCTGATGACCTGTAACTTGCAATGACTATAACTTGAGTTCCCCAAATCTTCTTGAAGACTTCCACCACTAAAATTAAAGGTATTGATATGCTCTACAAGTCTCATGTGGGCCAAAAGTTCATATGAGGCTTGCATTTTGAATTATCTTGCTTGGAAGTTTGACCTAAATCAGGGGATTTTACACTGAAACCCTAATTTAGCAACTCCTCTTCTTCTTGATTTCTTTTTGGAACAACACCACACATATATCCACATGTCAATTCATGGATCCCACAACCTCCATGTAGGCCTTGATGCCCTCCAATTAATCATTTGACTTAGAGTTGACCTAAGGTTGACCCAGATGAAACCCTAGTTGGCTGCCTTCAACTGTAGCTCTTGTACTTGCATCAATGACTTGTCTTATCTTCAAAATGACCCTCTAGGTATTCCATGGTGTTTGAACACACTCAATACCATCCATCCATGTCTCATACCCCATTGATGATCTTCAACATACCCAAGATAGGAGAGAAATCCACTGATTGACCTTCAAACTTCTTAAAGCTCTAACTCATTTCCTGATGACTTGGATGGCCTTAGACTTGAATAGAAACCCCTTGATATGCTTCTTCTGATAAGAATGACACTTGATCCCTTGTTGGATGACTTGTTTATGCTATGCTATGCAAATGAATGAACTATGTACATAATCTATTATGCAAAAGATAAAGCTATGAAAACATAAATCAAGTAACATAAGTTGGTCAAATTTTAGGGTGCAACAGCTGCCCCTATTCAAGCGGCTTGGACCCGACTGGGTGAAGAGTGCGCAGCCTTTAAACAATCGAGGTACGAGACGGTTGAATACCAATAAACCCGGAAATTTGTCAACTGCAAAAATGAACGACACCACGGCTTGGGAAAATACCATCCACCAATTGAGCCTGATTGTTACGGCAACAACTGATCAATCACCTGGTAACACCTCTATCTTAAACATTGGTAACTTGTGAATAACCCGGACGACATCACTGGGGAAGTGTTATCTCTCTTTTTTTCAAATTATCAGAAAGTTCATCCGCCTACTTCGTACGGTGCGGCTAACCATTATCATCCGTCTGTTTCATACGGTAAAACCTATTTACAATATTCTTACGAAAAAAAATTAACTGTTTGCCCGCCTGCTTCATACGGGAGCAACATCTATTAACATCCGACTGATTCATACGGAACAACATATCTGCCTGATCCTTACAGAGAAACTCTTTTCTATACACCCGACTGCTACTTACGGAATAGTCCTCTTTATATCCGCCTGCTTCCTACGGGAGAACGTATCTGCCTGATTCTTACAGAAAAGCATATCTGCCTGATTCTTACAGAAATAGCCTTTTATCATCATCCGCCTGTTACTTACGGAAGAACACATATCTGCCTGATTCTTATAGAAGAGTCTCGAAGTTCGTCCGCCTGCTTCATACAATGCAACTTCTTTCAATATCCGCCTGTTTCATACGGAAGAGCATATCTGCCTGATTCATACAGAACACTCGAAGTTCATCCGCCTGCTTCATACGGTACAACTTCTATTAACGCCCGCCTGCTTCATACGGAACTCTACCTGCCTGATCCTTACAGAACATATTTTTCATATCCGCCTGGTACTTACGGAATAACATATCTGCCTGATTCTTACAGAAATCTCGAAGTTCATCCGCCTGATTCATACGGTACAACTTCTGTTAATGTCCGCCTGTTTCATACGGAATGTTTGCTTAACGTCCGCCTGTTTCTTACGGAAAAGCTTGCCTGCCTGATTCTTACAGGAACAATCAAAGTTCATCCGCCTGTTTCATACAGTACAACTTCTATTAACATCCGCCTGTTTCATACGGAATGTTTGCCTGCCTGATTCTTACAGGAACAATCAAAGTTCATCCGGCTGTTTCATACGGTACAACTTCACATGCCTGATACTTGCATGAGTTTATTTGTATATATCTTCTTTTCCTGTTTGCAGCAAAAGCTAACTCTACTGGGAATATTCTGAAAATAAACACCAAACACTTGTCTCAGCAACAAGTGAACACTCCTGAAATTTTGATTTTATGAAACCCAGATGCGCTGCCGCGACAGCAAACTTGAAAAAGCATTCCGCTGATCGGATACGAGAAAACCTCAATCAGTAACTCTGTGGGGAAAACCATAAACTGAACTATATCCTCACCTGTCTCACAGTAATACCCCGAATATCTGAAAATATATCTGCTAGAACTCCACACTCCTGTTGAGAAATACACTTGAAAACAAAAGGTTAATCGACCTGATTTATGTTTCAAAATGCACATGTTTGACAATGGCGTAATGCTCCACACAGTATGGAAATGCTACGCGTTTTTAGGTAGATGCAACTATGACACTATATGCAAATGCAGGTGCCAGTTCCCACTGCTGGGAAAAGCTCTGACAAGCTTGCTTCAACCACTGTTGTTGGGAACAAATACCACCCTGCTGGGGATGAACGGGTATCATACAGTATTCCAGCAAAATAAATGCCTGGAAGCACAACCAACTCCATTGGGGAGAGATTTAACCTTTGATTTCCACTGGGAGGAAAGAACAACACCTTCTGAGGAGAGAACTCCGCTGGGGGAGAAGCGACTTTCTTGGGGACAAAATAAACTGATTCCGCTGGGGACTGTGAATGACTCAGCTGGGGAGAATAAACTGTCTGGGCACAATCTACAACCTTGATTTCATCCATTTATTGAGAATAAACAAACTCCGCTGGGGATAGGGAATCCTTTGGAGAAAACACCACTGTCTGAGTACAGCTTACCAATTTAAAATTATCGACTCTGTTGAAGATAACCGACCCTGCTGGGGAAAGTAAACCATCTGGCTATAGTTTACAAACTCGGGACCATCACTAATATATTGAGGATAAACACCCTGTTACAGGCCTGACAACCTGTGGGAGAAAAATCCCTCTTGAACCAACTCTGACTTGGTTAAACACCTTGAGAATCCTCTCGGCTGGGGATTGCACATTGTAATACCCCAAATTTTACCCTTTCTTTTTTTATTTTTATTTTAAATTCTTATTAACTTAATAAATTAACCTTTTTTTAGATCTTATTTTTTTAACTAATAATAATTTAATTAACCTTTTTTATAACTTTACTAATGTTTGTTTATTAACTTTTTTTCTATTTATTTTATTTATTTAAATCATTTTAAGCTTTTCTTACTAACTTTTACTATTTAGATTAAAATTTAATTTTTTTTTTCTTCTTTTCTTCAAGAGTAAATTTTTTATAACCTTTTTTAATTAATTTCTAACACAATTTTTTAATCAAATTCTATTACCTTTTTAAAATTAAATCTTTTTTCTAACTTTTTTAAAAGATAAATCCTTTTTCTAACTCTTTTTTAAAGTTAAATCTTTTTCTAACTTTTTTAAAGTTAAATCTTTTTTTCTAAATTTTTTTAAAAAATCAAATCTTTTTTCTAACTTTTTTAAAAGTTAAATCCTTTTTCTAACTACTTTTTTAAAGTTAAATCTTTTTTCTAACTCCTTTTTAAAGTTAAAATTTTTTTTCTAACTTTTTTAAAGTTAAATCTTTTTTTCTAACTCTTTTTTAAAAATTAAATCTTTTTTTCTCTAACTTCTTTTTAAAAATTAAATCTTTTTTTCTCTAACTTCTTTTTAAAATTAATTTTTTTCTAACTTTTTTTTAAAATTAAATCTAAATCTTTTTTTTTGACACCTTTATTTTTCAAATTAAAATTCTAAATTCTTTTTAAAATTAAATTCTAACGCCCTTTTCTTTTTCTTTTTTTTTTAATTCTAAATTCCTTTTAAAATGAAATTCCAACAGTTTTTAAAATAATTCTAACACTGTTTTTAAATCAACATTCAAATGTTTTTTATTTTAAAATTCTAACTCATTTTTTTTAAACTTAAAACTCTAATTTTTATTTAACTTGAAACTCTAACTTTCTTTGCTAACATTTTTAAATTTAAATCCCAACGCTTTTTTTTTTATCAAATCCAATCACAATAAATCATAGATGGAGCAAAATCAAATCAATCAGATCATATCATCATCATAAGAAAATCAGATCTAAATATCAACATCGCCATCATTGAATCAAATCTGAAATCATCATAAAAATTCATTCAAATCAAATCAGAGATTGAAAAAGATTGAGATATTCAAATCAAATCTGAGATTGAAAAAGATTTAAAAAAATCAAGTATAAAAGGACCCTCAGGAGCAACAAAACGGGGGATCGACAAGCATCAAAAACTCTTACAGTCTTCATCAAAAGTAACTAACTCTTCTTTTTTTAATTTCTAATCTTTTTATATCTTTTTTCAAAATTTCTACCATTTTTTCTTAATTAAAATTCTAACATTCTAACTCTTTTTAAATTAAAACTCTAACTGTTCTTAGTTAATATTTCTTTTTTTTTAATATAAAAATTCATAACTTTTATGTTAAAATTTCAAGAAACTTTTTTTTAAAATTCAAAGTTCTAACTCACTTTTTAACTTTTAATGTTAACTCTTTTTTTATTAAAATTCTAACCTTTTCTCTTTTATTTTCAAACTTTTATTTTTATTTTCTAACCTTTTTTTTAAAAACCAAATTTTGAAGTTCTAATTTTTTTGCTAACTTTTAATTCTAACTTTTAATCTATTTTCTTTTTCTTAATCACGTTAAAAACTCTAACTTTTCTAAATTTCACCCAAAAAAAAACCTAATTCCATTCTAACTCTTTTCTAATTACCTAAATTCTCACCGTCTAAAAACATTCATCACTTAACTTCTAATTATCGTCAATTCCAATTTTCATCCTTCATTCCTAACAGTATTATTGATTATCCATGAACCTGTTCACTAATATTTATTTATTTATTTTTGTATTTATTTTTATATTTGTACATAATCTGACATCATCGTTGCTATTTCATATTCCATTATCACTTGTATATTATCACTATCTTCATTGCGTATCAATTTTCATTGTTTATTAATTTTTCGCTACCATCCTCCTTTTTAAGATCCAAATTTCTAATTTTCTTCTTGTTTCGTTAAAATTATAATTTTCTACTTAAATTCCTAAAATTCCTGTTTAATTTTTCGTCTAACCCCGTATAATAACAGTCTCTGTTTGTTTTGGTTTTTTTGCAGCTGACTAAGTTCAATTGATTTTATTTTCAGTTTAAATATTCAATTATCATATTTGTAACTGCTTATGGGGTGTAATTTTGCGAGACAATTGTCGCATTTATCTTTCCGCACTTTATGTTCTGCCATTGTATATTTATCGCGTCTTTACCAATAATTTCACTCCTCCGAAGGAATTAGGTCTAGCCGTTTGACCGTCGTGTCAATAGTCCTCAACTTCAAACCCTTACAACCTCACAAACCCTAATTTTCACAAATGTCTCGCCGCAGGCAAGATTACAATTTTACCCCTAGCATTATGTCAAAGAGCCGCCGCGCTCATTTTAGGGTTTCCCGCCATGGAATCCCTAACCTAACCCTAATTTCAACTTAACATTTCAACGTAGAAATTTGGAGTTCCTACACTCCACGTAAGCGTGTCCTTAAGACATGTTTATTCCCCTTGAGACCTTGACCACAGTCAAGAAGTCTCTAACCTCCCTTTTGAGGGGAACTACGATTACTCTGATTCCACTCCCGTAAGGATACGTAGGCACAAGATGCGATGTCTTGCCGAGTAAACTTAGAATTAACCCCTAGGTCTTTTTTAACTTTTAATCCTTTTTGTACATATACCTTAAGCAAATAAATAAAGTAGTAAACATCTGAACAAAAGGTTCCTGTAGAGTACTACAGAAGTTTAGGGTGCTAATACCTTCCCTAAATTTAACCAACCCCCGAACCCTAGATCTTTCCCCGCATTGTGTACGATGCAAAATAGGTTTTCCCTCTTTTGACCTTTTCCTTCGGATAAATCAAAGAGCGGTTGTGAATTGAATTGCGATTCAAACTAATTAATAGTTTGTGATCCTATTTCCACCGCAACAGAAAATGGCGACTTCACTGGGGACTTTCTAAACTTTTGAGGGTTATCCCTAATTTGTTCATATTTATTACTATTTGTTTGCATGTATATATTGTACTTTGATTTTGGGACTGTTCCTTGTGTTGTGAGATAAGTCCTACGCCCGAACTAGTGACATTATTATAGGATGGGGATATATTCGATGAGGCTTATAGGGAGTTGAATCCCGACCAAGTTGATTCGAGAATCACCGCTCAGTTGAGACCCTTTCGAAAATGGTTCGGTTGAACGAGTAATCGCGAAAACTTTTTCCATGGTCGATTGGAGTCTGTGATATTGAGGACCGTAGTACCTTTACACCACCTCGGCCTTATTTAGGACGTAGTGCGGGAACTATGTGGGAGTAGTCCTACAATGGTTGCTACGCGATACTACACTCAAAAGAGGTCCTCTTGAGAATATTATTAACCCCCAAGTCAGTCGGAAGGTTGATAATATCCGAAAGATGGGCTGATGACTTTGGGCACCTTTTTAGAACCTTGTTCTGCAGGTACAACTAACCTATAGTACACTCCTTTTGGGGGATGGGTAGACCTTAACTCCGCTCACGTACCTTTAACCTAGGACTTTGTGTGTTTTCATGCATTGCATCCATAAAGCATCATATTACATTAAGACTTCGTGGAATTCAAACTCTATTTATGAACATTGCAGGATACCATGGATCACTCTAGGAAGCATACTTTGAAATTTACTTTTAAGGGTTTTAATTTGGAAGTCCTAGAGAAGCTAAGAGATTTGGTTCAAGATCAAGAAAAGTTCCAAAACAAATATGGAAGGCTATTGTCTTTGTTGAAGGTTCAAGTAAACGAAGGACTTCTTGCGACTTTGCTACAGTTTTATGATCCAGATTATCACTGCTTTACCTTTCCAGATTATCAGTTTTTACCTACCTTAGAAGAGTACTCTCAGTTGGTGGGATTACCCATCTTGGATAAGTCTCCATTCTCTTTCTTGGAGGAAGACCCTAAAGAACGAGATATTGCTAAAGCCATTTGTCTAAGGATATCCGATGTCAAAAACAATATGATCACCAAAGGGGGGACCTCCGGTTTTCCCAGGGACTTCCTAATTAAGAAAGCCCAATTTTATGCCGATCATAAAGACATGTTTGCCTTCGAGACAATATTTGCTTTGCTTATTTATGGGTTGCTGCTTTTTCCTAGTTTTGAGGGGTTTGTGGACCTTAATGCAATCAAGACCTTCATGAGGAGAAATCCAGTTCCAACGCTATTGGGTAATACTTATCATTCAGTACATCTCCGAAACTTTCATGGTGGAGGAATGATTACATGTTGTGTGCCATTACTATACAAGTGGTTTATTTCTCACTTATCCAAGTCCGGTCCGTTCTGGAGATCTAATCAAGAACGTTGGTCGCAAAAAGTTATGGCTTTAACTCACTCTGATATTGATTGGTATAATCGCATGTACGATGGGATATAGATCATTGATAGTTGTGGAAACTTCAACAATGTGCCTTTGCTCAGTTTCAATGGAGGAATTAGCTACAATCCAGTCTTAGCCCGCCGACAGTTGGGATACCCCTTGAAGGAACCGCCTAAAGGTATTCATGTGGAGAAAATATTTTTCAAAGACGACAAAAAGCTTCAAGATCAGATTCTATCTTCTTGGAATCATCTGCATAGGAAAGACAAAGAAAGTTTGGGAAGACCTAATTGTGTGTCCATGGAACCATACCTTCAATGGGTCCGAGGAAGAGCTATTGGGTTGAAGATGCCTTACTCTCGCCAAGATCCTTTACCTCAAAGGGAAGAACCTGTCCAGTATTTCATGACTGAAGCTGAGACTTTGAAGATCACTTTGAAGAGATCACAACTCGAAACAGAATCATGGAAGAACAAATACCATGTGATGGTCAGCAAGTACGAAGAACTTCAAAAGCAGATCCAGTCGAAGAATGACGAGATACAGTCCTACAAGAAGATAAGGCTCTACGAATATTTATTTTCCTCCGACTCTCCGTCTGCTCACTGAAGTTGTGGAAGATGCTTCTCTAGGATTTTCTAGGCTTTTATTTAGCTGTTTTGGTTGCAAGAATATTATTTGTAATTTGTCTTCAATGAATTAAAAGTTTCTTTGGTATTCCGCAATATTCGTAAATATTTGAATTCCATGAAATCTTCATTTGCATTCACATTTTAGCATCTTACTTTTGCATTGCATATGTCTCCCAATTTCTCATACTCAGTTTTCTCACCTTCCAGTTTTGTCACCCTAAGTTCTCTGCATCAATACGACCCTTCAAAAGGATGGAAGATCAAAACCAAGAGATCAACCGTGTCAGCCATGAAATCGAAGATCTTCGAGGAAGTGTGGGGCAGATTTTGGAGATGCTACAAGCTCTTAGTGTGAAGGTGGATGCTCAGTCTACTGTTGTTTCTGAGACTACTAATACCGTTATGGAATCTCAACAAGCTGTTACTGTCGAGAATGTACCTCCTCCTGGTCTTCAATCCGGTTTGGTGCCTCCTAGTGCTCAACCAGTTCGACGAGCTACCCCTCCGAAGTGCAAAACTCCTAACTCCGACCATGGTAAAGAACCTGCACGTTCGAGGAACCGCAAAATGGATACTCCTCAACCTTGGCAACATCAGCAGAGTTATGTTCAAGGTTATCCGTTTCCATATGCTCAACAACCCTATGTAGCTACTGTTGCACCTCCGTTCGATCAGCAGTTTCCTACATACCAGCCCGTGCAGTCAGCTCTGGTATATCAAGCACCGGTTTATCAACAACCTTCCGGTTAACCGCCCATGCAAGTTCCTGTCAACAGTCAACGAGTGCCCAACGCTCCTGTTCACCAACAATCACAGAATCAGGTTCCTTATCCCCGTAAGAGGCAGTATAAGCCTTGTCCTCCAATTCCGATAACTTTCACTGAGTTATACCCCCATTTGGTACAACAAGGTCTGATTACCACCCGTGTTTTGGGTCCTCCGCCTAATCCGTTACCTGCGGGTTACGACGCTGCCGCTCATTGTTTATTTCACGAGGGTGCGCCCGACCATGATCTAGAGAATTGCTACGCTCTTAAGAACTTTGTCAGAAATTTGCTAGAAACGAAGAAGTTGTCTTTTAGCGATGCTCAGCCGAAGATCGAAACTCCTCTCGGGGTTCCTCACTTGTCCGGTTCAAACTCCACGAAGCCTGTTACTCTTACGGCAAATCAGGCGAATCCAGTAATTATTCAAAGGCCTAGCTCGCTTCATTTCAGTAACCCTCAAGATGATATGACCGGGATCAACAAAGAATCTGGGAAAGTTATTTTGAAGCAACGACTGAAAACTGTTGAAGACGTGACCAGCATAACTGGGGCAAGCCATGACGACTCACAGTGATCATAAACCAGACGTCCTTTCCATTGAGGCTCCGCCAAAGGAAACTGTTACTCTTGAATGCAAGATTTCATAAACATTTAGAAGGATTTTTCCGACAGTTCATTTGTTTATTTATATGTATTTTCTCTTTGATTAAGCATATTTAGCATGCACGAACTTGTTTATCTTTGATTAATTAATGCAACGCATATGTTTGTCTTGAATAAATCCATTCGTTTCACTCATTCAAAAAAATGTTTTCATTAATTATAATGCCAACTTTACCCGATCTCTTGTTCTGATGGAGAATTGGGAGGAGGATGACGAACCCAAAACGTCAGATTTCTTGTCATATGCTTCCAATTGAAACCTGTTGATGATGTAAGGCATTGTTTCAAATCCCAAACATTGGAGATATAAGGATGTTAATCCCTAGTCAACCCTTTGATCCTTGAAGTAGGAGTTTTCTTTCTTTTAAGAACCTTCATCCTAACCTAGGGCAGGGTAGGTTTCAGTTAAACCGATCGAGCGCTTAGATCCTCAAAAAGGAAGAGCAAACCTTCGAGAATTTATCCTTAGCATCTTAAGAAGTCCAATACAATGACTATCCCTCAGTTACCTAAGGAGTGGGGCAGTCACGAGCCTTTCAAAAGATTTACACGACTTGTGCATAAAAGAATATTCAAAAAAAATAAGAGCCTGCTAAGTCAAAACCTATGAAGGAGACTTAGGCAAAACTGGGGCATCCCGCTGGACTCCAAAGTCCGATCAAAAGACGTTGTCCAGGAAAAAGTTAGGGATTAAGAACAACAAACCAGTAGTTTTTTTTAGAATCCCTATAAAGAACAAAATCGTGTGACCAATTGCCATTAGAAATAGGTGAGTGACTGCCATGTCCAAAGCCTTGATAAGTTCTCAACCATAGCAAATCCGCTTGAGATATGAGTGTTCGTATCCGATTAACTGAATTAGGATTGGAGAACATCACGAAGAATGGGAGGGTACAAATATAACTTTGAGCCTTTATCCTTTTGTTTCTTAAACCGTGAACCAAGCCACGATACAACCTTTAAAAGACCTAATTGAAGTAGGACTTCGGTTGAAAGCATACTCGACAAGATCACGTTTCCTGACTCCTACGAGCTATGCTCAGAAAAAAATTTCATGTTGGCATTATAATTAAAACTTATATCCTGACTAGTGGTTTCGGTCACAAGTTATTGCGATATCTTTTTCAAAACAAAAATTCAAGACAAATATATGTGTGCATTGACAAGCTCAGGATAGGCATTTCAGACATGAAGACTTTGCTTGATATCTTAGAGATTTACATATGGACATAACCTGTGGAACTTGAAGATCCTGCTAAACAGGGGCAGGCAGTTTCCCAATTCGCTTACCAACGCGAGGCTGACGTTCTTAAGAGCTATTTCTCAAAGATTTCGTCGTAACACGATTAATATTGTGCCAGTTACGTCGAGACCTGACGAATCTCTCAAAGAGTTTGAAAACAGTGGGGCAACCAGACTCCGTGTTCTCTATAAAATCCTCTTGAGATGACCATACCTCACAACACAAGTATCCTGGGGCACCATGTTTTAAAAGAAACAAATGGCGACTACTACAAGGTCCTTCAAGATCAAAACCATGTGGTTTCACAACTTTTCTTCATGCACCCGATGGATTTTACTCGCGGCGGCCTTCATTCCCCAGTAAAGCTCAGTGTTGCAACAAGCTCCTAAACTATTGCCTCATCACAGTCCCCAGCGAAACTATAAGCTGACAACTTTTTCTTGGGTAACTCGAAAGTGTCCCTCAGGTTTTCTTCTCCCCATGTGAAGACGTGATACTGTGCACCCTAGCAGATTACCTTCTCCCTAGAGAATTCAGAACTTTAAAACCAGATTTGGTTCTACCATTGATCTTACCCATGATTGACGTATTGGTTGCAGAGAACGCAGGGTATCTCCGTCGAGATGTTTATTTCATCTCTCGTCCCGTCTCTAGTCTGTTTCGTCAGCATACGCAGGGGCATAAGCATCACATGCCTATTTCATATATTCATTTCACATACTCATTACATACACATTCCATTACATCCTGCATATTTAACTACATACATAGACATTAACATACATTCACATTAACATATGCGTTAGCATTCACAGGTTCATTGTGTTTCACCATCATTGGTTGTTACCTCCGAGTAACTGGGTTCGTCCATTCTCCCAATAGATTGTTAGCCCTAAGCATAAAATACATATGTGTTTCCAGTTTCCCCACAGAGCTCGATCCTCGTGGATGACAGTTACTTCAGCTATCTTTCCTCGCCAGGATAAGATATTTACCCTTCGAGTTCATTCCCTCGATGGAGTCTTGATTTCCATTTTTCTTTCTAGCTCGATCTTAGATTGAATCTCGGTCTTGTCGGTCGCTGAGCCCAACCAGACGTGCATTTATTTTGCACCGTCTAAAATTTTCACCATACCTTGGCAGATATGCGACTGTTCTCGCCTGAGAAGCTTATCACTGTACCCGGATGTGCATTTAATTTGCACTATCTTTCAAGAAAACCAATCACAATCCTTTACAGATTCACACCAGTTCACGCCTGGGAAATCTATCAGTACATCTTATAGCATCGGTATGCGACTGTTCTCGCCTGAGAAGCCTATCGGTACAACACTTTACAATTTTACATCCTACAACATCGATACGCAATAGTTCTCACAAGAGAAGCTTATCACAACATTCTACAATCGATGAGCAACAGTTCTCACCAGAGAAGCTTATCGCAACCTTACACAACAGGATACACAACAGTTCTCGCCAAGAGAAGCTTATCACAACATTTTACAATCGATCAGCAACAGTTCTCACCAGAGAAGCTTATCGTAACATTCTTCAGCAACGGTATGCAACAGTTCTCCGCCGAGAAGCTTATCATTATTACTTGTTATCACCTCTACAAGTAGTTCTTACACGAGAAGCTTATTACTGCCACTCTTGCAGAAAAAAAGCAACATTTCTCGCCTGAGAAGCTGATCCTATCTTCGTTATGACTCGCAGCAAATGGCCATCTCCATCGAGCAGTTGGGCTTCCATTTTCCTTGTCGTCTTGAAGTATGGGGAGGTTTGAACCGAATCATATTCTGGAGAGCACAGATCTTGAAGTATGAAGAAGTTCATTTACCCTTTAGTAAAAGAAGGAGCGGAATCATATTCAGGAGAGCACAGATCTTGAAGTATGAAGAAGTTCATTTACTCTTTAGTAAAAGAAGGAGCAGAATCATATTCAGGAGAGCATGAATCTTGAAGTATGAGGAAGTTCAGTTTACCCTTTAGCAAAAGAAGAAGCGGAATCATACCCGACGCGCTGTCCTCGGAAGTATGAAGAAGTTTATTTTATCCTTTAGTAAAAGAAGAATCTGAATCGTATTCCAGGCACCAACCTTAAATATGAGAAGATTTATATATCAGATAAGCAGCAGCCTCTTTATTTGAGTGCTTATCCGTTTTGGCATATAAGTCCCTTCCAACGATAAGTGACAGTTCTCCCTCGAGAAGCTTATCAGGGCATTTCCCATCAAAACCCATTTATTTTGGCATACAACCGGTTCTTACCCTGTATATCTGATATGGATTTCTGAAAAGTCCATTCGATCCCATCACGAAGGGTAGTTTATAGAAGTTTGGATGTTATTCTTTGCTCAATGCTCCAACATTCTGTAATCGATCTGGCAGTCGTGTAGATTCATTCTTATTGTTAGACATTCCCAAGTGGAGGTCATCTCATAGGCGCCATCTCCATTTAGGATCATGTTCTAACCACTCAAAGTCCATTTATTTTGGCATACAGCCGGTTCTTTTCACCCTGTATATTTACTACGAATTCCCGAAAAGTCCGTTTGATCCTGTCACGAGGGATAGTTTACAGAAGCTTGGATGTTATTCTTTGCTCAATGCTCCAGCATTCTGTGATCGATCTTGCAGTCGTACATGATCCAGTTTTACTTTTAGATTCCCCAGTGGAGGCCGTCTCATAGGTGCCATCTCCATTTGAGAATCTCGTTCCCGTTCTAAAAATGACAATTGGTCGTGTTCGCACCAGTTGACCATCATTTTAGAATTCCCCAGTGTTGTACTGTGTCCCAGCGCGTCGTTTTCCCCAGTGTGTTTTTCTCGTAGCGTCTGTCCCTGTGTCGTCGTATTCATCAGCATTGTCGCATTCATCATTCCAGCATACGCATCATATCATATTCATGGCATCGTCTGCATTAGTCTGTTCTCGCTTGGTCCATAGCATTGCATATCGCCACATATAAGGGCAAAATTTTCGGTTATCTATATTTAAATCCCTCCACCATGATTCCTCGAGTCTCCGTCACTCAAATCATCCGGTGTAGCTATTTAAATAGGGGCAACTGTAATACCCCAAATTTTACCCTTTCTTGTTTTATTTTTATTTTAAATTCTTATTAACTTAATAAATTAACCTTTTTTTAGATCTTATTTTTTTAACTAATAATAATTTAATTAACCTTTTTTATAACTTTACTAATGTTTGTTTATTAACTTTTTTTCTATTTATTTTATTTATTTAAATCATTTTAAGCTTTTCTTACTAACTTTTACGATTTAGATTAAAATTTAATTTTTTTTTTCTTCTTTTCTTCAAGAGTAAATTTTTTATAACCTTTTTTAATTAATTTCTAACACAATTTTTTAATCAAATTCTATTACCTTTTTAAAATTAAATCTTTTTTCTAACTTTTTTAAAAGATAAATCCTTTTTCTAACTCTTTTTTAAAGTTAAATCTTTTTCTAACTTTTTTAAAGTTAAATCTTTTTTTCTAAATTTTTTTAAAAAATCAAATCTTTTTTCTAACTTTTTTAAAAGTTAAATCCTTTTTCTAACTACTTTTTTAAAGTTAAATCTTTTTTTAACTCCTTTTTAAAGTTAAAATTTTTTTTCTAACTTTTTTAAAGTTAAATCTTTTTTTCTAACTCTTTTTTAAAAATTAAATCTTTTTTTCTCTAACTTCTTTTTAAAATGTAAATCTTTTTTTCTCTAACTTCTTTTTAAAATTAATTTTTTTCTAACTTTTTTTTAAAATTAAATCTAAATCTTTTTTTTGACACCTTTATTTTTCAAATTAAAATTCTAAATTCTTTTTAAAATTAAATTCTAACGCCCTTTTCTTTTTCTTTTTTTTTTTTTAATTCTAAATTCCTTTTAAAATGAAATTCCAACAGTTTTTAAAATAATTCTAACACTTTTTTTAAATCAACATTCAAATGTTTTTTATTTTAAAATTCTAACTCATTTTTTTAAACTTAAAACTCTAATTTTTATTTAACTTGAAACTCTAACTTTCTTTGCTAACATTTTTAAATTTAAATCCCAACACTTTTTTTTTATCAAATCCAATCACAATAAATCACAGATGGAGCAAAAGCAAATCAATCAGATCATATCATCATCATAAGAAAATCAGATCTAAATATCAACATCACCATCATTGAATCAAATCTGAAATCATCATAAAAATTCATTCAAATCAAATCAGAGATTGAAAAAGATTGAGATATTCAAATCAAATCTGAGATTGAAAAAGATTTAAAAAAATCAAGTATAAAAGGACCCTCAGGAGCAACAAAACGGGGGATCGACAAGCATCAAAAACTCTTACAGTCTTCATCAAAAGTAACTAACTCTTCTTTTTTTAATTTCTAATCTTTTTATATCTTTTTTCAAAATTTCTACCATTTTTTCTTAATTAAAATTCTAACATTCTAACTCTTTTTAAATTAAAACTCTAACTGTTCTTAGTTAATATATTTTTTTTTTAATATAAAAATTCATAACTTTTATGTTAAAATTTCAAGAAACTTTTTTTTAAAATTCAAAGTTCTAACTCACTTTTTAACTTTTAATGCTAACTCTTTTTTTATTAAAATTCTAACCTTTTCTCTTTTATTTTCAAACTTTTATTTTTATTTTCTAACCTTTTTTTTAAAAACCAAATTTCGAAGTTCTAATTTTTTTGCTAACTTTTAATTCTAACTTTTAATCTATTTTCTTTTTCTTAATCACGTTAAAAACTCTAACTTTTCTAAATTTCACCCAAAAAAAAACCTAATTCCATTCTAACTCTTTTCTAATTACCTAAATTCTCACCGTCTAAAAACATTCATCACTTAACTTCTAATTATCGTCAATTCCAATTTTCATCCTTCATTCCTAACAGTATTATTGATTATCCATGAACCTGTTCACTAATATTTATTTATTTATTTATTTTTGTATTTATTTTTATATTTGTACATAATCTGACATCATCGTTGCTATTTCATATTCCATTATCACTTGTATATTATCACTATCTTCATTGCGTATCAATTTTCATTGTTTATTAATTTTTCGCTACCATCCTCCTTTTTAAGATCCAAATTTCTAATTTTCTTCTTGTTTCGTTAAAATTATAATTTTCTACTTAAATTCCTAAAATTCCTGTTTAATTTTTCGTCTAACCCCGTATAATAACAGTCTCTGTTTGTTTTGGTTTTTTTGCAGCTGACTAAGTTCAATTGATTTTATTTTCAGTTTAAATATTCAATTATCATATTTGTAACTGCTTATGGGGTGTAATTTTGCGAGACAATTGTCGCATTTATCTTTCCGCACTTTATGTTCTGCCATTGTATATTTATCGCGTCTTTACCAATAATTTCACTCCTCCGAAGGAATTAGGTCTAGTCGTTTGACCGCCGTGTCAATAGTCCTCAACTTCAAATCCTTACAACCTCACAAACCCTAATTTTCACAAATGTCTCGCCGCAGGCAAGATTACAATTTTACCCCTAGCATTATGTCAAAGAGCCGCCGCGCTCATTTTAGGGTTTTCCGCCATGGAATCCCTAACCTAACCCTAATTTCAACTTAACATTTCAACGTAGAAATTTGGAGTTCCTACACTCCACGTAAGCGTGTCCTTAAGACATGTTTATTCCCCTTGAGACCTTGACCACAGTCAAGAAGTCTCTAACCTCCCTTTTGAGGGGAACTACGATTACTCTGATTCCACTCCCGTAAGGATACGTAGGCACAAGATGCGATGTCTTGCCGAGTAAACTTAGAATTAACCCCTAGGTCTTTTTTAACTTTTAATCCTTTTTGTACATATACCTTAAGCAAATAAATAAAGCAAGTAGTAAACATCTGAACAAAAGGTTCCTGTAGAGTACTACAGAAGTTTAGGGTGCTAATACCTTCCCTAAATTTAACCAACCCCCAAACCCTAGATCTTTCCCCGCATTGTGTACGATGCAAAATAGGTTTTCCCTCTTTTGACCTTTTCCTTCGGATAAATCAAAGAGCGGTTGTGAATTGAATTGCGATTCAAACTAATTAATAGTTTGTGATCCTATTTCCACCGCAACACACATATTCGACTCTCTGGGGAGTACGCGCTCTGCAGGGAATACTGATCTTGTCCTGCTGGAGATATCCTTTGGGGGGCAAACTGCGGCTATCTGGGGATTAGTGTTACAGGTTGGAACACACAAGTCCTGACTGGCGACTTCGAAAGTAAAACCTGCAACACAAACGAGACGAAACAAGTCTATACAACCAAATCTATTTAGGTTAGTGTTCGTGACGTTACTTCAGTCAATTCGAAGTTTTAACAATTATTGGCAAGAGCTAGCAAAGTTATGCAAATGCTAGTTTTATCAAAAACATCGGTGTTTTTCACATATAAAATAGTAAAGAACAAACATCAAATACTGAATAACATGTTTTATTGATTGGGCCTCTAAATAGGCGAACTTTCGTACACTGGATGTAACTCCTAGAAAGAGGAAGTTACGCACAAAAAAATATACAAGCATGCACATGAAGCATAAATACTAACACAAATTTGTACACATGTCGGCAACGTGATGCAGACAAACATCATGAGTTGATCCTCCTATGACTCACCTGATTTTGGCGCTTTCCCGGTATTCAATTTTCGGAAGGGATTGTATCTGACGAACAAACCCCCAAAGGTATTCTCCAAACCACCAAGCAATGCAGCATCAAATTCGGATCGCAGTCATTTGCTTTTAAAATCCCTAACTTTTGCGTGAATCGCCCTTTGCGGGTTTTCAATTCACCGGGATACCCTTTTTTGCCGAAGCCGCCCAGTGTAGGTTTTCGACTTCGCGGGTGTACATTTTTTCAATTTTATCCCTAACTTTTGCCCGAACCTTTTATTCTGTTTTTGGTTCGCCGGGATGCCCCTTTTTTGCCTGGACATTCCTTTTTTGTCCAGCGGGTCAGTTTTAAGCAAAATATTTTTTAACTGCGTCCGAATTCACAGGCGACGTAAAGTCTTCACCTTTCCATGGTGGACAACAACAAAGCTCCTCCTGAGAATACTTTTCTGACAACGTATGGACCTTCGTAGTTAGGTGTCCATTTGCCCCGGTGATCTGTTTGTGGCGGGAGAATCCTTTTCAGCACAAGGTCGCCCGTCTAAAAGCTGCGAGGACATATCTTCTTATCGTACGCTTTCTTCATTCGGCTCTGGTACAACCGACCATATGCTAGAGAAGCTAGTCTCTTCTCATCCATTTAACTCAACTGATTCAACCTGTCCTTAACCCATTCTGCCTCTTCAAGTTGAACATCTCGTAATACCCTCAGGGAAGGAATCTTAACTTCCAATGGTAACACCGCTTCCATTCCATATACCAGCGAGAACGAAGTTGCCCCGGTTGATGTGCGTACCGTCGTACGATAACCGTGCAAAGCGAAAGGTAGCATCTCGTGCCAATCCTTATAGGTCACTACCATCTTCTGAACAATCTTCTTTATGTTCTTATTGGCCGCTTCCACAACACCGTTCATCTTGGGTCGGTAAGGAGAAGAGTTGTGATGCTCAATCTTGAAATTCTGGCACAGCTCTTTCATCATCTTATTATTCAAATTCGAACCGTTGTCGGTGATAATCCGTTCTGGGATTCCATATCTGCATATGATATCTCGTTTGATAAACCTGGCTACCACTTGTTTGGTCACATTGGCAAATGATGCCGCTTCCACCCATTTGGTAAAATAATCAATTGCTACCAAAATGAACCGGTGTCCGTTAGATGCCGTCGGCTCGATCTTTCCAATCATATCAATTCCCCGCATCGAGAATGGCCACGGTGATGACATCACATTCAGTGGACTCGGAGGCACATGGATTTTGTCCGCATAAATTTGGCATTTATGACACCTCTTTGCAAACTTGAAACAGTCCGTTTCCATAGTTAGCCAATAATAACCTGCCCGCAGCAGTTTTCTTGTCATAGCATGCCCACCAGCATGTGTACCAAATGTACCCTCATGTATTTCCTCCATGAGCAACTTTGCCTCTTTCTCGTCTACACAGTGTAGCAACACCAAGTCGTGGTTTCTTTTATATAGAACACCGTCCGGATTCAGATAGAAATTACCAGCCAATCTCCTGAGAGTCTTCTGGTCGCGACTGGATGCCCCAGCCGGATACTCTTTATTCTTCAGGAAATTCTGGATATCAAAATACCAGGGTTTATCGCCAAATGCTTCATCAATAGCAAATATGAAGGCAGGCATGTCAAGCCGAGATATAACAATCCTGGGAGCCTCGTTCCAGAAGTTAACTTTGTACATGGAAGACAAAGTAGCAAGCGCGTCAGCCATTTGATTTTCTGCCCTCGGTACGTGATGCAATTCAACCTTGTCAAAGAAAGGCAACAATCTCCTTGCATAATTCATGTATGGTATCAAATGAGGCTGACGTGTCTCCCATTCTCCTTTTATTTGATTCACCACCAGAGCTGAGTCTCCGTATACATCCAGATTCTTGATTCACAAATCAATGGCTTCTTCAAGCCCCATGATGCAAGCTTCGTATTCAGCTTCATTATTGGTAACCAGAAAGGTTAATCGAGCAGTAAATGGGATGTGCGACCCATGTGGAGTAGTGATGATTGCCCCAATTCCGCTACCATAGGAATTCACAGCTCCGTCAAATATTAATTGCCATTTGGAACCCAACTCTGGTCCTTCGTCCGGCAACGGTTCGTCACAATCCTTCATTTTCAGGTACATGATATCCTCGTCAGGAAAATCAAACCTCATCGATTGGTAGTCCTCAATAGGCTGCTCAGCAAGATACTCCGACAAAACACTCCCTTTTATAGCCTTCTGAGAGACATATTGGATGTCATATTCGGTTAAGACCATCTGCCAACGAGCAATTCTCCCAGATAACGCCTGTTTTTCAAATACATATTTGATAGGATCCATCTTCGAGATGAGCATGGTCGTATGATTCAGCATGTACTGTCTCAAACGCTTGGCGGCCCAGGCTAGCGCACAACACGTTTTCTCAAGCATTGAGTATCTCGACTCACAATCAGTAAACTTCTTACTCAGATAGTATATTGCATGCTCTTTTCGCCCTGTCTCGTCGTGTTGACCGAGAACACAACCCATACTCCCCTCAAGAACCGTCAAATACATAATCAAGGGTCTCCCTGCCACTGGAGGTATCAAAATAGGAGGTTCCTACAAGTATTATTTTATTTTGTCGAACGCCTTTTGACAATTTTCATTCCAAGTCACAGCCTGGTCCTTTTTCAACAGTTTGAACAATGGTTCGCAAGTAGCTGTTAGGTGAGAGATGAACCGAGCAATGTAATTCAACCTCCCTAAAAAGCCACGGACTTCTTTTTCTGTTTTAGGCGTCGGCATTTCCTGTATTGCTTTTATCTTCGCAGGATCGACCTCAATTCCCCTTTCGCTTACAATAAACCCCAGCAGTTTACCCGATCTCACCCCGAAGGTGCACTTGTTAGGGTTCAGTCTCAACCTGAACTTCCTAAGCCTCTTGAATAGTTTCAGCAGATTAACCAAATGTTCTTCCTCCGTCTGGGATTTGGCAATCATATCATCCACATAAACCTCGATCTCTTTATGCATCATATCATGAAAAAGAGTCGTCATTGCACGTTGATATGTTGCCCCAGCATTCTTCAATCCGAAGGGCATCACTTTGTAACAAAATGTTCCCCAAGGCGTAATGAAGGTAGTCTTCTCCATGTCTTCTGGTGCCATTTTAATCTGATTGTAGCCTGAGAAGCCATCCATGAAGGAGAACACGGAGAACTGAGCAGTGTTATCGACCAGTACATCGATGTGAGGAAGTGGAAAGTCGTCTTTCGGGCTCGCTTTGTTCAAATCGCGATAATCTACGCACATTCTCACCTTACCGTCTTTCTTTGGTACTGGCACAATATTAGCGACCCATGAGGGATATTTTGTAACAACTAAGAAACCAGCATCCCACTGTTTCTGCACCTCCTCCTTGATTTTCACTGCCATGTCAGGTCTAGTTCTTCGGAGTTTCTGCTTAACCGGTGGGAATTCTTCTTTCAAAGGCAGACGGTGAACAACCATATCCGTATCCAACCCCGACATATCTTCGTACGACCAAGCAAACACATCACTATACTCCTTGAGCATCTCAATCAATTTTTGCTTGATGTCGCTCTGCAGCGCGGCCCCTATACGGATATTCCTTTCGACCCCTTCCGACCCCAAATTAATAATCTCGATTACTTCCTCGTGAGGCAGAATGATTCTTTCTTCCTGTTTCAACAACCAGGTCAACTCTTCTGGAGCATCGCCGTCTTCAACAATCTCTTCCTCAGCCTGAAATACCGGGTGCTCGAAGTCGAAGTGAGTCATAGGCGGTTCATAGATGTCATCTGAAAATGTAATCCTGTAAAAGAAATGGTTAAATGCTTCAAAATATGGATAAAGCGAGTAACCACATTGCCATTTTATTGTTAAAACAAAAACAGGAAAAACAAGGATCACAACATTTGTATATGAAAAAACGCCTTTTATTTAATGATTAACAGTGCAATGTACATAACCAAATGGCCCTAGGCAAAGTCACGATGCCCCATTAGGGCACCGGATTATTCAACAATTATTAAAACAAATCATTACTGTTTAGTTGTCACAGGAACAACCTCCCGAATAGACCAATTGCACAATCCTTGTCTTGGCACGCTCGGCTGAATCCAAGCATCCATGTCACAATCGCTATCTCCTTCCTCAGAATCTGAAACAGCGTTGATGGTTCCGTAGAAAACTCCTCCGGATGTGATTGTCACTGGTCCTCTGAACCTAGGCGATCTGGGAGTAGACGTTGACGACGAAGGATGATATCCAAGTCCGAACTTGTCCATCTTCACAGGAATATCTGGTATCTGACCCCAACCCTTGGTCTCTCCTGCTTGAACCAAAGCCTGTGCTTCTTTATACGATGATAAGGCTACGCATGGCGCTTTGCTGGTCACTGGAGCTTTGTCTTTAATCCTCAACCCTTCAAATGCCTGACAGGGTGTTTCATGAATCTCACCATCGACCTCTACATATTTGAATGAAGCCAAATGGCTAACCAGTATGTCTTCTTCCCCACAGACAGTGACGACATTGTCCCCTACCATGTACTTCAGCTTTTGGTGCAAGGTAGACGTAACTGCCCCTGCAGCATGAATCCAAGGACGCCCTAAAAGGAAACTGTATGCTGGATGGATGTCCATTATATAGAATTCCGTCTTAAAAATTTCAGGTCCCACTTGCAACGGCAACAATATAGATCCAAAGACAGTCCTTCGCGTACCATCAAACGCCCTGACCACCAAGTCACTAGGCGTGCATATTATCCCTCTAACATCCAGTTTCATCAGTGCTTTCTTCGGAAGCACATTCAAAGAGGACCCAGTATCCACTAGAACGCGAGACACGACCGTGCCCCTGCATTCCACCGATATATGTAACGCCATATTATGCTCTCTCCCCTTTGGGGTCAAATCAAAATCGGTGAAGCCCAAGCTATGACCTGCTTGTACATGCGCCATTACCCCTTCTAACTGATTCACATAAACATCTTGGGGTATAAACGACGTATCCAAGATTTTCAATAAAGCATTCCGATGGGCCTCGGAACACAGTAGCAGTGACAAGATCGAGATCTTTGATGGCGTTTGCTGAAGGTGCTCAATAATTTTATAGTCACTTTTACGAATAAGGCGCATAAATTCTTCTGCATCTTTTAGCAACGTCTCTTTTTCATTCCTCTGCACAGGACCACCCTCACCTAATTTTCCTTTGCCTTTCTCCCATCGTTCAGCCTCTACCTCTGGCGGTGTGAAGATTCTCCCGCTTCTAGTCATGCCTCCTGTACCGACGACATTATCTACAACCCCAGCTAGCTGTTCGTTGATATCAATTCTCTCGCCATCACAGTATATCTCAAGCCCGTAATTCCACGGCACTGCTTTAGTACTTTCAAAAGGGACTGACCCTACCTTGGTAATGGTGATCATCGGCCGCCTGGCTGACGCCTGTTGCACCCCAAAATTTGCTCAACCTTTTCTAACCTAGGTTTATGTTTCAATTGCATTATCATTTGCATAATAGTGTATTCATCTGCATAGCATAGCATGGACAAGCTATCTTAACAAGGGACTTAGTGCTATTCTTGTTTCAAGAGGCATATCCAAGGGGTGTTATTCAAATTCAAGGCTATTCAGGTCATCAGGAAAGAATTTGAGCCTTGAGGAGTTAACAGATCAATCAATGGGTTTCTCTCCTATCTAGAGGTTGTTTGGGGGTCATCAGAGAAGTTGTGAGCTATGAGCTAAGATCATGGAGTGTGTATAGACATCATGGAAGTCCTAGAGGGCCATTTTGAAGATGAGCCAAGTCATTGGTGTGATCACAAGAGCCACAGTTGAAGGCAATCAACTAGGGTTTCATCTAGGTCAACCCTAGGTCAAATGCTTGATTTGAAAGGCATCAAGGCCTATTTGAGGGATGTGGAATTCATCATTTGATATGTGGATATAGATGTGGTGTTGTGCCCAGGAGAAATCAAAAGGAATCAAGGAGAAGAAAAGTTTCTAAATTAGGGTTTCAGTGTAAAATCCCCTAATTTAGGTCAAACTTCCAGGCAAGGTAATTCAAAATGAAAGCTTCATATGAATTTTTGGTCCACATGAAACTTGTAGAGCATCTTCATAGATTTAATTTGAGTGGTGGAAGTCATCAAGGAGATTTATAGAACTCAAGTTTTAGCTCTTGCAAGTTACAGGTCATCTGAGGACACTGAAATTTGTCTGTGAAAGTTGTCTGTCTTCCAAGCAACTTTTGACCTTCAAGGAAGTTTCAAATGGATTCTTGACAAACATAAGAGTTGTTCCTTATGATTTCCCCTTTCCAAAAAAGGTATGGTATGCCTTCATCTGATTTGTAGAACTCAACTTATAGCGTGTGCAAGTCAGGGGTATTTTGGGAAAGTGGAATTATAGGTCATTCTTAGCACGTGCCTAAAACTCATACAAGGAAGCTTCAAATGAAAAACTTCACAACATCAAAGTTGCTCCAAATGACATTTTGAGTCTAAAAAAGTGGTCATGGAAGTTTGGAAATGCATGGAACTCATATTGGCAAAAAATGGTAAAAATGACCTAAAATGAAGGCATAACTTAAATAAGGTGAAGTTGGAAATTGAAAAGAGCAAGATATACATCCAAACCATGGCATGTAATATATCATTTTGAGTCTAAAGGACATTCTAAGAATAATGGTTTAGACACTTTTTTGATTTAAGGCCTAGATCATGAAGTTGCTTTGGAAAGTGATTACTTGCATAATAAGGTACAAATGAAAACTCAAGGAAATGCAACATACAAGCCTGCTATCCACTCTTACACTCCTAAAAACTCATCTAAGGAGAAGTTCAATGGAATTAAAGGGGATGTAACAAGGAGAGCATGAGATAACACATGAGATGAGAGAAATTATCATGTCATGACATGAGATATTCTAGAACTCTCCTAGACTGTTCCAGAAACTTCTAGGGCATTCCATCATCACCTATATAAAGAGTAGAGGCCATTTGGTGCAAAGGTTGGTGAGAAGAGAGAGGGGAGAGAGAGAACTCCATTGTTACTTCAATTGCAAGAATCAAACCAGATTCAAATCTCATACTACAAGCATCCTTCATCCAATTTGTTGCAAACAGAAACAATACAATCATCTGAGGATCATTCCTGAAAGGTTGCAAGGCTTGAAGTATGCATTATCTCATCTGTTCCAACAAGAATTGCAGGTATGCATTTTGATCTCTACACCTTTAATTATGTGTTCATAGCCTAGTTTGTTAGGTTAGAATTGTTAGGGATAAGTAGAGGATTAGTTCCAGAGAATTAGGGCTCATTTCATGAAGGTTGAACATTGGGCAGTGAATCTTTGGTGATCAAGAATATGTTGTATAATGAGTTACAATCCACGTGCATTAGCTTAGAATAACCAGGGAGAAGTGGTGATCACTTTAGGGCAAAGAGGTTCAAGAATTATGAAGGTCCATCATGAGTGCAGTTGGTGTACCATAGAGGTTATAGCTATCGGGTTTCACGTTAGGGGAAGTTTCAGTTGAAAATGAGGGCATGGATGTGATCAGGGGAGAGAGTAGAGTGTTTTTGCTCTTTATATTTTCAATTTTCATGGAGAGATGAGGGAGAACGAAGGGAGAGAAAGGGAGTGCATGAAACCTGGTTTTTCATGAAACCCTAGGCTGGAGGTTGAAGATAACCTCCCTGCCCTTAGATCAGCCCCAAGACCTTGACCAAAAATCAAATCCAACGGATGAGGTTTAAATTGAGATTTGGAGGGAGTCAGAGTGTGGCCAAAACGCCCCGTTTCATTAAACGGAGGCTAGTGGGCCTGAGCCACCTTGCTATGCACACCCCTGTTTCCAAGGCCCATACAATATGAACTATTTTCTCCTACTATTCGCACCTAGGATTTTCCTATTTTTCTTTCATTTTCTGAATAAATTCTTGGGCCTGCGCGCCTTAATAATTGCACCCCCAGGTTTGAGCCCATCTCATATTTTGAACTAGGCGCATTACTGTCTGCACCCCTCTCTCTTTCATTTTATTTTTTAATTTCTTTTATTTTTCTTCAATCTTTAAAAATGCATATTAAATTGAAAATTGATGATTTTTGTGTGCTTGATTTTTTTACAATATTTTATTTCTGTTAAGAAAAATATCATGTAATAAAATTCTCATTTTATTTTCTTTTAGTATTTTTAGCATATTTTTCTTTTTAATAGGTTTTAAATAGTTTTATGCTTGTACATGATTTTGTTGATTTTTGTTTACGTGTTTCCTTTAATATTTTCAGGCCATTCTTTTTGTGACTATTAGATATTGGATGTTAGGAACCCCTAGATTTTAATTCATGATTTTTAGGATTAATTTCTTGGTAGTTTGATTAGGTGATGTTAGAATGATTAAAATTAGGGTTTAGGCATAACATAGGTGCAATAAAACCTTTTCTTTTAGGTTTTTTAGATTGAATTTGGGGTATGGGGTATATGGGCTATTAAGGGTAGGTATAGTAGACCCCTTTGGATTAATGATAGATTTTTCCCATGTATTTTAGTATTTTTAGGGTATTTTGCAATTGGCTTGATTGTGTGGTGTGCCTTTTGGTTATTGTCTGTCTGTGTGGGTTTCATTGGGGATTGCTTTGGGGGTTTGGGGCTTGTCTTGGAGAGCTTGATGATGGAGCATGATGAAGACAAGATTTGGAGATCAAGATCAAGGGTTGATGAGTTGGTGGCTTGCTTGTAGCTGTTGAAGACCATAGGGTATAGGAGCTAGGTAGAGCTCTAGAATAGAAGTTGGATTCATAAAACATGGAAAGCTTCTTGTGCTTCCATTCTTCCCTGTGACTAAAAGTCCCTCTAAGAACTCACCTCCCTCCTTTGGAGGGATAAGTGATTGGTCTTAGAGGTAGAACTTTGAGGGAGCCTGTCTCACTATGCTAAACACTTATGAGCTTCCCTTGGTTGTTCATAAGCTGCTTAGCATTTTCAACCATCTCTCTTGATTCTATTCTTTCTCCTGGAGTGCTCACCCTTGAAGATAGAGGATATTGAAGATGAAGTTCTTAGAAGGTTGTCAAAGAAGCTTGCTAGAGCTTGGGGGTTCATTGGGAGATGTTGCTGTGCATCAGTTGTTAGAGTTTGCTGTCTTCAAAGCTAGGGTTGCTGTCAGAGCTTGGGGTTTCTTTTTCTTTACTGTATTTGGTTTAACTTCCCCTAGGTTTAAAGTGAAGAGTGTTTCACTTTTGCCTATTGTTTTCAGGTTCGAGGTAGAGTTTGGCTCCCTTGCCTTGCTTGCTTGCTGCATTCATGCATTGTTTACTGTTTACTGTATATTTGTTTCTGTTTCTGTTTGTCCCTTAGGAGCTCTGTTTCTCTCTGCACAAGAGAGTAACATGACAGACATTAGGAGCTAATCCATGCATGATAACATTAGGGTAGCTTTTATTCCCTTTTTAACCCTAGGATTTTAGAGTGTCGTCTCGCTTCTCATCTCAAAACAACAGAAAAATACGTAATAAAGGTTACAACAAAATCAATTCATTTCTTCCGTCAAAAGACTTAAACAAACATCAAACCTTTTTGTCCTTCTGGGACTGGTAATAAGAAAACCCTTGGTTAAGGTGATATTTTCTCATAAAAGACACTTGAACAGCTTGTGTCGTGCGTAGCCCGAACTACGTTTGCTCTGATCTTCCATGCTGTGTGGAAGTACGTAGGCATAGGATGCGGTATCCTAGCGAGCAACCTTCCCTCCATTCACCCGTAGTTAGGCGAACTACGTTGACTCTGATTTCTCGTTCCAGACGGGAATACGTAGGCATAAAGTGCGATGCTTTGTCGAGTCATTCTCTTCTTTTCTTTTTAACCCTCAACCTTTAGTGTAGATAGAATGTAATCCGTACAAGAAAACAAGCGTGGATCCCATCGAGTACGATGGACGTGAGGGGTGCTAATACCTTCCCCTTGCGTAACCGACTCCCGAATCCAGGTTTTGGTTGCGATGACCATACCTTTCCCGTCTTTGCGTTAGGTTTTCTCTGAGCATTTCCTTTCCCTCCTTTGGGATAAATAACGCACGGTGGCGACTCTTCTGTATTGCCGGCGCCGATTTTCGCAGTAGCGACAGCTGGCGACTCTGCTGGGGACTCCAATGGTTCCCTACGCGAGTCAATCATAGCGCTTGTTTTCCCGTCGTGGGCTTTGTATGGATTTACATTTCTGTATTTACATTCAGCATTATATTATCATTATTATTGTTGTGCTGTGGGTTTGAGGGGGTTCTATGATTAAGAGATAAGCCGGACCTGGGCTTGAGTGCACCTAGAATTAGAGTAGAAAGTAGTGGGGGCGTGCATGCTTTGCATGTACTAGCTTCCTGTGAAATTTATGCTCGGACGAGGTTCTTCTGGTTGGCTTCCTGTTCCACCCTTTGGGTGAAGTGGGCTGTTGGTTAGTTGGATTGTCGACTCCAGGGACCGATCATTTGGAAGTTGGCTAAGTGAGGCCTCTTCAGGATTTGATGATGCCACACCTTTTGGGTATCGCATCATCAATCTTGAAAGTCTGTGACGCCAACGACCGCATAGGATGCCGTACCTTGTGTCAGTTGTTAGGGCACCTACCTGCGAGAGGGATTTGGGGCATGCAGGTAACCTGACCTTCAGACTACCGGTTTATTTCTTATGAGATTCAGGATTGGGGATATTTTATGGACAGTTACCAGGTCTGTCAGAGACCAGGTTGGGTTATATTATTGGGTCTGCCAGAGACCAGGTTGGAGTTCTTTTTGAGGTCTGTCTAAGACCAGGGTTTGAGGAGTATTGGAGGGTCTGTCTGAGACCTGTTCTTGGTGTGGTTTGGGCTTCTCAGCCAGGGCACTTGGTCCTTTGTGATATTTGCTTGCATTGCATTGTTTGCATAATCATTATCATTGCATTTCATTAACGTGTGTCTATGCTGCAGGTGCATTACATACTTCCCCGTTCTAGTGTTCCGGATTTCTGATATGGGTAGTTTACGGAAGACAGTTGCGTATAAGTTGCCCACTCCAGACGTGACTCCTTTATTGGGTTTGATTGCTCTTGCTGACGATGAAGTTAAGAGTAGTTTTAAGAAGAGTTATGGGAGGCTTTTGAGCTTGGTTTGTAAACCCAGTGCCTATGAGTTGAATGGGCTGTATACGTTGATGCAGTTCTACGATCCAGCTCTGAGATGCTTCACGTTTACAGACTTCATTATGGCTCCTACCATGGAGGAATATGCAGAATTTCTTGAGTTTCCAGTGCAGAACAGGGTACGGTTCATTCATTTTGACGCTAAACCTAAGCTTGAGGATTTAGCAGTGGCCTTACGTATGGATGCTTCTGAGCTATTAGTGACTTCATGGCACGGGATTTCTGGATTCGCTCTCAAATTTCTGGTTAGCAAAGCGCAGGAGTACGCCAAGAGTGGTTGTTGGGTAGTGTTTAATGCTTTGTTGGCTTTATGCATATATGGGATTGTGTTATTCCCAAATCTTCCAGACTTTGTTGACTTTGATGCACTTCATTTGTTCGCCGCCGGTAATCCAGTACCTACCCTGATCGGGGACTTCTACCATTCCCTCCATTACAAGAATGAGAACCGGAGAGGGAAGAATGTACATTGCTGCGTACCATTGCTGAAGATGTGGTTTGATAGACACCTACCGAAGAAGGGTCCTTTCGTGGAGCTTGCAGATGCGTCTGACTGGTCTGAACGTCTTATGAGATTGACTGCTGAAGAGATGGTATGGTTTGACAGGAATTTGCTGGGATCCGAGATCATTTTTAGTTGTGCTGGATATCCAAATGTGCCCTTAATTGGGAGGAAAGGATGTATCAATTACAATCCTTCTCTACTTGTTCGTCAGTTTGGATATGCGTTGAAAAGCCCGCCGAAAGAAGAAGAAGTACAGGAATCTCTGTACTTCACAGGTGACCTGAGTGGAGACTTATTAGCCAAGCTGCAACATGCGTGGAATCATATTCATAGAAAGGGGAAACCATTGCTGGGAAAGAATGATTGTCAGACATATCCTCCGTACAAGGCCTGGGTACAAGAAAGAGTTAAGCAGATCCAGACGCCTTATCCGTTTGTGTCATCTCCCGTTCCTATTCCAATTGAGGAACCCACGACTGTTCCTATTGAGGTCTACGAGCAAGCGGTGAAAGAAAAGGATGCTTTGTTGATGGCTAATGAAGAGCTAGAAAGAGAATTGGCTCAAATTCGAGGTGAAAAGAACGAGGTTGTGTACTCCCTTCAACAAAGTACTGAGTTGGTGACTATGTTGAATGCTAAGCTGATTGAAGAGAAGCAGAAGCGGGAACGCCTGGGAAAGGACATCAAGAGCTCTCATGACATGATGGAATCTAAGAAGAACTCGCTGGATATAGCCTACCGAGAGATTGCTTCATTCAACAAGACGTGGAATGCCACTCTTACTAACAACAAGGAAAGGGAAGATAAGCTGAAGCAACAAATCTCTGACCTTGAGGTCCAACTGAAGGCCACCAAGAAGAAGCATGAAGAAGAAGTCATGACCAGATATGCCCTTCAAGATGCACTGAAGCAAGCTGATACCCGCAGAAAGGAAGCTCGATCCCAGAAGCGGAAGCTAGATGAGTGTTTTGGGGAGGGTACATGGGAAGAATCCATTGACGACTTGCGCCGTGTTCTTAAGCAGAGAAGCTTACTCATCGAGGGGTTGCTTGCTCAGCCTGATCATCCCAAGACAAAGAAGCTGTTGGGGGAGTACAGGGATTATGGGCATACCTGATTTGTTCATGTTTTGTTATGTGCTGACCATCACCAGGCTTGTTGGTTGAGGTCATGCCTTCTTTTGTATGGTGTTACATTGGTGTTATAACTTTTGCCTTGGTGGGCCTATTCAATATATGAGTTGTTTCCTCTTCTATGATTGAATTTCAACTTCTTATCCCCGCACTGTCACGGCACTGCCCTGTACCCAAACGCATTGGCACTAGAATGGGGGGAGTAATATTCCCTAATGCACAGACACATATTGCATTTTGCATACATATTCATATTGCATTTCAGGAACTTTGATCTCCGTGCCTTATCTCTTGCGTCCGTGTAACAGGTATTTTCATAATTGCAGATCAGCGAGTTCATCGTTACTCCACGAGGACCAATCACAAGAAGATCATGGATAGCATGTAAGTTGAAATGCAGGAAATGCGTGACAGGATGGCCCTGCTCATGCAGACAATGGAAGTTGTTGCTAAAGGACAGGAACAACTGCAGACTTTGGTGCAACCCTTGGTTGCTCATGCTGAAGGTAATGGTACCCCGCGTGGCGAGAATGTTGCTAACTCTCCCCGGTTTGAGAATCATCAAAGTGCCGATCATGTTCCGGTAGCTGGGCTGAATGTCGAAGAAACCGGTCCTACAGGTGGAAACGGGAACACTGGAAATACTAATGGAGACACTGCTGGAGTGTTTGTGGGTAACGTCAATCAGGGTTTCAACATGGGCGCAGAGAACATCGGAATGAACGGTAATCAGGGCTTCAATGGTGTGAATTTGGGATACAGAAACACTGGTGGCGCCAAGGCTGGATTTGGCGACCATGGTTATGGTAATGCAGGTTATGGAGCTGGTATGAATAATGGCCAAGAGATGGGCAACCTAAGGTACGACCCCAGGTTCTTTCAAGCAGAACCAGGCCGTAATGTCAGATACGCTGGATATGACGAGATACCTCGCTGGGAGGAACGTCAAGAAGATGTTTTCTCCAGACAGAATGAGGGCTACGGGAGGCCTGCGGAAGACAACCTCCGAATGAGATTGTTAGAGGAAAAGGTAAACGGGTTGGCTAGCCAGAATGCTGTTGGGCTGGATATGTCGAATATGGGGCTGGTACCAGGATTAAGGGTGCCCCTGAAATTCAAAGCACCGTATTTCGATAAATACAAAGGGGACACATGCCCGAGGGTCCATGTGCGTTCATTCTACAGGCGGATGTCCGCGTATTCGGACGACGAAAAAATGCTCATGCATTTCTTCCAGGACAGCTTGTCGGGGCCGTCACTGGAATGGTATATGAGCCTAGAGCCAACGCAGATAAAGAGTTGGAAAGAGCTAGCGAAAGCTTTCGTTCAACATTACCAATATAATAGTGATCTCGCTCCTAACCGAGTTCAGCTACAGAGTCTTTCTCAGAAGCCCAGTGAAAGCTTCAAGGAATACGCCTAGAGATGGCGGGATTTGGCTGCTAGAGTACATCCTCCAATGGTGGAGCGCGAGATGATGGATATGTTCATAGGAACATTCTCTGGAATGTATTATGACCGATTGCTCAACTTTTCAATGAGTACCTTTTCCGAGTTGATCTTGATGGGGGAGCGCATCGAAAACGGGGTGAAAATTGGTAGCGAGTCTGCTTCAGCAGGAAGCAATAAGAAGACCTTTGGTGGCAAGAGACAGGGTGACACCAATGCTGTATACAATGCTCGACGGAGAAACAGGAATCAGAGCTGGCATCCACAGTCACAGGTTGCAAGTGTAACCATTCCAGGGCCTCCTCAACAACAAAGACAACAACCACAACAGCAAGCTCAGCAGCAGCCTAACCCGAATCAGCGTAGACTTCAGACCCTGAGACCGAGAAGGGTATTTGAGGTACCGCCGATATCTTATGCAGAGCTTCTTCAGGCTCTGTTGAAATTGCAGCTAGTTGAGAAGAGGACTTTAGCTCCGCCGATAGGCACGCCACCAGTTGGGTATAATATCAATGAGCATTGTGATTTTCATTCGGGTGCACCAGGGCACAATATTGAAAATTGCTTAGCTTTCAAGCATAAAGTGCAAGATTTGCTTGATAGCACGACCATTAATTTCGGGAAGGATGGTCCCAACATCACGCAGCAACCAATGCCCAAGCATGGGGGAGCTGGGGCAAATGCAATCCTGACAGATGCTGAGATGGACTTGGTTTCAGATGTCAACGAGCTGAAAACTCCTTTGAGCTATGTAAAGCAATGCCTGTTGAAGGGAGGTGTTTATCCAGGTTGTGGGGAAGAATGTGCCGACTGTTTGGTTCAGTCGGAGGGCTGTGAGAAGTTGAAAAGGGGAATACAAAGTTTGATCAATGAAGGTGTTTTACAGTTTGACCGGTCTGCAAGACCAGAAAAGCCCGTTGAGATAGAGATTGAAAAAGAGCGAAGTGAAGTTGCTACGATCACTATCCCGTTCAAATCTGGGACAATTTCGGCGCCAGCGAAGCGACCGACCATTACTATTACAAAGGCTAAACCAATCCCTTACGAGAGTACAAAGGCAGTCCCGTGGAGCTACGGTGCTGAAGTGTATTGTAATGGGGAAAAGATTGACTTGAATAATCCGCCGGCGGGAGCTGTGGATAATGTAGTTGGATCGGGCGGCATAACTCGGAGCGGGAGGATCTTTACCTCGCCAGAAGTAGAGGCTGAAAGGCTCGCCAAGGGCAAGAATAAAGTGGTTGATGGAGGACCGTCAGGGAGTAAAGAGAAAGAACCAACGAACAAAGATGTGGAGGAATTCATGCGATTAATCCGCAAAAGTGACTATAAGATCGTGGATCACTTACAACAGACTCCATCGAAGATCTCAATCTTATCTCTGTTGTTATGTTCGGAGGCACATAGAAACGCTTTGCTGAAGGTACTAGAGACATCCTTTGTGCCGCAAGAGATCTCGGTCAATCAATTGGAAGGGGTTATAGCGCACGTCAACGCTGGACACGGCCTGGGGTTCACAGATTTCGACTTAACGCCTAGGGGGCGTGATCATAATAATGCCTTACACATCTCTGTTGAATGTCGGGGCACCGTTATGTCCCACGTGTTGGTAGATACCGGATCGTCATTGAATGTGTTGCCGAAGAAGGCCCTGCTGAAATTAGACATCCGTGGGGTGATTTGCACACCTAGTGATTTGGTGGTGCGGGCATTTGATGGAACGAGGAGGTCGGTATTCGGATCAGTAACGCTGCCTATTCAGGTAGGTCCTGAGGTGTTTGATACGGTATTTTACATAACGGATATCCAGCCTGCATATAGCTGTTTGATTGGGAGATCTTGGATTCACGCCGCTGGGGCAGTTACTTCCACACTCCATCAAAAACTCAAGTACATGGTTGATGGGAGCATTGTAACAGTTTGTGGAGAGGAAGACATCCTAGTCAGCCACCTGTCTTCTTTCAAATATGTCGAAGTAGACAGAGAGATTCACGAAACGCTCTGTCAGGCGTTTGAAGGGGTGAAGGTCAAACAGGAAGCTCCAGTAAAGAGCGAAGGGCTTGAGGTAGTTGTGTCCTCATATAAACAAGCGAAGGCTTTAGTACAAGCGGGAGAAACTGCGAAGTGGGGGCAGATTCCGGATATCCCAGTAAAGCAAGATAAGTATGGCTTAGGGTATCGCCCGTCTTTCACGCAGAGTGCGCCTAGGTACAAAGGGCCTGTGGTGTTCACGCCAGTGGGAGTTAGCTTCGAAAGGATCAATGCCGTATCTGACACGGAAGAAGTGGATAGCGACTGCGACATGGACGCATGGATTCGACCCAGCACGCCGGGGCAAAGTCTATGCAACTGGACCATCCAGAACGTCATCCAAGTCACCACTAAACAGTAATGTCTTGTTTTATTCAATCATTGTGAGATCACATGTCCTGCCCGGGGCATCGTCGATCTTGTATTAGGGCCTAACTGTTTACCTGTATGTTTGAATAATCAATAAATAAAGGCGTTTTTTACATTCAAATGTTGTGATCCTTTTCTGTCTGTTTTTTATTTTTCAATAAAATGGCAACGTAGTTATTTGCTTTGCTTGCATATCATTTGAAGCATTTAACCATTTCCCTCGCAGGAATCATACATTTTCAAATGACACCGATCAAAGACTTCCTATGACTCATTTTGACTTCGAACATCCGATTTTCCAAGCTGAGGAAGAGATGGTTGAGGATAGCGATCTGCCAGAAGAGTTGACTCGTTTGTTGAAGCAAGAGGAGAGGATTATTCTGCCTCACCAGGAGGAGATCGAAATTGTCAATTTGGGGTTTGAAGAATGCGTCAGGAATATTCGTATAGGGGTCGCGCTACAGGTTGACATCAAGCAAGAGCTCATTGAGATGTTGCGTGAGTACAGCGATATATTTGCTTGGTCCTACGAGGACATGCCAGGTTTGGATACCGATATGGTTGTTCATCGTCTGCCGTTGAAAGAAAATTGCCCGCCTGTCAAGCAGAAACTCAGAAGGACTCGTCCTGACATGGCTGTGAAGATAAAGGAGGAAGTGCAAAAGCAATGGGACGCTGGGTTCCTGGCTGTTACTACCTATCCCACTTGGGTCGCTAACATCGTGCCTGTGCCAAAGAAAGATGGCAAGGTTCGAATGTGTGTTGATTATAGGGATTTGAACAAAGCGAGCCCGAAGGACGATTTTACGCTCCCGCATATTGATGTGCTGGTGGATAACACGACTCAATTTTCAGTATTCTCCTTCATGGATGGCTTCTCAGGGTACAATCAGATCAAAATGGCTCTTGAGGATATGGAGAAAACCACCTTTATCACCCCGTGGGGGACCTTTTGCTATAAAGTGATGCCCTTTGGTTTGAAAAACGCTGGGGCAACGTATCAGCGGGCCATGACAACTCTCTTTCATGATATGATGCATAAGGAGATTGAAGTGTATGTTGATGATATGATTGCCAAGTCTCAAATAGAGGAAGAACACCTGGTTAATCTGCTGAAGTTGTTCAAAAGGCTTAGGAAGTTCAGGCTGAGGCTGAACCCTAACAAATGCACTTTCGGAGTGAGATCCGGTAAGCTACTGGGGTTTATCGTGAGCGAAAAAGGAATTGAGGTAGATCCTGCTAAGATAAAAGCAATACAAGAGATGCCAGCACCGAGAACAGAAAAAGAAGTCCGGGGATTCTTAGGGAGATTAAACTACATTGCTAGGTTCATATCTCACCTAACGACCACGTGTGAACCGTTGTTCAAACTGTTAAAGAAAGATCAAGCGGTGGTCTGGAATGATAATTGCCAAATGGCATTTGAAAGGATAAAAGAATATTTGCAGGAACCTCCGGTTTTGATACCCCCAGTAGCGGGACGACCACTTATTATGTATCTGACGGTTCTTGAGAACAGCATGAGTTGTGTTCTCGGTCAACACGACGAGACTGGTCGTAAAGAGCATGCGATTTACTACTTGAGCAAGAAGTTCACAGATTGTGAATCTCGATACTCTATGCTTGAAAAGACGTGTTGTGCACTTGCTTGGGCTGCCAAACGTCTAAGACAGTACATGCTGAATCATACAACCATGCTGATATCGAAGATGGATCCGATCAAGTATGTGTTCGAAAAGCAAGCACTCCGGGAGAATTGCCAGATGGCAGATGGTGTTGACAGAATATGACATTCAGTATGTTTCCCAGAAGGCCATTAAGGGAAGTGTTCTGTCAGAATATCTCGCCGAACAGCCGATCGAGGATTACCAGCCTATGAAGTTTGAATTTCTTGATGAGGACATAATGTACTTGAAGGCTAAAGATTGTGATGAGTCGTTGCCTGACGAGGGTCCTGAGCGGGGTTCCCAGTGGCAACTGATTTTTGATGGTGCGGTTAATTCTTATGGTAGTGGGATTGGGGCAATTATTACAACTCCCCACGGGTCACATATCCCGTTTACGGCCAGATTGACTTTTCCAGTGACGATCAACGAGGCCGAGTACGAAGCTTGTATCATGGGGTTAGAAGAGGCGATTGATCTGAGGATCAAGAATCTGGATGTGTATGGGGATTCGGCATTGGTGGTGAACCAAATCAAAGGAGAATGGGAGACCCGCCAACCTAATTTGGTGTCGTACATGAATTATGCGAGAAGGTTGTTACCTTTCTTTGATAAGGTAGAGTTTCATCATGTACCGCGAGCGGAAAATCAGATGGCAGACGCCCTCGCAACATTATCGTCGATGTACAAGGTCAATTACTGGAATAAGGCTCCCAGGATTGTCATTTCTCGCCTCGATAGGCCGGCCTTTGTATTTGCGATTGATGAAGCGTCTGACGGCAAACCTTGGTATTTCGATATACTGAATTTCCTAAAGAACAAGGAATATCCGGCTGGGGCATCCAGTCGTGCTCAGAAGACTCTCAGGAGGTTGGCAGGCAACTTTTATCTGAACCCCGACGGCGTTTTGTATAGAAGGAACCACGATTTGGTACTCCTCCGATGTGTAGACGAGAAGGAAGCCAACTTGCTCATGGAAGAGGTCCATGAAGGAACTTTCGGTACGCATGCCGGTGGACATGCTATGACCCGAAAACTGTTGCGAGCGGGGTATTACTGGTTGACAATGGAGACGGATTGTTTCAAATTTGCCAAGCGGTGTCACAAGTTCCAGATCTATGCAGATAAGATCCATGTGCCACCAAGCCCTTTGAACGTTATGGCATCCCCATGGCCCTTCTCCATGTGGGGAATTGATATGATTGGCAAAATTGAGCCTACAGCATCCAACGGGCATCGCTTCATTCTGGTTGCGATTGATTATTTCACCAAGTGGGTGGAAGCAGCTTCCTACACCAATGTAACCAAACAGGTGGTGGCCAGATTTATTAAGAGGGATATAATCTGCCGATACGGTATTCCTGAGCGAATCATTACTGATAATGGTTCGAATTTGAACAACAAGACGATGAAAGATCTTTGTCGGGATTTCAAGATCGAGCATCATAATTCATCTCCTTACAGACCCAAGATGAATGGCGCTGTAGAGGCGGCCAACAAGAACATAAAGAAAATTGTTCAAAAGATGGTTGTGACGTATAAGGATTGGCATGAGATGCTGCCATTCGCTTTGCACGGTTATCGTACTACGGTGCATACATCAACCGAGGCAACACCATTCTCACTGGTTTATGGCATGGAGGTTGTCCTGCCGTTGGAGGTTGAGATACCATCTTTGAGGGTTTTACTTGATGTCAAGCTGGACGAGGCAGAATGGGTGAGAAATAGATTGAATCAACTGAGTTTGATGGATGAGAAGAGGTTAGCCTCTATAGCATATGGTCGGCTGTATCAGAGCCGGATGAAGAAAGCTTACGACAAGAAGATTCGACCTCGAAGCTTCCAGACGGGCGATCTTGTGCTGAAGAAGATTCTCCCACCACAATCGGATCACAGGGGCAAATGGACTCCGAATTACGAAGGGCCGTATGTTGTGAGAAAGGTTTTCTCCGGAGGAGCCTTGTTGTTATCCACCATGGACGGTGAAGACTTTACATCCCCTGTGAACTCGGACGCAGTTAAAAAATACTTTTCTTAAAAGAGACCCGCTGGACAGTAAAAAGAGAGTCCAGGCAAAAATGGGGCATCCTGGCGAACCAAAAACAGAATAAAAAGGTTCGGGCAAAAGTTAGGGATAAAATTGAAAGAATGTACACCCGCGAAGTCGAAAACCTACATTGGGCGGCTTCGGCAAAAAAGGGTATCCCGGTGAATTGAAAACCCGCAAAGGGCGATTCACGCAAAAGTTAGGGATTTGAGAAGGAAATGACTGCGGCTCGAAGTTGTTACTTCATTGCTAGTGGTTTGGGAGTACCTGGGGGTCGACTATCCAAAACGATCTTTTCCGAAGACAGAGAATCCGGAAAGCGTCAGAGTCAGGCGAGTCATAGGAGGATCAGCTCATGGTGTTCGTCTGTAACACGTTGCCGACATGTGTACAAATTTCCTTTTATATTTTTGTACATACTTGCATTTTGTTTATGCGTGACTTCCTCTTTTCAGGAGTCGCATCCGATGTACAAACTTTGCCTATCTACAGGCCGTTATCAATGAAGCGCGTTATTCAGTATTCGATGTGTGGTTTTGGGTTTTTAAAATTTTTTACTGTTGTTTGTAGAAAACGCCGATGTTTTTGATAAACTTACATGTATGTAAACACGCAGGCCTCGGCCGATGATTGTTAAAACCTGGGATTAACTGAATAGCTGTCATGGATACTAACCAAGATGGTTCCTTTTGTGTAGAATGTCTTGTGTTCATTCGTGTTTTACAGGGTCGTCACCTTTTGCAGATGCTCAAGAGTCTGCAATTCCCCAGCTAGAGTCCCTCGCGGCCAGAACAGGCTAGGATGAACTTTCCCTTCCCAGAGGATGAGAGTTTGCTTTTCCTCCCCGGCAGGAAGCATTGAGTTTCTTTATCCCCAGGAGAGTTGAGATTGTGTCATAGGCGAGATCATAGATCCAAACATCGTCAGAAATGGCTTATCAAGTAGGATAAAGTCATCCCCAGCAAGGGTCGAGACGAATATGGTTAACTCCCCAGAGAGTTCTTGCGCAGTGCAAATCAGAATGCAGCGTTCAATCCCAGCTCAGTGATAGCAGGATGAATTATCCCCACAGAGTGTAATCTGATGGTCAGCATCTTGGAAAGGAGTTTCCCCGAGCAGGATTGTCTTTTCTCTCCCCAACAAGTCGTTCTTCCTCGTCAGGATGATCGTCTCTCAGCAGAGTTTGAAGTTATGAGTTCGTGAGCTATTTTCCCCGCAGGATGGTTATCTCCAGCGGAGTTAGTTCACCTTTCCAACATTTATTTTGTTGGAAACGCATCTGTAGTGTTCCGATTATCCCCAGCGGATCCAGCTTTGTCTTCAGCATTTATTTTGCTGGAGCAACTCTTTGCATAAACATGCATCATCATACTTGCATTTTACCCAAATACGTAGCATTTCCATGCTGTATGAAAGCATTACGTCATTATCAAACATGTGCATTTTTGAAACATAAGCCAGGTTGGTTACGTCTCCAGTTTCAGATGTATTTCTCCTGCCGAGAAGTGAAATCGTGGTTCAGGAAGATGTTTGATTATGTGGATTTGTGGTCAAAGTACGCAGTGATCGTGTTTGTACCATCTAAGTGGATTCATGTTGTATGGCACGCAGAGATCGTGTTGATAGTATCATTTGAATTTGTGATTGAAGTACGCAGTGATCGTATTCATCTGGTTATTTGTGACACAAACACGCAGTGATCGTGTTCCTCCTGTCAAGAGGGTTGTGCCGCCAGACACGCAGTGATCGTGTTCATTCTATTTTGTGGTGCGAAGCACGCAGTGATCGTGTTTATCGTATCGTGTGATTTTGCTGGTCGGCATACGCAGTGATCGTATTCGTCCTGTTATGTGGGTTGGTTTGTAACACACGCAGTGATCGTGTTGATATTATCTTGGGGGTTTTGTGGTCGAGATACGCAGTGATCGTATTCGTCCTGTTACGTGGGTTTCGTTTGTGGCGCAAGCACGCAGTGATCGTGTTCCTCCTGTCAAGAGGGTGGAGACGCAAGCACGCAGTGATCGTGTTCCTCCAGTTAAAAGGGTTGTGGTACGAAGCACGCAGTGATCGTGTTCATCTTATCTCAAGGGGGTCGTGGCACAAAGCACGCAGTGATCGTGTTCATCCTGTTGGATTTGTTGGTCGAGATACGCAGTGATCGTATTCGTCCTATGGTATGGCACGTAGCGATCGTGTTGATATTACCTTGGGGGTTTGTTGGTCGAGATACGCAGTGATCGTGTTCGTCCTATATTTGGTGTTGTTTACGACACAACACGCAGTGATCGTGTTCCTCCAGTCAAGAAGGTTGCAGCACAAGACACGTAATGATCGTGTTTATCCTATTTGTGGTCGAAGTACGTAGTGATCGTGTTCGTCTCATTTATGAGGATTTGTGGTCAATACACGCAGTGATTGTGTTAGTCTCATTTTGTGGATTTATGGTGTAAGACACGCAGTGATCATGTTCGGCATGGCATATGTTCCCCTAGCAGAGTTGCTTGGTCAAGCACCTCTCTTCCCCAGCTGAGTTTTTCTCAGGCTGCTGTTGTGTCAGCATTGGAAGGTGTCATAGTGCAGATTTTTGGGTGGTTACCCGCGGTTTCCCCAGTAGAGTTTTGTCCCTTCAACAAGGTTGTATGAGCAAGTTGTAGTCCCCAGCAGGGTGTTCTTTAACAAGTCGCTTGGTTAAGTTCCTTGTATTCCCCAGCGAAGTATTTGTCAACGAGTTGCTTGGTTAAGTCTCTCGTATTCTCCAATAGAGTTTTCCCCACTGAGTTGTTTGGTTAAGCTGCTCATTTCATCTAGCCGGGTGTTCTTCAGATTGTTGTCATACCGGTATGTGAAGATCTGGAATTTGTTACCTATGGTCAGAATAGGTATGTGACGGCCGTCGTCAGATTATCCCCTCAGAGTTGCTTGGTTAAGTTTCTCATTTCCCCGTAGAGTTGTTTGTTCAAGTCTTCGGAGGATTGTTTTTCGCTTGGTTAAGCGTTTGCTCGTTTCTTCTGGAACAAAAGGTTGATAAGTGAAATCAACATTGTCTCGCTTGTGTCGCTACTGCGAAAATCGGCGCCGGCTGGACAGAAGAGTCGCCACCGTGCGTTATTTATCCCAATGGAGGGAAAGGAAACGCTCGAAGTAAACCTCACAAAAAACGGGGAAAGGTATGGTCATCGCAACCAAAACCTGGATTCGGGAGTCGGTTACGCAAGGGGAAGGTATTAGCACCCCTCACGTCCATCGTACTCGATGGGATCCACGCTTGCTTGTTTGTCTAAAGGATGCAAAAACAATCTATCTAAGGCTGCTAAATCTAAATGGAAGGGAATTGACTCGATAGAGCGTCGCGCTCTATGCCTACGTATTCTCAAGAGAGAAAGTCAGAGTCAACGTAGTTCGGGAAACTACGGGGAAAGTTTGGGAAAGTTTGCTCGCCAAGACATCGCGTCTTGTGCCTACGTACTTCCATACAGCATGGAAGATCAGAGCAGCCGTAGTTCGGCTAACTACGGGTAATCTAAGGGTATTCTCGATCACACAGGAAGTGAGAGATTAAGTTGCTTTGGGAGGTCTGAGAACCTAAGGGAACCTAGAACTACGGTCTAGTCTCGATTGCACAAGGGTAAGAGAAAAAGGTCAATCGCCAAGAAGCGAAAAAGGACGCACACGCTGAATCCTAAACGTAGGAGTGAACGCGTCGTAAATCACCCAAAGGGTGATGCTAAACATCCAGGTTGTGTGAAAGAACTCTCCCACAACCTTTCCTACGTGTCTATCGTTCTCACAACACTCGAAGGGTCACGAAAAAGGAAAAGTCTAAAAACTCCAAATGGAACTGACTCCACTACAAGCTTCACTGGCTTGTCTTCGTCTTCGTGCAAATGCAAGCTTCACTGGCTTGTTTTCTCCTTTGTTTCTCCTTGATTATTTTGCTTTGTTTTTCTCCTTTTGTCTGTTTGTTATTTTCCTGACGCTTTTCTCCTTTTTATGCTTTTTCTTCTTCTTTACCTGCAAAAGAAACCTTAAACGCAAAAACATCAGAATTTATATAAAAAATGGTATGAAATAAAATCTCCTAAAAATTATCCTAAATCTCCTAAAAGAATTTAATCAAAACTCTCCTAAAAATCTCCTAAAAGAATTAAATCCAAACTCCCCTAAAAAATCCCCTAAATGAATTAGATCCAAACTCCCCTAAAAAATCCCCTAAATGAATTAGATCCAAACTCCCCTAAAAAATCCCCTAAATGAATTAGATCCAAACTCCCCTAAAAAATCCCCTAAAAGAAATTGGATCAAAATTCACCTAAAAACATATCTCCTAAATTCTTCTCTAAAAGAACGCTATATTAAATTCTCTAAAAAGAAAATCATACAAAAGGCCACTTAAAATCCCTAAAGAATCTAGCGCTAAATTTCTATTTATCAACATAAAAGAAATTATAACAAAAAATATTATCTAAATTCTTCTAAACTATATTAAGGCCTAAACTATATTCTAACCATAATATGCTAATATTAATCATTAGTCTACTCTAATATTAACCAAAACTCCAACGATTATTAACCTAAAAATTATAATATGCTAAAATAATACTCTAAGAATTAAATCTAAAATATTAGACTAAAAGAGAAAACAATTACAATTAAATTGGAATTAAAAAGAATTAACAAACCAGTCAGGGGGTGGGGATATAATGCAGGGGATGTACAATTAGTAACAAAAGATTCAGGCCCAGCCCACTCCAAAAAAATATGCACATACAGGAGGGGGGGCTGAAACAGAAAACGGAGGGTTTTTGTGTAGTCAGTATGCCAAAGCAGGCCCAACCCAATCATCCAACCAACACACACACGCAGGGGGGGGGGGTTAGAAGAAAAAACGGAGGTGTGTGAAAAAGAAAGATCCAATGGGCCTCGAAGCCCAAACCAACCAAATGCCCACTATCAGAAATCAAAACCCTAATCTCCCTCAACTCTCCTCTTCACTGTTCACAGGCCTTTGCGCCGTTTCTTTCTCTTCTCTGAATCCTCTCTCTCTCGTTCTCCCTCTCTCCATTCTCCTTGTTCTCCCTTCAACCAAACGTCTTCTTCTCTCAAAATCATTGTCAAACTTCTCCAATCAAGCACAACAACAAACCGTTAATCAAACATGAAGAAGCGGATGATGAAAATTCCTTGAAAGATCTCTGGATATCTAATGAGCGAGGATGAAGATCTGTGGTTCTTTGAAGAAGCTCATTGAAAATCCGATGTAGCTTCGTTATGGAAGGATCTTGAAGGTGGATGATCATCGCTGGGGATAGGCTCGTCTGGGAGTTTCAACCTACGTGAGCTTTTCTTGAAGGTGAACGAAGACGACCTTCGAGGATCTTAGCGCAAGATCAGACGTTTTAAGAAGATCTTGTTGTACTTTGTGGGAGAATATTGAACGAGTGAAGGTTTCTAAAGATTGTTCTTGAACAGATGAAGACGGAGATGAACTTGAATACGAACAATGACGAACTGAAGAAATATGGTAGAAACGCCACTACGAAGATCTGGAAGGATGAAGCCAAAGAATGCGATTACCGAACCTGGTGATGAGCGATTGAAGACATGTTGAAGATTCGAACAGATCTGGAAAATTGTGGATGGAGTTTGTTCTTGGAAGGCGAAGGATGATGACGAACGTGTTGTTGGATCCTCCTTGAAGAGTTTCTGGTGCTGGTTAGTGATCGTTGATGATCGGTTTCTGGAAAAGTTATGAGCACACAATGAAGAACTTGATGCATGTTCTTCGTGGATCATTGATGAACCAGGATCTTGGCTGGGAAATGATTTCTGATGAATGTTTGATGATCATCGACGATGTATTTGGATCGGAGAAGGTGATGATGAGAGGAGAAAGATGAAGAACTGATGATTTCTGGGTTTTTGGTGTCTCCGGCGAGCTAGACGGTGGTCGGAATTGGTTAGGGGTCGCCGGAAGAAGTTAGGGGCGGTGGTTGCATGGCCGCCGGCCATGCAATCGGCGAAGCTCAGGTGACGCCAAGTGGCTGGAGGGAGCATGCATGGATGGCACGTGGAGGGGAGAGGGAGAAGGTGGGAGATGGCGTGTCACTCATGCAGAGTGCATGCAGTAAATATGTGGCCCCCCCTCTTGATTACACATGGTGTTGACCTTTTATATGACACATGGACTTTGGACTTACGTGAACTCTGGGCTTTGCAGATTGAAATTGGATAATGGCCCAACGCTGATAATGGACAAAATACCAAAATGAAATTAACGTGATAATGAAGATTAAGACTAATGGATTAATGACAAAGTGAACTTGGTTAATGAAATCAAAACGTACTCTAACATGGATTAGTGTGGACTAAACGTAACGCTTAACTGGATTAACACGTGGTTAAATGGAGGATTAATGCAATAAAAATGGATTAACTAAATGCTGGATTAAATTGCTAATTGGACTAATTGCTAGTTAATATACCAACAATCACTTCTAATTAAATCTAAAAGCTAATTAAAAGCTACTAATATATTCTAAAAATGATAAAACCTAATAAGAAATCTGCATTAAAATCTATAACACTACTTATTAAAATCTAATATTAATACTATTTATTTAAAACTAATTAAACTAAACAGTTAATCCTACTCCAATCAAACTAATTAAACTAAACTAACCACTCTAGTTAAAGTTTGAGAATTAAAATCTAATTATTCTAATAACTATCTAAACTAATATCTATTAAAATCTATTGCAAAGTTATTTAATTCTAGAAAATGATTAAAAAACTATTACTATCTAAAAACAATATTCTAAAAAAAAGGTTAACATCCTTCAAAAAGAACTATTAACTTCTAAAATGACTTTTATTATATTCTTTATAAAAACTAACATCTAAAAAGTGTATTAAATCTATATTAAATCTAAAAGAAATTAACATTTATTAAAAGATAGAAACAAAACCAATAAACCCTAATAAAGCTATAAAATGCAATTTACTCAATAAAAAAGGAGATCGAGACCGAAGCGGAACCAACGATAAAACCTGGACACAGGAATATCCTCAAAAACTACAGCGTGAGCTGAAAAACACCCGAGAAGTGCGACTTCCCAAAAAAATAACCTCTGATTAACTGCACAAGTCTGGAACCTCCTGAAATGTGAAAAAGGGCTGTAATCCCGATAAAATCACCATGATTGAAAAAATGCACTATATGCAGTATGCGAATGCGAATGCAAAATGCGTCGAAACATGGACCAAATGTAGGATCCGGTTGGTTAAATTTTGGGGTGCAACAGTTGCCCCTATTCAAGCGACTTGGACCTGAATGGTTGGAGAGCGAACGGCTTTTCAAACATTCGAGGTACGAGGCGGTTGAATACTAATAGAACCCTGAAATTTGCCAACCGTGGGAATATACTGCAAAACTGCTTGAGGAATAGCATCCAATGAACTGAAGTTTGGTTGTCACGGCAACAACTGGTCAATTATCTGATAGAATTTTCTCTGTTTTTTTTGTTTTAACATCAATCACTTGTGTGACGCCACAAGTATTGGAATAATGATTCAGAAAGCAAACACCTTGACTCTCATCTCACTTATGGGATCAAATCTTGGCACTACAAGATACAATTTTTCTGTCGACTCATAGTTCACAACAAACTTGAGGACAATTCTCCCGGGGAAATTCTGAATCAACTGCCAGGCACCCATTCTGTCAACAGGCGGCAACTTCAGAAGTTTGATACATGTCGATCTCTTTTCTGTTCAGTGCTGACGTAACAACCAAATATGAAGAAATCACTCCGCTCGGGGGGAAGAGAAGCTTAACCAAACCACTCTGCAGGAGAACATACTCGAAAGCCATGAGGTAACCAACCTGGTCTATGTTTCGAAATGCGTATGTCTGATAATGATGCAATGTCCCATACGGCATGGAAATGCTATGCGTTTTGTTTGAAAATGCGATGCCCAGACGGCATAGAGATGCTATATGTTCGTATAAATGCTATGACGATATATGCAAATATAAATGCAGGCTCGAGCTGCCAAAGAACATCAGGTCTGCAACCTCTTGGCAAAATAAATGCCGAAGGCGAAGTTAGCTCTATTGGGGATAAACCGAAGTCACAGAATCATCTCAGCAAATAAATGCTGGAAAAGGGAAGGGCGGCCCTGCACGGGGATACTCTTTCTAAACCACAGACGACCTGTACTCCGTGGGGATTGACCGAATCGGGGTTGATTGTGCGCAACACACTGCTGGGAATGCCCCTTCTATCAAGGATATCAATCTTAATCTGCTGAGGATACTCTTGATCCTGCTCTAATACGGAGTAAAATGCAATCTCAACCCTTTCGGGGATAATACACGTGTTCATCTGCTGAAGAGCAGTAGTTCTGTTCTAACAACATCCACAAGGAATTCAAACCTTAATCGGAGAACTGGTATCAACCGAGCTTCGTATCGGGTAACATGACAACATACGAGTCATTGGGCATTACTGTGTCAGATACTTTTAGGTTTTTGTTTCTCTGGTTTAGGACGAACATGGATTATGTACAAAGCGGAGGATATGGAAAATACTAGACGGGAACTAGCATTCAAAGATAAGCTACCAGACGAGAACTGATAGCAAAATTGATTTGTAGTTTGGACATCAGACGGGGCTAACTTGATAATAGACAACCAGACGAGAACTGGTTGAAAGCTGACGTACACCAGACGAGAACTGGTATAACACATCGGTTAGAAAGACAGCGACCAGACGAGAACTGGTTACGCAACGACATGTACCAGACGAGAACTGATACAACAATTGAAGAAACGGTGACCAGACGAGAACTGGTTACAATAAACTGCACCAGACGGGAACGGATGCTTACAATAACCTACATCAGACAGGAACTGATGTTTACGGAGAAATCGAAGCAACGATGACCAGACGAGAACTGGTTACGCGATGCCATGTACCAAACGAGAACTGATACAACAAACAGAGACTGTGACCAGACGAGAACTGGTTACAATAAACTACACCAGACGAGAACTGATGCTTACAATAACATACATCAGACGAGAACTGATGTTTACAGAAATGCGGGCCAGACGAGAACTGGTTACCGGTTTGCCAGGCGAGACTGGACTCTGGAAACGACTGTTTACGAAGTTCTGATACGAACAGGCTGTAGGATAACGATCCAACGACAGCAAGATCCTTTTCGGAAGGTTATGGTTTTTGATAAGGGTAATGACACAATTCCCCGATACTCCATTCCAGCTGGGGATGAACAGACTGGCTCGAATAACTTGCCCCAGTGCACTCAACTTGCCCCAATCTAATTCCTGGGAATACTGCTCTGAACAGCTTGCTACGAGACGACCTCGAAATTACTTGCCCCGGTATCTGTACACCAAAAGGGATTCAACTTCAATTAAACAACTTTCCACATGATTGGTCTCAACATTTCTGAACTGACTTGCCCCTGAATGAGCTGACTTGCCCCTGAATGAGCGTACAAGCGACTTAACCTGATCTGATTATCCACCTGAAATATCTGTTTTCAAATCACCACATTCTGACTGATTTCCCCTGATTGGCTCTCGAGAAGATACACTTCTGATCAAGTGCTTCTCAAGCAAACTGCCCCTGATCAACTGATACTTCGGGACTTGTCCTAAGACTAACCGATTCTGAACTTACTGGAAGTCAATGCCCCTAATTCACAGGGTTTCAAAGTATACGTCATTCTGATCTAGACTGCTGAATTATTCGGTCCTGCACGATTATTCCTTGTTGGAATCTCTTTCATGCCAATCACTAACCTGCAAGTAAAATTGTCTATTTACGAATAGTAATCTTAATGCAGTGTTCATGCAGATTTTTTTGAAAAAATTTGTGTTGTCACTCATTTATATGTCATGATTGTGAGTGACGAATGAACCAAAGTTCAAACGTAGTGCTGATTCGATCAGTGAAAAATACAACAAGGATATGACTAGCAAATCATGAGGGAGTCAGGTTACTCAACCTTATCGTAATGCGTTTTCAGAATAAACCCTACCTCAATTAGGTCTTTTAAGGGTTGTATCGTGGTCGGGTTCACAGTTCGTGAAACAAAGGATATTTGGCTCAAATTATAATTTGTACCCACCCCTTCTACGTGATGATCTCCGGTCCTAAGGTTCAGTTAACCTGGCACAAGCGCTCGCCTCTTTGAGAGGTATGTTGAATGGTAAGAACCACAGTTAAGGAACTCACAAGAATTTTGGAGTGACAGTTACTCCTTTTCGTTTTCGGCGTCTGTGTACACGACTTTGTGACTTCGCTGGGGATTTATTTTTTCTATCCCTTCTTTTCCATTCTTTTGATTCCCTAATTTTTGCCTGGACCGACTCCTTTTGAGTTCTTTTTGTTTTTTGAAGTCCAGCGGGATGCCCTGATTTTTGCCTAAGTATTAGCTTTCCAGCTTTTCTTTTCTTTTTACTTAGCGAGCTTTCTTATTCTTTCTTTTGGAACAAAGTCGTGTGACACTGGTTGTCTTGATTTCTCCGAAAGGATTGTAACCGTCTCACTCCTGATTGGTGAGGTTTAACCACTGTGGTTGACGAGGTACGACCTCCTGAGAGGCATAAACTGATTGGTCCTCGAAAGACAACATTCCTCGGTAAGACTTGAGTGCTCGGTCAAGCTAACTGACAACTACCCTGCCCCGGGTTAAGATGTGAGGGTTTAAGAGTCCGAAAAAACTTCTACTTCCTGGCTCGAAGTGGTTAACAAGGGACTAACTCCTTATATCTCCAGTGTTTGGGGATTTGAAACAATGCCTTGTACGTCATCGGCAAGGTTTTATCTGAAAGCATACGATCATCGGTTATGAGTTTAGTTTCGTCATCCTCCCTCCAATCTTTGCTAATCACAGTAACAAAGTGGAATGGATAAAATGCAAGTGTCAGTGCAATGCAATAAATGAGCGACAACGACATGATTAATTCAGAAGAATGCATATTCACTTTATTATTATTACCATTCGAAACAAACAATGTTTAACAGCAAGTAGTAACTAACAGAAAAGAAACTACAAATGCAAATGGTATAAAAGTCTGAGGACTGCCAATGCTGAGGGCGCCTGCCTGTCTGGACCACTGGCTTCTGCTGGGGAATACTTTCCGAATCTACGAGCTTAGACAGCTGAGAAGTTGGTATGAACAAACAAAATTCCTTCTCGAAAGGAAATGCAATCTTGGTCGATCAACTGTTGTACTTTCGCCTGAAACGCTTTACAATCCTCAGTTGAATGTCCTGGGGATCCGCCATGGTAACCACATTGAACTTGTGGATTGTACCCAGGAGGGTAAGGTTCTGGCACAGGCTTAAGAGCTTTAGGTTCCACCAAAGAATTCTGGATCAAAGATGGTAGCAGTTGGCTATACGACATAGTGTTGCACCCCAAAATTTGCCCTCACAATACAAGACTTTGTGTTCTAAGAAGGTTCACAAGGTTCACAAGTTCTCCAACAACTTGCATAACCTTTCATGAAGTTCATAAAATCCACAAGCTACTTTATGAAGGTTCACAAGGTTCACAAGTCCCACAGTGCTTTCAATACCTTTCATGAGGTTCATGAAGTCCATAGGTTGCTTCTTGAAGGTTCACAAGGTTCACAAACTTCTCAACATCTACAAGACCTTTCATGAGGTTCATGAAGTCCATAGGTTGCTTCTTGAAGGTTCACAAGGTTCACAAGATTCACAATGTTTACAAAGCTTTCCTAAGGGTCATGAGGTCTACAAAGCCACTTCATGATGTTCACAAGGTTCACAAGCTTCACAATACCTCCCATGAGTATCACAAGATATCTTATGAAGATTCACAAGGTTCACAAAGTTCACAATTGGTCAGAAGAGTTGACAATTCCCTCAGACAATGCACCTCCTAAGCAGTGCATCCAAAACTAGGGTTTTGACTTTAATCAGGCTAAATGGACTTCCAAGACTTCAAGTGAGCTTCATAACATCTTATATGTGTATAAGAACCCCATGTCAAGTTTCAAGACTTTTCTCAAAAGTTTGCTCAGTCAGATGATCAGATAAGTCAAAAGCAGTCAATGCAGTTAAAAAGTCAAACTGAGGTCAACTGTGGTCAAACCAAAGTCAAACTTCATGATTTTTTGCCAACATCAAGTATATGAAGTAAAATTCATCATTTGATCAAGGGTTGATCATGATTCATCAAGGAGATTCCAGATCATCAATAATCAGGAGTTTCTAAATTAGGGTTTCCTCAGTAAAAGTCAACTGAACTTTGACCAGGCATAACTTTCACATACTTCATCACCAAGTCTCCATCCAAAGCTCATTTTGAAGGAAATTGAATTCTCTACAACTTTGATGTTGAAGGTTAAGCCCAAAAATGCTTTATTTGAAAGATATGATCTAAGACATTATAGGTCATTTCAAAAGTCAACAAAAAGTCAACAACTTCAAAAGGGCATAACTTGAGATTGGTAAATGATATGGACCTGAAACCAATGGGGTTGTTTAGAGGACTCTTCAAGCTTTCCAAAAAGTCCAAGAACACCATCATACCTTTAAAATCGAGAGAAATGTGCCCTTGCAAAGTTGGGCAATTTTGTGATGGTTTATGTTGAAAATGGAGGCTTAGAAGTATTTCTTTCCAAATGGGCTGCCTAATTTATGACCCAATCCATCTCATAACATGTTGCACGACCCAATTGACCAAAATTCATCATTTTTATTATTTTTTATTTATTTATTATTGATTTAATTCATAAAAATCATTTTAAATAAATAAAAAATATAAAAATCTATTTTTGGGTGAAGATTTTGTTTCTAGAAATTCATAATCATTGATTGAATTAGAATGAGAAGGAAATCATGTGATCTCTCCCAAAATAGCAAGCACTCATGATCAAATATTTGAAATTTATACAATGATCTTTTTGAATATTTTTTGGATCAAATATCCACATAACACATCAATGTTTCTGACCTAAATCCATCACACATATATACTAAGCACAAACCCTAGCCTCAGGGACGAAATCAAGCAGCTCATAGGTAAGTTCAAAGTTCAAAAATTCAAGGAAAAAGTGGAATTCGGATTCTCTTATCCAAGGCTCTACAAGGTAAAACAAGCACATAGCAAGCTTCCTGGGACTTCTCTGGTCATGAACCATTAATCATATGCATCTCATGTGTACCCTATGGCTCTACCCGAACTCATCTTTGCCTTGAACTTAATTTTTTCGAATCCATCAATATATGTATTATGAATTGTTTTTGATGATTGATTTGTGTTTATTTTGATCCCTAGAACGATTCTGGATAGTTGGATTGAAGGATGAGAGTCTAAAACAGAAACGGCCATGGTTAGGGTTTGAACCTCCAAATTAGGGTTCATCAATTCACCAAATATAAATGAATTTGGAGAACATAGAGATGTTGTATGGACTGTGTGGATCATAAAACATTAATTAATTTCATGAATCGACACTGTTTTGTTGGAGTTTGGTTTTCGCAGGTTCGCAACAAGGAAGAACACGCAGGAGATTTCGCAGGTAAAATTGCAACTGATTTCGCAGGTAAATTGGAGAAGAAGAAGTCCTATGGCGCGCACTCTGATATTTGAATATTGTTTTAATAATTTTATTATATTAACGTAAATTGATATCATCAAGGCAACATTGGTCTGGTGGTAAAGCGCATATGTGTATCATGGAAGGACCCTAGTTCGAGTCCTGGCTAGTGCATTGTTTTTGTGCTATTTTTCAGGTAGCGAAGAGGCTTAATATATTATGATATGTGGTCATCACATTACCAGATAGGCTCTCCCAGCCAGGTGGTAACGCGCGCATGCTATCATACATAAGGTCCTGGGATCAAAACCTCCCCAGGCCTTTTGTTCTTTTATTTTTTTTTCTGGAATTTTCAAGGACAAGTGTTGCACCCCAAAATTTGACCAACATTTATTCATTCATGGAATGTTTGAAAGTTGATACCTTCATCAGAAAGTTCAAGAGATCCTCAGAGGAATTGGTTGAAACCAAAGTTGTGTGTCTCATAACTTGAGAGTTGTGGGTGTTTCTCAGATGATTCTGAGACTTTGAGAAAGAACTAGATGTTTTTAGAAAGCCTATGAGATGTCTTGATAGCCATCATGAAGCCCAGAGAGGTCATTGTGTAAGAGTTCAGAAGATTCAACCATGAATGGTAGAATTAGGGTTTTGACTGGGTCAACCCTAGGTCAACTGATGATTTGGAGAAGGTTGAGACTTAATCCAAGGGCCATGAGATCATGGAATGATGCATAGAGATTATATAAAGATGATTCCTAGACCAACTCATCATGATTGAAGGGTTTGAGAAGTTTTGAGTTAGGGTTTCTGAGGATTGTCAGTGGAAAAACCCTAATTTGATCCCTATCTTCCAGGCAGCTTTAGCACTAGATGTGATTGAGATCTCATCTTCCCCACAACATGAATGTTGTAGAGCTTGTTCTTAGCTTTAATTTGAGTGGTAGAAGTCCTTGATAGGATTTGCAGAGCTCAAGTTATGGTTTTGACAAATTACAGGTCAGTTGATGTGTGTGAATCTGGGTCCTTGAAAGTCACCCAACTTCCAGACAACTTTTGCCCTAGAAGGTTGATTCCTATGGTTTCTTGGTCAACATGAATGTTGAAGAGGATCTTCTTAGCTTTAATTTGAGTGGTAGAAGTCCTTGATTGGATTTGTGGAACTCAAGTTATGATTTGAGCAAGGCAGGGGTATTTTGGTCATTTGTCAGTTATAGGTCATTTTAGCCAATGCCTAAAACTCCTATTTCCAAGCCTCAAATGGAAAAACTCAAAACATGAAAGTTGCTCAAAATGTGATTTTAAGTCTAGAAAGAAGGTCACAAATTGTTGAAAAGGCTCATAGCACAAGATTCCATGATTGGTCAAAAATGAACTAAAAATGACTTATAACTTTGAAAAGTTGAAATTGAAAAGTGTTTTGGAAGATCTACAAATCCAAAATAGGTCATCCAATATATCATTTTGATTGGAAAAACCATTTTGAGAAGATTGGTTTAAGTAGAATTTTCATTTGAGGCTTAAAAAATGTGGTTCCTTTGGAAATTAGTTACTTGAAAAAGAAGGCAATGTTAAAAAACCCTACATAAGCAACAAATGCACTTGTTTTTCACTTATCCTCATTCAATAACTCATGTAAGGAGAATTTGAGACCAAAATAACAAGGCATGGCATATGAGATGAGATGACCATTATGGAATATCATGGAACTTTCATGAAACTTCCACATCATTCTAGATGAATCTAGAGACTTCCATGGATTGTTATAAAAAGAGTGCATCAAGGAGTGTTGGAGGTTGGTGAAAGAGAGCATTTTCAGAAGGGAGAGAAAGAGAGAGATTGCCATTAAAGAGCTTTCTTCAATTTCAAGCAACCTTGAATTTCATCCTCCACAAGTGTTCCCCTTCCAAACTCGTGCATACAGAATCATCTAGAGCAAGAGGAGAGCAAGATCCAAGCCTCACAAGGTCAAGATCCAAGAGATTCCTCATCATCCATCATATTTTGCTCAAGGTGCATCTTGCTTCCACTCGCTTAATTTAAGTAAATTCGTGTAGATTCATTAGCATAATCTTGATCTAGGATGTTAGGAGATTAGTTTAGATAACTTTGGGGCTGTTTAGAGACAATTTAGTGCAGGTGCTCGAATCTTGATTGGCATAGAACTCCATGATTAGGGCGTTAGAAGCTTAGGTATTTGGTTCAGAATTATCACCATTAGATGTAGAATAGATCCATATAGGTTTTAGTAAGAATTATGAGAAAAAGTTTCAGAGAATTTCATGGCTTCAAGAACTTGTTGCGCGCGGGTTTCACGGTAGAGTGAGTTTCAGCGTGAACCAATGGCATACATGTGTAGAGGAAGAGATTCTAAGCAGTTTTCATTCTTATAGCGTGTGATTTGGTTGAGTAGAGAGTGAGAACCGAAGGCTTGAAGTTCCACGCGTGGAGCTGCATGTTAATGGAGTCTTCAAACCCTAACTCATGGCCAAGGAAGAAGATGCGTGCTGGCCGTTGGATCTGAGCCAGGAACCTTGACCAAAATTTCAATCGTGCGGCTGGGTTTGAATTCAGAAAGACGGAGGGAATTGGAACGCATGAGGTGCTGCGTTTCACTTAATGCCCCTCATGGGCTTAAGTGGTTTTCGTTTTCGCACCCCAACTTAGCGAGGCCCAACCAAACACACTGTAAATCCTTCCTATTTGCACCCGGGTTCACTCTTTTCTTTTATTTTTTTTTAAAATGAATTTCTGATAATACCTGGGCTTAACGCGTATGCTACGCGCACCCCCACCCTGAAAGCCCAACTGGAATAACCCCAGCGCGTGTTGCTTAATGCACCTCCCAGTCCAATTTAATTCATTTTATTTCTTTTAATTTCTTTTTAATATTTCTCTATTTTGTAAAATTCATTAAAAATAGATAGAAAATGATTTTTAATTTCTTCTTTTTTCTATGAGTAGATTAAAATGAGTAGAAAATTATAAAAATAAAATTGAGATTTTATTTTTAGGTTTAATATTTTTATTAGATTTTCCAATTAAGTAGCTTTTTAATTGTTTCATTTTGATATTTGATTTTGTAGGAATTGTTTTAGTACTTTCCATTAATCTTTTTTACCCATTCTTTTTGGTGCAATTAGATGATTAGTCATACTTCCCCATAGGATTTTTTCTAGATTTTTTAGAATTGATCTTGGTTAGTTTAATTAGGGTTGACTTAGGATAGTCTAATTAGGGTTTAGAATTGTGCATAGGTGATGATTCCTTTCTTTGACTGAGTTTTATCTTGATTTTTAGGTAGAAACCTTTGTAGATGTTATGAGAAGGTGTTGAGGACCCTTATGAATATTTGTTAAATTTTTCCCCATTAGTTTAATATTTTTAGGTATTATCTGAAGATTGCCTGATAATGTGATTTGTTCAGTGGGTTATCTGTTCATCTGTGGGGTTCTTTCTGAGGAATTTGATGAAGGGCTTGGGTTGCCTTGAGGATATTGATGGAGAGCATCATGAGGGGAAGCTTGTAGATCAAGATGCAGAGACCCAGAGCTTGGCTGATGCCCTGTTGGTGAGGTTTGAGAGCCTGAAGTTTGAAGGAAGTTCATGGTACTTTCCTGAGGAAGGCACTATGAATGACTTTCATCCTTCCTTCTCACCTCTTTCTTAAGTATCCAATGATGTTGGAGCCAACTTGTGAGTTTAATTTCTCCTGAGGAGGAATGTAAACTGATCACTTGTTGTTGAGCCACATGGGATACAACTCCTAAGTGGAAGCCTCCTAGTACTTTCCTGAGGAAAGTCCTATGGGTCTATTCACTTAGTTCCTCTAGTTGATCTAGGATTTCTTAAGTATCCAATGATGTTGGAGCCAACTTGTGAGTTTAATTTCTCCTGAGGAGGAATGTAAACTGATCACATGTTGTTGAGCCACATGGGATACAACTCCTAAGTGGAAGCCTCCTAGTACTTTCCTGAGGAAAGTCCTATGGGTCTATTCACTTAGCTCCACTAGTTCATATAGGATTTTCTAAATATCCAGTGATGTTGGAGCCTGCTTGTGAGTTTAATCTCTCCTGAGGAGGGATGTAAACTGATCACAGTGGTTGAGCCACATAGGGTATGACTCCTGAGTATACACCTCCTGGTGTTCTCCTGAGGAAGACACTATGAGCTTGCTTGCTTAGCTCCCTTTCTTTGGTAAGCTTATTCTGAAGCTTGAAGACTGGGAATGATTTCTCCTGCCTAGGGTTCTGCTTGAGAGTTTTGCTTAGGTTTGTTTAGATCCTGTGATTAGGGTTAGGGTTAGGGAATAGATGATTCTTTCTCAAGCATGAGTGTTTTGTTTGCCTGATGGCACTTCCCTTTTTCTGTATATTGCTTGATAGCATGTTGTTTATTTTCAGTATGATTACTGTTATTCCATTCTGGCTTGAGGTTGAGATGAGCTTGTGGAGGCTGAAGCCCCGCACACATTTCCTCCCTCACTTGCATTGCATGCATTTTACTGTTTAAACTGATGTTTTTGTCTGTATTCTGTGTATCATTGACATGATCCCTTAGGACTCTCATTTCTTCTGACGAGGATTTGATGATAGACTTTTAGGTTGAAACCTATGCATGACAACATCTAGGAGCTCCCTGTTCAAACCTCAACCATAGGATGAATCCATGGCATGATAACAAATAGGACTTGATAGTCTCCCTCCTAGTTGAGCCACTTTTCTCGTAGTTTCCCGAACTACGTTTGCTCTGATCTTTCATACCAGATGAAAGTACGTAGGCATAGGATGCGACATCCTAGCGAGCAACCTTCCCCAACCTTTCCCCGTAGTTAGCCGAACTACGTTGACTCTGATTTCTCATTCTCTGATGGGAATACGTAGGCATAAAGCGCGACGCTTTGCCGAGTCATTTTTCTTTTCTTTTTCAGCCAGCCTTGATAGGTAGATAGATTAAAACCAACCCGTCCAAGTAAACAAACAAGCGAGGATCCCGTCGAGTACGATGGACGTGAGGGGTGCTAATACCTTCCCCTTGCGTAACCGACTCCCGAACCCAGACAATGGTTGCGATGACCTTGTCTTACCCTTATTCGTCAGGTTTTTCCGATCGTTTCCTTTCCCGCTCTGAGGGATAAATAACGAAAGGTGGCGACTCTTCTGTCATGCCGGCACCTTATTTTTCGCGCAAGCGACAGCTGGCGACTCTGCTGGGGACGCAAGCATCTAGGGACTTTTCCCATCCCTTATGCTGGGACCGTTTCCCATCCCCTACGCGAGTCAATCCTATCGTTTGTGTGTTTGCTTGTTGGGTTGCGTTTGTTTATCGCATCTTTGCTTCTCGCATTTTACTTCCCGCATTTTATTTCCCGCATTTTATTTCCAGTTTGATATGATTATCTGTGCTGCTGTGGGAGAGGGATGTTACTGTGAGTGAAAAGCCGAACCTGGGCTTTGAGTACACACCTAGATACAGTTGTGGAGAAGTAGTAGACGAACCTGTCTGTTGAACAGGCACAGTTCCCTACGAAAATCTGCGCTCAGACGAGATTCTTGCAGAGGTGCTCCTTTCCGGTCCTGAGGATCTGAGGGGAGTCCAGACGTGAGGATTGTCGACTCTGGGGACCGATCATTTGGAAGTCAGCTAAGAGAGGCCTCTTCATGACTTGACGATGCCACTCCTTCTGGGAATCGTATTGTCACTCATGAATGTCTGTGACGCTGACGACCACATAGGATGCCGTACCTTTGTCCGTGGATTAGGTCCATCATACCTGTGAGTGGGGTTGGGATATTGCAGGAAACTTTGACCTCCAGACCACCTGGTTTTCTTGACAGCGAATCAGTTATGTTGGGTTCTCAGTTGCAGATATGTTCTTGATAGAGCAAGGGTTTGATCAGAGGATCTTATCATCAGGTGTTTATTTGTTCTTGATAGAGCAGGTTCCGATCAGAGTATCGTTATCAGAGGTTTGTTCTGGATGGAGCAGATTTTTGAATGAGGTCTGAAGATCTCATCAGCGGTTGTTATTTGTTCTGGATGAAGCAGATTTTTGAGTGAGGTCTGAGGATCTCGTCAGCAGTTGTTATTTTGTTCTTGATAGGGCAGGTTTTGAGTGAGGTTTGAAGATCTCATCAGCAGCTGTGTATTTGTTCTTGAGAGGGCAGATTTGTGATTTGGGGTCTGAAGACTTCTCCAACAGATATTCCTTGATCTTGCATCCAGGGTTTTCATCATCAGGCCTTCGTTCTTGTCAGAGCAGAATTTTGATCTCGATCCTACCAGATGGTTATTCACAACAGATCAGATCAGTGGGTTTACACCGGGGTTTCCTTCTCAGCAGTGACTGTTGACATCGAATCTCCACAGCAGCCTTGGATATATTGTTGCATGCCTGCATTTTGCATTAGCTTGCATAATCATTCCATTAGCGTGTGTCTGTGAGGTTGCTGTCTCCATGATTGGGCCTAGATTCTTCTCCTTATTATTATCAGCAGATGCCAGGACCGGGGAAATCTCTCAAGCACACAGACACACGCATGCATTTGCATGAAGCATTCTTGCATGACATACATTCTGTTGCTTTTCCTAACCTTTAATCTTGACAGGTTTTTCAGGTACTCAGGTTACGAGCTGCTTTCAGGATTGATCAAAGATTCATCCACCGCTACTCGACTCGCGCCAATCAAACGAGAATCATGGACCAAGTACAATCAGATGTTCAGGAGCTTCGTGAAAGGATGGATCGTTTTATGGAGTTGATGCAAGTAGTTGCGAACGGGCAAGAGCAACTTCGTACTTTGGTTCAACCTCTCATCTCCAGGGTTGACAGCAATGGAATTCTTCACGGCGGGGCCGTACCCACTCCTCCTCCTCAAGTGGATACCCCTCAGAACGTTGTTCCTGCTGCCGGGGGCAACGGTAGTGCTAACGGCAATCTTATGAATAATCTCGGACTTAACGCGGCGGGCGCCGTCAATGGTGGTTTGGGAGCCAATGTTAATGTTGGTGCAGGAAATATGGTGGTGCCTCAACCGTGGCTGGAGGACCATCAGGACGACATTTTCTCTCAGAGAGGTGTAGAGGCTGAGTTAACTGCTGAAGCTAGACTCAGGTTCAAGGCACTGGAAGATAAAATGAGAGATATAGAAAATCAGAACACATTGGGCGTTGACATGTCCAAACTTGGGCTGATTGCTGACTTTAAAGTACCTCACAAGTTTAAGGTGCCTATCTTTGAGAAGTATAGAGGCACTACTTGTCCCCGTGTTCATCTCCGATCGTATTACAGGAAGATGTCTGCTTACTCTGATGATGAGAAGTTGCTGATGCACTTCTTTCAGGATAGTCTTTCTGGCCCATCGCTTGAATGGTATATGGGTTTGGAACCCGCTGCTGTGCGAACGTGGAAAGATCTCGCTGAAGCATTTGTTCTCCACTATCAGTATAATAGCGACTTGGCTCCCAACCGAGTTCAGCTTCAGAATCTCTCGCAGCGGAACAATGAAAGCTTCAAGGAGTACGCCCAGCGGTGGCGTGAATTGGCTGCTCGGGTTCAACCGCCGATGGTTGAGCGTGAGTTGGTACAGATGTTCGTGGCTACTCTTCCCGGAGTCTATTATGAGAAGTTGGTTAGTGGCATGTCCGGGACATTCTCGGCCCTCATCACTTTGGGCGAGCATGTTGAAAATGGTATAAAGATCGGCAAGATTCAAGGCGAATCATCCTCATCCGGAGGAGCCAGCAAGAAACCTTATACTGGCAAGCGTCGGGAGGGCGATGCCAGTGCTGTCTCTAATGCTAGGAGAAAGGGCAAGGGCCCTCAGTCTCAGATCGCTAGCATAAACATCCCAGCTGCTCCCCCGCAGCCGCAGCAGCAGCCTCAGCAACAGAATAACCCGGGATATAAGAAATATCAGCATCGGGGTCCCCTGGCAAACCGTCATTTGGAAACTCCTCCTATGTCGTATGCCCAGCTTCTGCAGACGTTGCTTCAGCTCCAACTGGTTCAGAAAAGGACGCTAGCTCCCTTGACAGGGGCACCACCACCCGGGTACGATGCTAATGCTACATGTGAATTTCATTCTGGGGCACCTGGCCATACAGTTGAGAACTGCAAAGCTTTTAAGCATAAGGTCCAGGACATGATTGACGCCAAGATAATAAATTTTTCTGACAACGTGCCCAACGTCACCAAGAATCCGATGCCTCATCACAGGGGGGGCGGAGTAAATGCTGTCATCACTGAAGAGAATTCAGACTTGCTGACTGATGTCAGAGATTTGAAAACGCCACTGAGTTTTGTTAAAGCTAAACTGCTGAAGAAAGGCTTCTTTCCCGGGTGTGGGGAATTTTGTATGGAATGTGCTGCACTTCCTGACGGGTGTGAGCAGTTGAGTGAAGGTATCCAGAGTCTGATGACCGAGGGTATTTTGCAGTTTAGTCGAAGCGTTGAGAATGCGTCGGGAGAAGTCGTGCTGAAGCAGGCGGACGAAGTTGCTACTATCACCATTCCTCGCCACCCTATCACCATTTCTGCACCTCGTCCTCCTACTATTACCATCACCAGGGCTGGACCAATCCCTTTCGAGAGTACCAATGCCGTGCCATGGCATTACGGCGCTGAAGTGTATTGTAATGGCCAGAAGGTAGAGATTGAGCCGCCCAGATCGACTGCGCAGAGTCTTGCTGAGGCCAGTGGTATCACCAGAAGTGGCAGAGTGTTCGCGCCGGCAGAAGGTGCGGCAGAGAAGGTAGTCAGGGCTGATGCTGCTGATAAGGGCAAAGGTAAAGCCGTTGAAGAGGTTCCTGCAGGGGCAGAAAAAGACTTGTTGGTTAAAGACGCCGAAGAGTTCATGCGGCTGATCAGGAAAAGTGACTACAAGATTGTAGATCATCTTCACCAAACTCCGTCAAAGATCTCAATTCTCAACCTGTTGCTGTGTTCTGAAGCACACCGCAACGCGTTGCTGAAAGTATTGAATGCTGCTTACGTGCCGCAGGAGATATCAGTTAACCAACTTGAGGAAGTGGTAGCCCATGTCAACGCTGGTAATGGGCTGGGTTTTACAGATTTGGAGCTGACGCCCAAGGGAAGAGATCACAACCATGCCTTGCACATCTCGATAGAGTGCAGGGGCACGATTATGTCACATGTCCTAGTAGATACGGGCTCCTCGCTGAACGTGCTTCCGAAGAAAGCACTAATGAAGTTGGATACCCGGGGACTGCTGTGCACGCCCAGTGATCTGGTCGTAAAGGCTTTTGACGGAACCAAACGCCACGTCTTTGGAGAATTGACCCTGCCAATTCAAGTCGGACCAGAGACGTTTAATGCAGTGTTCTATATTATGGATATCATGCCCGCCTACAGTTGCCTCTTAGGTCGGCCGTGGATTCATTCCGCTGGTGCCGTAACGTCTACGTTGCATCAGAAACTTAAATATGCTGTTGGGGGCAGCATAGTGACAGTTTGCGGAGAGGAAGACATCATGGTAAGCCACCTGTCGTCCTTCAAGTATGTCGAAATGGATGGCGAGATCCATGAGACTCTTTGCCAGGCGTTTGAGACCGTCAAGGTGAAGGAGGTAGCTCCCATTGTTGCAGAGAAGCAGGAGGTGAACCTCTCTTCGTTTAAGGAAGCTAGAGCAGTTGTCGAAGCTGGTTCTACCCCAGGCTGGGGGCACGTCTTGGATATACCATTCAAACAGGATAAGTTTGGATTGGGATATTCTCCTGAAGCTGAAGCTTCAACTTCTTCTGGTAGCTCATCTCGTGGAAAGGGGCCGATCCTATTCACCAAAGGAGGAGTAATATTCGAAAGTGTCAACGCAGCGTCGGAGGACAGCGGGGACAGTGACTGTGATCTCGATGCCTGGATTCAACCGAGCAAGCCAGGCGAGCGCCTTCACAACTGGACCACCAAGGAGATTATCGAGCTGACAAGTGAAGAGTAATGATTTGCTTTTTACAATCTTTTGTACAACCCTATGTCCTGCCCGGGGCATAGTGGTTTTACTGTCAGGGCCTTGTTGGATTATGTGTATACATTTTATCAATAAATAAAAAGGCGTTTTCTTCGTAATCAAATATTGTGTTCTCTGTTATTCATATTTTATGCTTGTTTTGAAAAACAGCAAAATGGCAACGAGGTTCGTGCTGACCTGCATATTCCTGCTTTAAACTTAACCCTTGTTATTGCAGGATCCACGTAACAGACGACATCGACTCTGGACCCTCTACGGCTCACTACGACTTTGATTGCCCGATCTATCAAGCCGAGGATGAGATTGATGAAGACGAAGACCTTCCGGAGGAATTGGCCCGCTTGTTGAAACAAGAGGAGAAGGTTATTCTGCCTCATGAAGAGGAGATTGAGATCATAAATCTGGGTTCTGAGGAGCTTATCAGGAATGTCAGAGTCGGGGCTGCGCTGCAGAGCGATGTCAAGCATAGACTGGTCGAGATGCTTCGAGAGTATAGTGACGTCTTTGCTTGGTCATATGAGGATATGCCTGGACTTGACACCGATATCGTGGTTCATCGCTTGCCGTTGCGAGAAGATTGCCCTCCAGTCAAGCAGAAGCTCAGGAGGACGAGACCAGACATGGCTGTGAAGATCAAAGAAGAAGTCCAGAAGCAGTTGGACGCAGGATTTTTAGCCGTTACCACCTACCCTCCGTGGGTCGCCAACATAGTGCCTGTACCGAAGAAGGACGGTAAGGTACGTATGTGCGTCGATTATCGGGACTTGAATAGGGCGAGCCCTAAGGATGATTTCCCGTTGCCTCATATCGATGTGTTGGTCGACAATACAGCCCAGTTTTCCGTGTTTTCATTCATGGATGGCTTCTCCGGTTACAATCAGATTAAGATGGCGCCGGAGGACATGGAGAAAACGACGTTTATTACCCCCTGGGGCACATTCTGCTATAAGGTAATGCCCTTCGGTCTGAAGAACGCAGGGGCCACTTACCAGCGAGCAATGGTAACTTTGTTTCATGATCTGATTCATCACGAGATTGAAGTCTATGTTGATGACATGATTGCAAAGTCCCAAACGGAGGAGGGGCATCTGGTCAATTTGCTGAAGCTGTTTGAAAGGCTTAGGAAGTTCAAGCTGAGGCTGAATCCTAACAAGTGCACTTTCGGAGTGCGATCCGGAAAGTTATTGGGGTTTATCGTTAGTGAACGAGGTATCGAAGTTGATCCTGCAAAAATAAAAGCTATCCAAGAAATGCCAGCGCCGAGAACAGAAAAAGAAGTTCGTGGTTTCTTGGGCCGAATAAACTACATTGCGAGGTTTATCTCCCAGCTCACGGCCACTTGTGAACCGATGTTCAAGTTGTTAAAGAAAAATCAGGCGATTACTTGGAATGAAGATTGCCAGAAGGCATTCGATAAGATAAAGCAGTATCTTCAAGAACCTCCAATCTTGATACCCCCAGTGGCTGGACGGCCATTAATCATGTACTTGACAGTTCTGGAGAACAGTATGGGGTGTGTTCTCGGTCAGCACGACGAGACGGGCAGGAAGGAGCATGCCATTTATTATTTGAGTAAAAAGTTCACTGAGTGTGAATCTCGATACTCGATGCTGGAGAAGACGTGTTGTGCACTAGCTTGGGCCGCCAAACGTCTACGACAGTATATGCTCAATCACACCACTGTGCTGATTTCGAAGATGGATCCGATCAAGTATGTCTTCGAGAAGCAGGCTCTTTCGGGCAGGATTGCCAGATGGCAAATGGTGTTAACAGAATATGATATTCAGTACGTCTCTCAGAAAGCCATCAAAGGGAGCGTATTGTCTGATTACCTTGCCGAACAGCCAATCGAAGACTATCAGCCGATGAAGTTCGAGTTCCCTGATGAGGACATTATGTTTCTCAAAACAAAGGATTGCGAAGAGCCATTGCCCGACGAGGGGCCGGATAGGAAGTCTCAGTGGAAGTTGATATTCGACGGAGCAGTCAATTCCTATGGCAGTGGTATCGGGGCTATCATCACAACTCCTCACGGATCCCACATCCCGTTTACTGCGAGACTGACGTTTCCAGTTACCAACAACGAAGCCGAGTACGAAGCATGTATTATGGGTCTAGAAGAGGCAATTGATTTGAGAATCAAGAATCTAGACATATACGGTGACTCAGCGCTTGTGATCAATCAGATCAAAGGGGAGTGGGAAACTCGTCAACCGAATCTAGTGCCGTACATGAATTATGCCAGGAGGCTGCTTCCGTTCTTCGACCGAGTAGAACTTCATCATGTACCACGGGCTGAAAATCAAATGGCTGATGCTTTAGCCACGTTGGCTTCTATGTATAAGGTCAATCTTTGGAATGAGGCTCCAAGCATTGTTCTTTCGCGTCTTGACAGACCAGCATATGTGTTCGCAATCGAGGATGCCACTGACGGCAAGCCATGGTTCCACGACATCCAGACCTTCCTTATGACTAAGGAGTATCCGGCGGGTGCGTCAACCCAGGATAAGAAGACTCTGAGGAGGCTATCTGGAAACTTTTATCTCAACCCTGATGGAGTGCTGTATAGAAGAAACCACGACCTCGTGCTACTCAGATGTGTAGATGAGAAAGAGGCCAGTAAGCTCATGGAGGAAGTCCATGAGGGCACATTTGGTACGCACGCCGGCGGGCATGCCATGACGAGGAAGATCCTGAGAGCAGGATATTACTGGTTGACTATGGAGTCGGATTGCTTCAGATTCGCGAGGAAATGTCATAAATGCCAGATTTATGCTGATAGAGTTCATGTGCCGCCGTGCCCCTTGAATGTCATGTCCTCCCCTTGGCCGTTCTCCATGTGGGGCATTGACATGATAGGCAAGGTCGAGCCCACCGCATCCAATGGTCATCGTTTTATTCTGGTAGCTATCGACTACTTCACCAAGTGGGTGGAGGCAGCCTCGTACGCTAATGTGACCAAGCAGGTGGTTGCTAAATTCATTAAGAGGGACATCATCTGTCGCTATGGAATTCCCGAGCGGATCATTACTGATAATGGTTCGAATTTGAATAACAAGATGATGAAGGAGCTGTGCCAGAGCTTCAAGATTGAACACCACAACTCATCCCCTTATCGGCCGAAGATGAATGGCGCTGTTGAGGCGGCCAACAAGAATATCAAGAAGATTGTTCAGAAGATGGTTGTGACGTATAAAGATTGGCACGAGATGCTGCCGTTTGCCTTGCACGGTTATCGTACCACGGTGCGTACGTCGACCGGGGCAACTCCTTTCTCCTTGGTGTACGGTATGGAAGCTGTCCTACCGCTAGAAGTGGAGATTCCCTCTTTGCGAGTTTTGGTTGATGTGAAACTTGATGAGGCAGAATGGGTGACGAATCGCCTGAACCAGCTCAGCCTGATGGACGAGAAGAGGTTAGCATCGATTGCATTTGGTCGCCTGTACCAAAGCCGAATGAAGAAAGCTTACGACAAGAAGGTGCGTCCTCGAAGCTTTCAGACGGGTGATCTCGTCCTGAAGAAGATTCTTCCACCACACTCCGATCACCGGGGCAAGTGGACTCCGAATTACGAAGGGCCGTATATCGTCAGCAAGGTCTTCTCGGGAGGAGCTTTGTTGTTATCCACGATGGACGGTGAAGATTTTGCATCCCCGGTGAACGCGGACGCAGTTAAAAAATACTTTGCTTGAAAGCGACCCGCTGGACAAAAAAAGAGAGTCCAGGCAAAAAAGGGGCATCCCGGCGAACCAAAAACAGAATAAAAGGTTCGGGCAAAAATTAGGGATATATTGAAAAAATGTACACCCGCGAAGTCGAAAACCTACACTGGGCGGCTTCGGCAAAAAGGGGTATCCCGGTGAACTGAAAACCCGAAAGGGCGGTTCACGCAAAAGTTAGGGATTTAAATAAGCAAATGACTGCGTTCCGCGTATGGACTTTCATTGTTTAGTGGTTCGGAAGACCTGAGGGCCGTTTATCTGAATCAATCTCTTCCAAAGCTGAAGCGTCGGAGAAGTATCGAAGTCGAGTGGGTCTTAGAGGGATCAACTCATGGTGTTCGTCTACGCCTCGATTGCCGACATTTGTATATACTGATGTATATTTATGTTTTCTCTTTTGCGCGGCTTCCTCATTTCAGGAGCTTGCCTCTGTTGTAAAACATTTTTGCCCATTCAGGGGTTCACCATCAATAAAATGCACATTATTCAGCAATTCTACTTGTCTGTTTTGCATTTATCTGTTTTGTTTGCGAATGATAACGCCGATGTGTTTTTTTGATAAAATGCGCATACATAAACCTGCGGGCCTAAGCCCATTGATTGTTGAAACAATTAATTAATTGAACGTTGTCGCGAGATAATAACCCCGATAGGCCCCTTTGAGGAGGGTATCTTGTCTGTTTGTTTGTGTCGTTGCAGGTATAGCACCCGTCAGAAGATGTGTCGTGCGTATCCCCGAAGCAGGATGAGTCCTCCTTCTTCAGCAGAGTTCAGTGATCTCTCCTCCGCGGAATCAGAATCAGATAGTGAGCATTGATATGTCTTCCCCAGGTAGAGATGATTCTCTTCCCCCAAGCAGACGCATCCTGAAGGAACGTCACCTCATCAGCTGAGTTAAGCGCCGAAGAATGATTGAGTACCGTAGCTCGTCTTTCCCCAGCACCGGGTCACAAGTGCAGAGTTCATAGAAGTGTTCGGGAGCTGAAGCTCGTGTTTCCCCAGTAAAGTCGCTGAAGCAGGATTTTCCCCCGCACCGGGTCACAAGTGCAGGTTTCGCAGGAAGCTAGTCGTATGCCGAAGTATGCAGTAACTGATAGTGCCAGACTGAAGTCTCCAGTGGAATTGAGATTCCTCACCAGAATCAGGATCTCTCCTGAAGACGGACGATTCCTTCTCCCCCAGTAGGGTGTTGGAGCAGCTGATGTTGTATTCCCCGGCAGAGTTGTACTCTCCCCCGAAGTCAGGTGATCCTTTCCTCCCCAGCGGAATAGAAATTCCCCATCAGGGTCGTATTCTTCAGTGAAGTAGAATGATTTCTCTCCCCGGCTGAGTCCGCAGAAAAGCAGAATCCTTGGAGGTTGATCAGATCATGATTAATTCTCCCCAGCAGAGCATGGAGCAGCCGATGCTGTATTTCCCCAGAGTCGTACTCTATCCAGTAAAGCAGAATGATTTCTCCCTCCTCAGCCGAGTCTGCAGATGTCCAAGGGATCCGAATCCTTGGAAGTGGGTCAGATCATGATTGGTTTTTCCCCAGTGGAGTGTTGAACAGCTGAAGTTGGTTCCCCCACAGAGTGGTCATCCCCAGAAGAGTAGCCGAGACGGCGCGTAGTTCATTCTCGCGATTGATATCAGCAGATCCAAGTTCTCGTAGAGCTTCATCCCCTGCCGCAGTCAGCTGAAGTTGTTTGCCCTGCAGCAGTCAACCGGAAGATCATTTCCCCAGGCAGAGCCTAATTGATGTTGGCGTGTTTACATTCTCCTCAGCAGGATGGGTCCTCTACCTGAGTGGTCCTTTCTCCTTGACAGGAGGATTTCCCCCTTCGGCATTTATTTTGCTGACGGGATCGTATCATTGTGCATGACTGCGTAGCATTCAACACTGCATAGCATTGTGCATGATTGCATGACACTTAGCATAAATACATATCATTCCCGCCGTGTGGGGCGTAGCGCTGAAGCATACGCATCATAAGCATGACCTAAGGCCATTATCATTCTTATTGTACAGATGTACTACCGAAAGACCGGTTGCTCAGGACGATTCTTGAAGTTCTCCCCAGCAAGGTTATTTTCTTAGATGATTCTGAAGACCCCGGTGATCCCCGCAGTCGCTCGCTCAAGATGATTTTTGAGATCCCCAGCGAAGTCTTCGGTTCGAGATGATTCTCAAATCCCTCAGCAGGGCCATTTGCTTAAGACGATTCTTAAGACCTCAGTACAGCTTCCCGAGTGGTTCGCCTAGTATGATACTTGAGTTCCCCAATAGCGCCTCCAGCAGGAGTTGCCTAGGAAGATTCCTGGAATTCCCAACAGAATGTTTGCTCCAGAAAGGTTATTAGTTCAAGACGATTCTTGAAGACGCCCGCTGGATCTGTTTGGTCAAGATGATTCTTGAAGACCAGAGCAGCGTGGTATGTCTGCTCCAACAACGATGTCTAATCTGAAGATGGATTTCGTAAGCGCCAGAGGGCGATACCAGAAGGTTCCTGTGAAGCCAGATTTCCGTGTGGATGAAGCAACGGGTGGCTGAAGATAAGGTTCCAAAGGTTGTAGATACAACAAAGTGATTCGTGTGAGTCTGAAGACCACGTCAGTTGTCCTGAGGTGATGATTGATTGCGATCAAGTGAATGATACGTCTTCTGATTGAAGTCGAAGATGTTTCTCCAGCTGAAGCGGAGTTTTGCCTGTAGGCAAAGTGTTTGAATCCCCGTGGAGTCATGAGTGGCTCAGGATACCATTTCTCTGACTAAAGTCACAGATTTCTTATGCTGAAGCAAAGGTGCCTGAAGGCAAGGTTATCCCCCAAGGTCGTGAAGGACCTAGGATTCATTATTCGGGCTGAAGGCCGAAGTATACCCCTGACTGAAGTCTCGGATGCTCTATAGCAGAGGTGGAGTTGACTGAAGGCAGATCCTTGTATCCTTGAAGGGCAAGAATCACTTTCTTCAAGTCGAAGGATACCTCCTGCAGAGTTGCCATCCTTGGAGGCCAAGGATGCTTATCTTCAGAAGTACTTGAAGATCTTTTCTAGCTGAAGCTGGAAGTGGCCAGGGGCCAGGGTTTCATCTATCTTCATAAGTACTTGAAGATCTTTTCTAGCTGAAGCTGGAAGTGGCCAGGGGCCAGGGTTTCATATATCTTTAATATTGAAGTTCTACAGCGGGCAGTGTGCAGCAGTATTTCGATGTTCGTCATGGTTCTGAGGGTGAACCCCAGATCAGAGTGTGCTCGGTTAAGTCTCTCATTCCCAGCGGAGTAGCTTCAAATACGCAAGTATACCTTTTGTTCCAGGGATGAACCCCAGGTCAGAGTTGTTCAGTGTTGTATTTTCTCCAGCGGCAACGCGGGGTATTTTGTTTAGATCCGACGGCGAGGTCAGATTATGTTTGTTTCCGGCAGCAAGGTTGGATGTTTGTTTGACGGCAATATCAGACTCCTTTAAATCCCCAACAGAGATGATGTTTGAACGACGGCGATGTCGAGTGTCTCTCAGATTATGTTTGTTTCCGGCAGCAAGGTTGGATGTTTGTTTGACGGCAATATCAGACTCCTTTAAATCCCCAACAGAGATGATGTTTGAACGACGGCAATGTCGAGTGTCTCTCAGATTATGTTTGTTTCCGGCGGCGATGTCAGATCAGTATTTCTCCAGCTAGTTGTTGAGCGGCTAGTGTTGCAGTATTCAAAGATTTGTTCCCCGCAGAGTACCGTGTGCTTATGCAGTTGGCAAATTTTCGGGTTTACCGATATTCAACCGTCTCGTACCTTGATTGGTTGAGAGCCGTTCGCTTCTCACCCAGTCAGGTCCAAGCCGTTTGAATAGGGGCAGCTGTTGCACCCCAAAATTTGACCAACATTTATTCATTCATGGAATGTTTGAAAGTTGATACCTTCATCAGAAAGTTCAAGAGATCCTCAGAGGAATTGGTTGAAACCAAAGTTGTGTGTCTCATAACTTGAGAGTTGTGGGTGTTTCTCAGATGATTCTGAGACTTTGAGAAAGAACTAGATGTTTTTAGAAAGCCTATGAGATGTCTTGATAGCCATCATGAAGCCCAGAGAGGTCATTGTGTAAGAGTTCAGAAGATTCAACCATGAATGGTAGAATTAGGGTTTTGACTGGGTCAACCCTAGGTCAACTGATGATTTGGAGAAGGTTGAGACTTAATCCAAGGGCCATGAGATCATGGAATGATGCATAGAGATTATATAAAGATGATTCCTAGACCAACTCATCATGATTGAAGGGTTTGAGAAGTTTTGAGTTAGGGTTTCTGAGGATTGTCAGTGGAAAAACCCTAATTTGATCCCTATCTTCCAGGCAGCTTTAGCACTAGATGTGATTGAGATCTCATCTTCCCCACAACATGAATGTTGTAGAGCTTGTTCTTAGCTTTAATTTGAGTGGTAGAAGTCCTTGATAGGATTTGCAGAGCTCAAGTTATGGTTTTGACAAATTACAGGTCAGTTGATGTGTGTGAATCTGGGTCCTTGAAAGTCACCCAACTTCCAGACAACTTTTGCCCTAGAAGGTTGATTCCTATGGTTTCTTGGTCAACATGAATGTTGAAGAGGATCTTCTTAGCTTTAATTTGAGTGGTAGAAGTCCTTGATTGGATTTGTGGAACTCAAGTTATGATTTGAGCAAGGCAGGGGTATTTTGGTCATTTGTCAGTTATAGGTCATTTTAGCCAATGCCTAAAACTCCTATTTCCAAGCCTCAAATGGAAAAACTCAAAACATGAAAGTTGCTCAAAATGTGATTTTAAGTCTAGAAAGAAGGTCACAAATTGTTGAAAAGGCTCATAGCACAAGATTCCATGATTGGTCAAAAATGAACTAAAAATGACTTATAACTTTGAAAAGTTGAAATTGAAAAGTGTTTTGGAAGATCTACAAATCCAAAATAGGTCATCCAATATATCATTTTGATTGGAAAAACCATTTTGAGAAGATTGGTTTAAGTAGAATTTTCATTTGAGGCTTAAAAAATGTGGTTCCTTTGGAAATTAGTTACTTGAAAAAGAAGGCAATGTTAAAAAACCCTACATAAGCAACAAATGCACTTGTTTTTCACTTATCCTCATTCAATAACTCATGTAAGGAGAATTTGAGACCAAAATAACAAGGCATGGCATATGAGATGAGATGACCATTATGGAATATCATGGAACTTTCATGAAACTTCCACATCATTCTAGATGAATCTAGAGACTTCCATGGATTGTTATAAAAAGAGTGCATCAAGGAGTGTTGGAGGTTGGTGAAAGAGAGCATTTTCAGAAGGGAGAGAAAGAGAGAGATTGCCATTAAAGAGCTTTCTTCAATTTCAAGCAACCTTGAATTTCATCCTCCACAAGTGTTCCCCTTCCAAACTCGTGCATACAGAATCATCTAGAGCAAGAGGAGAGCAAGATCCAAGCCTCACAAGGTCAAGATCCAAGAGATTCCTCATCATCCATCATATTTTGCTCAAGGTGCATCTTGCTTCCACTCGCTTAATTTAAGTAAATTCGTGTAGATTCATTAGCATAATCTTGATCTAGGATGTTAGGAGATTAGTTTAGATAACTTTGGGGCTGTTTAGAGACAATTTAGTGCAGGTGCTCGAATCTTGATTGGCATAGAACTCCATGATTAGGGCGTTAGAAGCTTAGGTATTTGGTTCAGAATTATCACCATTAGATGTAGAATAGATCCATATAGGTTTTAGTAAGAATTATGAGAAAAAGTTTCAGAGAATTTCATGGCTTCAAGAACTTGTTGCGCGCGGGTTTCACGGTAGAGTGAGTTTCAGCGTGAACCAATGGCATACATGTGTAGAGGAAGAGATTCTAAGCAGTTTTCATTCTTATAGCGTGTGATTTGGTTGAGTAGAGAGTGAGAACCGAAGGCTTGAAGTTCCACGCGTGGAGCTGCATGTTAATGGAGTCTTCAAACCCTAACTCATGGCCAAGGAAGAAGATGCGTGCTGGCCGTTGGATCTGAGCCAGGAACCTTGACCAAAATTTCAATCGTGCGGCTGGGTTTGAATTCAGAAAGACGGAGGGAATTGGAACGCATGAGGTGCTGCGTTTCACTTAATGCCCCTCATGGGCTTAAGTGGTTTTCGTTTTCGCACCCCAACTTAGCGAGGCCCAACCAAACACACTGTAAATCCTTCCTATTTGCACCCGGGTTCACTCTTTTCTTTTATTTTTTTTTAAAATGAATTTCTGATAATACCTGGGCTTAACGCGTATGCTACGCGCACCCCCACCCTGAAAGCCCAACTGGAATAACCCCAGCGCGTGTTGCTTAATGCACCTCCCAGTCCAATTTAATTCATTTTATTTCTTTTAATTTCTTTTTAATATTTCTCTATTTTGTAAAATTCATTAAAAATAGATAGAAAATGATTTTTAATTTCTTCTTTTTTCTATGAGTAGATTAAAATGAGTAGAAAATTATAAAAATAAAATTGAGATTTTATTTTTAGGTTTAATATTTTTATTAGATTTTCCAATTAAGTAGCTTTTTAATTGTTTCATTTTGATATTTGATTTTGTAGGAATTGTTTTAGTACTTTCCATTAATCTTTTTTACCCATTCTTTTTGGTGCAATTAGATGATTAGTCATACTTCCCCATAGGATTTTTTCTAGATTTTTTAGAATTGATCTTGGTTAGTTTAATTAGGGTTGACTTAGGATAGTCTAATTAGGGTTTAGAATTGTGCATAGGTGATGATTCCTTTCTTTGACTGAGTTTTATCTTGATTTTTAGGTAGAAACCTTTGTAGATGTTATGAGAAGGTGTTGAGGACCCTTATGAATATTTGTTAAATTTTTCCCCATTAGTTTAATATTTTTAGGTATTATCTGAAGATTGCCTGATAATGTGATTTGTTCAGTGGGTTATCTGTTCATCTGTGGGGTTCTTTCTGAGGAATTTGATGAAGGGCTTGGGTTGCCTTGAGGATATTGATGGAGAGCATCATGAGGGGAAGCTTGTAGATCAAGATGCAGAGACCCAGAGCTTGGCTGATGCCCTGTTGGTGAGGTTTGAGAGCCTGAAGTTTGAAGGAAGTTCATGGTACTTTCCTGAGGAAGGCACTATGAATGACTTTCATCCTTCCTTCTCACCTCTTTCTTAAGTATCCAATGATGTTGGAGCCAACTTGTGAGTTTAATTTCTCCTGAGGAGGAATGTAAACTGATCACTTGTTGTTGAGCCACATGGGATACAACTCCTAAGTGGAAGCCTCCTAGTACTTTCCTGAGGAAAGTCCTATGGGTCTATTCACTTAGTTCCTCTAGTTGATCTAGGATTTCTTAAGTATCCAATGATGTTGGAGCCAACTTGTGAGTTTAATTTCTCCTGAGGAGGAATGTAAACTGATCACATGTTGTTGAGCCACATGGGATACAACTCCTAAGTGGAAGCCTCCTAGTACTTTCCTGAGGAAAGTCCTATGGGTCTATTCACTTAGCTCCACTAGTTCATATAGGATTTTCTAAATATCCAGTGATGTTGGAGCCTGCTTGTGAGTTTAATCTCTCCTGAGGAGGGATGTAAACTGATCACAGTGGTTGAGCCACATAGGGTATGACTCCTGAGTATACACCTCCTGGTGTTCTCCTGAGGAAGACACTATGAGCTTGCTTGCTTAGCTCCCTTTCTTTGGTAAGCTTATTCTGAAGCTTGAAGACTGGGAATGATTTCTCCTGCCTAGGGTTCTGCTTGAGAGTTTTGCTTAGGTTTGTTTAGATCCTGTGATTAGGGTTAGGGTTAGGGAATAGATGATTCTTTCTCAAGCATGAGTGTTTTGTTTGCCTGATGGCACTTCCCTTTTTCTGTATATTGCTTGATAGCATGTTGTTTATTTTCAGTATGATTACTGTTATTCCATTCTGGCTTGAGGTTGAGATGAGCTTGTGGAGGCTGAAGCCCCGCACACATTTCCTCCCTCACTTGCATTGCATGCATTTTACTGTTTAAACTGATGTTTTTGTCTGTATTCTGTGTATCATTGACATGATCCCTTAGGACTCTCATTTCTTCTGACGAGGATTTGATGATAGACTTTTAGGTTGAAACCTATGCATGACAACATCTAGGAGCTCCCTGTTCAAACCTCAACCATAGGATGAATCCATGGCATGATAACAAATAGGACTTGATAGTCTCCCTCCTAGTTGAGCCACTTTTCTCGTAGTTTCCCGAACTACGTTTGCTCTGATCTTTCATACCAGATGAAAGTACGTAGGCATAGGATGCGACATCCTAGCGAGCAACCTTCCCCAACCTTTCCCCGTAGTTAGCCGAACTACGTTGACTCTGATTTCTCATTCTCTGATGGGAATACGTAGGCATAAAGCGCGACGCTTTGCCGAGTCATTTTTCTTTTCTTTTTCAGCCAGCCTTGATAGGTAGATAGATTAAAACCAACCCGTCCAAGTAAACAAACAAGCGAGGATCCCGTCGAGTACGATGGACGTGAGGGGTGCTAATACCTTCCCCTTGCGTAACCGACTCCCGAACCCAGACAATGGTTGCGATGACCTTGTCTTACCCTTATTCGTCAGGTTTTTCCGATCGTTTCCTTTCCCGCTCTGAGGGATAAATAACGAAAGGTGGCGACTCTTCTGTCATGCCGGCACCTTATTTTTCGCGCAAGCGACAACAAGGCATAAAAGCAACCATGCGTCATTCATTCTCACCTGCGCCTGGCTGGCCTGGTGGTTCTTGTTGCTGCCTGCAAATAAGAGGTCTTGGGATCAAATCCCATCAGGTTCCTTTTCTTCCTTTTTTTTATTTTCTTGTTTTCCATTTAATTTAATTAATTTAAATGTTATTATTTTCTATATCATAATATGTATATATAATATATAATCTAATTGCTCTTAAAATAATTTTCTAAAAAAAAAAAATATAAAACTCTTGTTTTTTTTTTATTTAAAATTTTATTTGTATAGTTTATATTAATTAAAATAATGTTATGTGATTATTAAAAATAAATTTTTGTATATATAAACCCTAATTCTTACAAACCCTAAAAATTATTTTCTAAAAAAAAATAAAACCTAATTTTAATCTTCTATATAATCCTATGTATATATTTATTATAATTCTTGTAAATAAAATTAAACCTTATAAATACTTAATGTAAAATTTTGTGAATGTGATTATTGATTATTTAAAATTTATTTTCATCATAATGTGTAAATATTTTTCTTAATAATTGTTAATATATAATTAGAGATAATTAAATTTTGTAAATGATTAAGAAATTTATAATTATGTTATATTTAGAACTTTATATTATAGTAATTATTTAATCATTTATGTTTCTAAATAAAAATCAAATTTTATGTTTAATCACGTTATTAATTAATTATTATTGCTAATCATATGTTGTTGCTTATTATTATTTTGAAATTTCTATCTTATTATTTTTCTAACTTTGTCTATTTTTCTAATTATTATTGTTTCAACTAATTATTTTCACTAACTTTATATTTCTACTAACCTTATTTAATTTTTCTTATTATTTACTAACCCCAATATTTTATTTGCTTATTTGTTATTTTTTATTTATTATAATTTTGTAATTGCCTCTTGGATGTAAATTGTAATTATTTAATTATTATTATCATTATGGTTAGTAATTAGGGAGTGCTAATATGTATGATATTTAAAAAAAATAAATTAGATCATTTTAATATAAGATAATTAAATTAAACATTTCACACACGTAAGTCGATTTTAATCGCCGTCTCACTTCCTAAGGATATCCCTCAAGTTGCCTATGAATATTGGTTAAGTGGGGTGTATAAAGCAAGTCCCTCAAAAAGAAAATCATCAAAGTCCCTTATGGTTGCCTTTACGAATCGAGTCCCTTTCGAAAAATGATGATAGTCCCTCCAGTGTGCTTATTACACCCCACAATGGCCTTCAAAAATCCAATTGTCCCTCACATGTCCCTTAACATCCAAAGTAAGGACTACCTACTCCATTATAGTAGGGATAGTCTTACTAAGGAAAGGATAAAGAATAAGAAAGACCTTAAAACATTAGGGTAGGCTACTCCTAGATACTTGCTCACTTCAAAACTTTTTCACACTTAAACCAATTTCCAACAAAATTTTCAAACAAGTTTTTTTCACATCCATACACGGATTATTATTAAACTATTCTGAAATTTTTTGCTATTCACACACTACACTTTCAAAACAATTCAAAAGTGAGCTTAAGTACCTAAGAGCCCATGGATAACCATGGATGAAAAGGGTGCTAACACCTTCCCTTTTCATAACCTACCCCCCGGACCCAAAATATTCTCTAAGGTATTTCCTGTTCTTTTATAACCTTTCCTTATGGATAAAATAAAAGTCGGTGGCGACTCTTGCTATCCGCAACATTGTTTAAAGTCAGTTCTCCCACCGTGTTACAGAACTGGCGACTCTGCTGGGGATCTATTTAAGAGGGGTACCCTTAGGAATTAAGATCACTTTAAATTGTTTGCCTTGTTTGCTTTATTATTATATTGTTGGGGTGCTCTTATGTGTGAAAGGTCCTAACCCGGATCTAGTGTACCTTAGGTAAATGGAAATAGACCAAGGAAACTGTACGACGTATATCGATACGGTTGATCTGGTGGCCATAGTTAGTGCGACTTCTTGGTTGGTGCTTATATTCCTTAAGTCAAGTTGAGGATAATATTGAGGCTGCCATATGTTGTCAATGCACTAACTGACTTTTAGAACCCTAGTTAACTCATCTTGACCTTTAGAAAGTAGTGAGGTAACCGGCTTTGGTGCAGACTGAAGTTGGTTGACACTCGATACTACGCTCATTGAGATCTTAAACTTGGAGGGTTTTGGTTGGCAAGTAAGTTGCCTTCTGAACAACCACCCTTGTGAAGGATCAATGATATTGAGATCCCTTAGAACCTGGTTACTTTTGTAGGACAGGATGAACCATCTAACTTCAGGGGAGGGTACTTGCCTTTGAACCTCATGCAAGCCTTTAAACCTAGGGCTATGGTATGACTTGTTTGTGTGTGCCACATGTTTGTGATTGAGCATGACATCATGACATCATCATGCATCATAAGCATATCATTTTCCCTAACCATTTCAAGGACCAAAGGATTTATCTTTGTTCTTTGTTGCAGGTCATGGCTTCTGCTCGTAGAAACACCATCAGGATCAACTTTGTAGGGATACCTGCTAAGCTCAAGGAGTTGGTTTCCCTAGTGCCTGATCATTCCCAGTTCAACAAGAGACATGGTCACTTATTGGATCTAGTTACTTCAGGGTTCAGTGAAGACATGATGAGTGTGCTGTTTCAGTTCTTTGACCCTAAGCACCATTGCTTTACATTTCCTGATTATCAGCTGGTTCCAACCATGGAGGAGTTCTCTAAACTTCTGGGTATACCTGTTCTTGATCAGAAGCCATTCACAGGCTTAGAGAAGGAGCTTAAACCAGAAGTTATTGCTGCAGCTCTACATCTGAAGAAGTCTGACATTGTTCTAGAGACGAGAAGTGGAGTTAAAGGTATTCTTGCCAAGGTATTAGTGGATAAAGCTCAAATGTTCTTGAAGGCTATGAGCTACGATGCTTTTGAGGAGATCTTAGCCTTATTGATTTATGGCTTAGTGTTGTTCCCCAATCCTGATCAGTTCATAGACGTTCATGCCATCAACATATTCCTGAGTCACAATCCAGTGCCTACCTTACTTGGAGACATCCTACATTCTCTTCACACCCGTACTACAAGGGCAAGAGGAACTTTGATGTGCTGCATACCTTTACTTTCTAGGTGGTTTATTTCTCACCTTCCTCGCTCAGTAATGAAGAATGAGCAAGGGTTCAGATGGTCCAAGAGGATCATGTCACTTTCTCACTCAGACATCCATTGGTGCTCCAGATCTATGGAGAATGTCACCATCATTGACCGTTGTGGGGAGTTCCCTAATGTGCCACTTCTAGGCATAAGAGGAGGCATCACCTACAACCCATCTCTAGCTTTACGACAGTTTGGTTACGCCCGGAGCGATGGTCCACATGACATGTTGATTCAGGGCATTGTGTTTGACTACGACAACGATCTTCAGGGTTACCGTCAGAGATTCATACGAGCTTGGGGAAAGGTAAACAGGATTGACAGCAAGACGCTGGAGCCTAAATACACCATTCCTATGGAGGCTTATCTCAGATGGGTACGATTTCGTGCTCAGACACTCATGATGCCATATCCTGCCATCCTACCAGTTACCATGGAACCTGTTGCTGAAGGAGACACAGCTTATACCATCCTTCACCCAGACATGCCTACTGATATGGAAGACTTGCAGAGATCATGGATCCGACTGAAAGAGCAAAGGGATACTTTCGAGGCTCATTACAAAGCAAGCCAAGCAAGGATCCTAGAGCTAACAAAGCTACTTCATGAGGAACGAAACCTCAACTCATACCTCAACACAAAGAGGAAACGTCCATGGGAGACTTAAAACCCCATCTTTTGTACTTATTTCGTTTTCATTTTTTGTAAGCCTAAAAGGCAAAACAAGTTATTACTAATAAAAAGTTACTTTCTTGTTTGTTTAAGCAAATTTAAATCCTGCGGTCCTTGAAAACATTGCATATGCATTCCCATATCATTGCATCACAGGTTTATAATTGTGCACAGGTTTCTCATCTTCTCGCTGTTTATGTCAGCGATGGCTCTTGAACAATCAGTTAAGGATCTCCAGGCACAGAATGCACAGTTCCAAGAGCTGATCCTGAACCTATCCAAGGGGCAGGATGAATTGAAGGCACTGCTGGCCAAGAAGACGAAGAAGACTAGAAGGTCTACTGGGTTGCTCAACATGGGAAGAAGGTTCAAAGGTCCTGTCAAGACCAAGGAAGAGGTTGAAGACTATGAATCTGAGGAATCTGAGAAAGAGAGAGGCAGTCTCCACAACACTATGGGGGACTCTGATTCTGAGGCTAACTACTACCATGAGCCTAACGAAGACAAATTCAAGATGCTGGTGGATAGAATGGATGCTATGGAATTACAGCAATCATCTGGGCTGGATTTTGAGGATTTGAGCTTGATATCTGGGGTGGTCATACCCATTGGGTTCAAAGTTCCTACATTTGTTGTCTATGATGGGGTCTCTTGTCCCAAATTACATCTGAGGTCTTATGTCAGAAGAATTCAACCCCACACTGCTGATAAAAAGTTGTGGATCCATTTCTTTCAAGAGAGTTTATCTGGAGCTCAGCTAGAGTGGTATTATCAGTTGGAGAGTGTCAACATCAGAGATTGGAATGACCTTGCTGAAGCTTTCTACAAGCAGTATCAATACAATGCTGACTTAGCCCCCACTCGCATGCAGCTTCAAAGCATGTCTATGGGTGCTAAAGAAAGCTTTAAGGAGTATGCTCAGAAGTGGAGAGACTTAGCTGGAAGAGTTCAACCCCCTTTGACTGATAGGGAGTTGGTTGATATGTTCATGTGTACGCTGAATGGTCCGTTTTACAGTCATCTCATTGAAAGCTCATCATCTGGCTTCACTGAGTTGATCATGACAGGAGAGCGAGTAGAGAATGGTATCAAGAGTGGTAAGATCCAAGTGGGCACTTCTTCATCAGGTGCTGCAAAGAAGCCTCCCACTGGGAAGAAAGAATCTAATGCTGTGTATGGTCAGCCTGATCGTAACAGAAGGCATCAGTCTGTTAGTGCAGTTCATATTTCAAATCCAACTCCTGCAACAACAGAGCAGCCTCAAGGCAACCAACAGAGGGCTAGAAGACAGTTCACGAAGATCAACATGTCAATGGCTCAGGCATTGCAACACTTGTTGAAGGCTGAACTTATTACCCTGAGGGAGGCTCCTCAGAATCCCAATGTTACCTCTCCCAAGTACAATCCCAATGCACGATGTGCATATCATTCAAACTGTCCAGGACATGATACTAATAACTGCTGGGTCTTGAAGAACAAAATTCAGGATATGATTGATGCTGGAGAAATTGAGTTTGATCCACCAGGTACTCCAAATGTGATTACAGCTCCAATGCCAAATCACGAGAAGACTGTCAACGCCATTGATGAAGATATTGATGAAGATCTGCATGTCTATTCAGTTATGGAGTTGAGCACACCATTGTCTGTTATCAAAAAGAGGTTAGTACAAGATGGGATCTTTCCAGGTTGTCATGAAGATTGTCTATATTGTACCTATAAGCCGGATAGTTGCTTCATTTTGAGAGATAGGATTCAACGTCTCATGGATAAATATACTATAGTGTTTGAAAGAAGACCAGCATCTGTAGAAAGTATGGTGGATCATCTGACTCAGGGTAAGAAGATTGAAGAGGTTGACATGGTTGACAAAGTACCACTAAGAATCACTTCAAAGGGTCCCATTAAAATCACTCATCAGGGCCCAATCAAGATTACTGCTGAAGGTCCTGTGAAAGTTGTCGCTGAAGCCAGAGTAGCTCCTCTGATCATTACCACTCCTGGTCCTATTTCTTATACATCTGACAAAGCTGTGCCTTGGCACTATGGGTCTGATGTTTACATCCATGGTGTCAAGCAGGAGCCTTTACCTGATATGCCTGTTGACATTGATAATATTGCTGAATCTAGCAAGATCACTCGTAGTGGAAGAGTCTTCTCTCCTCCAGTTGCTTCTAAGAGTGCAGTTACTCCTGCTGTTACTTCCACCACTGATGCTCGGGGCAAGGGTCCTGTTATTGAGCCTGTATCTACTGATGTGCCAGCTGCTGATGACCTCTCTAAGCAGATGGAAGAAGTATTGAAAATCATTCGCAAGAGTGATTATGATATTGTTGATCAGCTGGGGCATACTCCCTCAAAGATTTCTATGCTCTCCCTGTTATTATGTTCTGAGGCTCATGCCAAGTCATTGATCAAGTTTCTAAAGATGGCTCATGTACCCAGTGCAATTTCTGTGGACCAGTTTGAGAATTGTGTTGCTCACCTGACCTATGACAACGGGTTAGGATTTTCTGATGCTGACTTGACCCCTGCCAAGAGGGATCATAACAGGGCCTTGCATATTTCAATTGAATGCAGGGGCACTACCCTGTCTCATGTGCTGATAGACAATGGTTCCTCTCTGAATGTGTTGCCTAAGGAAGTCCTGAACAAGCTGAGTCCTGAAGATACGGTATTGAAGCCCAGTAATATTGTGGTAAAGGCTTTTGATGGTTCTAGAAGAGTAGTGCATGGGGAAATTGATCTTCCAATCAAGGTTGGCTCTCAGGTGTTCACTGCTACATTCTATGTGATGGATATTCGTCCTTCGTACTCATGTCTGCTTGGTCGTCCCTGGATCCATGGGGCAGGTGCTGTGACCTCCACATTACATCAAAAATTGAGATATCCGGTGAATGGAAAAGTTGTTACTGTCTTTGGAGAGGAAGAATACTTTGTCAGCCATGTAAACACTTTCAAGTATCTGGAAGTAGAAGGTGAATACATTGAAACTCCATGTCAGTCATTTGAAGTGGTTCCCTGGGCTGTTAAGGATTGTGTGACTCCTCCTGCTGTGAAGAAGGTTCCTGTGGTCATCAGAAACCCTCCAACAATGGCAATGGCCTCCCTCAATGATGCAAAAGCTGTGGTGGAAGAAGGTGGTTGTACTATTTGGGGTCAGCTTCCTGATATTCCATACAAGTCTGACAAGTTTGGTTTGGGTTTCACTGCAGAGTCCCAGAAGGCTGTCCGTCGTGCCCGTGCTGTTCGTATCACCAATCAAGAGGTTATCAATGTTGTGGGAGATCAAGATGAAGACTACAACTTGGAGGCATGGATTTTTCCTACTGTGGGTGATGGACTCAATAATTGGACAGCTGAAGATGTTATCCCTATCTCCTTTAGTCAGGAGTAAATACTATTACTGTGTTATGTTTTTAAGTTTATAATTTCTGGAACAATTAAAACTTTCAAGCCATGTGCCTTACCCGGGGCACAATGGTGTGCTTGTTACGGGTTGTCATTTCATTTGCATACTGCATTCAATAAAATCAGTGGACGTTTCGTTTTCGTAAATATTGTGTTCCTTGTCTTTCTTTTTCTTTTATTTTTGCTTTATCAGCTATGTGTTCTTACACACACCCACGTCACTAAAATGCAGATCCTCATCCACTCTGGATCCAGTTGATAACAGTTCTACTATTGCCAATTACAATTTCGAGAATCCGATCTATCAAACTGAAGACGGAAACGAGGACGATTGTGAAATACCTGTAGAGCTTGCTAGGTTGTTACAACAAGAAGAGAAAGCTATACAACCACATGAAGAGCCAGTCGAAGTTGTGAATCTGGGAACTGAAGAAAACAGAAAAGAGGTCAAGATAGGGGCTGATTTAGAGGACAGTGTCAAGAGCAGGTTGATTCAGATGCTACGTGACTATGTGGAGATCTTTGCTTGGTCTTATGAAGATATGCCAGGGTTGGATACAGACATTGTGGTTCACCGTTTGCCAGTGAAAGAAGATTGTCGTCCAAAGAAGCAGAAGGTTCGTCGTATGCGTCCTGAAATGTCAGAAAAGATCAAAGCAGAGGTAATGAAACAGTTCAATGCAGGGTTCTTGGCCGTAACTTCTTATCCTCAGTGGGTTGCAAATGTGGTACCAGTCCCTAAGAAAGATGGTAAGGTACGTATGTGTGTAGACTACAGAGATCTGAACAAGGCTAGCCCTAAAGATGACTTTCCACTTCCTCATATTGATATTCTGGTAGACAACACTGCTCAGCATAAGGTATTCTCTTTTATGGATGGTTTCTCTGGTTACAATCAAATCAAGATGGCACCTGAAGATATGGAGAAGACTACATTTGTGACACAGTGGGGCACCTTTTGCTATAAGGTAATGCCATTTGGTTTGAAGAATGCAGGGGCAACATATCAGCGTGCTATGGTGGCTTTGTTTCATGATATGATTCATCATGAGATAGAGGTATATGTGGATGATATGATAGCCAGGTCTCAGAATGAAGAACAACATCTTGATCATCTGCACAAGTTGTTTGAGAGGTTGAAGAAATACAGGTTGAGATTAAATCCAAACAAGTGTACTTTTGGAGTTAGATCTGGAAAGCTCCTGGGTTTCATTGTCAGTGGAAAAGGTATTGAAGTGGATCCTGCAAAAGTGAAAGCTATACGAGAGATGCCAGCTCCCCGTACTGAGAAGGAGGTTAGAGGTTTCTTGGGACGATTGAACTACATTGCAAGATTTATTTCCCAATTAACTACCATCTGTGAGCCAATCTTCAAGTTGTTGAAGAAAGATCAGGTGATGGAATGGAATGATGAGTGCCAGACTGCCTTTGATGAAATCAAGAGATATTTGCTAGAACCTCCAATTTTAATGCCACCAGTTGATGGAAGACCCTTGATTATGTATTTAACAGTATTAGACAACTCAATGGGGTGTGTATTGGGGCAACATGACGAGTCTGGTCGAAAAGAGCAGGCAATATACTACCTTAGCAAAAAGTTTACCGACTGTGAAACAAGATACTCACTGCTCGAGAAAACTTGCTGCGCTTTGGCATGGGCTGCTCGCCGACTAAGACAGTATATGTTGACCCATACTACCTTGTTGATTTCGAAGATGGATCCAATCAAGTACATATTTGAGAAACCTGCTCTCTCCGGAAGAATTGCAAGATGGCAAATGATCTTGACGGAATATGATATACAGTATACTACTCAGAAGGCCATTAAGGGGAGTGTTGTTGCTGATCATTTGGCTCATCAAGCAGTAGATGATTACCAGTCAATGAATTTTGAGTTCCCTGATGAAGACATTATGTCTGTTACCAAAGAACCTGGACAGTATGACGGACCTGAACAAGGATCCCGATGGACTATGGTTTTTGATGGTGCCTCCAATGCACATGGTAATGGTGTTGGTGTTGTGATTAGTTCCCCTGAAGGTTGTCATACCCCGATTACTGCCAGACTTTGTTTCTATTGTACCAATAACATGGTTGAGTATGAGGCATGTATCATGGGTATGCAAGTTGCTATTGATATGAAGATTCAGTTCCTTGAGGTGTATGGAGATTCAGCTCTGGTAGTAAGTCAGATTAAAGGAGATTGGGATACAAAGCATGATAATCTCATTCCTTACAGAGAACATGTGTTGTCTTTGATCCCACATTTCAAAGAGATTACTTTTGGACATATTCCGCGAAGAGAGAATCAGTTGGCAGACGCATTGGCCACCATGGCATCTATGTTTGAGATCAGCTGGGATGATGAAGCTCCCAAGATTACCATTGATAGATTTGAGAAGCCTGCATACTGCAATGAGATTGACACTGAAGGGGCAGAGGAGAAGCCTTGGTTCTATGAAGTGAAAAACTATCTTGAAGCTCAGGAGTTCCCTGAAGGGGCATCTGTCAAAGATAGGAAGTTCCTGAGAAGGTTTTCTGCTAAGTTCTTTCTGAGTAATGGCATTCTGTATAAGCGTAATCATGATTCAACTATGCTTCGTTGTGTGGATAAGAAGGAAGCTACAGAAATTATGGAAGAGATGCATGATGGGACCTTTGGCACTCATTCTAGTGGTCATACCATGGCAAAGAAGATTTTGAGAGCAGGTTACTATTGGTCTACCATGGAAGTTGATTGCTATCAACACTCCAGAACATGTCACAAATGTCAAATCTATGCTGATAAAGTACATGTACCTCCATCTCCATTGAATGTGTTGACTGCTCCTTGGCCCTTTGCCATGTGGGGCATTGATATGATTGGTGAGATCAAGCCTACTGCTTCTAATGGGCATCGTTTCATCCTGGTTGCTATTGATTACTTCACGAAGTGGGTAGAGGCAGCTTCATTTGCATCTATGACTAAGAATGTTGTGGCTCGGTTCATTAAGAATAATCTCATATGTAGGTATGGTATCCCTGAAAGGATTATCACTGACAATGGCTCTAATCTGAACAACACTATGATTACTGATCTCTGTACGCAGTTCAAGATTAAGCATCACAACTCTTCTCCGTATCGTCCAAAGATGAATGGGGCAGTTGAAGCTGCTAATAAGAACATTAAGAAGATTGTACAAAAGATGACTGTTACTTACAAGGATTGGCACGAGATGTTACCATTTGCTCTGCATGGCTATCGTACTACAATACGTACTTCAACAGGGGCAACCCCATTCTCCTTAGTCTATGGTATGGAAGCAGTTCTGCCTATCGAAGTTCAGATCCCCTCCTTGAGAATTATGAGGGATGCAGGCTTGGATGAAGATGAGTGGATTCAGACTCGACTTGACCAGATAAATTTGATTGATGAGAAAAGGTTAGCAGCAGTTTGTCATGGCCAGATGTACCAGAAACGGATGATCAAAGCTTTTAACAAGAAGGTTAAGCCAAAGGTATATCAGGCTGGTGACTTGGTAATCAAGCGTATCATATTACCACAGGGTGATCCTAGGGGCAAGTGGACTCCAACATATGAGGGACCATTTGTAGTCAAGACAGTGTTCTCAGGAGGTGCCATGATACTGACTACAATGGATGGTGAAGACTTCCCACAACCTGTAAACGCAGACATAGTTAAAAAATACTACGCATAAAAAGAGACCCGCTAGGTTGACAGGCCTAGGCAAAAATAAGGGCATCCCGGCAAACCAAAAGGGTTTGGGCAAAAATTAGGGATATATATATAAAAAGATGTACACCCGGCAAGTCGAAAACCTGAAAAGGCGGCTTGGGCAAAAAAGGGTATCCCGGTGGATTGAAAACCTGAAAGGGCAATCCAGGCAAAAGTTAGGGATTAAAGCGTATGACTATGTCTCGTTTGGATCACTCATGAAACTGCAACCAGTTGTACTACTTACTCAAGCTCAAACAGATGAAGCTCAATCCTATCGTTTCCGTCTCAACAGCAAGAAGATGAGATACTTGAGTGGCAATAGTAGAATTGAAACTCAATAGGATTATTTCCCACATAGCTGATTCTTTTTGTAAAACTTCATGACAAAATTCTCTTACTATGGTTTATGTCTCCTTGTACAAACTTACCCGTGTATGGGTCACTTTTGATATAAATAAACTCCATCTTTTGAATCCAGATTTACTTTTACCCTATTTACATAAGCGAAACGTCCATTGGTTGTGTTTGAATGTATGTATGCCTTTGAATATGATTGATGTTTACCAGAAATGCATGTATGCTTTTAATATGATTGATGTTTACCAGAAATGCATGAAAATGCAGTAATAGTATTTACTAAGGACGAACGAGGGAAGGATTTCAACGAAGCTTCGCCGGTTCATCTTTACAAGACAGTTACAAACCATCAGTAGGACTAATCCATTTTCACAAAGTCTAATCTCCCCTGGAATTTATATCCATCTCTTTTATCCTCATACGGATATACGGGAAATTACTTTCCAATAAGGGCACGATGAACGAAGACGGGATGTTATACTTATCCTACTATCAAACGAAAACGAAGGTTATCTATACCCTACTATCCCCAACAACGGGAGGTTATCTATACCTTGTTATCCCCAGCAGACGGAGGGTTATATATTCTTCAACAACGAATCGGGATTTATTTTCCTTGGCCAGCAGTTGTTATACAAGGATATCTAGACACTTCCAGCAGTGTCATATCATACATACATCATTTACATCATACCATAACATATATGTCTATAGTACATTACCTAAGTGCATCATGTCATACATGCATACATAAAGCATAAACTAATGTTGATATACAGAATGCTACCTTGTTTTCAGGTTAATTATCCAACAAACAAGCTTATGATCTTTGGGACTGCTTTATTGTAACCTCAGGGTTACTTTATCCTCCTGATGAGCTTCTTATTACTTTGGGACTGCTTTATTGTAACCTCAGGGTTATTTTATCCTCCTGATAGCCTCTCATGACTTCAAGACTGCTTTAGAGCTACTGATTGCTCTATCCTCCTGAAATCGTTACTTCAAGACTGCTTTAGAGCTATTGATTGCTCTATCCTCCTGAAGCCATCTAATTATTTCAAGACTGCTTTAGAGTTATCCATTGCTCTATCCTCCTGAAATTACATTATTATTTCAAGACTGCTTTAGAGCTATCCATTGCTCTATCCTCCTGAAATCATTACTTCAAGACTGCTTTAGAGCTATTGATTGCTCTATCCTCCTGAAGACATATCACATTATTATTTCAAGACTGCTTTAGAGCCATTCATTGTTCTATCCTCCTGAAATCATATCATTGCTTCAAGACTGCTTTAGGGTTATCACTATTGATTGCTCTATCCTCATGAAGACATGCTGCTACATCATTATTATTCCAGACTCCTGACAGCTTTCATCATACACCCATATTTTGAACTGCTCCCCCCCTAGTGGCATCTTTAAGCCCACTCAATCATATTCAACTAGCCATCTGTACCACTCTAGTGCACTGGTGAGTGCAAATTTTTGGGCTTTTGTGTTCAATCCCCTTCAACCTTCCAGGTTACGACTGGCAAATATACCAATCTAACCCCTCAGGTTTCAGAAAATTGAACAGGGGCAGCTGTTGCACCCCAAAATTTGCCCTCACAATACAAGACTTTGTGTTCTAAGAAGGTTCACAAGGTTCACAAGTTCTCCAACAACTTGCATAACCTTTCATGAAGTTCATAAAATCCACAAGCTACTTTATGAAGGTTCACAAGGTTCACAAGTCCCACAGTGCTTTCAATACCTTTCATGAGGTTCATGAAGTCCATAGGTTGCTTCTTGAATGTTCACAAGGTTCACAAACTTCTCAACATCTACAAGACCTTTCATGAGGTTCATGAAGTCCATAGGTTGCTTCTTGAAGGTTCACAAGGTTCACAAGATTCACAATGTTTACAAAGCTTTCCTAAGGGTCATGAGGTCTACAAAGCCACTTCATGATGTTCACAAGGTTCACAAGCTTCACAATACCTCCCATGAGTATCACAAGATATCTTATGAAGATTCATAAGGTTCACAAAGTTCACAATTGGTCAGAAGAGTTGACAATTCCCTCAGACAATGCACCTCCTAAGCAGTGCATCCAAAACTAGGGTTTTGACTTTAATCAGGCTAAATGGACTTCCAAGACTTCAAGTGAGCTTCATAACATCTTATATGTGTATAAGAACCCCATGTCAAGTTTCAAGACTTTTCTCAAAAGTTTGCTCAGTCAGATGATCAGATAAGTCAAAAGCAGTCAATGCAGTTAAAAAGTCAAACTGAGGTCAACTGTGGTCAAACCAAAGTCAAACTTCATGATTTTTTGCCAACATCAAGTATATGAAGTAAAATTCATCATTTGATCAAGGGTTGATCATGATTCATCAAGGAGATTCCAGATCATCAATAATCAGGAGTTTCTAAATTAGGGTTTCCTCAGTAAAAGTCAACTGAACTTTGACCAGGCATAACTTTCACATACTTCATCACCAAGTCTCCATCCAAAGCTCATTTTGAAGGAAATTGAATTCTCTACAACTTTGATGTTGAAGGTTAAGCCCAAAAATGCTTTATTTGAAAGATATGATCTAAGACATTATAGGTCATTTCAAAAGTCAACAAAAAGTCAACAACTTCAAAAGGGCATAACTTGAGATTGGTAAATGATATGGACCTGAAACCAATGGGGTTGTTTAGAGGACTCTTCAAGCTTTCCAAAAAGTCCAAGAACACCATCATACCTTTAAAATCGAGAGAAATGTGCCCTTGCAAAGTTGGGCAATTTTGTGATGGTTTATGTTGAAAATGGAGGCTTAGAAGTATTTCTTTCCAAATGGGCTGCCTAATTTATGACCCAATCCATCTCATAACATGTTGCACGACCCAATTGACCAAAATTCATCATTTTTATTATTTTTTATTTATTTATTATTGATTTAATTCATAAAAATCATTTTAAATAAATAAAAAATATAAAAATCTATTTTTGGGTGAAGATTTTGTTTCTAGAAATTCATAATCATTGATTGAATTAGAATGAGAAGGAAATCATGTGATCTCTCCCAAAATAGCAAGCACTCATGATCAAATATTTGAAATTTATACAATGATCTTTTTGAATATTTTTTGGATCAAATATCCACATAACACATCAATGTTTCTGACCTAAATCCATCACACATATATACTAAGCACAAACCCTAGCCTCAGGGACGAAATCAAGCAGCTCATAGGTAAGTTCAAAGTTCAAAAATTCAAGGAAAAAGTGGAATTCGGATTCTCTTATCCAAGGCTCTACAAGGTAAAACAAGCACATAGCAAGCTTCCTGGGACTTCTCTGGTCATGAACCATTAATCATATGCATCTCATGTGTACCCTATGGCTCTACCCGAACTCATCTTTGCCTTGAACTTAATTTTTTCGAATCCATCAATATATGTATTATGAATTGTTTTTGATGATTGATTTGTGTTTATTTTGATCCCTAGAACGATTCTGGATAGTTGGATTGAAGGATGAGAGTCTAAAACAGAAACGGCCATGGTTAGGGTTTGAACCTCCAAATTAGGGTTCATCAATTCACCAAATATAAATGAATTTGGAGAACATAGAGATGTTGTATGGACTGTGTGGATCATAAAACATTAATTAATTTCATGAATCGACACTGTTTTGTTGGAGTTTGGTTTTCGCAGGTTCGCAACAAGGAAGAACACGCAGGAGATTTCGCAGGTAAAATTGCAACTGATTTCGCAGGTAAATTGGAGAAGAAGAAGTCCTATGGCGCGCACTCTGATATTTGAATATTGTTTTAATAATTTTATTATATTAACGTAAATTGATATCATCAAGGCAACATTGGTCTGGTGGTAAAGCGCATATGTGTATCATGGAAGGACCCTAGTTCGAGTCCTGGCTAGTGCATTGTTTTTGTGCTATTTTTCAGGTAGCGAAGAGGCTTAATATATTATGATATGTGGTCATCACATTACCAGATAGGCTCTCCCAGCCAGGTGGTAACGCGCGCATGCTATCATACATAAGGTCCTGGGATCAAAACCTCCCCAGGCCTTTTGTTCTTTTATTTTTTTTTCTGGAATTTTCAAGGACAAGGCATAAAAGCAACCATGCGTCATTCATTCTCACCTGCGCCTGGCTGGCCTGGTGGTTCTTGTTGCTGCCTGCAAATAAGAGGTCTTGGGATCAAATCCCATCAGGTTCCTTTTCTTCCTTTTTTTTATTTTCTTGTTTTCCATTTAATTTAATTAATTTAAATGTTATTATTTTCTATATCATAATATGTATATATAATATATAATCTAATTGCTCTTAAAATAATTTTCTAAAAAAAAAAAATATAAAACTCTTGTTTTTTTTTTATTTAAAATTTTATTTGTATAGTTTATATTAATTAAAATAATGTTATGTGATTATTAAAAATAAATTTTTGTATATATAAACCCTAATTCTTACAAACCCTAAAAATTATTTTCTAAAAAAAAATAAAACCTAATTTTAATCTTCTATATAATCCTATGTATATATTTATTATAATTCTTGTAAATAAAATTAAACCTTATAAATACTTAATGTAAAATTTTGTGAATGTGATTATTGATTATTTAAAATTTATTTTCATCATAATGTGTAAATATTTTTCTTAATAATTGTTAATATATAATTAGAGATAATTAAATTTTGTAAATGATTAAGAAATTTATAATTATGTTATATTTAGAACTTTATATTATAGTAATTATTTAATCATTTATGTTTCTAAATAAAAATCAAATTTTATGTTTAATCACGTTATTAATTAATTATTATTGCTAATCATATGTTGTTGCTTATTATTATTTTGAAATTTCTATCTTATTATTTTTCTAACTTTGTCTATTTTTCTAATTATTATTGTTTCAACTAATTATTTTCACTAACTTTATATTTCTACTAACCTTATTTAATTTTTCTTATTATTTACTAACCCCAATATTTTATTTGCTTATTTGTTATTTTTTATTTATTATAATTTTGTAATTGCCTCTTGGATGTAAATTGTAATTATTTAATTATTATTATCATTATGGTTAGTAATTAGGGAGTGCTAATATGTATGATATTTAAAAAAAATAAATTAGATCATTTTAATATAAGATAATTAAATTAAACATTTCACACACGTAAGTCGATTTTAATCGCCGTCTCACTTCCTAAGGATATCCCTCAAGTTGCCTATGAATATTGGTTAAGTGGGGTGTATAAAGCAAGTCCCTCAAAAAGAAAATCATCAAAGTCCCTTATGGTTGCCTTTACGAATCGAGTCCCTTTCGAAAAATGATGATAGTCCCTCCAGTGTGCTTATTACACCCCACAATGGCCTTCAAAAATCCAATTGTCCCTCACATGTCCCTTAACATCCAAAGTAAGGACTACCTACTCCATTATAGTAGGGATAGTCTTACTAAGGAAAGGATAAAGAATAAGAAAGACCTTAAAACATTAGGGTAGGCTACTCCTAGATACTTGCTCACTTCAAAACTTTTTCACACTTAAACCAATTTCCAACAAAATTTTCAAACAAGTTTTTTTCACATCCATACACGGATTATTATTAAACTATTCTGAAATTTTTTGCTATTCACACACTACACTTTCAAAACAATTCAAAAGTGAGCTTAAGTACCTAAGAGCCCATGGATAACCATGGATGAAAAGGGTGCTAACACCTTCCCTTTTCATAACCTACCCCCCGGACCCAAAATATTCTCTAAGGTCTTTCCTGTTCTTTTATAACCTTTCCTTATGGATAAAATAAAAGTCGGTGGCGACTCTTGCTATCCGCAACATTGTTTAAAGTCAGTTCTCCCACCGTGTTACACATAGGCACTGGATGGGAAGGAGCATTCCTTCGTTCCAAATTGTTACGAGGTCCGTTCTGATTTTGACGCTGATTCTGGTAACCTCGGCCACGAGTTCGCTGATTTGCAAGGGAAGCGACATGACGTTCCTGATACGGTGCTCTAAGCACAGTTGTCTGTCCAGCATGACAAGGCACAGGAGATACTGATCCAACAGATTTCACCAATTCAACTCGAGGATACCCAACATCTGGCATGATTGCATTGATCACAACCCCTTCTTTATTCTGATAGTCGTGAAGAGATTCAGTTTCACCAGCCTGGCTGTTTGAATCAATCTGGATTTTCCCAATCTTTATAGCATACTCAAGGCGTTCTCCCACTCTCACCAAGTCAGAGAAATTCAACAAAAGTCCAACCAACCTTTCAAAGTACCGGCTCTGTAAGGAGTCTACAAACATGCTTGCTAACTCTCGGTCTAGAAGTGGTGGTTGTACTCTAGCAGCAGACTCTCTCCATCTCTGCGCATACTTCCTGATGGGCTCATCTTTCTCTTGAGACAATTCTTGCAACTGCATGCGATGAGGAGCCATGTCTAGGTTGTAGTCATACTGCTTCAGGAAAGCTCTGGCTAAATCCACCCATGATCGAATCTGACTACTCTCTAACAGCATATACCACCTCAAAGGTGCCCAGTCAGACTATACTGAAAGCAATGGATCATCAGCTTGTCGTTTTGTACAAATGAAGTCATTCTTCGGCAGAACATCACCAAATGTTGCTTCGGACAGCTATATCCTTCGTACTTCTCAAATCTCGGCGCTTTGAACTTATAAGGCAATACCAGGCCAGGAACCAAACACATGTCTGCAGCATTCAGGTTAACAGCATCTTTGACCTTCAAAGCTTCAACTCTTTCTTCCAACACTTGGAGTCTTCTATCAAGTTCAGGAGCTCTTGGGTCTATAGTCCTGGCTACCGGGATATCTCTTCGAGGATTCACCACAGGAAAAGCAGCACCTTGATTGTTAACAGGAGGAAGACGGTCATTTCGGACAACAAACTGCTCACGTCGATCTCGGTCCGTAACAGGAGGCTGTACAACTTGGTCTGTAGTAATGTTGTTCACTTGTGGAAAGCCTTCCATAGAATCATACAGAGGGTTGGACGTCACAGTGAACCTTGACAAGGTGTTAGGCGACTGGAATCTGCTCTCTAACATAGCTATCAATAACCTTCAACTGATTTCCTTGCTCGATTCGGCTCAAATCTGTTTCAACCTCTTGGTCATCTTCTAACAGTCAACAGTTGCTCAGGCCAATCACCGGATAATCACCCTCTGAAATCAAACAACGGCTGGATAAGAGCTCTGGCTAGCTGGAGTATGATATGCAATGTGATGCAATACGTTATGCACATGATATGCAATATGTAACAAACACGGGATCACAGCCCCCACACAAGCTCTGAATACTGCTGCACTACTGACGGAGTACGTTCGCTCTGAAGAGAATGCCAAAATAACGGGTAGGCTGGAAGTCAAGTTTCCTGCAAAAACCCTCCCACTCACGGGTATGGACCTAACTCTGACAAGGTACGGCATCCTATGCGGTCGTCGACGTCACAGACTTTCAAGATTGATGATACGATACCCTGAAGGTGTGGCATCATCATATCTTGAAGAGGCCTTACTTAGCCAACTTCCAAATGATCGGTCCCCGGAGTCGACAATCCAACTAACCAACAGCCCACTTCACCCAAAGGGTGAAACAGGAAGCCAACCAGAAGAACCTCGTCCGAGCGCAGATTTCGCGGGAAACTAGTACATGCAAAGCACGCACGCCCCCACTACCGTCTACTCTAAGTCTAGGGTGCACTCAAGCCTGGGTCTGGCTTCTCACTCAAAGGAACATCCCCCACCCAACAGCACAACAACAACAGATAATATCAATACAAAAGATAAACACCTAATAGACAAGCAAATAAGCGCTAGTATTGACTCTCTTAGGGGACGTTGGATCCCACATGCATGGGGAACTATCGCATTCCCCAGCAGAGTCGCCAGCTGCTGGGGATTGCCCCGAACAGCCAGGAAGAAAAACCTAAGGCGAGACTCGTATAGGGAACCGTTGGAAATCCCCAGCAGAGTCGCCAGCTGTCGCTACTGCGAAAATCGGCGCCGCCTGGACAGAAGAGTCGCCACCGTGCGTTATTTATCCCAACGGAGGGAAAGAAAACGCTCGAAGTAAACCTCGCAAAAAACGGGGAAAGGTATGGTCATCGCAACCAAAACCTGGATTCGGGAGTCGGTTACGCAAGGGGAAGGTATTAGCACCCCTCACGTCCATCGTACTCGATGGGATCCACGCTTGCTTGTTTGTCTAAAGGATGCAAAAACAATCTATCTAAGGCTGCTAAATCTAAACGGAAGGGAATTGACTCGATAGAGCGTCGCGCTCTATGCCTACGTATTCTCAAGAGAGAAAGTCAGAGTCAACGTAGTTCGGGAAACTACGGGGAAAGTTTGGGAAAGTTTGCTCGCCAAGACATCGCGTCTTGTGCCTACGTACTTCCATACAGCATGGAAGATCAGAGCAGCCGTAGTTCGGCTAACTACGGGTAATCTAAGGGTATTCTCGATCACACAGGAAGTGAGAGATTAAGTTGCTTTGGGAGGTCTGAGAACCTAAGGGAACCTAGAACTACGGTCTAGTCTCGATTGCACAAGGGTAAGAGAAAAAGGTCAATCGCCAAGAAGCGAAAAAGGACGCACACGCTGAATCCTAAACGTAGGAGTGAACGCGTCGTAAATCACCCAAAGGGTGATGCTAAACATCCAGGTTGTGTGAAAGAACTTTCCCACAACCTTTCCTACGTGTCTATCGTTCTCACAACACTCGAAGGGTCACGAAAAAGGAAAAGTCTAAAAACTCCAAATGGAACTGACTCCACTACAAGCTTCACTGGCTTGTCTTCGTCTTCGTGCAAATGCAAGCTTCACTGGCTTGTTTTCTCCTTTGTTTCTCCTTGATTATTTTGCTTTGTTTTTCTCCTTTTGTCTGTTTGTTATTTTCCTGACGCTTTTCTCCTTTTTATGCTTTTTCTTCTTCTTTACCTGCAAAAGAAACCTTAAACGCAAAAACATCAGAATTTATATAAAAAATGGTATGAAATAAAATCTCCTAAAAATTATCCTAAATCTCCTAAAAGAATTTAATCAAAACTCTCCTAAAAATCTCCTAAAAGAATTAAATCCAAACTCCCCTAAAAAATCCCCTAAATGAATTAGATCCAAACTCCCCTAAAAAATCCCCTAAATGAATTAGATCCAAACTCCCCTAAAAAAATCCCCTAAATGAATTAGATCCAAACTCCCCTAAAAAATCCCCTAAAAGAAATTGGATCAAAATTCACCTAAAAACATATCTCCTAAATTCTTCTCTAAAAGAACGCTATATTAAATTCTCTAAAAAGAAAATCATACAAAAGGCCACTTAAAATCCCTAAAGAATCTAGCGTTAAATTTCTATTTATCAACATAAAAGAAATTATAACAAAAAATATTATCTAAATTCTTCTAAACTATATTAAGGCCTAAACTATATTCTAACCATAATATGCTAATATTAATCATTAGTCTACTCTAATATTAACCAAAACTCCAACGATTATTAACCTAAAAATTATAATATGCTAAAATAATACTCTAAGAATTAAATCTAAAATATTAGACTAAAAGAGAAAACAATTACAATTAAATTGGAATTAAAAAGAATTAACAAACCAGTCAGGGGGTGGGGATATAATGCAGGGGATGTACAATTAGTAACAAAAGATTCAGGCCCAGCCCACTCCAAAAAAATATGCACATACAGGAGGGGGGGCTGAAACAGAAAACGGAGGGTTTTTGTGTAGTCAGTATGCCAAAGCAGGCCCAACCCAATCATCCAACCAACACACACACGCAGGGGGGGGGGGGTTAGAAGAAAAAACGGAGGTGTGTGAAAAAGAAAGATCCAATGGGCCTCGGAGCCCAAACCAACCAAATGCCCACTATCAGAAATCAAAACCCTAATCTCCCTCAACTCTCCTCTTCACTGTTCACAGGCCTTTGCGCCGTTTCTTTCTCTTCTCTGAATCCTCTCTCTCTCGTTCTCCCTCTCTCCATTCTCCTTGTTCTCCCTTCAACCAAACGTCTTCTTCTCTCAAAATCACTGTCAAACTTCTCCAATCAAGCACAACAACAAACCGTTAATCAAACATGAAGAAGCGGATGATGAAAATTCCTTGAAAGATCTCTGGATATCTAATGAGCGAGGATGAAGATCTGTGGTTCTTTGAAGAAGCTCATTGAAAATCCGATGTAGCTTCGTTATGGAAGGATCTTGAAGGTGGATGATCATCGCTGGGGATAGGCTCGTCTGGGAGTTTCAACCTACGTGAGCTTTTCTTGAAGGTGAACGAAGACGACCTTCGAGGATCTTAGCGCAAGATCAGACGTTTTAAGAAGATCTTGTTGTACTTTCTGGGAGAATATTGAACGAGTGAAGGTTTCTAAAGATTGTTCTTGAACAGATGAAGACGGAGATGAACTTGAATACGAACAATGACGAACTGAAGAAATATGGTAGAAACGCCACTACGAAGATCTGGAAGGATGAAGCCAAAGGATGCGATTACCGAACCTGGTGATGAGCGATTGAAGACATGTTGAAGATTCGAACAGATCTGGAAAATTATGGATGGAGGTTGTTCTTGGAAGGCGAAGGATGATGACGAACGTGTTGTTGGATCCTTCTTGAAGAGTTTCTGGTGCTGGTTAGTGATCGTTGATGATCGGTTTCTGGAAAAGTGATGAGCACACAATGAAGAACTTGATGCATGTTCTTCGTGGATCTCTAACGAACCAGGATCTTGGCTGGGAAATGATTTCTGATGAATGTTTGATGATCATCGATGATGTATTTGGATCGAAGAAGGTGATGATGAGAGGAGAAAGATGAAGAACTGATGATTTCTGGGTTTTTGGTGTCTCCGACGAGCTAGACGGTGGTCGGAATTGGTTAGGGGTCGCCGGAAGAAGTTAGGGGCGGTGGTTGCATGGCCGTCGGCCATGCAACTGGCGAAGCTCAGGTGACGCCAAGTGGCTGGAGGGAGCATGCATGGATGGCACGTGGAGGGGAGAGGGAGAAGGTGGGAGATGGCGTGTCACTCATGCAGAGTGCATGCAGTAAATATGTGGCCCCCCCTCTTGATTACACGTGGTGTTGACCTTTTATATGACACATGGACTTTGGACTTACGTGAACTCTGGGCTTCGCAGATTGAAATTGGATAATGGCCCAACGTTGATAATGGACAAAATACCAAAATGAAATTAACGTGATAATGAAGATTAAGACTAATGGATTAATGACAAAGTGAACTTGGTTAATGAAATCAAAACGTACTCAAACATGGATTAGTGTGGACTAAACGTAACGCTTAACTGGATTAACACGTGGTTAAATGGAGGATTAATGCAATAAAAATGGATTAACTAAATGCTGGATTAAATGGCTAATTGGACTAATTGCTAGTTAATATCCCAACAATCACTTCTAATTAAATCTAAAAGCTAATTAAAAGCTACTAATATATTCTAAAAATGATAAAACCTAATAAGAAATCTGCATTAAAATCTATAACACTAATTATTAAAATCTAATATTAATACTATTTATTTAAAACTAATTAAACTAAACAGTTAATCCTACTCCAATCAAACTAATTAAACTAAACTAACCACTCTAGTTAAAGTTTGAGAATTAAAATCTAATTATTCTAATAACTATCTAAACTAATATCTATTAAAATCTATTGCAAAGTTATTTAATTCTAGAAAATGATTAAAAAACTATTACTATCTAAAAACAATATTCTAAAAAAAAGGTTAACATCCTTCAAAAAGAACTATTAACTTCTAAAATGACTTTTATTATATTCTATATAAAAACTAACATCTAAAAAGTGTATTAAATCTATATTAAATCTAAAAGAAATTAACATTTATTAAAAGATAGAAACAAAACCAATAAACCCTAATAAAGCTATAAATTGCAATTTACTCAATAAAAAAGGAGATCGAGACCGAAGCGGAACCAGCGATAAAACCTGGACACAGGAATGTCCTCAAAAACTACAGCGTGAGCTGAAAAACACCCGGGAAGTGCGACTTCCCAAAAAAATAACCTCTGATTAACTGCACAAGTCTGGAACCTCCTGAAATGTGAAAAAGGGCTGTAATCCCGATAAAATCACCATGATTGAAAAAATACACTATATGCAGTATGCGAATGCGAATGCAAAATGCGTCGAAACATGGACCAAATGTAGGATCCGGTTGGTCAAATTTTGGGGTGCAACAGCTTGGTTAAGCGTCTGCTCGTTTCTTCAGATACGAAGGGTTGATAAGTGAAATCAACATTGTCTCGCTTGGTTAAGCGTTTGCTCGTTTCTTCGGATAGGAAAGGTTGATAAGTGAAATCAACATTGTCTCGCTTGGTTAAGCGTTTGCTCGTTTCTTCGGATACGAAAGGTTGATAAGTGAAATCAACATTGTCTCGCTTGGTTAAGCGTCTGCTCGTTTCTTCAGATACGAAGGGTTGATAAGTGAAATCAACATTGTCTCGCTTGGTTAAGCGTTTGCTCGTTTCTTCGGATACGAAGGGTTGATAAGTGAAATCAACATTGGCTCGCTTGGTTAAGCGTTTGCTCGTTTCTTCTGGTACGAAAGGTTGATAAGTGAAATCAACATTGTCTAACTTGGTTAAGCGTTTGCTCGCTCCTTCGGATGCGAAAGGTTGATAAGTGAAATCGACAATGTCTCGCTGTTTAGCGTTTGCTCGTCTCTTCGGATGCGAAAGATTGATAAGGGATATCAATAAAGTTTTTGTTGTATGCTCATTTCTTCGGAATGGGATGGTCTAAGGATAATATCAGAATGTTCCACAAACAGATTGACAGAGGAGTGGTTAGTTGTTGCCGTGACAACGGAAGTCAGTTCTCTGGAGGGTTCTTCTCAAGCAGTTGTGTACGCAATTTATTTTTGCGGTTGGCAAATTTCCGGGTTTATTGGTATTCAACCGTCTCGTACCTCGATTGTTTGAAGGCTGCGTGCTCTTCACCCAGTCGGGTCCAAGCCGCTTGAATAGGGGCAGCTGTTGCACCCCAAAATTTGCTTAACCTTTTCTAACCTAGGTTTATGTTTCAATTGCATTATCATTTGCATCATAGTGTATTCATCTGCATATCATAGCATGGACAAGCTATCTTAACAAGGGACCTAGTGCTATTCTTGTTTCAAGAGGCATATCCAAGGGGTGTTATTCAAATTCAAGGCTATTCAGGTCATCAGGAAAGAATTTGAGCCTTGAGGAGTTAGCAGATCAATCAATGGGTTTCTCTCCTATCTAGAGGTTGTTTGGGGGTCATCAGAGAAGTTGTGAGCTATGAGCTAAGAGCATGGAGTGTGTATAGACATCATGGAAGGCCTATAGGTCCATTTTTAAGATGAGCCAAGTCATTGGTGTGATCACAAGAGCCACAGTTGAAGGCAGTCAACTAGGGTTTCATCTAGGTCAACCCTAGGTCAAATGCTTGATTTGAAAGGCATCAAGGCCTATTTGAGGGATGTGGAATTCATCATTTGATATGTGGATATAGATGTGGTGTTGTTCCCAGGAGAAATCAAAAGGAATCAAGGAGAAGAGAAGTTTCTAAATTAGGGTTTCAGTGTAAAATCCCCTAATTTAGGTCAAACTTCCAGGCAAGGTAATTCAAAATGCAAGCTTCATATGAATTTTTGGTCCACATGAAACTTTTAGAGCATATTCATAGCTTTAATTTGAGTGGTGGAAGTCATCAAGGAGATTTATAGAACTCAAGTTATAGCTCTTGCAAGTTACAGGTCATCTGAGGACACTGAAATTTGTCTGTGAAAGTTGTCTGTCTTCCAAGCAACTTTTGACCTTCAAGGAAGTTTCAAATGGATTCTTGGAAAACATAAGAGTTGTTCCTTATGATTTCCCCTTTCCAAAAAAGGTATGGTATGCCTTCATCTGATTTGTAGAACTCAACTTATAGCTTGTGCAAGTCAGGGGTATTTTGGGAAAGTGGAATTATAGGTCATTCTTAGCATGTGCCTAAAACTCATACAAGGAAGCTTCAAATGAGAAACTTCACAACATCAAAGTTTCTCCAAATGACATTTTGAGTCTAAAAAAGTAGTCATGGAAGTTCGGAAATGCATGGAACTCATATTGGCAAAAAATGGTAAAAATGACCTAAAATGAAGGCATAACTTAAATAAGGTGAAGTTGGAAATTGAAAAGAGCAAGATATACATCCAAAACATGGCATGTAATATATCAATTTGAGTCTAAAGGACATTATAAGAATAATGGTTTAGCCACTTTTTTGATTTAAGGCCTAGATCATGAAGTTGCTTTGGAAAGTGATTACTTGCATAATAAGGTACAAATGAAAACTCAAGGAAATGCAACATACAAGCTTGTTATCCACTCTTACACTCCTAAAAACTCATCTAAGGAGAAATTAAATGGAATTCAAGGGGCTTTAACAAGGAGAGCATGAGATAACACATGAGATGAGAGAAATTATCATGTCATGACATGAGATATTCTAGAACTCTCCTAGACTGTTCCAGAAACTTCTAGGGCATTCCATCATCATCTATATAAAGAGTAGAGGCCATTTGGTGAAAATTTTGGTGAGAAGAGAGAGGGGAGAGAGAGAACTCCATTGTTACTTCAATTGCAAGAATCAAACCAGATTCGAATCTCATACTACAAGCATCCTTCATCCAATTTGTTGCAAACAGAAACAATACAATCATCTGAGGATCATTCGTGAAAGGTTGCAAGGCTTGAAGTGTGCATTATCTCATCTGTTCCAACAAGGATTGCAGGTATGCATTTTGATCTCTACACCTTTAATTATGTGTTCATAGCCTAGTTTGTTAGGTTAGAATTGTTAGGGATAAGTAGAGGATTAGTTCCAGAGAATTAGGGCTCATTTCATGAAGGTTGAACATAGGGAAGTGAATCTTTGGTGATCAAGAATATGTTGTATAATGAGTTACAATCCACGTGCATTAGCTTAGAATAACCAGGGAGAAGTGGTGATCACTTTAGGGCAAAGAGGTTCGAGAATTATGAAGGTCCATCATGAGTGCAGTTGGTGTACCATGGAGGTTATAGCTATCGGGTTTCACGTTAGGGGAAGTTTCAGTTGAAAATGAGGGCATGGCTGTGATCAGGGGAGAGAGTCGAGTGTTTTTGCTCTTTATATTTTCAATTTTCATGGAGAGATGAGGGAGAACGAAGGGAGAGAAAGGGAGTGCATGAAACCTGGTTTTTCATGAAACCCTAGGCTGGAGGTTGAAGATAACCTCCCAGCCCTTAGATCAGCCCCAAGATCTTTACCAAAAATCAAATCCAACGGATGAGGTTTAAATTGAGATTTGGAGGGAGTCAGAGTGTGGCCAAAACGCCTTGTTTCATTAAACGGAGGCTAGTGGGCCTGAGCCACCTTGCTATGCACACCCCTGTTTCCAAGGCCCATACAATATGAACTATTTTCTCCTACTATTCGCACCTAGGATTTTCCTATTTTTCTTTCATTTTCTGAATAAGTTCTTGGGCCTGCGCGCCTTAATAATTGCACCCCCAGGTTTGAGCCCATCTCATATTTTGAACTAGGCGCATTACTGTCTGCACCCCTCTCTCTTTCATTTTATTTTTTAATTTCTTTTATTTTTCTTCAATCTTTAAAAATGCATATTAAATTGAAAATTGATGATTTTTGTGTGCTTGTTTTTTTTACAATCTTGTATTTCTTTTACGAAAAATATCATGTAATAAAATTCTCATTTTATTTTATTTTAGTATTTTTAGCATATTTTTCTTTTTAATAGGTTTTAAATAGTTTTATGCTTGTACATGATTTTGTTGATTTTTGTTTAGGTGTTTCCTTTAATATTTTTAGGCCATTCTTTTTGTGACTATTAGATATTGGATGTTAGGAACCCCTAGATTTTAATTCATGATTTTTAGGATTAATTTCTTGGTAGTTTGATTAGGTGATGTTAGAATGATTAAAATTAGGGTTTAGGCATAACATAGGTGCAATAAAACCTTTTCTTTTAGGTTTTTTAGATTGAATTTGGGGTATGGGGTATATGGGCTATTAAGGGTAGGTATAGTAGACCCCTTTGGATTAATGATAGATTTTTCCCATGTATTTTAGTATTTTTAGGGTATTTTGCAATTGGCTTCATTGTGTGGTGTGCCTTTTGGTTATTGTCTGTCTGTGTGGGTTTCATTGGGGATTGCTTTAGGGGTTTGGGGATTGTCTTGGAGAGCTTGATGATGGAGCATGATGTAGACAAGATTTGGAGATCAAGATCAAGGGTTGATGAGTTGGTGGCTTGCTTGTAGCTGTTGAAGACCATAGGGTATAGGAGCTAGGTAGAGCTCTAGAATAGAAGTTGGATTCATAAAACATGGAAAGCTTCCTGTGCTTCCATTCTTCCCTGTGACTAAAAGTCCCTCTAAGAACTCACCTCCCTCCTTTGGAGGGATAAGTGATTGGTCTTAGAGGTAGAACTTTAAGGGAGCCTGTCTCACTATGCTAAACACTTATGAGCTTCCCTTGGTTGTTCATAAGCTGCTTAGCATTTTCAACCATCTCTCTTGATTCTATTCTTTCTCCTGGAGTGCTCACCCTTGAAGATAGAGGATATTGAAGATGAAGTTCTTAGAAGGTTGTCAAAGAAGCTTGCTAGAGCTTGGGGGTTCATTGGGAGATGTTGATGTGCATCAGTTGTTAGAGTTTGCTGTCTTCAAAGCTAGGGTTGCTGTCAGAGCTTGGGGTTTCTTTTTCTTTACTGTATTTGGTTTAACTTCCCCTAGGTTTAAAGTGAAGAGTGTTTCACTTTTGCCTATTATTTTCAGGTTCGAGGTAGAGTTTGGCTCCCTTGCCTTGCTTGCTTGCTGCATTCATGCATTGTTTACTATTTACTGTATATTTGTTTCTGTTTCTGTTTGTCCCTTAGGAGCTCTGTTTCTCTCTGCGCAAGAGAGTAACATGACAAACATTAGGAGCTAATCCATGCATGATAACATTAGGGTAGATTTTATTCCCTTTTTAACCCTAGGATTTTAGAGTGTCGTCTCGCTTCTCATCTCAAAACAACAGAAAAATACGTAATAAAGGTTACAACAAAATCAATTCATTTCTTCCGTCAAAAGACTTGAACAAACATCAAACCTTTTTGTCCTTCTGGGACTGGTAATAAGAAAACCCTTGGTTAAGGTGATATTTTCTCATAAAAGACACTTGAACAGCTTGTGTCGTGCGTAGCCCGAACTATGTTTGCTCTGATCTTCCATGCTGTGTGGAAGTACGTAGGCATAGGATGCGGTATCCTAGCGAGCAACCTTCCCTCCATTCACCCGTAGTTAGGCGAACTACGTTGACTCTGATTTCTCATTCCAGACGGGAATACGTAGGCATATAGTGCGATGCTTTGTCGAGTCATTCTCTTCTTTTCTTTTTAACCCTCAACCTTTAGTGTAGATAGAATGTAATCCGTACAAGAAAACAAGCGGGGATCCCATCGAGTACGATGGACGTGAGGGGTGCTAATACCTTCCCCTTGCGTAACCGACTCCCGAATCCAGGTTTTGGTTGCGATGACCATACCTTTCCCGTCTTTGCGTTAGGTTTTCTCTAAGCGTTTCCTTTCCCTCCTTTGGGATAAATAACGCACGGTGGCGACTCTTCTGTATTTCCGACGCCGATTTTCGCAGTAGCGACAACGTCGTTATAGTTATCGCTTTTAGTGGAATTGTCACCATTGCAACATCGTTCTGTATATCAACTAATACCTCTACGGGCTCTTCAACTGCCGTTCTGTCAAATTGCAACGTGCCTTCATCTATTAAAGCCTGAATGCCTTTCTTCAACTCAGCACAATCCCATGTCTGGGTCCAACAGTTTAAACACCATTCATTAAAGCCCGGGTACACACCCCCTTTCAATAACCTGCTTTTAATTTCACCCAGCGGTGTCTTCAGCTCTTCGACATTCATTACTAGATTCGAACTTTCCTCTGTTAGGATAGCATTTGCCCCATGATTGGGCATAGGCAGCTGTACTATATTCGGGGTCACCTGTCCGAAATTGATTAGCTTACTGTCCAACAAATCCTGCACTACATGTTTGAAAGCGTGACAAGTTTCTATGTAGTGTCCGGGCGCCCCGGAATGGAACTCGCAATGCTTGTTGGCGTCTTAACCATAAGGAAGTGCCGTCCCTTTGGGTGGAGCCAAAGTCCTTTTTTCAACTAATTTCAGTCCCAGCAATGCCTGAAGTAAATCCGCGTATATCGAAGGAGGCTTGTCAAACACCCTCCTTGGCTTCTGAAACTTTCTCTATTCATTATCCTGCCCTTGTTGCCGCTGGGGCTGTTGTTTCTGCGGTGGTATTTGTTGTAGTGGTTGTGGTTGTTGGTGAAACGGGATGGTAACACTTGCTACCTGTTGAGGATACATATACTAATTCCGTCCTCCTCCCCTGCCTCTGCCTCGGCCACCAAAAACTGCACTGGTGTCGCCCTGACGCCGACCCCCGAAGGCCTTCTTATTACCTCCTGACGAAGAGGATTCCCCAGCTTGGAATTTCCCCAGTTTAATGCTATTCTCGATCATTTCGCCCATCAAGATCAAATCCGAGAAACTGCCCAATGCGACTGGAAACAACTTCTCATAGAATATTCCGGAAAATGTTCCAATGAACATATTATTCATCTCTTTCTCCACTAAGGGAGGATGCACCCTAGCAGCCATATCGCGCCACCTTTGCGCGTATTCTTTAAAACTTTCCCCACTCTTCTGTGACAAACCTTGCAGCTGTACCCTATTCGGCGCTAAGTCAATATTATATTTGTAATGCGTCACAAACGCATCAGCCAGTTGCTTCCAGGTTTTAATCTGAGTGGGTTCCAGCCCCATATACCACTCCAGCGATGGTCCGGACAAACTGTCTTGAAAGAAATGCATAAGCATTCTCTCGTCATCTGAATACGCTGACATTCTTCGATAGTAAGAGCGGACGTGTACCTTCGGACAGGTGTCCCCCTTATATTTGTCAAAGGTGGGAGCTTTAAATTTCAGTGGTACCCTCAAGCCAGGCACCAATCCCATCGTGGTCATGTCTAGACCGGAAGTATTCTGATTCATAACTCCTTTCATTTGCTCCTCCAGCATCTTGATCCTCTGAACAGGGTCTACTGGTCCATCCATACCTTTACCAGAAAAGGCATCCTCTTGCTGGTCTTCATTCCAATGAACATCCTCATTTCCATATCCGTCATATCCATAGTTACGACCGAATCCTGGCTGATTCATTATAGGTCCCCGCATTCTGTTACCATACTCGTGATTGGCCCTAGTAGGTTCGAACCCAGCATTGATTACTCCAGCACCATTTCCACCATATCCCTAATTGACATCGCCGAAACCATCATATCCGAATCCCTGGCCATTGAAGCCATATTTTCCATTACCATAATCAAATCCTTGCTCAGTGTAACCGAAACCGGTATTTCCGAAGCCATTATCACCGTTGTTACCGCCGCCCAGATTGGCATTTCCGAATCCAATATTGGCGTCTCCGAATCCACCATTGTTACCGTTTGCTGCACCAGCACCATTGTTTACATTCACAACGGGTGTGTTTACCACCGGCGGGGCTACGGGCGTAGGTGTTCCGTCTCCTTGAAGAGTTTCAACCTGCACAAAATTGCGATCTCCATTTCCATTCCCTGTATTTCTCGCTAACAGTGGCTGCACCAAAGTCTGCAGGTTCTCCTGCCCCTTCACGACAGTCTCCATTGTCTGCATGAAAAGCGCCAGCTTTTCGCGGATCTCTTGCATCTCAAATTGTACTTGATCCATGATTCTTTTGCAGTTGGTACGAGTGGAGTATCGGTGAAGGCGTTGACTTTCAATCCTGGAAAACCTGAGTATGATGCAGGAAGTGAGATACGGTTTCAACTCTTGCCTGATAAATGCAATATGAATATAGCTCCTGTAATGCAATATGCACATGCAAACATGCATGTATGCAACAAGTTGATTCCCCCCGATTCTAGTTCCGAGGAAGAAACCAACGACAATGGAGTCCCGAATAGCTAAGACAAAGAACCAGAAAACCTCATATATAAACAGGGAGCCAAAACAAGCAGAGTACATGATACAGCTAATATGACCTCGGCCAACAAGCCTGGCGATGGTCGGATACAGTCAATATAACAAGATGCAATAGAAAATACAAAGCTAATCATGGCGGATGATGCGCCTGGAAGTCTTCCACTAATCTCATCGTCTCAGGGTGGCCTGGATTAGAGAGCATACTCTGTACCAACACCTCATACCTCCCAATAATGGCTTGTAGCCTCCTGGCGTCTTCTATACAAGTTCCCGGGCCAAAGCAGGCATCCAGCTTGCATCTCTTGAAGTCTCCCCTCAACTTGCAACTTTTCAATTCCTTGACCACGCCACTTAGCTTACGTTCAGCATCCTGTCGCAACGAGGACACTTCTGCAATCTTCGCTTCTGAGACGTCGAGCTGCGTCTTCAGCTTGGAAATCTGTGCATTCAACCCATCTTCCCGCTCTTTGCGTTTAGCAAGCATAGCCTCCCATGACGATTCCCACCTAGAGATCTGCATATAGGCTTTGTCCAGATTTTCCTTCTTGGTGGCTAGCACGCTGCTAACAGCCCCCATGTCCTGCCCTAGCTGCTTTCTTTTCTTGATTTCAGTAGTCAACTCTTCCCTCATCTGGCTTACCAACTCTGTTTGCTTCCGCAAAGCATAAGTGGCCTCAACTTTCTCGCTCCGGAGCTGTGAAACTTCCTTCTCTAACTATTCATTAGCCTTCCGCAGCTCTTCGTTCTCAGCTAGAAGCTTGTTATACTTCTCAGCTTCCACAGTAATGGGTGCTTCAATCATCGGTAGATATAGAGGCTCTACAGCAGGGAACGGCATTAAGGACTTCTCAACTCTCTCATGGACCCAGAGACGATAAGAATTATAGGCTTGACAATCGCAATCACCCAACAAAGCTTTCCCTCTTCTGTGGACGTTACTCCAAGCGTGCTTCAATCTGATTAAGATGTTTGTTCCCGGAGAACCAGTGAGATACAGAGATTCCTGTATCTCGTCTTCGGTAGGAGCGTCACGCAATGTATACCCAAACTGCCTTATCATCAAGGTAGGGTTGTAGTTGATACATCCCTTCCGTCCAATTAGCGGGACGTTCGGGAAGCCACTACAACTGTAAATAATGTCAGCTCCACGCATATTCCAATCATCCCATTCTATGCTCTCAGCGGACAACCCCATTAATCTAGCTGGCCAATCCACAGTATCGGCAGAATCAATAACCGGCCCGGTCTTCGGCAAATGACTAGAAAACCATCTGTATATCATGGGCACGCAGCAAGAGACCATTTTACCCCTACGTATTTCGTTCTTGTAATGAAGAGAGTAGTAAAAGTCTCCCAGAAGGGTAGGTACTGGGTTCTTCGAGGCCAGGAGGAAGAATGCATCAGAATCTACGAAGTCCGGTACGTTGGGAAACATAATGATCCGATAAATGCACACCGCCAGGATAGCGTTAAAAACAATCCAACACCCATTCTTTGCATAATACGTAGCCCTATCAACCAAGAAAGCAAGAGGGAATCCATAAGCTCCATTAAATCTGACTAGCCTCCCTGCAAACTCCAAAATGTCTATACTGACAATCTCAGCAAGCTTCACCAAATCAGGCTCAGCGTCGTTATGGACGAACGACATCTGTCTCAACACTCGGATACCCAGCATAGCAGAGAACTCCTCTAGAGTAGGCACCAGGATATAATCGGGGAACAGAAAACACCGCAACTGGGGCTCGTAGAACTGCATCAATGCGTACAGCCTGTTCAACTCAAAAGCAGAAGTCTTGCATACTAGACTGAGAAGCCTCCCGTACGACTCTTTGAAATCAGCTCTTACTTTCTGGTCGGCCAAGGCAATTAGCTCCAACAAGGAACTCACATCTGGAGTAGGTAGCTTGTACGCAACGGTCTTCTTAAGGGACCCCATGTCTGGCAATAAGATCACTAGAAAGCGGAGGGGAAATCACACCTGCAACATAGATACACGTTAATGATATGCAATATGAGAATGCAAATGCACTATGCAAAACAAAGGATCAAATGTGTGATGTGCCATGCTGTAGCAATAATAATCACAAAGTCTGCGTTCTGTATCATGAGAAATAACCAGAATTCCACTGTAGACATAACCAATCTCAAAGGACCTTTAGTATCACATCATACTGACGAAGATCAAACCGGTAATCTGGGGGTTAAGGTTTCCTGTAAAAAGCCCCAACCCACTCACAGGTATGTACTTATCTCGCTGACGAAGGTTTGACATCCTATGCGGTCGTCAGCGTCACAGACTTTCAAGAGTGATGATACGATACCCAGAAGGTGTGGCATCATCATCTCTTGAAGTGGCCTCACTTAGCTGACTTCCAATTGATCGGTCCCCAGAGTCGACAATCCTCGGGTCAGACAACTTGTTGAGCCCAAAGGGCCATGCAAGAAGCATCAAAGAGAATCTCGTCCGAGCGTAGATTTCGCAGCAAGCTGGTACATGCAAAGCATGTAGGCTTTACCACTACTCTCCACTTATAAGTCTAAATGTACATTCAAGCCTAGGTCCGACTTATCTCTCAATCACAGAACCCCCTCATACCTACAGCACATCAATAATAACAATAATATAATGCTGAATGTAAATACATAAATGTAAATCCATACAAAATCCTCGACGGGAAAACAAGCGCTAGGATTGACTCGCATAGGGGACAGAATGATCATCCCCAGCAGAGTCGCCAGCTGTCACTACTGCGAAAATCGGCGCCGACAAAACAGAAGAGTCGCCACCGTGCGTTATTTATCCCAAAGGAGGGAAAGGAAACGCTCAGAGTAAACCTACCGCAAAGACGGGAAAGGAATGGTCGTCGCAACCAAATTCCTGGATTCTGGAGTCGGTTACGCAAGGGGAAGGTATTAGCACCCCTCACGTCCGTCGTACTCGACGGGATCCACGCTTGTTTTCTGTCGAAAGGATTGTATTCTATCTACGCTAAAGGTTAAGGGTTAAAAAGAAAGGAAAAGGTGACTCGGCAAAGTATCGCACTTTATGCCTACGTATTCCCGTCTGGAACGAGAAATCAGAGTCAACGTAGTTCACCTAACTACGGGAAAGGAGGGGAAGGTTGCTCGCTAGGATATCGCATCTTATGCCTACGTACTTTCACACGGTGCGAAAGATCAGAGCAAACGTAGTTCGGGATACGTACGACACAAGTCTGTCTTGATTGTTTTTATCCTTCTGAAAAAGGTTTTCTCCTGATTATGCGTCCAAGCGGACAAAAAATAACGCTTTTGATGAGTTTCCAGTCTTTTACGCAAGAACTGTCTTTTATTGTGTTTGAAATATTAGCGTATTTTTGATTGTTTTGAGGTAAGAGGAGAAACAGACGTTCTAAAAACCTAAGGTTGAAGAGGGGAAGCAAAACTACCCTAATGTTATCATGCATGGGTTAACACCTAATGTCTGTCATGTTCTTCTCTTGCACGGAGAGAAATAGAGATCCTAGGGGATAAACGGAAAAGAAACCACATATATACAACAAAGCAGTAAAATGCATGAATGCAGCAATACAAGCGAGGCAAGGGAGTCACACTCTACCTCGAACCTATGAAAACAACAGGCACAAGTGAAACTATATTCACTTTAAACCTAGGGGGAACTTATCAAACAATACAGCAAAGAAAATGAAACCCCAAGCTCTGACAGCAACTCCAGCTCTGAAAACAGCAAACTCTGACAGTTGAGCAACACCTCCCAATGAACCCCAAGCTACACCAAGCTTTCATCTTTGGCAATCTTTTAAGGACTTTCATCTTCAATGGCCTCTAGCTTTAAGGCAAGCACTCCAGGAGAGAATTGAACTAATAGAATGAGTTGAAATACTAAACAGCTTATTGACAACCAAAGGAAGCCCCTAAGAGTTTAGCATTATGAGAGACAGGTTCCCTCAAAGTTCTACCTTTAAGATAAGCCACTGATCCCTCCAATGGAGAGAGGTGAATATCTTAAAAGGACTTTTAGTCACTGGGAGGAATGGAAGCACAAGAAGCTTTCCATGTTTGTGAAAGAAATTGTCTAAGTCTAAAGCTCTCTCCTATGTCTCCTATCTCCTAAGTCTTCAATCCACTCCAAGCACAAACAATCTTCATCATTCAAGCTTCTTCTATAATCTCCAATCTTCCCCTTTGATCCTTCACGCTCCACAAACTCTTCAAATCAGGCCAACACCCTAAGCAAAAGCCCAACAAGCCCACACAAACAAAAATAAACCCCAAAATGGGCAAGCCAAACAAGCATACAATTTGTAAAATATACTAAAAACAGTAATAGAATATTTACAAGTCTAATATAATTTCTAGGGGAAATCCTATATCTATCCTATATATCCCACATGTCCCATACTCTAATTCAATCTAAAAACCCAAAATAAAATGTTTTATTACACCTATGTTGTGTATAAACCCTAATCTAAACTAGCCTAATATTCATCATTCAAAACTACTCAAATATTCACCACAAAAATATGGGATAAAAATCAGAGGGAGGTTAACATCCTATTCCAACTATCCTAAAAATAATGGCATTAAAATATGAAAGGAGCTAACTAAACAAAATTCACAAAATTCAAGTATCAACATGAAAGAATTAAAAGGCTATTAAATGTAAAAATATAATAAAAATATGAAAATGAAATAAAATGGCAATTTTATTATTTCATATTTTTCTTGAGATTAAAAGGAAATGGGAGAAAAAACTCCCATGCAAAAATATTCATTTTTCTATTTATTATGAATTTTCAAACATTTAAGAAAATAAAAGAATTAAAATGGAAATGAGAAGCCAAGGGGTGCAGACATCAATTAAATCCAATGTGAAACGCGTCTGGGCCCAGATGAGGGGTGCAAGAAGAAAAGAGTGTAAGGCCCATTTGCTAAATCAGAAATCAGTTAAAAATCAAAAAGAAAAGGAAAAAACCGTGGTGCAAATATCAACACAAACCAGTTCAAAATCTAATGGGCCAAGGTTTGGGGGTGCGGGTATTAAAAATGGCCTTAAGCCCAAAGCCTCCGTTTAATGAAACGGGCCGTTTTGGCTTGTTTCTGAGTCCTTCACAAAATGAACTCAAATCATGGCCGTGGGATCTTGGCTTTGGTCAAGGGTCATACTTGGATCCAAAGGCCCTAGAGTCGTCTTCCCCAAATTCAAAATTCTGGAGGGAAGGACTCCATGGAAACAGAGGTCAAGAACACCTCCTTCCCCAAATCGTATTCCCTCAATTCTTAGTCAAATCCTAAAATTCAAAACCCTAGCATGTTCCATTTTATCACTGAGCTCAATTCTAACCTCAAAACTCACTGAAACACCATCTAACCCTAAACACGATAAAGATCCTAAAATATGCTCAATGATCAAAACTCAAGATTCTTGCAATTTCTTACACTAAGATGCTCACCTCCTATCACTGATCATTTTCCCCTAAATAACTAAGATTATCACTCAAGATTCAAGGAGTTCTTGCTCACTAAAGAAAATGTGTCAACAACAAAATCATCACCAATTCTCTTCAAACTTTCCAAAAACCATCTTCTAATGATCCCTAACCATTCTAACTTATTAATTCTATCTAATTCTACTTAAATTAGAGTGTAGAGAGAAGATTTCAAACCTGAGAAAATGAGATGACAGATGGTCGAATCCTTCAAATCAATGCTTGAATCTCTCCAACATCATTCAGTGGTTGATTATCTGACTTCTGTATGCAAAAGATCCTCTTGGAAATGCCTGATTCTTGGAAACCGCTTTCAAGTTGCAGGTGCGAAATTTGAAGATCAAGAACACGATCCAAGCTTGTATTCCCTCTGGTTTTGATGTGGACACCTTTAGAAATCCATATGGAATTGAACTGGATCAAGGAATTGGATTGAATGTGAAGGAAATGAAGAATTCGATTATGACTTGCTATGGAAGATTTTTGATCTCACTCTCTCCTCTCTGCACCAATTCTCTCTAACCTTCACTTTGAGCAAGTTCTAAACATTATATAGAATGAGTTTGAACTGTCCAGAAGGTGCTGGAACCTTCCTATGAGAATTTGAATTTCTCACTTCATGGTATTTCACTTCATGTCATCTCATATACCAGTTTGAGTTCCTTCTGTTACAGCACCTCATTCTCATCTTAAAATCTCACTAGATGATATTTTGGATGTGTTGAAAGGCTTTGCTGGCTTGCCCTTGATCCCACATGTGTATTGGATGTGTAACTTCAATTACAAGTAATCCATGACAAGTCCCAAATTCTGACCTCAAATCCAAAATCTAACAATGCCAATGATCTCAAAATATGTTTTCTAGTCAAAATGATATGTCATTTGCCTCATTTTGGTCATGTAGCATAAAATTCCTAAAAATGGACATTTCATGTATTAAATTTATGCCTTTTTTAGGTCATTTTTGCAAGTATGAGCTACAAGAATTTCCAAACTTCCATGATCTCTTTTATAGACTCAAAACATCATTTTGAGCAAGTTTGATGTTGTACATTTTCTCATTTGAAGCTTGCAAGTATGAGTTATAGGCACATGCTTGAAATGACCTGTAATCTCACTTTCCCAAAATACCCCTGACTTGTACAAGCTACAACTTGAGCTCCACAAATCATCTTGAAGACTTCTACCACTTTTTGGAAAGCTAAGATCATAAGGAACATCTTTCATGTTTTCCAAGAATCCATTTGAAAACTTCTTGAAGGGCAAACGTTGCTTGGAAGTTGGGTAACTTTCACAGATAAATTTCAGTGTCCTCTGATGACCTGTAACTTGCAATGACTATAACTTGAGTTCTACAAATCTTCTTGAAGACTTCCACCACTCAAATTAAAGGTATTTAGATGCTCAACAAGTCTCATGTGGACCAAATGTTCATATGAGGCTTGTATTTTGAATTATCTTGCTTGGAAGTTTGACCTAAATCAGGGGATTTTACACTGAAACCCTAATTTAGCAACTCCTCTTCTTATTGATTTCTTTTTGGCACAACACCACACATATATCCACATGTCAATTCATGGATCCCAAAACCTCCAAGTAGGCCTTGATGCCCTCCAATTAATCATTTGACTTAGAGTTGACCTAGGGTTGACCCAGATGAAACCCTAGTTGGCTGCCTTCAACTGTAGCTCTTGTACTTGCATCAATGACTTGTCTCATCTTCAAAATGACCCTCTAGGTCTTCCATGGTGTTTTCACACACTCCATACCATTCATCCATGTCTCATACCCCATTGATGATCTTCAACATACCCAAAATAGGAGAGAAATCCACTGATTGACCTTCAAACTTCTTAAAGCTCTAACTCATTTCCTGATGACTTGGATGGCCTTAGACTTGAATAGAAACCCCTTGATATGCTTCTTCTAATAAGAATGACACTTGATCCCTTGTTGGATGACTTGTTTATGCCATGCTATGCAAATGAATGAACTATGTACATAATCTATTATGCAAAAGATAAATCTATGAAAACATAAATCAGGTAACATAAGTTGGTCAAATTTTAGGGTGCAACACCTGTCAAGGGCTGAATCTTGACACGAATCAGATAGCCCAAGGGCTGAATCTTGGTCGAATCCATTTATTTGATATTCTTGCCGAGGGCTGAATCTCGACACGGATTAGGTGGCTCAAGGGTTGAATCTTGACTCACGTCCATTTCCTTGGAATCCTTGCATTGAGAGCTGAATCTCGATGCACGTTCGTACAGACGGGTTGATGGTGGTAATCCATTCTTTTGGTTCGATGCCTGTGGCGACACTCGGGTAGCTGATGGTGATATGAAGTTCTTCTACAAGATAATCGGTCAGTTTGTTGCTGTAACAACCGGATTCGGTTCTTTTGACGTTATCTCCAAGCAGTGTTGTTTGTGCAATTTATTTTTGCGGTTGGCAAATATCCGGGTTCTTGGTATTCAACCGTTTTCTACCTCGAATTTCTGGAAGCAGTCGTTTTTCATCCAATCGGGTCCAAGCCGTTTGAATAGGGGCAGCTGTTGCACCCCAAAATTTGCTCAACCTTTTAATCACTTGGTTTATGTTTCATTGCATAGCATAGCATGATTCTAACATAGTCCCAGCCTTTGCATAACATAGCATCATCCATTGTGCAGGGGATCAAGAGTGGGATATGAAAGATAAGAGCCTAGCCAAAGGTTTATTCAAGTTAAAAAAGCCATCAAGAGCATTATGTCAAAAGAGGGTGTCCTTGAGGAGTTTGATCATTTGTATAAAGCTTATCTTCAAGAATGATGAGGTATCCAAGGAGCCTCAGAGGTCTATGAAGTCTTGATCAAGGGTGTGAGGTGTGAATATAGCTTATTGAGTCTCTAGAAATCCAATAAGGAGCTTAAGCAAGTCATGGTATCAAGTTCAAGAGCTTTGATTGAGGTGTGCATAATTAGGGTTTCATCTGGGTAACCCTAGGTCAAGGAGAGGAGTTGAAAGGCATCAAGGCCTAGCTCTAGATCACTCAAGTCATGAAATGATATGTTGAGGCACATGAGAGGTTATTTCAAGTTCAAATCAAAAAGAATCAAGAAGGATTGAGGTTGATAAGGCAGGGTTCCTAGGGTAAAATCCCCTGTTTTACACTGAACTTCCAAGCCATGTAATTCAAGATGTGGGCTTCAAATGACTTGGACCTCCATATGAGTGTTGTAGAGGAGGTTCCTAGCTTTAATTTGAGTACTAAAATTCTTCAAAGGGATTTATAGAACTCAAGTTATAGCCCAGACAAGTTATGGGTCCTCAGAGACATCTGAAATTTATCTGTGAAAGTTGCTTGACTTCCAAGGCACTTTTGGGCTAGAAGGATTTTTCAAATGGATTCTTGGAAAGCATGAAAGATGTTCCTCATGACCTTAGATTTCCAAAAAGTTATAGAAGTCCTCATTTGGATTTGTGGAGCTCAAGTTATAGCTTGTACAAGCTAGGGGTATTTTGGGAAAGTGGGATTATAGGTCCTTTTTAACATAGGTCAATACCTCCATCTTCCATTCTTCAAATGAGATTTTTCCCAACATGAGATGTGTTCAAAATGATGTTTTTAGGCTAGATAAGAGGTCATGATGAGTTGGAATGACTTGCATCAAAGAATGCCCAAAAATGGCCTAAAAAAGTAAGATTTTCAAATGAATCCAAAGAGGGAAAATGGGATTTTTGTGTTATAGGTCCAAAATGACTCAAATGAATACTCAAATTGAGTGGAAAACATATTTTGAACAAGATGGAATTGTTACATTTTTGAGTAGGGGTCAGAATACATGAGCTACTTTGAAAAAGTCTTGCTTGCATTATAAGTCACATACCAAAAACTCAACACAAGGCATTTCAGGCTTTCTCCTTGGTTCAAACACATTCACCATGGTCCATATGGTTGAAAGGGGCATGAAGAAGCTAACTGAAGCAAGCATACACGACTGTTGGGTGTTGAATTTTCAAGCAAAAATCAGTTTGGTGGATCAACTGAATTGGGCTCCAAACTTGGATCAAAAGCCCATCAACCAACTCTATAAAGGTATTAGAATGGATCCAGATGGTGGTAGTTAGACAATTGGAGCTGAGTAACAAACTTGCAACTGAATTTTCAAGGGGAAGAACTCAGAATCGGTTTTGGGATTCCAGTGGAGTTCAAGCCAAATTAAGCATTGCATTAGCTTCAAGGAGGAAATTGGAAGGTGTCTGGATCATCTTGGACGTTGGATTGAGCAAGAGCAGCTAGTAGTGATCATCTGAACTCAGTTTTGTAACTTCCTTCATTGTGCATGATTCGTGAGGTTTTAGCTAGAAATTCATAGGTGGTTAGGTTCCTTGTATGTTGTAGATGGATTCTAGGTCAAAAGTTTGGTGAATTGAGATGATTGATGATGACACCTGAATTCTGTTGAGCCTGATTTCTCACAATTCGTGAGGCTTCATTTGTGTTTGAATGGTGAGAATTGATCCCTGATAGTTGAGGATTAGATTAGTGACTTCAATTTCAAGAATCATGATGATCATGTTCTTGGTGATTTCTGAAAATCCTTTCGTGTTTGGAGATAGAGTAGGAATTAGAGGAATTTGAGGTTAGATTCGTGACCTACGTGGAAAATTGAGTGAGATAGGGTCTTCCTTTGTTATGATTGATGACCTGTAGAAACCACTTCAACGGAGAAGATGGTGGTTTCCACCGTGAACCACCGTCTGTGTCTTTCCCTCCGTTTTGAATTTAAATGGGGACGATGACTGTGGACCATGGGATCAAGACGTGGACTTTGACTCAGACAAGCCTTTGGACAAATGAGATTGAGAGATAGGGCCTGAGAGTGAAACGCACCGTTTCACTTAAAGCTTGGTTTTGGGCTTAGGATCAGAATGCTATACGCGCCCCCTTTTGGGCCCAGACCATGATTATAACTGAATCCAATTGCTATTCATCACGCGTGTTTTTCTTTTTGATTTCTTTTTCATTTTATTCCCCATTTTCATACCACTTAGAGATTAATTCACCAAAAATAGAAAAATGATCCAATTAATTCCATTCTTTTTTTCCTTGATTCATATTTGAGTGTAGAATTTTAATGGATAAGAATATTAGTTTAGTCATGCATTTTCTTTTTATTTGCATTTTTTACATTTTATTTGTTCTTGAATTTTAATTTGTTTACTCCTCTGCCTTGTTGATTTTATTTCTCTTGATTGGTTATGATTTTTTCTTAGCTCTTTTAGAGTGTTGTAGCTAACCTTTGCATGCTCCCCTAAGAATTTTTGTAGATTTTTAGGAGTAGTTTGGTTCTGATTTAGGGTTGTTGATTAGGACTTTCCCAAATTCATGGATAACCTTGAGCTTTTCCTTTTTAGGATTTGTTTAGTAGACCTAGAAGTTGATTTAGGTTTGGATATTTGAACTATATATTGTTGATACATATAGGTTCCCCTAGAAATTTTGGTAGATTTTTAGGAGGTAGTTTTCTATTTTTGCTTGAGGGTAGAAGTAGGGTGAGTTTTGAGAGCTTCTAGCCTTGGTTTGTGCTTTGAGTGGGCTTCAAGAGTAGCTAGCTTTGCTTGAGGAGCTTAGGATTCTTCTTGGTGGTGATGGAGGCTTGATGGGGCTTATGAAGATGCTTGGATTGAAGATTGTGCTTGGAGGCTTGCTCTTCTTCTTTGAGGATTGAGATCATTAGGTTTGGTTGAGGTTCATGGTACTTTCCTGAGGAAGGCACTATGATCTTCTTCCATTCCTTTTTCTCTCCTCTATTCTTAAGTGCCAAATGATGTTGGAGCCTTCATGTGAGTTTAGTTATCTTCTAAGGAGGGAATGCAAACCATTCACAGCTTTTGAGCCACATGGGGCACACCTCCTAAGTTGAAAGTTCATGGTACTTTCCTGAGGAAGGGACTATGGATTTATCCACTTAGTTCACCCTTTTCTCTCTTCATTTCTTAAGTGTCCAATGATGTTGGAGCCTTCATGTGAGTTTGGTTCTCTCCTGAGGAGGGAATGCAAACCATTCACAGTTGTTGAGCCACATGGGGCACACCTCCTAAGTGGGATCTTCATAGTACTTTCCTGAGGAAGGCACTATGATTTTATTCACTTAGTTCACTTTGTTTTCACCTCTCTTCTTAATTGTCCAGTGATGTTGGAGCCTTCATGTGAGTTTGGTTCTCTCCTGAGGAGGGAATACAAACCATTCACAGCTGTTGAGCCACATAGGGCATACCTCCTAAGTTGGTAGTTTCATAGTACTTTCCTGAGGAAGGCACTATGATCCTCATCACTTAGCTTCCTTTCTTTTGTAAGCTTGTCTTGAAGCTTGAAGATTGGAATGGAATCTCTCTTTTTAAGTCTCTCCCCTGGGAGTTTAGCCTTTGCTTTTGAGTTGGAGTTTGTTTTGCTGGTTAGCCTTCTCCTTTGTTTTGTTTGATTTGTATGGTGTTGTGCTGCATTAGACTTAGGTCTTCATATAGATATTTCCTAGCTAGGAGCATCTTAGAAATAAGCTTGCTTGTGTGCATGAGAAGTTGAGTGTTGACTCCTTCTGCTTGATTGTTATTGAGTGGCTTTTGCTTGGGGGTATTTGGTTGAGCTGAGCTCCCTTTCCTTTGTGGTGTGTGGCCCTTGTGCCTTGCTTGTCTAGAAGTTGAGGTATCCTCCTTCTGCTTGGTTGTTGCATTCATGCATCTTTACTTGCAGTAGTTTCTTTTTCTTTACAGTAATTCCTGTTTGCTGTTTAGTTTCTCTTTTGCCATGATCCCTTAGGAGCTCTGATTTCTCCACTGTGGAGGAGTCATGATAGACATTAGGTTTGTGAACCATGCATGATAACATTAGGATAGAATTTCCCTTTCTAACCCTGACTGTAGGATGAACAGTGTATGATAACAGTAGGGTCAGTTTCCCCTTAGAGAGTCTGTTTCTCTTCTCATCTTCTAACAACAGAAAAACACTTAATAAAGGTTACAACAGAGTTGAATTCATTTTTTCCGTAAAAGACTTGAAACAAACATCAAACCTTTTGTCCTCTTGGACTGTCAATTCAGAAAACCCTTGGTTAAGGAGAATTTTCATAAAAAATAATCATACAAACTTGTGTCTTCTGTAGCCCAAACTACGTTTGCTCTGATCTTTCATGCCGTATGAAAGTACGTAGGCATAGGATGCGATATCCTAGCGAGCAACCTTCTCCCCCTTTTTTTCATCCGTAGTTAGGCGAACTACGTTGACTCTGATTTCTCGTTCCAGACGGGAATACGTAGGCATAAAGTGCGATACTTTGCCGAGTCACTTTTTCTTTTCTTTTCAGACTGACCTTTAGTTAGATAGATAAACACCCTTTTCCAGATAAACAAACAAGCATGGATCCCATCAAATACGATGGACGTGAGGGGTGCTAACACCTTCCCCTTGCGTAACCAACTCCCGAATCCAGGTTTTGGTTGCAATGACCATACCTTTCCCTTTTTCGTGAGGTTTTCTCTGAGCATTTCCTTTCCCTCCTTTGGGATAAATAACGCACGGTGACGCTCTTCTGTTTTGCCGGCGCCGATTTTCGCAGTAGCGACACTCTGGGCGTACTCTTTGAAACTCTCACTAGTCTTTTGAGAAAGATTCTGCAATTGGACCCTGTTCGGAGCAAGATCGCGGTTATACTGGTAGTGTCTCACAAAATCTTCGGCCAATTATTTCCATCTTCCAATTTGAGCAGGCTCTAGCCCCATATACCATTCCAATGACGGCCCAGATAAACTATCTTGGAAAAAATGCATCAGCATCTTTTCATCATTTGAGTAAGCAGACATTCGCTGGTGATAGGACCGTACATGAACCCTGGGACAGGTATCCCCTTTATATTTATCAAAAGCAGGCGCCTTGAACTTGAGCGGAACCCTCAACCCAGGAACCAACCTCATATTCGCCATGTCCAACCCCACAGAATTTTGGTTGGCCAGCCCTCTCACCTGTTCTTTTAACATCCTGAACCTGCGATCATTTTCAGTGGGCATCTCTAGACCCATGCCCTGCCCAGAAAAAGCATCCTCTTGACGGTCTTCACCCCAATAAGGACCCTCATTGTCATATCCGCCGTAGGCCACGTTGCGACCAAAACCATTCTGATTGACCTTGGGATCATACCCTATATTGCCGAAGCCCTGATTAGCAGCAGCTGGACCAAAGCCAGCATTGTAGGCACCCATTCCGTAACCATTGTTGCTTATGTTGCCAAAACCTTGATTACCATAACCAGCATTGCCAAAGCCCGTGTTGAGTCCACCAAATCATGTGTTGCCATTAACCATACCCATACCAGTATTCCCGGCACCAACACCAAAACCAGCATTACCGACATTCCCGTTGGCTCTACCAACATTCCTGTTGGTCTCCATGTTGTCGTTACCATTAGCAGCTACATTTCCATCACCAGCCCCATTAACATGCTCACCAGTATTGAGAGAGATCGTCGGTATAACATCACCACCTTGGGGAGTCTTGCCATGAGGAGGATTAGCAGCAGTACCCCTATGTAGCACACAGTTACCACCAACTCGTGCAATCAGAGGTTTCACTAGAGTCTGGAGTTGTTCCTGGCCTTTGGACACGGTTTCCATAATCTGCATAAACTGCACCATACGGTCGCACATCTCCTGCATCTCAGCCTGCATTTGGTCCATGACTTTCTTACAATTACTTCTGGTTGAATAACGATGAGTTCATTGTTCGGCAATCCTGAAACAACCTGAACAGAGATGCAGGAGATAAGATAAGAAGCTCAAAGTACCTGTAATGCAAAATGAATATGCAAGATGCAAACATGTAAATATGCACCAGGTTAATTCCCCCCTGATTCTAGTTCCAGGGAAGAAGCCATAACGACAATGGAGCCCATATAGAAAAACCATGGAATCAGAAATCCTCGTATATAATCAATGGGCCAATAGGCAGTATACAAGATACAACTGAGTACAGAACTAAGAAGACCTCGGCGAACAAGCCTGGCGATGGTCAAGTACAAGCAATATAACAAGATACAAATGGAAATATCAAAGCTAGTCAAGACGGATGACGAGCCCGGAAATCCTCCAATAATCTCAACGTCTCAGGGTGGCCTGGTCTGGAGAGTAATCTCTGTATCAATAGCACATGCTGGTCAATAACGGATCGTAAACTCCTGGCATCTTCTATACAAGCACCCTCGCCGAAACATGCATCGAGTTTGCACCTCTTGAAATCAGCCCGCAGGTTGTAACTCTTCAGCTCTTCGACAATATCACTCAACCTGTGCTCAGCATCTCGCCTAAGTGATGACTCTTCTACAATCTTTACCTCCTTGGCGTTGAGTTGCGTCTTCAATTTGGAAATCTGCAAATTTAGCTTATCTTCTCGCTCCATGCGACTAGTAAGCGTGGAGTTCCACAATGATTCCCATTTGGAAATTTACAAATAGGCTTTGTCTAGACTTTACTTTTTAGTAGCCAGCACGCTCCTAAAGGCTTTCATATCTAGACCCAATTGCTCTCTCTTGCTAGTCTCTGCAGTCAATTATGTGCTCATTTTGTTCACTACCTCTGTTTGCTTCTTCAAAGCATAGGTTGCCTCAGTCTTCTCATGTCGGAGTTGAAAGGTTTCTTTCTCTAGCTCTTCGTTTGCCTTTCTCAACTCTTCCTTTTCATCCAAGAGCTTATTGTACTTCTCAATCTCCACTGTAGTGGGTTCCTGATCGCGACTTTCTATGTCAAACAATTATAACTGCAAGTGCACAGTCTATCGCGTAGTAATAAAAGATATCGATCCCACAGGGACTCGTAATCAATCTAGTGTTCTCGGGTGTTACTTTGTTTAGCTAGGTTGGTAAGGTTTTAAGGGGGATAGAACTAAAGAAGTACGTAAATTTAAAGAGGGGGATTTAAGATTTAATAACTTGAATCGATATGTAGTATATTAGTTCTTAGGGATTCGACGAATTATCGACATACAAGAAGATTGCAAAATGGTTTAAGAAGAAAATGACAGTTCAAAGGCTCTAATCTCACGATGGTTGTTGACTAGACCATAATTTCAAGGGCCAAATGTACGCTTTCGCTGTCCCATTCGGGGTCAAAACTAATTTTTGAAAACTATTAAATTCTAATCCTTTTAAAAGGCTTTCGCGGTTTTTAAAATGATCCTTAGTCATTACTATCTGGTCCTAACCGCAGCTGTCGCTTGTTGGTTGTACCTTTATTAATTTCCCACTGTCGTGGCAAAACTACTTTTAAATAAGTTCTCGCTGTCGCGACGAACAGTTATTTAGTGAATTAAAATTGAAAGCTAAGGCAGTAAACGTGTTTTGAAATGAAGTTAGTATGCCAAACATTATCGAATCCCATCAGAGTTACCACTACATACCGATTACTATAGTTTAGCCGGACATGGAAATAGAAACAGTAAAGCGTAAATAAAAGCAAGAAATGATAACGTAAATAATATTAGGAAACATAATTTAATTAACGATTGCTATAAAGAACCTGCAATAAATCCCAATTGGTCTTTGGGGAAATCCTCCACAATGTCGGCAGGATTCAGCTCAGTACCAATCGATAGTACAGATACAATGAAATTGGAAGAAATGGGAAATACAAGAAACTGAAAATAAAAGAACGATAAAAGAAAACAAGCAAGGAAATGAAAATAAATGTGTTTGGGATAATTGGGCAGCACTTCGTGATTGTAGATGCAGCTTCCTTTTCTGGTATCTGCCTCTCCCTTTTATAGATGATATGCTTTAACGGTTGTTTTCCCAGAAGGTGGAGTTGAGGGCATGGAAATAGGAGCTTAGTGGTCCACTTCCTTTGGCTTCTTCTGACTTGGAAAATTCCACGTGAGTTTTCTGAGTTTGGGATGCGTGACGGTCGTCAGGGACCTGTGACGGTCGTCATGCGTGTGACGGTCGTCATGCATGTGTGACGGTCGTCATGTAGTGGAAGTTCGCTTCTGCTGCATTTCTTGCGTGTTTTTGCTGTTTTTCTTCCATAATTGCTTCCTTTCTTCATTTTTCCTCAATATGGTCTTGAACTTCAATTACCTGCAAAATACTGGACAAACAACGTGAAAGAACCCGATATCGGTGTAAAAACAGTTAATAATAAATGGAAATACATGTCATTTTATATATACGATTTCGCGTTATCAAACTCCCCTAAACTTAAACCTTTGCTTGTCCTCAAGTAAAGCAGTAAGAATTTTTAAAGATTTGCAAATCACGTGACATGCAGCTCTTTCAAGGGAATTTTTCGACAGTCAAGCTAGGGAACCAGGAATCAATAAAAACAACACGTATACTGTGATGACACTGGGTTTTGAGCCTTTAAAGGCCTTCACTTTATGCAAGTCAGTCTCAATCATATATCGTTTCTCGGTTTCAAGTCTTTGGCACACGTTCTTACCCTGTTTGTTCTGACGCAATCACATTAAGCCCGTTATCCGTACACGTTTCATGGTGAATAAACCTGTTAGTGAATGTGACCTCTAGATTATTTTTCTTTGCTTTTTTTCTTCGTACATATGCTTATTTGTCTTTTAGTATCAAAGAATTTCTGTACCATTGGGCTAAATGCTCGGGTGAGGAGCACCTAACTTAGAAGGAACATGATTCTATATTGAAGTTGTACGGTCTTTTTCGCGAATTTACATTTGTCCTTTTTACTAGAGATCACGCACTTATTTGCATCGGTTTCTCACTTAGAACGTTTTAGGATGGTGTTGACTGCTCGTATAAACTACTGGGGGTTACGTGTGACTGTAAACGTGAAGCTTTGGTACTGATAAGTAGTGAAACTGATTCGCATAACTTGGAGGTCTAAGGTGTCAGGACGGTATTGGTTTTGTTAAATTTTCTTCTAGGTTGTCCGAGTTTGATTGTTCTTTGAGTGTGTGATGTGATGCTTTTTTGAGGATTGCGTAAAAGTTGTTAAAATGTGAGTTGAATAAAATATGGGGATTTCGCATAACGGAAATAGTATATAAATGATCGTTATTTGCTGAAATTTAAATTGCTTGGAATTGAAATTTGAAATAACAATACAAAGAAGTAACGGAAAGGGAAATAACGGTCCGCTCCCACACTACCCCAATCAGTGTCCTCACTGATTTGAAATAGAGCAGGAGAGAAAAATACAATAGAAAGAAAGAAAACATAATGGGAAATAAAAAATAAAATTAACTAATCGCGGCCCCGGCCTCTGTCTCGTCCTCTGCCTCGGGCGCGGTCATAGCGTCCTGCCATATCCAGATCACGGGACCCGAAAATGTAGTCGGTCAGGCCCTCGAACCTTTGGTTGAGTTCGTTGAGTGAAGAGAACATGTCGAGGCGATCGCTACGGAGAAGGCCCATGGTGTTGAGGATTTTTTCGTTTTGTTCCCGTTGATAGGCGTTTTTCTCTCGTTGATAGGCTTCAAATTGTTCAGCTCGCTGATTCTGCTGTTGCAACATGGTTATAATCTGAGCTTGTTGGTCCATGGTGCGGCGAATGTCATCAGATGTGTAATCAGCGTCAGGACGGCGCCGGCGGCGCTGTGAAGGTCCTTCAGAAGGAATAGGCTGAGAAGTTGCGGCAGTCTCGGCCTGGACTAATTCAGCTTGAACCTCTTCCACAGGCTGCTGTGGAGCATCCTGAGTCGGGGCAGCAGCGGCTTCAAGATCAAAAAGCCAGTTGTTGCGGTCCTCGGGGTGGATACCGGTGCGAGAAGGTAGGGTGATGCTTTGAATGGTGCGGCCACGGACTACCGGGTGATATTTCCCATCCCTGCGAGAACGGATGAGGTGGGGAAAACGACAATGGTCGATGTCGAGGAATGCGGGAGGTGGATGGCGGAGGGTTTGGAGTTGATCGCCAAGTCCAAGCGCTAAGGCGATCAAGGTGACGATACCGCCAAGGTAGAACGGTTTGGACCCTCTGTTGCAATTGGCTTGAATGTGAGACAGCAGAAAAGGAGCGGCATTAACGGGTTCCGAAGCGAACACACACCGGAGGAAAAAGAGTTCCTTTGAATTAACCTTGTGGTTGCTGTCGCGGGCGAAGATGGTGTTGCCCAACACTCGGTGGAAGTAGCGGATTGCCGGATTGTGAATGTGCGTGGCATGGAGCGTATCCCAAGTGTCGGCGTCAGCGCCGGTAAGTTGGTTCCATAGAGGGAAAGCCTCAGCATAGAACTGATCAGATAATCGGCGGTGAGCATCGTCGCCGTGATGAAAGCGCAGCAATTCAGCGAGGGAGTCATGAGGAACTTGATATTCGGCGCCGAACATGCGAAAGCATGCGGTGCCGGTCATATGTGCAGCATCGCCGTAGGGGTATGGTAGGCGAAGGAACTGAGAAACTCCAGTGTGAGTGTCTCGTATGTAGGCTGGGGATGTGTACAGAGGTGCCAGATACCGGCTCTCTGCAACATCCAAGTGACGCCGTCGAGTAATCCGAGTTCCGTCAGTGATTCAATGTGGACGTAACGGGTCGGTTGGAGCGACCGTTGACGGAATGAGTCGAGGTTTGCACATTGGCGGTCACCAGCGTCGCCGTTTCGGAAGGTAATGCTGTCGATTTCGGCCATTGTTGGGATTGGGAATTTGGTGCGAGAAATTTGGGGCAAATGGATATGAGGGATATGGAGAATATGTTGATGGTAGAGTAGAAATTTGGAAGTTGGAGATGGTATGTGGGTGGTTTTGAGGAAAATCGCAGGGGGTTGACGGTTTTTGAGAGATGGGAGAGTGGGGATTCAAATAGTGGGAGGGTGAGGGTTTCGTAACCCTTGTTTTGGAAAAAAAACTGACTCAGGTCGTGTGACGCTCGTCACGGGTGTGTGACGGTCGTCACACGCATGACGCTCGTCACGGGTCTGTGACGGTCGTCATGGCCTGCGAAGTTGCAGAGGCTCAGATTTTTGTCGTATAAGGGGAAACAGCAATGCGTTTTAGGAAATAGCAGGAGAGGAAATATGGAATGGACGATAAAAACGAAGGCGGGAGTGTAATTAAATATGCAAAACTTTATTGAAACAGTACATAAATCAAAAATAATGCGAAGAAAAAAAAACGTAAAAGTACGGAAAGAATGCGGAAAACAGTAAATAATGGGAAACTAAATAAAATAAAATAAAATAAACTAAACAATCCTAAGGTTTCTTCATCTTCTCGAACCGCTGAGTGATGGCGTCAAACTGGTCGCTGACTACTTCGAGAATAGTGGCGACATCCGAATGAAGTAGTTTCAGGTCAGCCTTCATAGTGATCAGGTCCAATTTAAATTCTTCCATGGTATTCTGAATGTTGTCCAACTTGTCAGGATTTTGGCCAGGAGCAGGATCTGTGGAATTATGGTAATGTGGCGGCGTTTCAGGATCTGTCTCGGCTTCTGGCGTGGGGTCCTTTGGAGGCTGAGAATCATGAGTGTCAGAAACATGATCACTGTCGTACATGTATGCCTGTGGTGTGGAAGGAGGTGATGGAGGTCCTACAGGCGCATCTAGTTCATAATACCAATTATCCTTGTTATTAGGGCTGGCAATGAACCAAACCAACTCGAAGATAGTTCGAAATTCGACTCGACAATTAAATCGTTGAACTAGGTTCATGAACCAAATGAGTTGAGTATGAGCGAAAAATTAAGTTCGTTAACTAAATGAGCTGAACTTGAACTATACATAGTTCGACTCGTTAGGTTCATGAGTCAACTCGATTACATATGAAAAGAATTATACTGTCTTTAAGATTAGGTTTAAATATTTACTTCAAATCTTAGACAAATTTAATCTTCAATTTAGTAGTTTTTGAATTAGACTCTCAAATGTATCTCTGGAAAGTTGTGTAGGTTTTGAATTAGTAGATTTTGAAGATAAAGTTAAATATCAATATGATAACTTTTATTTTATTTTAATATTTTATTTAAAATATATATACTTATTTAAAATGTAAAATATACTAAAATATATATATATATTTAAAAAAATAGTTTTTAAGTTCGTGAACCATGTGAGCTGAACCTAATGAGATGAATCTAACGAGTCGAACCGAACTGTTCGTGAACTTATAACGAGTCGAGTTTGAGCTTAAAAAAAATTTCGTGTCGAACTCGAACTTAAACTCGAATTCAAACAATTCTTAACGAGTCGAGCCGAGCTGAGGTGAGTTCGACTCGACTCGACTCATTTCCAGCCCTACTTGTTATGAATACTTGTCAGCTCATGGTTGGGTAGTGTGAACAGATGGACCTGTCGATCAGCAATGAGGTACTCGAAGGGTCCCAGTCCTAAGTTTCCGATAATACGCCTGTTAAAACAGAACTGAATATCCATTGGTCGGAAGGATCCAAATTGAGTGCTCTCTTTCAGGAGGTATCGGAGACCGATTGCGTGAGCAATCATGGTTACAAGGCCGCTGACAAGGATGGGTGAAGATCGGTTCAGGTTAATGCGCATAAATGATCGTATCATAAATGGGATAGCGTTGACAGGGCGACCTTGGGAGGCACAGAACATGATGAACAATTCTTCCTTCGAGACTGCAGTAATGTTTTCCTCTTTTCCAAAGAGGGTATGGGTCAGAATCTTATGAAAATAATGGAATGCAGGATTGTGTATCTCGTCATTATACATGTTATTCGGTTCAGGGTGAAAGTTACCGGTAATAGAACCCCAGAATTGCTCTAACTCGAAGTCGATATCCTCATCTTCAGTGTTGGTGAACACATAGGGTCCATTAGGAAATCCTAGGATGTGAGCCAACGACGAATGGCTGTGGCTTTCATCAATTCCGAATAATCGAAAAGTGATGAGCCCACTGTTGGTTCCATAGCCATGGTTGGATCTGTAGCGCAAGGAGCTAAGGAATTCGAGAGTGAGCTCCCTACAGGTGGCAAATTTGGTTCTCAGAGCAGTTTGTTCCCAGCCTAGTTGATTAAACAGATATAGTATGCTGTCGAGAATTCCAAGCTTTTCCATGGTGGGTTTATCAGGATATAGTGTGGTATTGAATTCTCTCATGGTCAGTGCTTCAAATCTGGCTCTGTGAGACATTCCTCTGAACGTGACTTTTGTAACATCGATGGCGGCCATAATTGGAGATTAAGGGAACGGTAGGAAAAAAGGGTGCAAGGGCTAAAATCCTTAAATGTATATTTAGGGTTACTCAGGTTGGGTTTATATAGAAACAAAAGGTTGTAGAATATGAAATATAAAAATAACAATAAAGGAAAACAAAATTTGTTTTTGGGCTTTTTGTTTTAGTATAAAAAATATAAATTGATGTAACAGATATTAATATATTAATAATATTAATAATATTAATAATAGTAATAATATTAATAATATGAATAGAAGAAAAATAGAAAAGAAACAAAAGGTTGGGTTGCCTCCCAATCAGCGCTGTTTTTAACGTCGAAAGCCCGACGATAGCTTGGTGGCAAGCTATTCAGGAGGTTTCGTAGGAAGTTCGAGAAATTTCAAGTCGCCTACGTGGAAACTGTTGTCGTTTTTATTATAATGTTTTAAACGTTGTCCGTTGACTAGAAACGGTGGATTAGTTTTTCCACAAATTTCCACAGCTCCACTGTGAAGAATCTTAGTGATTTGGAAAGGCCCAGACCATCTTGATTTTAATTTTCCCGGAAAAAGTTTCAATCTTGAATTAAATAAGAGCACGACGTCTCCCACACTAAATTGTTTTCTAGCTGAACGTTTATCGTGCCATCTTTTTGTTCTTTCTTTGTAGATACGTGCATTTTCATAGGCGTCCAGTCGGAGTTCTTCTAATTCGTGAAGGTTCAAGATTCGTTTTTCGCCTGCCTCAGTGTAGTTGAAGTTTAGCATTTTTATAGCCCAATAGGCTTTGTGTTCAAGTTCGACTGGGAGGTGACAGGATTTTCCGTATACAAGTTTAAATGGTGTGGTGCCTATTGGCGTTTTATAAGCGGTCCTGTAGGCCCATAAAGCTTCGTTCAATTTTGATGACCAATCTTTCCTAGAAGTTGCGACAGTCTTTTCCAAAATTTGTTTTATTTCTCTGTTTGAGACTTCTACTTGTCCGCTTGTTTGCGGGTGATACGGTGTAGCAACGCGGTGTTTAACTCCATATTTAGAAAGTAATTTGTCAAAAATGCGCGAGATAAAGTGCGAGCCACCATCACTGATGACTAGTCTTGGTACACCGAATCTAGGGAAGATGGTATTTCTAAAGAGTTTGATGACAACTCGTGTGTCGTTAGTTGGAGCGGCAACTGCCTCAATCCATTTCGATACGTAGTCGACAGCAACGAGGATATACTTGTTACCAAAAGAAGGTGGGAAAGGTCCATGAAGTCAATTCCCCATACGTCAAATATTTCAACTTCCAAAATGCCTTTCTGAGGCATTTCATCGCGTCTGGAAATGTTGCCAGTGCGTTGGCATCGGTCGCATTGAAGTACGGCGATACGAACGTCCTTCCAGAGGGTAGGCCAGAATAAGCCAGATTGGAGGATTTTCGCGCATGTCTTTGACGTACTCGTATGTCCACCGTAAGGTGATGAGTGACATTGGATGATGATGTCTTCTATTTCTTCCTCAGGGACACATCGACGGTAAATGTTATCGGCGCCTCTCTTGAAGAGTAGGGGTTCGTCCCAATAGTAATGCTTTAAGTCATGGAAAAACTTCTTCTTTTGCTGATAAGTTAGATCCGTCGGAAGCACACCTGCTGCTAGATAATTGACAATGTCTGCATACCAAGGTAAAGTGACTTGGGCATAGACAGCTTTTACGGCTTCTGCAAGTTCCGGTTCTTCCGAGATTAAGTTGGGTGTATCACTTTCCAATTTGGCTATCAGACGTTCGTAAGGGGAATCGTCGTTGATAGGGACTGATTCGTGTTTGATTCCTTCTATTCGGGATAAGTGATCAGCAACTACGTTCTCGATTCCTTTTTTATCTTTAATTTCTAAGTCAAACTCTTGTAATAGTAGGATCCATCTCAATAATCTTGGTTTGGCATCCTTTTTGCTTATGAGGTACCTAATGGCAGCGTGGTCTGTGTATATGATTATTTTTGCTCCTACTAAGTAAGAACGGAATTTGTCGAGTGCAAACACAACTGCTAGAAGTTCCTTTTCTGTGGTGGCGTAGTTCATTTGAGCAGGGTCTAAGGTTCTACTGGCATAGTAGATTGCGTGAAGTTTCTTATCTCTTCTTTGTCCTAGAACTGCGCCTACAGCGTAATCACTTGCATCGCACATTATTTCGAATGGTAATCGCCAATCGGGCGGTTGCATAATTGGTGCAGTGATAAGGGTTGTTTTTAGTGTTCCAAACGCTTTTAAACAGTCGTCGTCGAAAACGAACTCAGCGTCTTTCATTAACAAGCCGGTTAGTGGTTTTGTGATTTTCGAGAAATCTTTTATAAATCTGCGGTAGAAACCGGCATGTCCTAGAAAACTTCGTATTTCTCGTACGGTTTTTGGGGGTTGGAGGTCTTTTATGATTTCTATCTTAGCTTTGTCGACCTCGATCCCTTTATCAGATATTACATGTCCTAGTACTATTCCTTGTCGGACCATGAAATGGCATTTTTCCCAATTTAAGACGAGATTCACTTTTGCACAGCGTTCTAGTACCATTTCTAAGTTTTGTAAGCATTCTTCGAAACTTTGTCCACATACAAAGAAATCATCCATAAATACTTCCATGATGTCATCTATGAAATCGGCGAAGATTGCCATCATGCATCTTTGGAAAGTTGCTGGAGCATTGCATAGTCCAAACGGCATTCGACGGTAAGCAAAAGTACCATAAGGACAGGTGAATGTGGTCTTCTCTTGGTCATCAGGATGAATAGGAATTTGAAAGAATCCCGAGTACCCGTCTAGATAGCAGAAATAGGAATGTTTGGCCAATCTTTCCAACATTTGGTCTATAAAAGGTAAGGGGAAATGATCTTTTCGAGTAGCTTTATTAAGCTTCCTGTAATCAATGCACATCCTACTTCCAGTCACAACTCTTTGTGTTATTGATTCGCCTTTTGCGTTCTTTACTACGATGACTCCTCCTTTCTTAGGTACGACATGAACTGGGCTAACCCATTCACTGTCGGAGATTGGATAGATAATTCCTGCATCTAGTAGCTTCTTTACTTCGTCTCTGACTACAGTGCTAAGGCTGGGGTTTATTCTTCTCTGATGTTCTCTAGAGGTTTTGCAATCTTCCTCTAGCGTAATTCTGTGCATACAAATCGAGGGGCTTATACCTTTAAGATCGCTTATGTTATAGCCTAACGCGGTGGGGTATTTCTTTAGGACTTATAATAGCTTTTCGGTTTCTAGTTGTCCTAGATCGGCGTTGACTATTACTGGTCTTTTGAGTTCAGCATCTAGGAATTCATATCTAAGATTTTTGGGTAATGTTTTGAGTTCTAAAGATGGGTTCTTCGGACCTGACATATGATTTGGAGTTAGTGCTAAGCTTTCGCTTAGACTATCGTCTTTATACGGTTTACGCCAATCATCATCTTCAAAAATATCGGGTATTTGGATCTTCATTATTTCCGAATACGTGGTCTCTTCACTCTCTAGTTCCCTTATGCATTCGTCAATGATATCTACTAAATAGCAGGTATCGTCTATGGTTGGTGCTTGTAAGAACTTAGTGAGAATGAACTCTATCTTTTCTTCTCCCACTTCGAATGTTAGCCTTCCTTTCTTCACGTCAATTATAGCTCCGGCTGTAGCTAGGAACGGTCTTCCTAAGATAATCGGAGTTACTGAATCTTCTTTAATATCCATTATTATGAAGTCGGTCGGGATATAGAATTGTCCTATGCGTACTGGAACATTTTCTAGTATACTGACGGGATATTTGACGGATCTGTCAGCTAATTGAACGGACATCTTAATTGGTCTTAATTCACCCATATTTAGCTTTTTGCATATGGATAAAGGCATAACGCTGATACTTGCTCCTAAATCGCATAGCGCTTTGTCTATTGCGGATCTTCCAATGACACAGGGTATGGAGAAACTACCTGGGTCTTTTAATTTAGGAGGCATGTTGTTTTGGATAATAGCGCTGCACTCTGCGGTAAGTGTAACTGTTTCGTTATCCTCAATCTTTCTCTTGTTCGATAGGATTTCTTTGAGAAATTTGGCATACGAGGGCATCTGAGTGATAGCTTCTGTGAAAGGTATCGTGATGTTTAGTTGTTTCAGAAGTTCTACAAATTTCTTGAATTGCCCTGTAGTTTTGGAATTTATAAGTCTTTGAGGATAAGGAATCGGTGGTTTATATGGCGCTGGAGGCACATAAGGTTTTTCACTTTCAGTGGCCTCTTTCTCGTTGTCTTCCTTCTCTTTTGGTTCAGACTCCTTTTCTACTGATTTAGTGGATTTCTGTTGCATGGCAGAGTTTTCGGTTCTTGGATCGATCGGTTCATCCAATTCTTTTCCATTTCTTAATATGACAGCATTAGCTTGTCCTTTCGGATTCTGTTCGGGTTGTCCAGGAAATGTACCGGCTGGTGCGGCAGCAGAGGCTTGTTGTTGAGCCACTTGTGATATCTGAGTTTCAAGCATTTTACTGTGGGTGGCTAAAGCATCTACTTTGCTGGTCAACTGTTTAATCTGCTCACTAGTGTGTATGTTTTGATTCAGGAATTCTTTGTTTGTCTGAGCTTGAGTAGCGACGAATTTTTCCATCATCAATTCTAAATTAGACTTTCTAGGAACATTTGGAGCAGCTCCGGTTGGTTTCTGATATCCTGGTGTAACGGTGGGTATTTGCAATGCATTATCGCTTTTGTAGGAAAAGTTTGGGTGGTTCCGCCAACCTGGATTGTAGGTATTCGCATAGGGATTACCTTGGGCGTAGTTCACTTGGTCTAGTGGAATTCCTGTCAACAATGGGCATTCGGGCGCATTATGAGCGGCAATTCCACATAACTCGCAGGTTGGAGCTACAGCAGCTATGGTTGCTTGTGGCGTTACGGTAAGATTATCGATCTTCTGGGTTAAGGCATCTACCTTAGCATGAAACTGGTCAAGACTACTGATCTCGTACATTCCTCCCTTTGCTGTGGGTTTCTCGGTTGAAGTTCTTTCACCTCCCCATTGGAAATGGTTTTGAGACATGTTTTCGATAAGTTGATGGGCTTCTTCGTATGGTTTATTCATAAGAGCGCCGCCTGCGGCAGCGTCTACAGTTAATCTTGTATTATAGAGAAGTCCATTATAGAAAGTATGTATGGTCACCCAGTCTTCTAGACCATGGTGAGGACATGCTCTCATCATATCTTTGAATCGTTCCCATGCTTCGTAGAGAGATTCAGCATCCTTCTGTCGAAATCCGTTAATTTGGGCTCTTAGCATAGCGGTTTTGCTTGGTGGAAAATATCTTGCTAGAAAGACGTTCTTCAATTGTTGCCACGTCGTAACAGAGTTAGATGGTAGAGATTGTAACCATGCCCAAGATCTATCTCTAAGAGAGAAAGGGAAAAGACGTAGTCTAATTGCGTCTATAGATACACCATTTGCTTTCACAGTGTCTGCGTATTGCACAAACTTCGTTAAATGCTCATTCGGATCTTCAGTTGCATTCCCTAAAAATTGGTTTTGTTGTATAGCAGACAACAGTGACGGTTTTAGCTCGAATTCATGCCTATTTATAGCTGGGGCAACAATGCTAGAATGAGGTTCTTGTTGAAAGGGGGCAGCGTAGTCCTTGAGAGGTTTACTTTGAGGCGTTTCGTCAGCCATCTTCTTTTCTTCAGCAGTGTCAGAAGTATGAGCTAGGAGGTTCGGAATATTGTATCGTTGTTGATACTGTAGAATGAGTTTTCTTAAGCGCAGAAAACGCTCTAATTCGGCGATTGGAGGTTGCAAAATATCGCCTTGTGAGCGGGTATTTGGCATACAATCAACGAACTAGTAAAGGGAAAATGAGAAATATTAACCTAGTCTACACGGCGTAACAAAAGGTTACACTATTGACTAAACGGGTCCCCGGCAATGGCGCCAAAAACTTGATCGCGACTTTCTATGTCAAACAATTATAACTGCAAGTGCACAGTCTATCGCGTAGTAATAAAAGATATCGATCCCACAGGGACTCGTAATCAATCTAGTTTTCTCGGGTGTTACTTTGTTTAGCTAGGTTGGCAAGGTTTTAAGGGGGATCGAACTAAAGAAGTACGTAAATTTAAAGGGGGGGATTTAAGATTTAATAACTTGAATCGATATGTAGTATATTAGTTCTTAGGGATTCGACGAATTATCGGCATACAAGAAGATTGCAAAATGGTTTAAGAAGAAAATGACAGTTCAAAGGCTCTAATCTCACGATGGTTGTTGACTAGACCATAATTTCAAGGGCCAAATGTACGCTTTCGCTGTCCCATTCGGGGTCAAAACTAATTTTTGAAAACTATTAAATTCTAATCCTTTTAAAAGGCTTTCGCGGTTTTTAAAATGATCCTTAGTCATTACTATCTGGTCCTAACCGCAGCTGTCGCTTGTTGGTTGTACCTTTATTAATTTCCCACTGTCGTGGCAAAACTACTTTTAAATAAGTTCTCGCTGTCGCGACGAACAGTTATTTAGTGAATTAAAATTGAAAGCTAAGGCAGTAAACGTGTTTTGAAATGAATTTAGTATGCCTAACATTATCGAATCCCATCAGAGTTACCACTACATACCGATTACTATAGTTTAGCCGGACATGAAAATAGAAACAGTAAAGCGTAAATAAAAGCAAGAAATGATAACGTAAATAATATTGGGAAACATAATTTAATTAACGATTGCTATAAAGAACCTGTAATAAATCCCAATTGGTCTTTGGGGAAATCCTCCACAATGTCGGCAGGATTCATCTCAGTACCAATCGATAGTACAGATACAATGAAATAGGAAGAAATGGGAAATACAAGAAACTGAAAATAAAAGAACGATAAAAGAAAACAAGCAAGGAAATGAAAATAAATGTGTTTGGGATAATTGGGCAGCACTTCGTGATTGTAGATGCAGCTCCCTTTTCTGGTATCTGCCTCTCCCTTTTATAGATGATATGCTTTAACGGTTGTTTTCCCAGAAGGTGGAGTTGAGGGCATGGAAATAGGAGCTTAGTGGTCCACTTCCTTTGGCTTCTTCTGACATGGAAAATGCCACGTGAGTTTTCTGAGTTTGGGATGCGTGACGGTCGTCATGCGTGTGACGGTTGTCATGCATGTGTGACGGTCGTCATGTAGTGGAAGTTCGCTTCTGCTGCATTTCTTGCGTGTTTTTGCTGTTTTTCTTCCATAATTGCTTCCTTTCTTCATTTTGCCTCAATATGGTCTTGAACTTCAATTACCTGCAAAATACTGGACAAACAACGTGAAAGAACCCGATATCGGTGTAAAAACAGTTAATAATAAATGGAAATACATGTCATTTTATATATACGATTTCGCGTTATCAGTTCCTCAATCACCGGAGGGTATAAAGGTTCTGCAGCAGGAAATAGCATCAAAGACTTTCTAGCTCTTTCGCGGACCCAGATTAAATAAGGATCGAAGGCTCGACTGTTGCTCTTACCAAGCAAAGCTTTTCCTCTTCTATGAACATTACCCCAAGCATGCTTCAACCTGACCAGGACGTCTGATTCCAATAAGCCCGTGAGATACAAAGATTCCTGTATCTCGTCTTTAGTAGGAGGACTCTTTAGTACATAACCAAACTGTCTCACAAGCAAAGAAGGGTTATAGTTGATGCAGCCTTTCCGTCCAATCAACGGGACGTTTGGAAAGCCCTTGCAACTATAGATAATATCAGCTCCCAGCATACTCCAGTCAGCCCATACAATATTCTCAGCAGATAAACCCATTAACCTGGAAGACCACTCTAACGTGCTGGCAGTATCAACAAATGGTCCTATCTTCAGAAGGTGACTGAGGAACCATTTGCATAATATAGGCACACAACAGGAAACTTTCTTACCCCTTCGCTTCTCATTCTTATAGTGGATATAATGATAGACGTCTCCCAATAGAGTAGGCATTGGATTCTTCGAAGCGAGAATGAAGAAAGCATCTGAGTCCACAAAACCAGGCAAGTTGGGAAACAAGATGATACCATAGATGCATACAACCAAGATAACATTGAATACGATCCAACACCCGTCTTTTGCATATTGCACAGCCTTGTCAACCAAGAAAGAGAGATGAAACCCATATTCTCCATTAAGCTTAACCAAATTCCCTGAAAATTCAGAAGCACCCAGACAAACAACTTCAGCAAGCTTAGCCAGATTAGGCTCAGCATTGTCATGAACATATGGAATCTGATTTAACACCCAGACTCCTAGCAGAGCAGAGAACTCCTCCAAGGTTGGTGCCAAAACATAATCAGGAAATAAAAAGCACCTCAATTGAGGGTCATAAAACTGCATCAAGGCATAAAGTCCATTCAACTCAAACATAGATGGCTTGCACACCAGACTAAGCAATTTCCCATATGATTCTCTGAATTCAGCCCTTACTTTCTGATCATCCAGAGCAACTAACTTCAATAGAGAACTGATATCGGGAGAAGGAAGCTTGTAAGCAACAATCTTCTTGAGGGACTCCATGTCAGCCAATAAGAGAACACTAGAATCTGAGGGGAAAGGGCACCTGAAACATAGATACATGTTAATGAGATGCATACATGAAAATGAAAATTTATATGCAAACAGGGAATCAAGTATGTGTTGTGTTGTGGCAATAATAATCAGAAGCTTGTTGTGCTGTAGCTTGAGAATATTCAGAGCTTCGCCTCAGACAAAACCAATCCCAATAGGAACCCTTGTACCACAATCACACTGATAAAGAAGAACCTGGTTTTCTGAAGTCAGATTTTCCTGCAAAAACCCCATCCTACTCATAGGTATGGACTTAAATTGCCGACGAGGTATGGCATCCTATGCGGTCATTAGCGTCACAGACTTTCAAGAGGCGACGATACGATACCCAAAAGGTGTGGCATCATCATCTCTTGAAGCGGCCTCACTTAGCTGAATCCCAAATGATCGGTCCCCAGAGTCGACAACCCTCAGATCCAACAACTCGTCGAGCCCAAACGGCCAGGCAAGAAGTCATCAAAGAGAATTTGTCTGAGCGCAGATTTCATAGCAAGCTGGTGCATCCAAAGCATACATGCTTACCATTAATCTCCACTTCTAAGTCTATGTGCATACTCAAGCCCAGGTCCGACTCATCTCTCAAAGTAACACCCCTTCCCCAGCACAACAGCAATAATATAGTGCGGAAAGTAAACACAGAAAGATAAAACACGTATATACAACACCCAAGAAAAACAAGCAAGCGCTAGGATTGACTCGCATAGGGAACCGTTGGAGTCCCCAGCAGAGTCGCCAGCTGTCGCTACTGCGAAAAACGAGGCTGGCAATGACAGAAGAGTCGCCACCGTGTGTTATTTATCCCAAAGGAGGAAAAAGAAATGCTCAGAGAAAACCTAACGAAAAGGGGAAAGGAATGGTCATCGCAACCAAGTCCTGGATTCGGGAGTCGGTTACGCAAGGGGAAGGTATTAGCACCCCTCACGTCTGTCGTATTCGACAGGGTCCACACTTGTTGTTTATCTAGGAGGGTGTGTTTAAACTATATAGCTAAAGGATGGTTTGAAAGAAAAGAGAAATGACTCGATAGAACACAACAGGTCTATGCCTACGTATTCCCGTCTGGATCAAGAAATCAGAGTCAACGTAGTTCGCCTAAATACGAGTGAAGGGGGGAAGGTTGCTCGCCGAGACATCGCATCTCATGCCTACGCACATTCACACAGCATGAAAGATCAGAGCAAACGTATTTCAGGCTACGAAGACCACATATTTGTTCAACGGTTTTTATATAAGTAAAGTTAACATACGGTTCCAACAGTTGGTGTTTGCAGCTCGACCTTTGGAGACTTAGGCGTTACCGTTTGCGATAGAACCGAAAGTTAACAGAACTCTCCTTTAAGAAAAGGGTTTCCAGGAATTAAGGGTCCAAGAGGACAAAAAGAATTTGGATGTTTGTTTTTGAAGTCTTTTAAAGAAGAAGTGTTTTGAGTTTTTGTTTGTAACTCGTGTTGCACTAAAGACTTGGACTTAAGAGTGAATGCGTCGCATGTCACCCAAAGGGTACCACGCTAAACACCCAGGCTATTGAATAGAGACCCTCCAACAACCCTTTCTCAAGTAGCTTAAGGCGCGTATCATACAACACGTGTTATCCTTTATTAAGTGTTTTAACAGTGTTTGGAGATGAGAAGAGAAATGACACAACTAAGGGGAACTGACTCAAACCCTACAGTTGTCATACAAAGTTTATCCTGTGGTTGAGGTTAGAAGGGAACTACCTATTGTTATCATGCATGGTTAGAACCCTAATGTCTGTCATAACTCCTCTTGAACAAGAGAAGTCAGAATTCCTAGGGGAACATGGCAAAGGAAAGCAACAGTAAAGAAAATCAACTGTAAGGAAATTACTGTAAATAAAATGCATGCAATGCATCACACAAGCAGAAGGAGTCAAACTCAACTTCTATAGAAAACAAGCACAAAGGCTACACACAACACAGGCAAGGGAGACAACTCTCAACCTTAAACCAGCAAGCAAACCCACACAGTAAAAAGCAAGTAAAGGGAAACAGTCAACCTCTAATGCAACCAAGCAAAAGGAGAAACTCAACCTTTAAGATGCTCTTAGGCCTATGATCATTTACATGATATCCTAGACTAATGCAACACACCAAACAAGTTACATCAATACAGTTAAGCAATCAAGAAAACAACAAGCAAAACAGACAAGCCAGCAGCTCCACAACAAAGCAAACTTCTAACAGCAAGGAAAATCTACAGTCTATAATCAACTTCAATCCTAAGCCATCTTCAAGAAAAGGAAATGAAAGCTCCATCTTCAAGCTCCAAGTTTCTCCAACAAGAATGAAGAGAATCAACATCAAGATGATTGCATGATGATGGGAAGCATGATGGAAACCAAGAGAATCCATCATGAGACTCAACCATGCATCTAAGATGGGAATCCTCAAAGGTTCTACCTATTGTGATATGCCACACATACTTCCAAAGGAAGGATGAGACTCTCACATAGGGACCTTGAATCATGGGATGAGAATGGAAAACAATCAAGGCAATCCATGTTTATTTGAAGAAAGAGGAATCAAAACTAAAGCTCTTCCTAAACCCTAATTGAATAAGCTACAAGGAAGCTACCAAAACACCAAATTAAAGCACCATAATAAAGCAAACAGAAGCCTCTATATGTCTAAAGCACCATCCAAAAGGAATGGGAAATTTATCTTATGCTATGAGCCTCCATTGTGGTCATTCTAAAGCAAGTGCTATGTTAGAAGCAAATTAAAACTAGCCTAAGTATCAAATCAATTTAAAATACCAAAACTACTTCTAAAATCCTATGGATTTTTCTAAGGGAACCTAAGAGGGTTAGGTACCTATGGTAGAAAGGCCAGGGGCCAAACCTAAAAGGAAAGTTACCTAAAAAATCCTAAATCACAAGGTTATCTAAGGGGAACCCTAAAATGGATGGTCTAATGATCTTGATCTAAAACAGAACCTAATGTCATCTAAAAAATATGAAATAATTCCTAAGGGATCATGCACCTCTATACTAATAGCCAGCAAAAAAACTCACCAAGAATCCGTACCAATTAATCACACAAAAATCAGAAAGAAAATGGATCAAGAATGAAATTTAAATGAAATAGCAAAAATGAGAAAATACCAAATAAATTGAAAATCAGGAAAAAATCAAATGTAAAAGCATAGAAAAATCACAAATAAAATCTAGAGCATGGACATATTTTTAGTTTATTTTTCTGATCATTATTGAAATTAAAATGAATTTTAAAAGATAAAAGTAATTAAAATAAAAGAAAATGAATTAAAGAAATGAAATAAAGCTGGAAAATATCAGGAGCGTTGGATCAATGGACTAAGTCTCCTTATCTAAGGCATGTGCGCGTGACAACTAGGCTGCCAGGTAGATTAATGAAATGCCTGCATTTCATCCTGGCCAAAGTCCAAAGCTGAGGATGAATCGTGTGCATAAGATCTGCATACAAAGTCTTCCTTTCATTCCAATCCAACGGATCATGGCCTTCTTCTCCATTCAAATCAGAAAAAGAGGGAAAGTTCAGGTCGTTGGCTCTAGTGGCTGAGCCACCGTCTTCTCCGGTGAGCCAAAACTACAGGTCATCAATTCTTGACTAAACTTACATGGATCCACTCCAAATTTCATGCTGATTCCAAATATGTCATCCAAATTAACTGAATCCTCATGGATCTTAAAACACGAAGGCAAACAGAAAATGCATCAATCCTTCAAGTGTCACCAAAACTCAATCTCTTGCCATGGATCTCTTCCTTATGCTTCAAGGATCAATCTAAACTATCTAGATCAAGCTAACACCTTAAGATCAGTCCAGTTCGAATCCAAAGAGAAATCAGGTTGCATCTTAGTTTGTCTCTAAACCTCAAGATTTTGATCTAGAATCCATCTAATCATCTTCCTAAAGCCTAACCACATGTCAATTCTACTTAGATCATGCTAAAACTAGAGCAATCGTGAATTGTTCAAACCTGGTTTGTAGCTTCAAATTGAGGCAGTTATGGTGCTCCTCTTGCTCCAATCTTGTGCAGAAACTTCCAATGAACTATGCTGAAGCTATTGGAAACCTTGAATTGCCTTGGATTGCTCTGAATCAGAAATCACGATCTGCACTTTTTCTATTGAAACTCAATTTTCAATCTCTGCTTCCAGCTCCAAATGATCACCAAAAAAGATCTGGATCCAACTCTGAACTTATATAGAAGATATTTGAGGGCTTTGGAGGCCCATTAGAAGCCCAATTCAGAATATCCAATTCTCAAATTTTCTCCAAAAAATCAACTATGGTGTGCATGATTCAGGCTTAATTCTCCCTTCTAAAAGCTTCAATCAGCTTGATTATGGCCTAGTGAGAGTGTAATGATCAAAATGAAAGCTTGTGTGCATCATGTGAGCAATCTTTGATATGTTACTTATCCATGAAGTAACAAATTAAACCACCATGAAATAAGCCTCAATGGATTTTCTATTAATTCCAAAGTGTCTAAAATGATATTTCCCCTTAAAATATGCCCTTACTTGATCTTGTTTGAACACATAGAATTTATTTTGAATTTTTCAAGTGAAATGCCTTAAAATTCCTCTTTCACCAAGCTCTTATGAATCAAGTCTTGCTACAAGCCAAATCAAAGTCTCATAAACATATGTTTGGCCTAAAAATACCCTTTTTAACAAGTTTCATGTTGGACAAAACTTCATTTGAATTGCGCAAGATGGAGAAAATGACCTATAATGCAAAATGACCTATAATCTCACTTTCCCAAAATACCCCTGCCTTGCAAAGCTTATAACTTGAGCTCCACAAATCAGAATGAGGACTTCTAGAACTTTTTGGAAAGCTAAGATCATGAGGAACAACTTTCATGTTTGTCGAAAGGTCATGTGAAACTTCCTTCTAGGTCAAAAATAGCTTGGAAGCTAGTTGACTTTCACAGACAAATTTCACATTCATCTAATGACCTGTAACTAGTCTGGCTTGTAACTTGAGTTCTACAAATCATATGGATGACTTCTAGTACTCAAATTAAAGATATGAACATTCTCTACAAGTCTCATGTTTGGCCCAAAGTCATGTGAGACTTGTATCTTGACTTACATGGTGTTGAAGTTAGGCATTAAATAGGGGATTTTACACTGAGAATCCTAATTTAGCAACTTCTTCCACTCTTGATTCTTCTTGATTTGATCTTGAAACAACATCTCAAATGCTTCAACATAACCTTACATGACCTATATATAGGCTTTGATACTCTCCAATTGCACCTTTGACCTAAGGTTGACCAGATGAAACCCTAGTTGTACCAACTTCAACTGTGGCTCTTGCACTTGACACAAACACTTGACTGAACTCCTTCATGACCCTCTAGGCACTCCATGGGCTCTATCCACATACTCTATCCATGACCAAGGCTTCACAATCCTCTGATGATCTTCAAATGGCTCCCAAGTTAGGAGATGAACCCCATACAAGCAACCAAACTTCTCAAGAACTCAACCTACTCCCTGATGACCTTGGTGACTTCTCAAGCTTGAATAAAACTTCTGGCTAGGATTCTTTTGATATAAACCACACTTGAACCCCTAATAAATGAACAATGGTATGCTATGCAAATGTTAGAACAATGCTATGCTAATGCAATGAAACATAAACCAGGTGATAAAAAGGTTGGGCAAATTTTGGGGTGCAACACCCACTTACAAGAATTTTCACCCTCGAAAATTATCTCAAGGAAACAGAGTCAGATACAATCCCCTCATCTAATCCTCGCGCTCCTAAGTCCAACTTTCTCTAGCTGGTTCTCCCCAAACTACCTTTACCAAGGCAATCTCTTTACCTCGCAGTTGCTTTACTTCTCGTTCATCAATCCGAATAGGCAACGCCTCAACAGTCAAATCATCTCGCACCTGTACATCATCCATCTGAATCACATGCGACGGATCTAGAATGTACCTCCTCAACTGAGACACATGAAACACATCATGCAAATTTTCAAGCGACAGCGGTAAAGCAATCCAATATGTTACTTCCCCCACCCTCTGCGAAATCTGACACGGACCAATAAAACGTGATGTGAGCTTTCGAGACTTCAAAGCTCGGCCAACACCAGTTACCGGCGTAACTCTTAAAAACACGTGATCTCCCTCTTGGAATTCAAGTTTTTTCCTCCTCCTATCATGGTAACTCTTCTGACGACTCTGCGACGCTTTCATCTTTTCTTGGATCATCTTGATCTTTTCAGTCATCTCTAGCACAATCTCAGGTCTGAGTACACCACTCTCGCCTAACTCATACCAACACAAAGGAGTCTTACACCTCCTACCATACAAAGCCTCATACGGTACCATTCTGATACTAGAATGGTAACTGTTATTGTAGGTAAACTCAATCAACGACAAATGACTATCCCACGATCCACCTTGATCCAACACACAAGCTCTTAGAAAATCCTCTAAAAACTAGATAGTTCTCTCTGTCTATCCATCCGTTTGTAGATGATAGGAAGAACTCAACCTCATCTTAGTACCCAAAGTTGTCTGCAAACTCTCCCAGAACCTCGACGTAAATCTCGGATCTCTATCAGACACAATACTCGAAGGAATACCATGAAGTTTCACAATCTGATCAATATATAATTTGGAAAGCTTCTGCAATGAATAATTGATCCTCATCGGTATAAAATGACTCGATTTGTTCAATATATCAACAATCACCCCAACCGAATCATGCCTTTTCAAATTCTTCAGTAAAACCGTCACAAAATCTATAGAAATGTTATCCCATTTATATTATGGAATATTCAACGGTTCCATCAGACCCGACAGTCTCTGATGTTCAATCTTCAACTTCTGACAAGTCAAACAAGCATACACAAACTCTGCAATTTCCTTCTTCATACTCAGCCACCAAAGCAACTTCTTCAAATCTTGATACATCTTTGTGGCACCAGGATGAATACTTAACCCACTTCTGTGACCTTCCTCAAGAATGCTCTTCTTGATTTCTGGCACATCGGGAACACATACTCTATCTCTGAACTTCATCAACCCATTCTCATCGATCCGAAAATCACCCCCGTTACCTTGATTGATTAATGTGAGACGATCCAAAAGTCTTAAATCGTATTTCTGACCTTCTCTGATTTCTTGGAGAATACCACTAGTCAACTTCAGCATACCCAACTTCACACTGCTAGGAGTTTCTTCACAAACCAAACTCATATCTCTGAATTTCTCAATCAGTCCTAACTCTCGAACCATAAGCATCAACATATGTAAGGACTTCCTACTTAATGCATCAGCCACAACATTAGCCTTACCAGGATGGTAACTCAACTCAAAATCATAATCCTTCAGAAGTTCAAGCCATCTTGATTCAATCAAAAATCATTCACAAGGCTAAATCGAGAGCTCCACTTGATTCAATCACATTCAAGGTGAATTATGCAAGCTACTAGAAGCTTCCAAGGAAAGGAACTAAGCCAATTTCGTTTTCACAATTAGTGGATTTTTGGAGAAATTTTGGATTTTGGATATCAGTTTGTGGGCTTTCCATAGGCCTCTAGAACCTTCCATTACACTCTATATAAACTCAGAAACGAATTTTGATCAAGGTTGGTGCTCATTTGGTGAAGAACTCAGTGTTGGCATATCAAGTTTCAAGGAAGAAAGTGAGAAATCGAATTTGGATTCAAGGCAATTTCAAGAGCTATCAAGGATTCAAACATCTCCAGCAAGCTTCAACAAAGAATACTGCATGTTTTGATACAAGAATTCAAGCTCCAACTACTCTGTTTCGAAGCTCCGAAGCCGGTACGTAAAATTCTACTTTCCTATAGTTTTAGGATGAGTTAGATCAAAATAATCATGCGGTTAAGATCAGGAAGATGTGTAGATGAAATTAGGATCAAGAAATTGAGGATTGGAGATTTTTTTTGGATGAGCACGTTATCTTGATGATGGTATATCTCTTTGTACGTGGAGTTTTATTAGAATCTAAGGCCATATTTGGAATCCTCGCATTTTTTCAGTCAAGTTTGACCAAACTTTTGTGCAAAACGGTTGAGAAACGAGTGATCTATGATGGTATAAAGTCGCCGGAAAACATCAATCCTCGTCCGACCATGGGAGTTGCGCGCGGTTACTCTTCAAAATTTGAAAAAATTGAATTTGGAGAAGAAAGCCAGCTACCGTCGGATTAAAATGAGAAGCAAGGACTCGGTCATGCGATCCGAGGGCATGGAGCGCGCCACGTCACCCAGGCTTCAAAACGCAGTCGTTTAGTTAAATGAGGGACACCGGGCTTACCTCTGTTTGTTACATGCACCCCTTCGTTTGAGGCCCACTCGGATTTATGCCTTGGACTTTTTCTGTTCGCACCCCCTGGCCCAATTAATTAAATTCACTTTCTTTTGCTTTTTTTTTTCTGTTTTAATAACTATTTGGTTTAATTGCTTTAAAAATAGTAAAACTCATCAAAACATTATGATAATTTGTTCTTTGATTCTTGAATGTCTTAAGAAATTTTAGGAGCTGAGTTTATATTTTTAGGATTTAGTTTGAATTAATTGTGATATTTCCTTTATCCTAATGTCCATTAAATTTGCTCATTTGATGTCTGTTTTTGCTGAATTTGGTATGATCATTTCGTAATGAGTTTGGATGAATTTTTTTTCTAGATTATAGATTAGAGATGTATGTTCCCTCAGGAATTTTCTCTTGAATTTTAGATAAACATAGGTTCTGTTTTGGATCAGCGTTTTAGAGCCTTCCCTTTCATGGTTTCCCTTTGACACCTTACAATTTAGGATTTTATTAGTTGCCTTAGAGATTGAATTAGGCCCTGATTTTTGGATTATAGGTTCTTAACATTTGCATGTTCCTTTAGGAAATTTTATAGATTTTTAGAATCTAGTTTGCTATTTTAGATAGAATTTACATTTAGGGTATTCAATTGTTGCTCCTAGCTTGGTGCTTGCTTTATATTGCCTTCAATAATGACTTCTAGGTTAAGATAAATTGTTCATTCCTTTTGATTGATGTCTTATTTAAGCTCCTGTTTGATTGGTTATTTTGATTTAATTTGGAGTTTTGGTTTCCACTTGATAGCTTTTTGTAGCTTGTTTTGTTTAGGGATTAAGGAGAGCCTTAGTAGTTTTTCTTTCTTTCTTCAAATAAGCATGGTTGGCTTCATTTGCTTTCCATCCTATCTTGTGATGCAAGGTTCTTTCATAGGAGTCTGGTCCTTCCTTTGGAAGGACTAGAGGCACACTATGAGAGTAAAACCTTTGAGGATATAATTTGATAATTGGTTGAGTGTCATAAAGGATACCCTTGGTATACTTTGTGCTTCCCATTATCCCTCCAATCTTCTCTTCATGAATGATCAAGTGATTGGTGTGTTGAATTAGGCTAGTTTTCATGAGTTGATACTCTAAGTTAGATGCATGACTGCATTAAAGGTCGAGATGCGCTTGTGGTGGTTGATGCCCCACACACTTTTCCTCCCTTTGCTTGACTGTTTTCCTTCTTTTGTAACTGATGTTTGCATTGAAGGTTGAGCTTGCCTCCCTTTCTTGTATTTCTGAATCATGTGCATCTATTTGTTTTAGCTTGATAGCTTTACTGTTTGATAATCCTTTTTTCTGTTGGTTGATACCCTCCTTGCATGTGCCCTTAGGATTTCCAGTCTCTTTGATAGGATGACTGTGATAGACCTTAGGATTGAATCCAGGCATGATAACATTAGGGTAGATCCTTCTTCAAACTTCAATCATTGGATGAATCCTTGCATGACAACAATAGTACACTTGATAGTTTCCCTTGTAGAGTCCCTCTCTTTCTCATCTTTAAACAACAGAAAAATACGTAATAAAGGCAAATTCGAATCATACGCTACGAGCCTTAAGCTATCTGGGAAATGGTTGTTGGAGGGTTTCCTTCCAACGATCAGGATGTTTAGCATGGTACCCTTTGGGTGACATGCGACGCATTCACTCCTAGATCCTAGTCTTTAGTGCGACACGAATTGGAAACATCCATAAAAGACACTTCTTCAGTAAAAGACAAAAACAGACGTTCAAACTTCTTTTTGCCCCGTGGGCCCGTAGCTCAAAGGAAAACCTTTTTTGAAGAAAAGAGTGTTGTTAAGCCTCGGTTCTACCGCAAACAGGCATTGTCCCTAACTGCTGGAACCGTTGTTTAACTTTACTCAGGTAAAAACAATCAAACAAACCTGTGTTCCATTTTATCCCGAACTACGTTCGCTCTGATTTCTATGATGAGAATATGTAGGCACAAGATGCGATATCTTGGCGAGCAACCTTCCCCCGTAACCCGTAGTTAGGTGAACTACGTTGACTCTGATTTCTCGTTCTAGACGGGAATATGTAGGCATATAGCGCGATGCTTTGCCGAGTCGTCTTTTCTTTTCTTTTTCAAACCAACCTTGATAGGTAGATAGTTAACAACCCTTCGAGACAACAAATTAAGCATGGATCTCGTCAAGTACGACGGACGTGAAGGGTGCTAATACCTTCCCCTTGCGTAACAGACTCCCGAATCCAGGACTTGGTTGCGATGACCATTCCTTTCCCTTTTTCGTTAGGTTTTTTCCGATCGTTTCCTTTCCCTCCTTCGGGATAAGTAACGATAGGTGGCGACTCTTCTGTCATTGCCGGCCTCGTTTTTCGCAATAGCGATAGCTGGCGACTCTGCTAGGGACTCCAACGGTTCCCTATTCGAGTCAATCCGAACGCTTGTTTGTTTATCTTTTGGGTTTATATTTCTGCTTTTATATTTCGCATTTTACTTTTCGCACTATATTATTACTGTTGTGCTTGGGGAGGGATGTTACTTTGAGAGATGAGTCGGACCTGGGCTTGAGTATGCACATAGACTTAGAAGTGGAGATTAGTGGCAAAGCCTGTATGCTTTGCATGCACCAGCATGCTACGAAATCCGCGCTCGGACGAGATTCTCTTTGATGCTTCTTGCCTGGCCCTTTGGGCTCGACAAGTTGTCTGACCCGAGGATTGTCGACTCTGGGGACCGATCATTTGGGATTCAGCTAAGTGAGGCCACTTCGAGAGATGATGATGCCACACCTTCTGGGTATCGTATCATCGTTCTTGAAAGTATGTGACGCTGATGAACGCATAGGATGCCGAACCTTATCAGTGGATAGGTCCATACTTGTGAGAGGGATTGGGTTATGCAGGAAACCATGGCTCCAGATCACCCGGTTTTCACTACAAGTGTGAACTTTTGGTCTGATATCAGAGGTCTTCAGTATCAGTGATCTATGTTATGCAGTGATCTTTGTTATGCAAAGGCAGAGCTATGGTTGTTCTCCGACAACAGCACAGTTACCTTATTCCCCTGTCTGCAGCTGTTGCATTTTTTTTTTCATTTTCCTCTGCATCATCATAACATATTTGCATTTTGCATATACATGTTCTGGTATTTCCAAGGATCTTAACTTCGAGACTCGCTGTTGAGCGTTAAATCTTTTCCTTGTGGTTTGTCTGTGTAAAACATGAATTGGAGTAAACAGGTTCCTTGGAAATACTCGAACATGACATTCACATTTCATTTGCATAGCATGTGTTCGAGACTAGGGTTTTGTGTCCTGATCAGGGTTTTCTTCAGAGTTTCAAGCCCTAACTTGTGGGGAAGATAAAAGAGGGTTATTGAGCAAATTCAAGTAGAGCTAAAGGAAGTACGAAGCCAATAGGGGCAGTTCGTGGCAGAGATGCAAGTGTTGCGCTTGGGTCAGAATGCACTTAGGGAAGAAAACAACCAGTTGAAGACCCGGATGGGCTCGATCACGGAAGTGATAAGGAATGTACTCAGAAATGAGGGTGATCAAGTGCCCGAAGCTGCAACCCAGTTGCTTGTTCCACTTCTGCCTGTGGAGCCTCTACCAGAGCATAATGTGCGTCAGAGACCTTCTGCCCAACTCAGAGCTCAAGATGTTTCCCGTCAGCAGCTACCTCCTGTTCCTCAAGGCAATTCCAGGATTGGAAGATATGCTCAAAATACGAGACCATGCAACAGAGTCTTCTATAAGATCCATGTGGCTTATGCTCAGTTGTTGCAGCTCTTGCTTCAGCTTCGTTTGATTGAGCTACAAACTTTATCTCCGCTGACTGGTAAGCTGCCACCAGGTTATGATGCAAATACCTATTGTGACTTCCACTCTGGGACACTGGGGCACAATATTGAGAACTGTAAAGATTTTAAGCATAAAGTTCAAGAAATGATTGAATCGAAGGAAATTGAATTCATGTCGGGCGGCATGAATGTATCAGGCAGATTTATTCCCTATCCTGCAAAAAGGATCGATGTTCCTATTCCCTCACTTGAAGTTGCAGTAGGTTAGGAGCATATCCTGCAATCTTTAGTGTCTGAATCTTCGTGCCCACAACTGTTGTTGTTTCCAGGAACAGGCTTGAGGATGAAATCACCTGAACAAGGGGGGGTCCCTGATATCCCGGATTCAATCTTCAGACGTTCCAATTGTTCAGAGGAAGCAATCTCTGGGGTCTGCATGTCAGAATCAACGATCATACCAGCATCCACCGCGTCTGCACGCCGGGTAAAGACTAAGGAAGCCTGAGAGGCATTTTGCTCAGTGGCTGATATCATACAGTCAGTTGTTGCCAGATTTGGTCCAGGATGGATTAATAATACCAAAGAGGGTTAATCTCGTGATTCCACCGTATCCACCTGGTTTTTATGTCAACGCCCGCTGTGAGTACCATGCTGGGGCACAGGGGCATTCAATTGAAGACTGCAAGGTGCTTAAGAGTTAGGTTCAGACTCTGCTAGACTCCAAGATGTTCTCGATCACGCCTCAAGGTATTCAGATTAGCAATCTTTCTTCATCTAGCCAGATGGGTGTATCAGATGATGGTATGAAGGAATTCACCAAGAGCAAAGGTGCAGAAGAATATCAGACAGATTTTAACGAGCAATTCTGAAGATGGCTGGCTCAGCAGCAAGTCAAGATGTGAAAGCCCAGTTCCTAGAAGCTGGCAATTTTCATTTCATCATGTTATTTCTTTGCATTTGTAGCTTCTTTCCTGTCTATGTGCAATTTTCAATCGTAAAACTTGTTGTTTTTCAATTTGTATTAATAATGAAATAAATATGCATGTTTTGAATTAATCCATTCATGTTCACTCTATTGTTTTCTTTCATTTCAAACGCTTGTTTAAGTGGAATCCGGGGATGATGACGAAATCAAAAGACGTGTAAGCTTTCGATTGTATGCTCTTGGATAGAAAAACATGTTGACGATATATAGGCATTGTTTCAAATTCATAAACACTGGAGATATAAGGAAGATAATCCCTTGTCAACCCCTTTGAGCCTTGTAGTAGGAGTTTATTTCTGAAAATGAAAAACCCTCAATCTTAACCTGGGGCAGGGTAGGTGTCAGTTAATTTGACCAAGCGTTCAAATTGCAAAAGGAGTGTTCGTTTGAGGAACAATCACACCTGTATAGGTCGTGCCTAAAGGACCACAATGGTTAAAACTTGCTGATAAGGAGTGAAACAGTCACAATCTCTTTTAGCAAGTCAGACAAGCCGGTGTCACATGATTTGGTCAAAAAAAAAGAGAAAGGAAAAAGCCCGCTAAGTCGAATCTTGAAAACAGGCGACTTAGGCAAAAATTAGGGTATCCCGCTGGGCTTCAAAATCAGAAACTCAAAAGAGTTAGTCCAGGCAAAAATTAGGGAACGAAAAAGCGAAAAAATGAAAAGTATTACAAGAGAAAAAAATCCTCAAACAAGAACGAAATCGTGTGACTCCAGGCACTACAAAGACGGAAAGGGAATGACTGTCACTCAAAAAGAAAGCAGGTGGTTTCCTGAACCATCACTCCTATCATTCCACCTTTGAAAGGTGAACGCTAAGGTCGAATTAGATGGACGTAGGATTGGAGAACATCACGAAGAATGGGTGGGTTAAAATGAATTTTGAGCCTCATATCCTTCCTTGTTAACCGTGAACCTGACCATGTTATAACCTGAAAAAGTCCTAATTGAAACAGGTTTAGTTCGAGAGCGTACTTCGGTAAAGATCGCATTGAAACTGACTCCCAAAAGGATTCCTCTTACAACGTTGTATTAATTTTGACACTTTGATAATTGATTCGTTCATTATATGTCATAAATTTTTCCAGTGAACAGGATTGGGTTTTGAAAAAACTGGCATATGCATTGCATTTAATGTATCTTTATGCAGAACAACTTGTTTTACTTGCGAGTAAGCACTCGACCGCAGGAAAGTTTCCACAGTGGAAAGTTTAATCAAGGATAGAATGTAGAACGCCTGAGTACACCGTTGAGCTGTGGCCAGCTATATCAAATAACCCCCAGTAAGGTCAGTCATCCAAGAATCGGTTAATCTGGGGCAATCAGGTCGAGATTTGGTAAATCTTTCGCAATCGGGGGTACTGCTCCACGAATCAGTCAATCAGATGCAAAGTCATTCTAAGGCTGGGGCATGCCACCCTATGAGTAAAAGAATTTTTCCTCTACATACCTCTAAAGCTTATCTGAACTATTCAACCAAGGATCCTCTCACGGTCCAGATTCTGGGGCAAGCCGTCTCGGGGTCGTTTCATGGCAAGCTATTTTCTTCTCAGCATAGACCTTCCCAAAGATCAGACTGGGGGCAGAGGCATTACGCTTGGGGAAAATTCTCAGAGAGATTCGGATGAGGATCATTTTCCCAACAATCAAATATCTTTCCCAAGCAGATGGAAGTTGCATCTTTACCCCCAGCAGTTGGTCAGACGTACCTCTAATCCCCATAGAGTACGAGTATGGGTTTGTTCCCCAGCGAGTCGAGATCAGATTTCTCTCCACCAGGCATGTGTGAAATATCCTCCAGCAGGTCGTTCGTGACCCCAACAGTGTAAGATGTGTTCCAGGGAGGTCATGCAGGATCTTTACCTTGTCCCTCAACAAGAGTTTCTCATCACCAACAGAGATTTGTTCATCTCCAGTAAAGTTTGTAACTCCAAGTTCGTTAGTATGCCCCTCAGCAGAGTTGGGATCATATCTTCCAAGTTTGTTCAGAGTTATTCTCCCCAGCATGGAGCTGTAGTACTCAGACATCAGTTTTTAGGTTGAGTATTCAGGCTCCGGTCAGTACGTTGAGTGTTCAGACTCCGGTAAAATCAAGCAAGGGTCCAGACCCTTATTAGTGTTCGTGGCTATTCCGTCGAGTATCCAGGCTCCGGTAAATCTCCAGTTTGTGTTGATTCTTTCTCTCGTCGAGTATCCGGGCTCTTGTAAAGACCGTGTGATGTGACCTTGGTAAGAATTTGTGGTATTCTCTTTTTGTCCGAGTTGCTTCGTTGAGTATCCAGGCTCCGGTTTATCGCTTCGTTGAGTTTCCAGGCTCCGGTGTGTTTTTGTTGAGTATTCAGGCTCTGGTTTATCGCTTCGTTGAGTTTCCAGGCTCCTGTGTGTTTTCGTTGAGTATCCAGGCTCTGGTTTATCGTTTCGTTGAGTATCCAGGCTCCGGTGTGTTTTCATTGAGTATCCAGGCTCCGGTTTATCGCTTCGTTGTGTTTCCAGGCTCCAATGTGTTTTTGTTGAGTATCCAGGCTCCGGTTTATCGCTTCGTTGAGTTTCCAGGCTCTGGTGTGTTTTCGTTGAGTATCCAGGCTCCGGTTTGTCGCTTCGTTGAGTTTATAGGCTCCGGTGTGTTTTCGTTGAGTATCCAGGCTCCGGTTTGTCATTTCATTGAGTATCCAAGCTCCGATATGTTTTCATTGAGTATCCAGGCTCCGGTTTATCGCTTCGTTGAGTTTACAGGCTCTGGTGTGTTTTCGTTGAGTATCCAGGCTCCGGTTTGTCGCTTCGTTGAGTTTCCAGGCTCCGGTGTGTTTTCGTTGAGTATCCAGGATCCGATTTATTGTTTCATTGAGTTTCCAGGCTCTGGTGTGTTTTCGTTGAGTATCTAGGCTCCGGTTTGTCGTTTCGTTGAGTATCCAGGCTCCGGTGTGTTTTCGTTGAGTATCCAGGCTCTAATTTATCGCTTCGTTGAGTTTACAGGCTCCGGTGTGTTTTTGTTGAGTATTCAGGCTCCGGTTTATCGCTTCGTTGAGTTTACAGGCTCCGATGTGTTTTCATTGAGTATCCAGGCTCCGGTTTATCGCTTCGTTGAGTTTACAGGCTCCGGTGTGTTTTCGTTGAGTATCCAGGCTCCGGTTTATCGCTTCTTTGAGTTTTTAGGCTCCGATGTATTTTCATTGAGTATTCAGGCTCTGATTTGTTGCTGCGTTGAGTGTACAGACTCCGATGTGTTACGTTGAGCGTTCAAGCCCCGGCTCCTCCGCTGGATATCCAGATTCCGGTGAAATATTCAATTTGTAGCGTTTTGCTTTGTCCGATAAAGGCAGTTGGGTATACGGATCCTAGTAAGCATTGTAATGGTATTCTCTCTCCGTTGAATGTTCGGTTTGTAATGTATTGCTTCGTCCGTCGAGTATCCAGGCTCCGGTAAATCCCCAGTGAAGTCACTTGTTACGTCGAGCGCCCAGGCTCCAGTCTGTGCGTTGAGTATCCGGATTCCAACAGATTTGTGATATGGTTCTATCGTGCATTGAGTATCCAAACCCCGACGATTCGAAAGATTATTCTTTGTCCCAGGTGGTGTTCAGACTAAGGCTAGTTACTTGTTTCCTGAAGCAGAGATACTTGATTAAGTTTCTCTTTTTCTTGGCGAGATGTTCATTATGTTCGGTTTCTCCGGAGATTATATCCCAATCAGAGTTTGCAGTTTATTTCTGCGGTTGGAAAATTTCCGAGTTCTTTGGTATTCAATCGTCTTTTTCCTTGATTGATTGAAAGTCGTTCACTTTTCACTCATTCAGGTCCAAGTCGCTTGAATAGGGGCAGCTGTTGCACCCCAAAATTTGCCTAACCTTTTCTTACTTGGCTTTTGTTTCATTGCATTAGCATAGCATAGTTCTAGCATTATCATAACATTGCATTGCCATTTATGCAGGGGATCAAGTGTGGTCCATATCATGAGAAGCCTAGTCAAAAGTCTTATGCAAGCCTGAGAAGTCACCAAGATCATTAGTCAGAGGGTTATGTTCTTGAGAAGTTTGATTGCTTGTTTGAGGTTCATCCCCTAACTTGAGGATCAATTGAAGACCATCAGAGGTTTGTGAAGCCTTGATTGTGGATATGACATATGGATAGAGCTCATGGAGTGCCTAGAGGGTCATGATAGAGCTCAGACAAGTCATTGTATCAAGTGCAAGAGCCACAACTGAAGTTGGTGTCACTAGGGTTTCATTTGGTCAACCCTAGGTCAAAATGAGTAATTGAAGACAGCCAAAGCTTACTTCTAGGTCATTTAGTTCATGAAATGGTATGTTTAAGCATGTGAGATGTTGTTTCAAGATCAAGTTGACAAGAATCAAGAGTGGTTGAAGTTGCTAAGTCAGGGTTCCTAGGGTAAAATACCTTGCTTAGTACCAAACTTCCAAGCCATGTAAGTCAAGATACAAGCCTCATATGACTTTGGGCCAAGCATGAGACTTATAGAGGTTGTTCATACCTTTAATTTGAGTACTAGAAGTCATCCATATGATTTGTATAACTCAAGTTACGAGCCAGACAAGTTACAGGTCCTCAGATGCCTCTAAAATTTGTCTGTGAAAATCATCTGACTTCCAAGCTATTTTTGACCTAGAAGGGAGTTTCACCTGAGCTTTTGACAAACATGAAATTTGTTCCTCATGATCTTGGCATTCCAAAAAGTTATAGAAGTCCCCATTCTAATTTGTGGAGCTCAAGTTATAAGATTTACAAGGCAGGGGTATTTTGGGAAAGTGAGATTATAGGCCATTTTCAATTATAGGTCAAAATCTCCAATTTGCACACTTCAAATGAACTTTTGCCCAACATGAAACTTGCTCAAAATATGAGTTTTAGGTTAACTAATTGTTCATGATGCATTGAATTGGTCCATAGCAAGAGTTGACATGAAGTGGTTTGAAAAAGAAGGTTTAAAAAGGCATTAAATGGTGAAAAATTCAATTTAATTGATATGAGTTCAAAAAAATGCAAATAAATACTCATTTTGATCAGCAAAACCATTTGGAGAATATTGGCAGTATTATATTTTGCATTTGACCTATAATTCATAGAACTTTAATGTGTTTCTTCACAAATAAGTTACACACCAAAAATCATTCACAAGGCTAAATTGAGAGCTCCACTTGATTCAATCACATTCAAGGTGAATTATGCAAGCTACTAGAAGCTTCCAAGGCAAGGAACTAAGCCAATTTTGTTTTCACCATTAGTGGATTTTTGGAGAAATTTTGGATTTTGGATATCACTTTGTGGGCTTTCCATGGGCCTCTAGAACCTTCCATTACACTCTATATAAACTCAGAAACGAATTTTGATCAAGGTTGGTGCTCATTTGGTAAAGAACTCAGAGTTGGCATATCAAGTTTCAAGGAAGAAAGTGAGAAATCGAATTTGGATTCAAGGCAATTTCAAGAGCTATCAAGGATTCAATCATCTCTAGCAAGCTTCAACAAAGAATTCTGCATGTTTTGATACAAGAATTCAAGCTCCAACTACTCCGTTTCGAAGCTCCAAAGCCGGTACGTAAAATTCAACTTTCCTATAGTTTTAGGATGAGTTAGATCAAAATAATCATGCGGTTAGGATCAGGAAGATGTGTAGATGAAATTAGGATCAAGAAATTGAGGATTAGAGACTTTTTTTAGATGAGCACGTTTTCTTGATGATGGTATATCTCTCTGTACGTGGAGTTTTATTGGAATCTAAGGCCATATTTGGAATCCTCACATTTTTTCCTTCAAGTTTGACCAAAATTTTGTGCAAAACGGTTGAGTAACGAGTGAGCTATGATGGTATAAAGTCGCGAAAAACATCAATCCCCGTCCGACCATGGGATCTGCGTGCGGGTACTGTTCACAATTTGAAAAAAATTGAATTTGGAGAAGAAAGCCAGCTACCGTCGGATTAGAATGAGAAGCAAGGACTCGGTCATGCGATCCGAGGGCAGCGAGCGCGCCACATTACCCAGGCTTCAAAACACCGTTGTTTAGTTAAATAAGGGACACCGGGCTTACCTCTGTTCGATACCTGCACCCTCTCATTTGAGGCCCACTCGGATTTATGCCTTGGACTTTTTATGTTCGCACCCCCTGGCCCAATTAATTTAATTCACTTTCTTTTTCTTTTTTCTGTTTTAATTACTATTTGGTTTAATTGCTTTAAAAATAGTAAAACTCATCAAAAGTTTATGATAATGTTTTCTATGATTCTTGAATGTCTTAAGAAATTTTAGGAGCTGAGTTTATATTTTTAGGATTTAGTTTGAATTAATTGTGATTTTTCCTTTTTCCTAATGTCAATTAAATTTTCTCATTTGATGTCTGTTTTTGCTGAATTTAGTATGATCATTTGGTAATGAGTTTGGATGCAATTTTTTTTGCTAGATTATATATTAGAGATGTATGTTCCCTCAGGAATTTTCTCTTGATTTTTAGATAATCATAGATTCTGTTTTGGATCAGCTTTTTAGAGCCTTCCCTTTCATGGTTTCCCTTTGACACCTTACAATTTTGGATTTTATTAGTTGCCTTAGTAATTGAATTAGGCCCTGATTTTTGGACTCTAGATTCTTAACATTTGCATGTTCCCTCAGGAAAATTTATAGATTTTTAGAATCTAGTTTGCTATTTTAGATAGAATTTACATTTAGGTATTCAATTGTTGCTCCTAGCTTGGTGCTTGCTTTATATTGCCTTCAATAATGACTTCTAGGTTAAGATAAATTGTTCATTCCTTTTGATTGATGTCTTATACATGTTAAGCTCCTGTTTGATTGGTTGTTTTGATTTAATTTGGAGTTTTGGTTTCCATTTGATAGCTTTGTGTAGCTTGTTTTGTTTAGGGATTAAGGAGAGCCTTAGTAGTTTTTCTTTCTTTATTCAAATAAGCATGGTTGGCTTCATTTGCTTTCCATCCTATCCTGTGATGCAAGGTTATTTCATAGGAGTCTAGTCCTTTCTTTGGAAGGACTAGAGGCACACTATGAGAGTAAAACCTTTGAGGATATAATTTGATAATTGGTTGAGTGTCATAAAGGATACCCTTGGTATACTTTGTGCTTCCCATTATCCCTCCAATCTTCTCTTCATGAATGATCAATTGATTGGTGTGTTGCATTAGGCTAGTTTTCATGAGTTGATACTCTAAGTTAGATGTATGACTGCATTAAAGGTCGAGATGCGCTTGTGGTGGCTGATGCCCCACACACTTTTCCTCCCTTTGATTGACTGTTTTCCTTCTTTTGTAATTGATGTTTGCATTGAAGGTTGAGCTTGCCTCCCTTGCTTGTATTGCTGCATCATGTACATCTATTTGTTTTAGCTTGATAGCTTTACTGTTTGATAATCCTTTTTGCTGTTGGTTGATACCCTCCTTGCATGTGCCCTTAGGATTTCCAGTCTCTTTGATAGGATGCCTATGATAGACCTTAGGATTGAATCCAGGCATGATAACATTATGGTAGATTCCTTTTCAAACTTCAATCATAGGATGAATCCTTGCATGACAAGAGTAGGACACTTGATAGTTTCCCCTGTAGAGTCCCTCTCTTTCTCATCTTCAAACAACAGAAAAATACGTAATAAAGGCAAATTCGAATCGTACGCTACGAGCCTTAAGCTATCTGGGAAATGGTTGTTTAAGGGTTTCCTTCCAATGATCAGGATGTTTAGCATGGTACCCTTTGGGTGACATGCGACGCATTCACTCCTAGATCCTAGTCTTTAGTGCGATACGAATTGCAAACATCCATAAAAGACACTTCTTCCGTAAAAGACAAAAACAGACGTTCAAACTTCTTTTCGCCCCGTGGGCCCGTAGCTCAAAGGAAAACCTTTTCTGAAGAAAAGAGTGTTGTTAAGCCTCGGTTCTACCGCAAACAGACATTGTCCCTAACTGCTGAAACCGTTGTTTAACTTTTCTCGGGTAAAAACAATCAAACAAACCTGTGTTCCGTTTTATCCCGAACTAACAAGCATCAACAATAACAATAAGATACATCAATAACATTAAGCATCACCAACAACAACAAATAAGCATCGAAAACAACAAATGCATAAGCATCAAGAACAATAAGAATCAATAACAACAACAACAAACATCATCTTCAACAAAATATCAACAACAGCAATAAGAATCATCAACAACAAATAGATAAGCATCAACAACAATAACAAATACATAAGAATCAACAACAACAAATACATAAATAATAATAGAAAATGTAAGTATTGTATATACATGGGACGAAAAAGTTTACGTACCAGAAACATAATAAATAAGTAAAAAAATGTTGTTAGAATCTTAAAGTTTATCCTCGACACCTAAACTAAAGGCTAGTCAAGAACGATGAACACAGTGCCGACAACCTCCTCAACGGTACGAAGGCAGAGAAATTAGTTGAAAACGTTGTTGTTTCTTCAAGTTTGAAGATGGTGTTGAACATTTTGTTAGGGTTGAATTTGGTTTTATGTTGTTGGGTTTGAAATGGTGATGTATGTTTTGTTAGGGTTGAAAATCGTGTTGTTTCATTAGGGGTTGTTTCTTGATGAAAATGAATATATACAACCGAATAGACAAGTTAACTAACTCTGTGTAAAGTGATTAAATGATATCATCACAATTTTTTTTCAAAACCGTTGTGATATATGATGAAATTTAGAAAAAGCGTCATGTCTTAAGCAATAAAATTTTTAATATATATATATATATATATATATATATATATATATATATATATATATATATATATATATATATATATATATATATATATATATATATATATATATATATATATATATATATATATATATATATATATATATATATATCAACGGTGTTTTTAGTCAACTATAGTGATATCATATTTACATTAATGATATTTTATAAAAAGAGCGTCAGATTTTAAGTAATTAAAAACTTTTAAAAAAATAGAAAAGATATAACAACGGTTTGTGTAAGTAACCTTAGTGATATATCTTTTTTTATTTAAATAAAAATGAAAGGTAATGCTAAATTCTAAAGAATCATGAATTAGCCGGCGCTGAGAGTCGAATTCATCATGAAACGTCAATTGATATCACCACATTGTTTTAGAAAATCATAGTAATAAATTATCGACATTTAATTAAAAATTCAAAAAGCATATAGGCGCATGTCTCATTCTTCTTTCAAGGATTCCATCTCCCCAACTATATAACCCATCCACTTATCTTTTTCTTCTCTTGGCTAGCCATAGCCTCTCTAAAGATAGAATGGTTTTCTGAACTGGTAAGAAAAACATATATTGCAAAGTCTTCAAACCCGTATCTGACTGGAAGTGTAATATGACCAGGCTCCCTATCACGCACAAGTGTATAGTCTTGTTACTCTTGTACTCCACCTGAATCTTCAACTCCGCCTGAAACTGAGCCCACATATATCAGGTTTAGGAGAACTTATACCAGAGAACAGAATATACTTGTTTAACAAGCATACATAGTATTCCAACTTATACGGGAGCTCAGTCACCGTTCTAATGGTTAGACCATCGAGTCGGCTATGATCTCTGCCATCGAGTTTCAATTTTGAAAAATGTATTTAAATTAGGAACCGAGTTAACTATGATCTCTTCCATCGAGTTGACTATTATTACTTGTTGACATTTTTAGTTTATATCGTACATGTTTTTGCATTAGGTGTTGTTGTTGTTTTGTTTGTATGGCCAGAGTAATAGTAATAATCTGAACTACATGGGTTAATAATGCTCTCGGTCGGCTGATAAAGTTAAATGTGATTATTGCATAACTACATCAACTTGTTGTCATTGATTGATTAGAGGTGAGGATTTTCTTACTCTAGTGCTTTAATAGTTGAGACAAATGTGTTTTGCATTGCCATATTTTATTTTGGATTTTTAGATCAATGTTTGTTCCTTTCACTTTATGTTTTGATTTAATCAGAAGAAGAGTCCTTTTCTTTCATTGTATATTATATGGAAAGGAAACTCATCATTATCTCTATGTTTGTGTTGTATCATGTGTTTGTAACTGTGTTAGTCTTTTGTTTCAATGAGCTAAATGTAACATCACTAACTTATAATGATGGCATGGGTGCAGGTGATGTATTTATACTGTTATATATGATTTAGGAGTATCACAATTTATAGCTAATTCTCCTTTTATGGATGCAACAATAAATTAATAATATAGTACCAAGTACCAACTTCTAAATCTAAATAAACTATACAAAATTTCAGATATTACCAACATAATATATAGTCTTGCTATACATTTTTATTCAAATTTTACACCAACATTAGGATCGACCATTTCTTTATACATGAAGATATAATTTTTTACAATATTGAATATACATCAACATTTAATATATTCTAGTCAATTTTTACTCTAATAATATTTGTTTCATGGGAATCCCTATAGGGATTAACCCAAGAAGAATCAATGCTTGGAACCCAATTATTGATAAGTTTAGATCTAAATTGGCTGCTTGGAGAGGTATGTTTTTATCTTTGGCATGAAGGATCACTCTTATCAATTCTGTTTTGACTAGTTTGCCAATCTTTTGATTTTTATTTTATAAAGTACCTGCGTCTGTTTTGAAATCAATTGACAAAATTAAGAGTTGTTTCTTATGGGGAGGATCTCTTGAAACGTCAAAAATTCACTTGTTGAAGTGGGAATTAGTGTGTAAATCGAAGGAAAATGGTGGTTTAGGTATTAGGAGTATAGAGGAGTTCAACCTTGTCATTTTATTAAAATGGAAGTGGAGGGTTTTAAAGGGCTCAAAGTCTTTATGGAAGGAGGTACTTAAAAGCTAGATATGGTTTTATAGAGAATCAGGTTATGGTGGACAAGATTTCAACGAGGGCTTTTACATCCACTCGGTGGAAGGATATGTGTAAGATTGGAGTTGTTAGTTCTAACATTGAGTTTTGTTTTGTAGGTACTATTAGATTTGAGATACGTTATGGTAATACCATCCCTTTTTGGTATGCTTCTTGGATCACTTCATCCCCATTAGCAGAACTGTATGAATATTTATTTCATAGCAACAGACTCAAAGAGATGGCAGTGAGCTCGATGGGATTTTGGAGAGATGGTAGGTGGAATTTGGATGACCTTAGTCTTGATCAGTCGGTACATGATGTTGCATCATACAAAATCCTGGAGTTGAAGAGTTGGTTACACTACTATAAAATATACCTTCAATAACGCTAAATTTACTACAATTAAGCTTTCACCGTGATGATATGTCTTACTTAAAGCGTGATCATTTTCTTTGATATGATATAATCACTGACGAAACATAAGATCGTAGTTATATAATCACCCTTTCATGGGCTCGAATCTCAGCACAATCAAATATTTTATTTCTTTAACATATAATTGCGCCTTTGTATTTGTAACATTTCTTAACATTAGATACCACCACAGTTGAATAACCAAACTGTTATGACTTGTTATAAATATTTTAAATTGTAATATACTGACGTGTCAAATATTTTATTTCTTTAACATTTATTTGCGCCTTTTTATTTTTATTTATTTTTAATTTTTAAAAAAATTAGATACCGTCATGGTTTCGGAGCAAAATCGTTGTGACATATTATTCATTTTGTTTTAAATATTTTAAATTGTATTACACTACCTCTTCTTTATGAAATGTAATTTAGTAAGTAACATATCACCACGGTTCGCGTTTATGACCGTGGTGGTATCATTCATTAATTTTTATCAAGCTAACTACCTTTTCTCTTCAGTAACCATTCTTTGGTGAGAAATGATACACTATTTCAACCCTAACGTTCAGTACTGAGAAACGATACACCATTTAAACCCTAACATTCATTGTTCATCATCACCATTCATCATCATCGGTTCATTTTTCATCATCATTGGTTGTTATAGTTTGAATTCGTTGTTCATTTTCAACCCGTAGTCGTTGTCATCGTCATCGCCATCGGTTCGTTTTCAACCCTAACACACCAACACCAATACTAACATCATTGTCATCGTCAAGGAGGAGTACAAAAAATAAATAATGTATCAACCCAAATATTCACATTTACTTAGTCATCACGTTTATGGTATGTAAAACGTTTTTTCCATGCAGTACAACAAACTCGGTTTTCATTGTTTTGATGTTGTTGTTGTTGTTATTGTTTTTCTGGTTCTTGTTGAATGTGTGTCATAAAACTTGATTATTTTTTTATTATTGTTGTTGATGTTTTTTTGAATGTGTGTGTGATAATAGATGAAAAAGTGTGTTGTTGTTTTTGTTGAATGCGTATGTGATAATAGATGAAAGAGTTTATTATTTTTGTTAAATGTGTATATGATAATAGAAGAAAGAGTGTGTTGTTGATGTTGTTGAGGTTGTTGTTGTTTTCTAAAATAGATGTCGACTTTGTTGTATTCTTCATTTAGTGGCGAATAAACTATGACAAGTGATACTCAAATCAAAAACAAAATATCACAAAGAGGTACCGCTATGCTTACCAAAATAATAAAAGTCTACAAATCTGGTATCAAATTTCCTATTGCGTTTGATTTGTATAATAGAGTAGTTGATGTTGAATACTCTTCTCTTTTTAAGAGTTATGTTGTGTTCCTTGGATGTAGAAAAGTTAGCAAATTGGTAAATGATTGGAAACAAGCGTCCGCTGAGGTCAAAGATAGGATATGGACAGATGTTAAGGTAATAGTTTTGATTTTCATTATTTCGATATGAGTTTCTATAATTTCTAATACATTCTTATTGATTTAAATGTAGTTGAACTTTGAGTTTTGTCGCTACTGCGAAAATCGGCGCCGGCTGAACAGAAGAGTCGCCACCGTGCGTTATTTATCCCACGGGAGGGAAAGGAAACGCTCAGAGTAAACCTCGCACAACACGGGAAAGGTATGGTCATCGCAACCAAAACCTGGGTTCGGGAGTCGGTTACGCAAGGGGAAGGTATTAGCACCCCTCACGTCCATCGTACTCGATGGGATCCACGCTTGTTTTCGGGTATGGATTGTTATTCTATCTAAACTATAGGTCAAGGGTGAAAAAGAAAATAAAATGAAAATAAAAATGACTCGGCAAAGTATCGCACTTTATGCCTACGTATTCCCGTCTGGAACGAGAAATCAGAGTCAACGTAGTTCGCCTACCTACGGGAAAGGAGGGGAAGGTTGCTCGCTAGGATATCGCATCCTATGCCTACGTACTTCCACACAGCATGGAAGATCAGAGCAAACGTAGTTCGGGCCACGTACGACACAAGCTTGTCTTGGTTGATTTTATTCCTTCTGAAAAAGGGTTTCTTGATTAACAGTCCAAGCGGACAAAAATGACGTCTTGATGAGTTCACCTTCTTTTACGAAAGAAGTGTCTTTTATTGCGTTTGAAATCTTTATTGTGTTTTTCTGTTTGTTTGGAGAGAGAAGAGACAGAACTCTAACCTACGGTTGCGAAGGGAATCAAACTAACCTAATGTTATCATGCATGGGTTAAGACCTAGTGTCTATCATGCTCCTCTCTTGCACAGAGAGAAACAGAGATCCTACGGGATAGGCAGAAACAGAAACAATATCAGATATATACAGTAAAACAGTAAAATGCATGGATGCAACAATACAAGCGAGGCAAGGGAGTCCCACTCAACCTCGAACCTAGAAAACAATAGGCAAAAGTGAACAGGCTTCACTTTCAACCCACCAGGGTAAACAGCAAACAATACAGTCCAGAAAACCAATCAATACATCAGCAATGAAATACAACAGCAAAAGAAACAGCATCCGCAGCTCTGAATCAACATCTGGCTTCAAGTAATCTCCCATCAGCTACAGGCTTCAACACGCATCAATCTCCATCTTCATGGCCTTTAGGTAAGGGCTTTGATCATCAGTCTTCTATCTGTAATGGCTTTTCTTCAAGCTCAAACCTCCAGGATGAGGGATTAGTCACAAGAGTGAATTGGGTGTTAAGCAATCAGTTGACTACCAAGGGTGGTGAACAGACTGCTTCTAACACAAGAGACATTTTCTCTCAAGAGTTCTATCTCATAGACACTATCACCAAGCCTTCCAAAGGAAGGGGGTGAGTGTCTTAGAGAGACTCTGAATCACAGAGAAGAATGGATGCAGACAAGGCAATCCATGTTTGAGAAATAAACTTTCTAACCTAGAGCTCTGCCTAGCTCCTAACCCTAATCTCCTCAGCAGCTGCCAGCAAGAACCTCCTCCTCAACTCTGGCAGTTGATCTTCAATCTCTGGATCTCCAATGGTCTTCATCTCCTCAAATCTTCAGCTTCCCCAAGTCCCCAGACAATCCCAATACCCAAGCAAGCAAGCAATAATCCCCAGAGGGCACACCACACCAGTCAATCAGATATACAGACAGTATTAATAGCAGTAGGGGAATCCTGACTTTTTCTAAGGGATCTAATAGCTACCCATAACCCATATAGTCCCATAACTAATCTAGTTAAATCCTAAGTCCTAAGGGAAAGAATTAAACTTCCTAAGTCATCACCTAAAAACCCTAATTTGTTCAAGTTGTTCAAACCTACATTAATCACCTAAAATTAGTTCCTAAAAATGGGAACTAAATTTAATCTACAAGTTCAATATCTAATCTAAACAGCATAAAAAGAATGAACAAAAAATATGAAAGCATTTAATAGAACCAAAATTAGTAAAATTATGCATGAAATGAAGCTATTTAATATGACATTTATTTAGAAAATATGGAAAAAATATGAAATGAAAATAAAAATGCAATTTTATTTTCCTATAATATTCTAGACATCCTAAAGAAAATGATGTAAAAAGAATGAAGTGAAACTGATTTTTTATGAATTTATTATGGATTTATGAAAATGCATAAAAGAATTAAAGAAAATAAAAGAAAAATAATGAAATAAAGGGAGGGGGGTTTGTTAAGCAAGCACGCCCAGTTGAAATCAGGATGGGCCAAACAAACAGGGGGTGCGCGTAGCACATCACTAAGCCCAGAACTAAGTCAGCATTGAAGAAAAATGAAAAACGAGCTGGGGGTGAAACTAGCAACAGATTCATGTTCAAATTCATAGTGGGCTTGGTATTGGGGGTGGAAATAACACATCACAACTCAGGCCCGCCCGTTTCAATTAATGAAACGGTGCGTTTTGGCCAACTCACTTCCCTCCAAAACTGAATCAAATAATGGCCACAGGATCACTCTCCAAGTCAAAAGTCTTGCTCAAAATGGAAGGACACGATTTCATCTTCCTCGTTGGATCATAAACCTAGGGTTTGGACTCCATGAAAGCTCATGCACGAGAAACATTCCACCAATCTGTTCGCACTCTACAAGCCACGAATCAACACGATCCCAACATGAAAAATGCTCAGGATCTCTCCCTCTATAATCCTATGGCACTAGTTCAATCTGAAACTCACTAGATCACTCAGCCCGATACCTACAAGTTCTGATCACCATGGATATACTCTGAGATGCATCACAACAATTCTCCAACAAACTTGCACTAATCTAATCTATAACTAATGGAGATTAACCTGCGCTAACAACCTAACATTCTAATGCACTATGCCACGAGTTCTACCTCCTAACAGCTTGGTACACCTGCTAACAACCATCACCAAATCACTCCAAACTCAACCTAATTGCTCTACTAACCTCCTACATTACATCTAAACTAACAAAATCATGCTAACCTAATTGAATTAAGCTGTTTGAATGAAAACACACCTGATGTGAAATCTTGTGGATGATGCTGAATCTTGTGGATCTGAGGCTTGTGAGGCTTGGATCTTGATCAATTCTTGATGTACTTGATTCTGTTTGCAATATTTGGATGAGACTTGGCTTGAATTATGCTGTCCAATGGGAATTGCAGTTTTGATGTTCTTGATGGAAGTGCTCGAAAATGGATGGATCACACCTTGTTCTTGATTGAACTATGATCTATGATGATGAAACAGTATAATGAAGTAGATTTTGATGATGATTTGGTGAAGAATTTGAGGATTTGGAATGAAACTTCAATGAAAAAGAATGAGAGAATTAGGGAGATTTTTGGTGAAAATGAAGCCAACCCTTGATCAATCCACATTTCATGAATATATAGTGTGCACATGAACATTCTAGATCCATCTTACACATTCCCTTGCCTTCCAACTTTGATCCATTTTGGTTATGTTTCTTCAATTACAAGTAACCAAAGATAACTTTCTTTTTTCCTTCTAAACTCAAAAAAGTGTTTGAACCATTGTTCTTAGAATTGCTTTTCCATTCAAAATCATATATTGGAAGTCTCCATTTGGACTCATAAATCTCCCAAACCATTTTTCACTTTGAATTTCTTTGAATTATAAGCCATTTTAGTTCAACTTTTGACCAATTATGCAACTTCATGTTATGAGCTTCTCAAATAATTTGTGACCTTCTTTCTAGACTTAAAATCCCATTTGGAGAAAGGTTGATGTTGTAAGTTTTTCCATTTGAGGCCTCCTTGTATGAGTTTTGGACATAGGTTAAAATGACCTGTAATTCACAAATGCCCAAAATACCCTTTGCTTGCCAAGACCATAAGTTGAGTTCTCCACATCATATGAAGGCATACTATACCATTCTAGAAATCTAAGACAATGAGGAACAATTCTTATGTTGACCAAGAATTCATTTGAAATCTCCTTGAGGGGTAAAACTAGCTTGGAAGTCAAGTCACTTTCACAGACAAAAATTCAGATACCTCAGATGACCTGTAACTTGCAAGGACCATAACTTGAGTTCTATAAATCTCCTTGAGGTCTTCCACCACTCAAATTAAAGGTCTTGAGATCCTCTACAAGTTTCATGTTTGCCAAGAAGCCATTTGAAGCTAGCATTTTGACTTATCTTGCTTGGAAATTTGACCTAAACTAGGGGATTTTACAGAGAAACCCTAATTTAGAAACTCCTCTTCTCCTTGACTTCTCTTGAATTCTCCTTGGCATATCTCCATATCCTTCTTCATATGTCCAATGATGAACCCCACATCTCTCCAATAGACTTGAATGCCCCTTAAATCAGTCAATTGACCTAGGGTTGACCTAGGGTTGACCCAGATGAAACCCTAGTTGACTGTCTTCAACTGTAGCTCTTGTGCTCTCATCAATGGCTTATCTCCTTCTCCAAATGACTTTCTAAGTCTCTCATAATGTCTAGATACTCTCCATGCCTCCACTTCACAGCTCACAACCCTCTTGCTGACCCTCAGATACCCTCAGCTAGGAGATGGACTCAAGGCTTGATCTGCTGAACTCTTTGCTTTCAAATTCTTTCCTGATGACTTGAATGAGGTGGAATTGGGATAATAACCTCTTGATAGGCCTCTGGAGATGAGAATAATGATTGGTCCCCTGTTGAATGATTTGCTATGCTTATGCTATGCAGATGGTTAGTCTATGTACATGACTCTATATGCAAATGCTAATGATATTAAAACATAAACCAAGTGAGTAAGGTTGGGCAAATTTTAGGGTGCAACAGCTGCCCCTATTCAAGCGACTTGGACCCGATTGGGTGAAGAGCCCGGAGCCTTCAGACATTCGCGGTACGAGACGGTTGAATACTAGTGAAACCAGAAATTTGCCAACCGCAAACTAGATTGCGCTCATGCTTGAGGAACGACATCCATCAGCTGAATCTGAGTGTTACAACAACCCACTGATCTCGTGCGACTGTGCTGGGGATTGTCTTCATCGTTCTGAAGAGAATTCCGTCATCACAGATTGCTTGCTCGTCCACGTTAGGACTCTGTCTGTCATTACTACGAAGAAATCTCAATTAAAACCCGTCCACGTTAGGACTCCATTTGCTGTTAACCCAGAAAAATCTCGGCAACTCCGCTGGGGATAATTCGTCTGCATTTCCATAAACTGAATCGTCCACGTTAGGAATAACATTCTTCCACGTTAGGAGTAACACGTATCCACGTTAGGAATCATTTCTTCTGTATCTGTCCACGTCAGGACTAAACCTTTCATCTTTCCACGTCAAGAAGCAATCTTCTTTCCACATAAGGAGAACTATATCAATCTGTCCACGTAAGGACTCCAATCTTTCCACGTAAGGAATTCAACTTTGGTTCTGAACCTGTCCACGTCAGGACTCAACTTTTCTTGCATCTGTCCATGTAAGGGATGCTCTAATTTCTCCGCGTAAGGAATAAACTTCTTCTTCCACATAACTTCTTTGATCTGTCCGCGTCAGGACTCAATCTTTCCGCGTCAGGAATCGGTCTTGATATGTCCGCGTGAGGACTCAATCTTTCCACGCAAGGAATCACCTCTTTCCGATATGTCCGCGTAAGGACTACATCTTTTCCACGTAAGGAATGCCATCTTAACCTGTCCACGCAAGGACTCCATACCTTCCACGTCAGGAACGCTGTCATTTCCACGTAAGGAAACTATCTTTTTCCACGTAAGGAATCATCTCTTTTGATATGTCCGCGTAAGGACTACATCGTTCACGTTAGGACCTATTTATCCACGTTAGGAACAATAATTTCTTTGATTTGTCCACGTCAGGACACTGATCTTGTCTTGATTTGTCCACGTTAGGACTCAGGCGTCTTCGACCCGCTGAGGAAATAAGACTTGTCCACGTAAGGACCCACGCACCTTTGACCCACTGGGGAAATAACTTGTCCGCGTCAGGACACCAACACAAGGAGTAACCACTTTTGTCACCGTCACGACCTCCCTTTCCACTAAGTTCGAGAAACCGAATCTACCCACGATAGGACTAACACACCTTACCAATCCGGGGAAATAAACTTGTCCACGTTAGGACGCCCACTTCTGAAGAAATCCCGTCAATATAGGAATAAATTGTCCGCGTCAGGACTTAGCTCTTCAATGATCCTCACCCACAAAACTCCTTAGCACTGACGTAACAGCGACTTTGAGATGAACTCTACTGGGGATGTCTGGAAACCAACTATCGGACGCCTGTTCTGATAACCGGTGGTGGCCTCTGGAATTCTGACTCATGGAACCCGTTGATGACAAACAAACTCTGCTTGGGGATAAGGAGACACTTATCCTGGCAACTCTGGTGGGGAAAATAAGAGACATTTGCATAAATGACTCTGTTAGAGACAAAGAGAATCTCATCCTGCTGACTCTGTGGGGGAATACCGCCGAAACTGACATTATCATTGGATGTCTCATACCGAAATCTTGACTGTTTAGTAATTCATTTGAGCAAGAGCCCTCTCCACCTGAACTGCTAGAGTACAGAAACTGCTTCAGCAAAATAAATGCTGGAGATAATGCCGACTCCGCCGGGGATAGCCAGATGCTACAGAATTATTCCAGCAAAATAAATGCTGGAAGGGTGAAGTCGACCCTGCTGGGAAATTGGGAACTCAAACCACACGTCTTGTTGAAATCACCCCCTGCTGGGGAATATAACCTTGCTGGGGAATGACAGATGCGCATAGTACGATCGGACTTTCTGCTGGAACGTGAACTGATATCACCAGCATCTCTGACAAAACAAATGACAGGACCCCCCATCAACTCTGCTTGGGAAAGTCTTAATCTTCGAATTCCACTGGAAGGAATGAAAACACTTGCAAAGAGAATTCCGCTGGGGATGGGATGATTCTCTTGGGATGAATTAACTGACTCCACTGGGGGAGAGTGCATGACCCTGCGGGGAAAGATGAACCTGTCTGAATACAGCCTTACGATCTCGGAATCGCCAAACTCTGCTGAGGACGAATAACTTTTCTGGAGCACGTCCTTTGGATAAGCTACGGCTAGCTGGGAAATTCTATCCTTCTTCAGGAAAAACATGCATGCCCTGCGTGGAGATTAAGTCTTTCGTTATCGCGATCTTTTGATCATCTTCCTCGTATAGTTATGAAACCTGCAACAGCACAAGCAAGACACGACAAGCCTATGCAATCAAATCAATTCAGGTTAGTGACGTTACACTCAGTTAATTCAAAGCTTTAACAATTGTTGGCAAGGGCCAGTAATGTTATACTCATGCTAGCTTCACTAAACTTAGGCGTTTTATCATGCACAAAACAGTAAAGAACCAGAATCAAGTACTGAATAACACATTTTCATTGATCGGGCCCCTGAATGGGCGGAGTTTTGTACACGGGATGTAGCTCCTGAAAAGAGGAAGCTACGCAAAGCAAATATACAAGTATGCAAGTATTCACAAGAAGCATAAATATTGACAAATTAAATTTTGTACACATGTCGGCAACTGGATGCAGATGAACACCACGAACTGATCCTCCTATGACTCATCCGACTCTAATGCTTTCCCGATATCCCCACTTCTGAAGAGATTGTATCCGATAACTGACTCCTCAAACGTATTCTCCCGCATTGATGCTCATTGCAATATCAAATTCGGACCGCAGTCATTTGCTTTTCACATCCCTAACTTTTGCGTGAACCGCCCTTTACGGGTTTTCAGTTCACCGGGATACCCTTTTTTGCCGAAGCCGCCCAGTGTAGGTTTTCAACTTCGCGGGTGTACATTTTTTTTCAATTTTATCCCTAACTTTTGCCCGAACCTTTCATTCTGTTTTTGGTTCGCCAGGATGCCCCATTTTTGCCTGGACTCTCTTTTTTCTGTCCAGCGGGTCTATTTTAAGCAAAGTATTTTTTAACTGCGTCCGAATTCACAGGTGACGCAAAGTCTTCTCCGTCCATGGTGGACAACAACAACGCTCCTCCTGAAAAGACCTTACTGACAACGTATGGCCCTTCGTAGTTGGGGGTCCACTTGCCCCTGTGATCTGCTTGCGGCGGGAGAATCCTTTTCAGCACAAGGTCGCCCGTCTGAAAGCTTCGCGGAAGTATCTTCTTGTCGTACGCTTTCTTCATTCGTCTTTGGTACAAACGACCGTATGCCAGAGAAGCTAGCCTCTTTTCATCCATCAAACTCAGTTGGTTCAATCTATTCGTTACCCATTCTGCCTCGTCCAGCTGAACGTCTCGCAATACCCTCAGAGAAGGGATCTCAACTTCCAATGGTAATACCGCTTCCATTCCGTATACCAACGAGAACGGAGTCGCCCCGGTTGATGTGCGTACCGTCGTACGATAACCGTGCAAAGCGAAAGGTAGCATTTCATGCCAATCTTTATAAGTCACCACCATTTTCTGGACAATTTTCTTTATATTCTTATTGGCCGCTTCGACAGCGCCATTCATCTTGGGTCGGTAAGGGGAGGAGTTGTGATGTTCGATCTTGAAATTCTGACAGAGCTCCTTCATCATTTTGTTGTTCAGATTAGAACCATTGTCCGTGATTATCCGCTCGGGGATCCCATATCGGCAAATGATATCTCTCTTGATGAATCTAGCCACCACTTGCTTCGTTACATTTGCGTAAGACGCCGCTTCCACCCACTTGGTGAAATAATCGATTGCTACTAGTATGAACCGATGCCCGTTAGAAGCCGTCGGCTCGATCTTTCCGATCATATCGATTCCCCACATCGAGAATGGCCATGGAGATGACATCACATTTAGAGGACTCGGAGGCACGTGTATTTTGTCAGCATAGATTTGGCACTTGTGGCACTTCCTTGCGAACTTGAAACAATCAGTTTCCATGGTCAGCCAAAAATAACCTGCCCGCAGCAGCTTTCTCGTCATAGCATGCCCACCAGCATGCGTACCAAAGGCACCTTCGTGAATTTCCTCCATGAGAAGCTTTGCCTCTTTTTCGTCTACACAACGCAACAACACCAAATCGTGGTTCCTTCTGTATAAGACGCCATCCGGGTTCAAGTAGAAATTACCCGCTAATCTCCTAAGAGTCTTCTGATCTTGACTGGATGCCCCAGCCGGATACTCTTTATTCTTCAGGAAATTAAGGATATCGAAATACCACGGTTTGTCATCAGATGCTTCATCAATAGCAAATACATAAGCTGGCCTGTCCAACCGAGAGATAGTGATTTGGGGAGCTTCGTTCCAGAAGTTGACCTTGTACATGGAAGACAAAGTGGCAAGGGCGTCAGCCATTTGATTTTCTGCCCGCGGCACGTGATGCAATTCAACCTTGTCGAAGAAAGGCAACAATCTCCTTGCATAATTCATGTAATGTATCAAATTAGGCTGGCGTGTCTCCCATTCCCCTTTGATCTGATTCACTACCAGAGCTGAGTCTCCGTATACGTCTAGATGTTTGATTCGCAAATCAATGGCTTCTTCAAGCCCCATTATACAAGCTTCGTATTCGGCCTCATTGTTGGTAACGGCAAAGGTCAATCGGGCAGTAAACGGGATGTGCGACCCGTGTGGCGTAGTGATAATCGCCCCTATTCCGCTACCGTAAGCATTCACAGCTCCGTCAAATATCATCTTCCACTTGGACCCCAACTCTGGTCCCTCGTCTGGCAACGGCTCTTCACAGTCTTTCATCTTGAGGTACATGATATCCTCGTCAGGAAAATCAAATCTCATCGATTGGTACTCTTCAATAGGCTGCTCCGCCAGATACTCAGACAGCACACTCCCCTTTATAGCTTTTTGCGAGACGTATTGAATGTCATATTCAGTCAAGACCATCTGCCAACGGGCAATTCTACCTGACAACGCCTGCTTTTCGAATATATATTTGATTGGATCCATCTTCGAGATGAGCATGGTTGTATGATTCAGCATATACTGCCTCAAACGCTTGGCGGCCCAGGCTAGCGCGCAACAAGTTTTCTCCAGCATTGAGTATCGAGATTCACAGTCTGTAAATTTCTTACTCAAGTAATAGATCGCATGCTCTTTTCTCCCTGTCTCGTCGTGTTGACCGAGAACACAACCCATGCTTCCCTCAAGAACCGTCAAATACATTATCAAGGGTCTCCCTGCCACCGGGGGTATCAAAATAGGAGGCTCCTGCAAATACTTCTTTATTTTGTCGAACGCCTTTTGACAATTTCCGTTCCACGTCACCGCTTGATCTTTCTTCAACAGCTTGAATAATGGTTCACACGTGGCAGTTAGGTGAGATATGAACCGAGCAATGTAGTTCAATCTCCCTAAAAACCCGCGCACCTCTTTCTCTGTTTTAGGCGTCGGCATCTCTTGAATCGCTTTTATTTTAGCAGGATCGACCTCTATTCCTCTTTCGCTTACGATAAACCCCAGCAGTTTACCCGATCTCACCCCGAAGGTGCATTTATTAGGGTTCAGCCTCAGCCTGAACTTCCTAAGCCTTTTAAACAACTTCAACAGATTCACCAGATGCTCTTCCTCCGTCTGGGATTTGGCAATCATATCGTCAACATAAACTTCGATCTCTTTATGCATCATGTCATGAAAAAGAGTCGTCATCGCACGCTGATATGTTGCCCCAGCATTTTTCAAACCAAAGGGCATCACTTTGTAGCAAAATGTTCCCCAAGGCGTTATGAAAGTAGTCTTCTCCATATCCTCTGGCGCCATTTTAATTTGATTATAGCCTGAAAAGCCATCCATGAAGGAGAATACAGAGTATTGAGCGGTATTATCAACTAACACGTCAATGTGAGGAAGTGGAAAATCGTCTTTTGGGCTTGCTTTATTCAAATCTCTATAATCCACGCACATTCGCACCTTGCCATCTTTCTTTGGCACTGGTACGATGTTAGCAACCCATGAAGGATACTTCGTCACAGCCAGGAAACCAGCGTCCCACTGTTTCTGAACCTCCTCTTTGATCTTCATTGCCATATCTGGTCGAGTTCTGCGAAGCTTTTGTTTGACAGGCGGGCAATCTTCTTTCAGTGGCAGGCGATGCACAACCATATCTGTATCGAGCCCTGGCATATCCTCATATGACCAAGCGAATACATCATTATACTCTCGGAGCATTTCAACCAGTTTTCGCTTGATATCACTCTGCAGTGCGGCTCCAATACGAATATTCTTCTCAACCCCTTCCGACCCCAAATTGATAATCTCGATGACCTCGTCGTGAGGCAGAATGGCTCTTTCCTCTTGCTTCACCAACCAAGACAGTTCTTCAGGAACGTCGCTATCTTCGACAACCTCTTCTTCGGTCTGGAATACCGGGTGATCGAAGTCGGGACGAGTCATAGGTGGCTCAAGGATGTCATCTGAAAATGTTATCCTGCAAAAGGAATGGTTAAGTGCTTCAAAATGCGTATAAAGCGAATAACCATGTTGCCATTTTATTGAAAAATACAAAACAGGAAAGACAGAGATTACGGTATTTGCACATGAAAAAAACGCCATTTATTTAATGATTAACACGCAATGTTTATAACAACACAGCCCTAAGCAAATCCTGATGCCCCGGGCAAGACATCAGATTATTCAACAATTAATAAAGCAAAGCATTACTGTTTAAAAGTCACAGGAACAAGCTCCTGAATGGACCAGTTGCACAGTCCTTGTCCTGGCGTGCTTGGCTGGATCCAGGCATCCATATCACAGTCGCTGTCCCCTTCATCAGACTCTGAAGCAGCATTGACAGTTTCATGACATACTCCACTGGCAGAGATGGTGATTGACTTTCTGAAATGGGGGGCCCCCACGGAAGGAGTTGATGACGACGGTCGGTAGCCCAGCCCGAACCGGTCCATTTTCACAGGGATGTCCAGCACTTTGCCCCAGCCCTTGGCTTCTCCTGCTTCTACTAGCGCTTGAGCTTCTTTATACGATGAGACAGCTATCTCTGGCACTTTGCTCGGCCCGGGACCTTTGTCCTTGATGCGCAAACCTTCGAATGCCTGGCATGGTGTCTCGTGGATCTCCCCGTCGACTTCCACATATTTAAACGAAGATAGATGGCTGACCAGGATGTCTTCTTCTCCGCACACGGTGACTACGCTGTCTCCGACCATATACTTTAACTTCTGATGCAGGGTAGACGTGACTGCCCCTGCCCCATGAATCCAGGGTCTTCCAAGCAAGCAGCTGTACGCAGGCTGTATATCCATGATATAAAACTCAGTTGCAAACACTTCCGGCCCCACTTGCAGAGGCAAGGTAATCGATCCGAAGACTGTTCTCCGCGTGCCGTCAAACGCTCTGACTACCAAATCACTGGGTGTACACAAAATTCCTCGAACGTCCAGCTTCATCATCGCCTTCTTGGGCAGCACATTCAAAGATGATCCGGTGTCAACCAATACATGCGACATTACCGATCCTCTGCACTCAACAGACACGTGCAATGCCATATTATGATCTCTCCCTTTCGGAGTCAAGTCAAAATCGGTAAAACCCAGACTGTGGCCCGCATTCACATGTGCCAATACTCCTTCTAGCTGATTTACGGAGACGTCCTGGGGTACAAAAGAAGTGTCCAGGACTTTCAGCAAAGCATTTCGGTGAGCTTCCGAACACAACAACAATGACAAGATAGATATTTTGGACGGTGTCTGCTGCAGATGCTCCACAATCTTATAATCACTTTTCCGAATTAAGCGCATGAATTCTTCTACATCTTTCGATGCTGCTTCTTTTTCACTTGCTTGTACCGGAACATTCTCAACCGCTTTCCCTTTTCCTTTCGCTAGTCTTTCGGCCTCCACTTCAGGAGATATAAAGATCCTGCCACTCCTCGTCATGCCTCCTGAGCCAACAACATTATCCACAATCTCCGCTGACTGCTTGTTAACGTCAATCTTTATCCCGTCACAATACACCTCTAGCCCATATGACCATGGAACTGCTTTCGTGTTCTCATACGGGATTGGCCCGGCCTTAGTTATGGTAATCGGTGGTCGCTGAGCTGGTGCTGCAATAGTGATCGTCTTCCGAGGAATCGTCACCGTGGCCACATCACTCTGATTATCCACTACTGCCCCTGCAGGCTCATCAGTTGCCGCTCGATCAAACTGTAATATACCTTCATCAATTAAGGCCTGAATGCCTTTCTTCAAATCCTCACACCCCCCAGCTAGGGTCCAACAATCTAAGCAGTACTCATTACATCCCGGGTAAACACCTCCTTGTAACAGTCGGCTCTTTATCTCGCTCAGCGGCGTCTTTAAATCCTCAACATTCATGATAAGATTCAGACCCTCCTCAGTCAGCACGGCGTTCGCCCCATGATTGGGCATGGGTTTCTGGACTATATTCGGACCTGCCGTTCCGAAATTGATAGTCTTGTTGTCCAAAAGATCCTGCACAACGTGCTTAAAAGCATGACAACCTTCTATATCGTGACCCGGGGCCCCAGAATGAAACTCGCAGTGCCTATTTGCATCGTAGCCGAACGGGGGAGTTCCCGTTATCGGTGCCAGAGTTCTTTTCTCTACCAGATTCAATCCCAACAATGTCTGCAACAAATCGGCATAGGTTGAGGGAGGCTTCTCAAACATTCTTCTCGGTTTATTACCTTGGAATCTTCGCTGAGCTTGCTGTGCCCCCTGCTGAGGCTGCTGCTGCTGTGGCATTGGCTGCTGCTGAACAGGTTGTTGTTGCTGGATTGGTTGTTGCTGATAGGGAATAGTAACACTCGACACCTGCTGCGGCTGACGATATTGACCTCTTCCCCTGCCTCGGCCTCGGCCTCGGCCTCCAAATACTGCGCTAGCTTCGCCCTGACGGCGCCCACCATAAGCTTTCCTATTACTGCCAGATGCAGTTGATTCCTCGACTTGGAACTTTCCCTGCTTAATATTACGCTCAATCTTTTCCCCCATCAGAATCAGGTCTGAGAAACTGGCAAGAGACGTATGAAACAGCATATCATGAAACAGCCCGGTGAATGTGCCGACAAACATATCGTTCATTTCCTTATCTTCCACAGGAGGACGGACCCTGGCAGCCATATCGCGCCACCTTTGCGCGTACTCTTTAAAACTCTCCCCCTTCTTCTGCGAAAGCCCGGCCAACTGGACCCGATTGGGTGCCAGGTCGCTGTTATACTTGTAGTGGGCTACAAATGCCTCTGCTAATTGCTTCCATGTCTTGATATCAGTTGGCTCCAACCCCATGTACCACTCTAGGGAAGGGCCCGACAGACTATCCTGAAAGAAATGCATTAGCATTCTTTCATCAGTTGAGTATGCAGACATCTTTCTGTAATAAGCTCGTACATGCACTTTCGGACATGTGTCTCCTTTGTACTTATCGAACGCAGGCGCTTTGAATTTAATTGGCACCCTCAAGCCAGGTACCAAGCCCATGGTTGCCATGTCCAAACCCACAGCACTCTGGTTTAGGACTCCCTTCATCTGCTCTTCCAGCATTCTAATCTTTTGGGAATCATCCATCGGCCCTTCAAAACCTCCTCCGGAGAAGGCGTCTTCCTGCTGATCCTCTTGCCACATACCGTTTCCAGCCCCGTACCCATCGTACGCATTATTACGTCCAGCTCTGATCTGATTCATCCCCGGACCTCGGCCTCTGTTGCCGTACCCTTGAACACCTCCAGCAGGACCACAAGCCATAAATCCAGCACCGTTTCCATTTCCAAAGCCTCCGTAACCCTGATTGACCATACCATAACCATCTTGCCCAAAGCCTTGAGCATTAAAGCCATACTTGCCAGTGTTGTCAAATCCCTGATCGTTGAATCCGAACCCAGCGTTGACAAAGCCATTGCCTCCAAGATTATCTCCCAAATTGACATCACCCAGCCCAACATTGTGGACAGCAGTCTCATTCCCCGCTCCGACGTTACCATTCACAGCAGCGGTAGCGTTGTTGACATTAGCGGCAGGTATATTGACCACGGGCGGAGCCACTAGCGTGGGAGTGCCGTCTCCATGAGCAGTATCAACCCGGACAGACTGATGATCTTCATTACCATGACCAGCGTTGCGAGCCAACAGAGGCTGGACCATGGCCTGCAAATTCTCTTGCCCTTTTGCTATAGCTTCCATGGTCTGCATGAAGAGGGCGAGCTTCTCGCGCACATCTTGCATCTCGTTCTGGATTTGGTCCATGATTTTCCGACAGTTGGAGCGTGTAGAATAGCGGTGCGGATGTTGATCTGGAATCCTATTAAGTACCTGGTACAGAGCAAGAAATAAGACACCATTCAAAGATTACCTGTAATGCAATATGAATATGAATGCAATGCAATGTGTCTGTGCATTAGGGAAGTTCATCCCCCCAGTTCTAGTGCGAAGGTGCCGGTGCAGTGACAGTGCTGACAATAGGAATATCGGATCTGAATCATAGAAAGCCTCATATATTGCAGAGAGAATCAATAAGCCGAGAGTACAATATCACTGAGAGTACAATAAGAAGGCATGACCTCAACCAACAATCCTGGTGATGGTCAGCACTATGCAAATAAAGCATACAAGTTACTATATGAAACGATCAAATCCTCCCAAAAGTCTGGTACTCCTCTATCAACTTCTTGGTCTCCGGATGGCTTGGTCGATCAAGCAGCCCTTCAACAAGCTGGTTTCTCCTCTTAAGGACACGGCGTACGTCTTCAGCAGTTTCTTCCCACGTTGCTTCTCCGAAGCAATCTTCTAGCTTTCGCTTCTGAGACACCGCTTCATCTCTGGATTTGATTGCCTTGTTCAGTGCATGCTGGACACTATACCGGGTCATCACTTCTTCCTCACACTTCTTGATGCTAGACTTCAACTTCTCTTCGAGGTCGGAAATTTGTTGCTTCAGCTTATCTTCCCTCTTCTTGTTATTAGTGAGTGTAGCATTCCAAGTCTTGTTGCAAGAAGATATCTCTCGGTGTGCTGCGTCGAGCGCTTTCTTTTTGGCTTCCAGCATGTCATGGGAGCTTCTGAACTCTTGCCCCAGACGTTCGCGCTTTTTCTTTTCCTCAGTCAACTCAGCCCCTAGTCTGTTTACTAGCTCGATCTGCTGTTGGAAAGCATATACGGCCTTGTTTTTCTCACTGCGTGCCTGGGCTAACTCCTGCTCTAACCCTTCGTTAATCTTCATCAAGGCTTCTTTTTCCTTCACAACTTGTTCATAGACTTCTCTAGAAACAGTAGCTGGCTCTGCTACCGGAACGGGAACAAGAATTGGTGCATCTGGAAACGGCATCCTCAACTGACTAGCCCTCTCCTGAATCCAAACTCTATAAGGTGCATAGGCCTGACAGTCATTCTTTCCTAACAACGGCTTCCCTCTGCGGTTAATACGCGTCCAGGCATGTTGCAACTTGGCTAGTAACTCCCCCTTCAAATCCCCTGTGAAGTACAGAGATTCCTGTACTTCTTCCTCCTGAGGTGGATTCTTCAGCGCATATCCAAACTGGCGAATGAATAGAGAAGGGTTGTAATTGATACACCCTTTTCTTCCTATCAACGGCACATTAGGGTACCCAGAACAACTGAAGATGAGCTCGGATCCCAACAAATCTCGATCAAACCACTCCATATCTTCCGACGATAGCCTCATCAGGCGCACTGGCCAACCAGCTGGAACTGTAGTCTCTGCAGCAGATCCTCTCTTAGGAAGATGACTCTCAAACCACATACTCAACAAGGGCACACACAGGTGAACATTCTTCCCTCTTCCCTTCTCATTCTTATAATGCAGTGAGTGGTAGAGATCTCCGAGTAAGGTAGGTACAGGATTACCAGCGGCAAACAAGTAGAAAGCGTCAAAGTCCACAAAGTCCGGTATATTGGGGAACAGTACTATGCCATAAATGCACAAGGCCAACACAGCATTGAAAGCAACCCAGCACCCGCTCTTGGCGTACTCTTGGGCTTTACCAACTAAGAACTGAAATGAGAAGCCTGGAACTCCACGGGAAATAGTAGTCACAAGTTCAGAAGCATCAACATGCAAGGCTTTTGCCAATTCCTCCGGCTTGGGTTTGGCGCCATAATGAATGAATGGAACCTGGTTCTGCACGGGCAGCTCAACATACTCAGCGTATTCCTCCAGGGTTGGTCCCATAACAAAGTCAGAGAACGTAAAGCACCTCAAAGCAGGGTCATAGAATTGCATCAAAGCATACAGCCCATCTAACTCTACCTCTGTAGGTTTGCACACTAATCTCAGTAATCTACCATAGCTCATCCGGAAACTCCTACGAACACCCTCATCAGCAAGAGAGATCAACCCCAGTAAAGGAACAATATCAGGAGTAGGCAATTTGTAAGCAACTGTTCTCCTTAAGCTAGTCATGATCAAACACTCAGAAGTCTGGGCACTAGAACTAGGGAAATGCAAATGCACCTGCAGCACAGACACACGTTAGTGAAATGCAAATGGTAATGGATATGCAGGCAATGCAATGCAAGTAACATTCAACAGGGACCGAAGCTGCAGCTGAATAGCCTAAACCCAATCAAGAAAGGTCTCAGATAGACCATCCAGAAGTCATCAAACCCTGGTCTCAGATAGACCTAACACAAAGCTCCGATACTGGTCTCTGACAGACCTCAAACCATAACTCCAACCGGCCTCTGGTAGACCTCAAATCACATCTCCAATTGGTCTCTGACAGACCTCAGAACACATCTCCACATGGTCTCTGACAGACCTCCTAACACATCTCCAAATGGTCTCTGACAGACCTCAGAACCCCTCTCCAAATAGTCTCTGACAGACCTCATAACTCTCCATAAATAACCAGGATCTCTGATCAAGAAATAACCGGTATCTGAAGGTCTGGTTACCTGCATAACCCCGAATCCCCTCACAGGTGGGTGGCCCTATAGCTGGCACAAGGTACGGCATCCTATGCGGTCGTCGGCGTCACAGACTTTCAGGGTTGATGATACGATTCCCAGAAGGAGTGGCATCATCAATTCCTGAAGAGGCCTCACTCAGCCAACTTCCAAATGATCGGTCCTCAGAGTCGACAATCCAACTAACCAGCAACCCACGCCAACCAAAGGAAGGGGCAGGAGGCCAACCAGAGGAACCTCGTCTGAGTGTAGATTTCATGGGACACCAAAGCAAGCAAAGCAAGCGGGCGCCCACTAATTTCTACTCTAATTCTAGGTGCACTCAAGCCCAGGTCCGGCTTATCTCTCAATATCAGAACACCCGTCACACCCCAAATACAGCAATAATAATCAATATACAAAGCTGAAAATACAAGGTTAGAAATATACAATAACTCCATACAAAATCCTCGACGGGAAAACAAGCGCTAGGATTGACTCTCTCAAGGGACGTTGGATCCCAAATGCATAAGAACCATCGCAGTCCTTAGCAGCCAGGGGAAGTTGGATCCCCAGCAGAGTCGCCAGCTGTCGCTACTGCGAAAATCGGCGCCGGCTGAACAGAAGAGTCGCCACCGTGCGTTATTTATCCCACGGGAGGGAAAGGAAACGCTCAGAGTAAACCTCGCACAACACGGGAAAGGTATGGTCATCGCAACCAAAACCTGGGTTCGGGAGTCGGTTACGCAAGGGGAAGGTATTAGCACCCCTCACGTCCATCGTACTCGATGGGATCCACGCTTGTTTTCGGGTATGGATTGTTATTCTATCTAAACTATAGGTCAAGGGTGAAAAAGAAAATAAAATGAAAATAAAAATGACTCGGCAAAGTATCGCACTTTATGCCTACGTATTCCCGTCTGGAACGAGAAATCAGAGTCAACGTAGTTCGCCTACCTACGGGAAAGGAGGGGAAGGTTGCTCGCTAGGATATCGCATCCTATGCCTACGTACTTCCACACAGCATGGAAGATCAGAGCAAACGTAGTTCGGGCCACGTACGACACAAGCTTGTCTTGGTTGATTTTATTCCTTCTGAAAAAGGGTTTCTTGATTAACAGTCCAAGCGGACAAAAATGACGTCTTGATGAGTTCACCTTCTTTTACGAAAGAAGTGTCTTTTATTGCGTTTGAAATCTTTATTGTGTTTTTCTGTTTGTTTGGAGAGAGAAGAGACAGAACTCTAACCTACGGTTGCGAAGGGAATCAAACTAACCTAATGTTATCATGCATGGGTTAAGACCTAGTGTCTATCATGCTCCTCTCTTGCACATAGAGAAACAGAGATCCTACGGGATAGGCAGAAACAGAAACAATATCAGATATATACAGTAAAACAGTAAAATGCATGGATGCAACAATACAAGCGAGGCAAGGGAGTCCCACTCAACCTCGAACCTAGAAAACAATAGGCAAAAGTGAACAGGCTTCACTTTCAACCCACCAGGGTAAACAGCAAACAATACAGTCCAGAAAACCAATCAATACATCAGCAATGAAATACAACAGCAAAAGAAACAGCATCCGCAGCTCTGAATCAACATCTGGCTTCAAGTAATCTCCCATCAGCTACAGGCTTCAACACGCATCAATCTCCATCTTCATGGCCTTTAGGTAAGGGCTTTGATCATCAGTCTTCTATCTGCAATGGCTTTTCTTCAAGCTCAAACCTCCAGGATGAGGGATTAGTCACAAGAGTGAATTGGGTGTTAAGCAATCAGTTGACTACCAAGGGTGGTGAACAGACTGCTTCTAACACAAGAGACATTTTCTCTCAAGAGTTCTATCTCATAGACACTATCACCAAGCCTTCCAAAGGAAGGGGGTGAGTGTCTTAGAGAGACTCTGAATCACAGAGAAGAATGGATGCAGACAAGGCAATCCATGTTTGAGAAATAAACTTTCTAACCTAGAGCTCTGCCTAGCTCCTAACCCTAATCTCCTCAGCAGCTGCCAGCAAGAACCTCCTCTTCAACTCTGGCAGTTGATCTTCAATCTCTGGATCTCCAATGGTCTTCATCTCCTCAAATCTTCAGCTTCCCCAAGTCCCCAGACAATCCCAATACCCAAGCAAGCAAGCAATAATCCCCAGAGGGCACACCACACCAGTCAATCAGATATACAGACAGTATTAATAGCAGTAGGGGAATCCTGACTTTTTCTAAGGGATCTAATAGCTACCCATAACCCATATAGTCCCATAACTAATCTAGTTAAATCCTAAGTCCTAAGGGAAAGAATTAAACTTCCTAAGTCATCACCTAAAAACCCTAATTTGTTCAAGTTGTTCAAACCTACATTAATCCCCTAAAATTAATTCCTAAAAATGGGAACTAAATTTAATCTACAAGTTCAATATCTAATCTAAACAGCATAAAAAGAATGAACAAAAAATATGAAAGCATTTAATAGAACCAAAATTAGTAAAATTATGCATGAAATGAAGCTATTTAATATGACATTTATTTAGAAAATATGGAAAAAATATGAAATGAAAATAAAAATGCAATTTTATTTTCCTATAATATTCTAGACATCCTAAAGAAAATGATGTAAAAAGAATGAAGTGAAACTGATTTTTTATGAATTTATTATGGATTTATGAAAATGCATAAAAGAATTAAAGAAAATAAAAGAAAAATAATGAAATAAAGGGAGGGGGGTTTGTTAAGCAAGCACGCCCAGTTGAAATCAGGATGGGCCAAACAAACAGGGGGTGCGCGTAGCACATCACTAAGCCCAGAACTAAGTCAGCATTGAAGAAAAATGAAAAACGAGCTGGGGGTGAAACTAGCAACAGATTCATGTTCAAATTCATAGTGGGCTTGGTATTGGGGGTGGAAATAACACATCACAACTCAGGCCCGCCCGTTTCAATTAATGAAACGGTGCGTTTTGGCCAACTCACTTCCCTCCAAAACTGAATCAAATAATGGCCACAGGATCACTCTCCAAGTCAAAAGTCTTGCTCAAAATGGAAGGACACGATTTCATCTTCCTCGTTGGATCATAAACCTAGGGTTTGGACTCCATGAAAGCTCATGCACGAGAAACATTCCACCAATCTGTTTGCACTCTACAAGCCACGAATCAACACGATCCCAACATGAAAAATGCTCAGGATCTCTCCCTCTATAATCCTATGGCACTAGTTCAATCTGAAACTCACTAGATCACTCAGCCCGATACCTACAAGTTCTGATCACCATGGATATACTCTGAGATGCATCACAACAATTCTCCAACAAACTTGCACTAATCTAATCTATAACTAATGGAGATTAACCTGCGCTAACAACCTAACATTCTAATGCACTATGCCACGAGTTCTACCTCCTAACAGCTTGGTACACCTGCTAACAACCATCACCAAATCACTCCAAACTCAACCTAATTGCTCTACTAACCTCCTACATTACATCTAAACTAACAAAATCATGCTAACCTAATTGAATTAAGCTGTTTGAATGAAAACACACCTGATGTGAAATCTTGTGGATGATGCTGAATCTTGTGGATCTGAGGCTTGTGAGGCTTGGATCTTGATCAATTCTTGATGTACTTGATTCTGTTTGCAATATTTGGATGAGACTTGGCTTGAATTATGCTGTCCAATGGGAATTGCAGTTTTGATGTTCTTGATGGAAGTGCTCGAAAATGGATGGATCACACCTTGTTCTTGATTGAACTATGATCTATGATGATGAAACAGTATAATGAAGTAGATTTTGATGATGATTTGGTGAAGAATTTGAGGATTTGGAATGAAACTTCAATGAAAAAGAATGAGAGAATTAGGGAGATTTTTGGTGAAAATGAAGCCAACCCTTGATCAATCCACATTTCATGAATATATAGTGTGCACATGAACATTCTAGATCCATCTTACACATTCCCTTGCCTTCCAACTTTGATCCATTTTGGTTATGTTTCTTCAATTACAAGTAACCAAAGATAACTTTCTTTTTTCCTTCTAAACTCAAAAAAGTGTTTGAACCATTGTTCTTAGAATTGCTTTTCCATTCAAAATCATATATTGGAAGTCTCCATTTGGACTCATAAATCTCCCAAACCATTTTTCACTTTGAATTTCTTTGAATTATAAGCCATTTTAGTTCAACTTTTGACCAATTATGCAACTTCATGTTATGAGCTTCTCCAATAATTTGTGACCTTCTTTCTAGACTTAAAATCCCATTTGGAGCAAGGTTGATGTTGTAAGTTTTTCCATTTGAGGCCTCCTTGTATGAGTTTTGGACATAGGTTAAAATGACCTGTAATTCACAAATGCCCAAAATACCCTTTGCTTGCCAAGACCATAAGTTGAGTTCTCCACATCATATGAAGGCATACTATACCATTCTAGAAAGCTAAGACAATGAGGAACAATTCTTATGTTGACCAAGAATTCATTTGAAATCTCCTTGAGGGGTAAAACTAGCTTGGAAGTCAAGTCACTTTCACAGACAAAAATTCAGATACCTCAGATGACCTGTAACTTGCAAGGACCATAACTTGAGTTCTATAAATCTCCTTGAGGTCTTCCACCACTCAAATTAAAGGTCTTGAGATCCTCTACAAGTTTCATGTTGGCCAAGAAGCCATTTGAAGCTAGCATTTTGACTTATCTTGCTTGGAAATTTGACCTAAACTAGGGGATTTTACAGAGAAACCCTAATTTAGAAACTCCTCTTCTCCTTGACTTCTCTTGAATTCTCCTTGGCATATCTCCATATCCTTCTTCATATGTCCAATGATGAACCCCACATCTCTCCAATAGACTTGAATGCCCCTTAAATCAGTCAATTGACCTAGGGTTGACCTAGGGTTGACCCAGATGAAACCCTAGTTGACTGTCTTCAACTGTAGCTCTTGTGCTCTCATCAATGGCTTATCTCCTTCTCCAAATGACTTTCTAAGTCTCTCATAATGTCTAGATACTCTCCATGCCTCCACTTCACAGCTCACAACCCTCTTGCTGACCCTCAGATACCCTCAGCTAGGAGATGGACTCAAGGCTTGATCTGCTGAACTCTTTGCTTTCAAATTCTTTCCTGATGACTTGAATGAGGTGGAATTGGGATAATAACCTCTTGATAGGCCTCTGGAGATGAGAATAATGATTGGTCCCCTGTTGAATGATTTGCTATGCTTATGCTATGCAGATGGTTAGTCTATGTACATGACTCTATATGCAAATGCTAATGATATTAAAACATAAACCAAGTGAGTAAGGTTGGGCAAATTTTAGGGTGCAACAAGTTTACAAATGGTGATAAGAAATTTAAAAAAAATGGTTAACTCATGCTGGTACGTGTTGGAGGGGATTTAAGTCGTGGCTCACGCGTGACTACATTAGGAAACCTAAGATTGGTCTTGAGCACCCATGGGTGAGGTATAGTTTGTGAGGGGAAAGCCTCATATATAGATGTGTTCGTTTCGATGATGTCAAAACTTTGTTCCACAGAAGAATATATGTTGGGCGTTATCACCATGTTGCATTTGCATATCTTGTTTCTCATGATTCAAATGCTCGCATAAAAATTTCTCGGTTGTTGCATATAGATTCTCAAAAATATGTGTCATATGAGTTAGACCTTATTGGTGTCATTTTTCATATCATAGATGTCATCAAGAGTGTCGAAGAATATGAAAATAGGCATTTTTGACAATTTCAGGGCTTTGAGTCGACCAAATATCTGTTTTAGTCGACTCACACTGTGAGTCAGTTTTGTGAATTTGCTTCAGGTGGGCTTGCATCGACCCACCGGTCGACTCATACTGTATGCATTTTAATCTGTCTAAAAATACATGTTATGCGTCGACACATACCTTGTTCCAGTCGACGCATGGTTCTGTGATTTGCACAAGTTTGCCATCGGGTCAGCTCAGGTCGACCTTCTACTCTGCATAGGTCGACCGCTCGTTGTTTTATGTCAATTTTCTGTTATGTCAATTGTCTTTGTGAAATGGTTTTAGTTGTTATGACAGTTATGTTTGGTATATAAGCAAAGTTGCTATTTTCACTTCATAACATTTGAGAAAAACAAGAAAAGTGAAATAGGTGTTGATTCGGTTCTCATCATCTTCATTCTCTTCATAGCATATCACAACAATTACACATAATCATCTTTGTTGTGCATTGTGCATTGTTAGAGGTGATAACGTTCGAATCCGAAGATTTGGTTATCCGGTTTGGGTTGAGGAATTGACAGGTTTTTCTTGAATAAAACCTCTAGGGTTTTGTCCTCCAAGATTCTCTGAATTTGGGGGTTTTTGCACGATTCGTCTCATCAGATATTCAGCCGAGTGAAGGCAATAGAGGAGCTGAAGGTTTCATCGATTTAGTAACGGTAAATGGAGGATTGTGAGTGGGAGTATCGGGTTTGACACGCAGGTGGTTGAAATCAGTCGGGCCAGATTTTGAAGACTGAAGGTTGTTCAAAGATAGTGCCGCAATCAGAGGTTTATTCACAGCTGTTGAAGTACTTGATTTGACTCGAATCAAGGGGCAAGAAGAGATAGGATCTACAACAACAATAGTGTTCATTTGTTTGATAGTTATTCGCTTCTTGTATAAACTTTCAACAACATGTTATGTTTATATATTAACATGTCTCAATTCTATTATTAGAATTGAGGGCAGACGTACCCTGAGCGAGGACGACGGGGGAACTGCCTCAACAAATCGTTGTGTCTTTTGCCTTAAGTTTATATTGCTTAATATTTGTGTTTTAGTGCAAACAATTATGTCAATCTAGGTCTGGTTTGAGTAGTGCTAAACTAATTTTTGAACCTAGTACAATCATTGATTGTAAGAGGAAACTTGAGCAGCTCACTCTCAAAACAGAACTCACTTGTAGTGCTCTGCATGCCAAGTGTATGATAAATTTTCTGAACTAAAAGCCTTGTGTGTTGTCCTTTCATTGTGTTAATATTTTTTAAGGAATTGGAACTAGTCACACCTACATAGTGAGCTGAATCAAATTGATAGTGTGATTAACATAGTGATTCTCATATCTCGTTATCGGATTCCATAGGCTTAACGCATATCTGGTTTTCTAGTAACCGTTCGTTTTAGACGGTATAGTTCCTTGGCTGCTTCCGCAAATTAAACAATTTTTAAAAACCAATTTTTATTGGTAGCGCCGGCTCTTTTAAGCAAGCGATCTATTCAACCCTCTTTCTAGATTTGCGTCGTCGTCTAACATAGTTTTCTCTTGAAGATGGTTTGGATAAAGTTTGCAAAGGGTCTTCGTTCTGAGAAATTCCTGGTTAGTAATACTCTTCTTTATCTTGATAATTTGATGGTAATGATTTATAGATACTAATCATATTTTCACTATGTTTATAATAGACTAAAAGTCAAGCAGGAATTCAAAATAAAGTAAAAAATATTTACCCACATAGATTATCTCTTGGGATTTATAGAAAATTGGAGAAAAAATGATGGAGGAAAAAAGACAACAAACAAGAGATGAGGATTCCATTAGTCGTGATCGCAACCCATCTCCACCATCAATGCATGAGAAGTGGAAAAGGGCTCGACTAAGACCAAATAGAGAGTACACCTAGATGTTCAAGAGCATTTAATGAGAAAATTGTAAGTATAATTTGGTGTTCGTATGTTATGTGTTATTTAAATGTGTGGTAATTACAATATTAATATTATTATGCATGTTGTGTAGGATACGGTGGTTGAGGAGGCCCGTGGAGGCTCATTTCTTCCAAAACCACGACATGATATACTTGTCGAGGCTATTGGAACATATGAACATGGTGGGCGCGTTTGTCGTGTGGGAGAAGGCGTCGACATTAGATTATTCTTTGGTCCAACCAGAAAAAGCATCGACAATGCCGCATTACAAGAGCACAGAGAAAAACTTACTCTTGTTGAGAAGGAGTTAGAAGAACAGAGGAAGATGTTAGAAGCCGAGCGGGAAAATTGGAAGAAAGACATAGGAAAGTTAGGAAAGTTATATGCGGTAAGTGTTTTATATGAAATTTTAGTGTTTTATATGAAATATGTGATATATTGTGTTTAATCTAAAAAGTTAGAAATGTGTTTATTATGTATTGATATATTTTCGCAGAGAATAAGTGGATCCTTACTACAACACACAGATGAAAATGATACTAGTAATATTGATGATCAAGTTCCCCAAACACATGGTGTACTTCATGCTAGCACCAAAGGAAACAATTGTTCAGCCACCCCCGCTAAAAAGGTTAATGAGTTATTGGATCCTTCCGCAAATGAAATCGCCATGCTATACGTTTTGGTTGCGGAACATAATGATTTGTATCCTCTTTGTCTAAAGCATTGTCTATCGGTGAAGCTCTATTATGTTTATCGTAACACCCCCTTTCTATACCCCAAAATGAATCAATAACTCAAATAGGCACTTAATAAAAATCTCATCAGAGTTTAATTAATACATGATATAAAAGAGGTGTATCACATTACCATGAAATTAAACACATACAACAAGACCTGCTCATACGGATATGCAACAATGGGCGTCTCACAACTAAGGAACTCAGTCCTAAAACCCACATCTCAATATTTAGAATAAAAGCGGAAACATCTAAACATTGAATCAATTCATTCATATAAACATATATACATCGTTCAGTTTAAAATCAAATTCATAAGTCATGTTTACAAAACATATATTAGCAGATACATACACAGATGCATCACAAAAGAATCAAAACAATTCCTAACTACCCAGTGTTACATATCAGAGCCATCTGACCAAAAAGAGTGAAGAATCGCTTCACAAAAAGGACCTCCAGCAACCTACTCTGCAATGCCTCAAAGAGCATTATAAAACAGTAGAAGGGTGAGAAACAATATCATAACAGTCAAAGCATAAAATTATACGTTTGCACAAGTTATACATAATTCACATTCTCACCACCATTCATCATATACGTCACAATAAAAATTTTCACGTAAACATTCATAATTATGTTCATTCCTCAAATACATCATATGAAGCTGATAATGTAACTCATAGAGACTGACTCACGACTCTATACAGATGCAAATGCGGTACCGACTCATTCAGCAGGTTCAGTTGAAGAACCAATGGAATCATCGCTCGTTACTGAAGTAACTCCCCGTCGGGCCTATGATGTTCACCCATCGCTCACACCCCACATGGGCACACGATGTTTCAGGATTGCTCACACCCGACACGGGCACACAATTCGGTTGCTCACACCCCACAAGGGCACACAACCGTTCTGCAGATTCTCCACGGAATCAAATATAAACCATCGCATTATACGAGGTTTCTGCAGATCCTCCTAGGGATCAAATATAAATCATCGCTCACACCCCACAAGGGCACACGAGGTCTATGCAGATCCTCTACGGGATCAGACACACAAGAATGCAATCATGATGCTTCACATGTAAAATGACTCATGACATTCTCTACATGCATACATATTCACCAATATATAATCATGCATTTTCAACCCATACAAGCATATACAATCTATGCACATCCACAATATGTATATACATACTTCATAACCTACGTATACACTTCATTAATCACATACCACTCCATACAAAGGCATATATAGTCATAATTGGAATTCTACATTCTAGGATTCACGCCTTACGGATACCCACAGAATAACGTACCACACGATACACAAAACTAGTCAATTAGATAAGAATTAGACATAACTGAGCCAAAAAATCCGCATGGAAAGGAAAAACACAGAAAACAGGAAAATGTTGTCGCATTCGGCAACCTTCGCCTGGCGAAGCCTCTAGCGAACCTTTGCTTCTTCGTTCGCCTGGCGAACTTGCCAGCGAAGACCACTGGGATTTATTCTGGATTTACTCGCTAGCACACTCGCTTGGCAAACCTTCGCCACACTCATTCACCTGGCGAACTTGCCAACGAAGGCAGGGTGTTTTGCTACTGACTTGGTTCACTAGGCTTCGCCTGGCGAAGCTTCGCTGCCATTCGCCTAGCGAACCTACGAACTCATACCCCCCCATGGCTATCCAAAAGCCCATACTTCACAAACCGACCGATTCAAAAACCAAACAACCTCAGTAGGCTCAACCCAAAAGCACCCGACTGTACTACTCCCTCCAATCTCGATTCTAACTGGTTAAAACAATATTATACCGATTAAATCCTAATATTGCCCAAAGATGAAAATGAGTAGAAACTCTCCTCAATCCAAATCAAACCAAAAAAACATGCATAATCATACACATTAACAGTATAATAGAGTTTCACACCCTTACCCGATTGATTGAAAGCTTGGTAGTTGATCTTGAAGAATTCTAGGTTTTCCTCTTCTTTCTCCTCTTTCTCTTCTCTCCTCTTTCTTTCTCTTGTTTTTCCACTAATGTTTCTATCTTTCTCTTTTCCTCTCTTATCTCATATTCTATTTTCTTTCCTCTACATTTCCTTCCAAACACTTACCAAACACTTCTCACAAATAATTCACTTAACACTTAATACTAAATGTCTAAAATACCCTCTACTCTATTTTCCTGAAAACTCTCTGAATCGGAAAAAATAGAACAACAAGCAAACATTACACATTAACACACAAATTTCACAATTTAAAACAAATATCAGTCAAATAAATTAAAAGACTCAACAAAATAATGGGAATTCAGAATTTGGGGCGTTACAACTCTCCCACACTTTAGGAATTTTCGTCCTCGAAAATATTACCTGATCCAAACAACTCCGGATGCGACTCTCGCATCTTGCTCTCCAATTCCCAAGTCATATTGCCTTTTGCAGCACCTCCCCAGGCTACTTTCACAAGCGCAATATCCTTGCCTCTGAGCTTCTTAACTTCACGGTCCAAAATACTAACCGGCAAAACCTCAATCGTAAGGTTATCTCTTACTTCAACCTCATCCATAGGAATAACATGTGACGGATCTGGAACATACTTCTGAAGTTGCGAAACATGGAAGACATCGTGCAAATTCGAAAGGTTCAGAGGCAACGCCACACGATAAGCCACAACACCAACTCGTGCAATAATATGATATGGGCCAATAAAACGAGAAGTCAACTTTTTCGACTTCAAAGCACGACCCACACCCGTAACCGGTGTAAATCTCAAAAACACATGGTCGCCTTCTTGAAACTCCAGGTCCTTCCTTCTTTTGTCATGGTAACTATTCTGCCTACTCTGAGAAGCTTTCATCTTCTCCCGAATAAACTTCACCTTCTCCGTTGTTTGTTGTACCATTTTCGGCCCAACTACCGACTTTTCACCTGTCTCATGCCAACACAAAGGTGTTCGACATTTCTGACCATACAAAGCCTCAAATGGTGCCATACCAATGCTCGAATGAAAACTATTATTATAGGTGAATTCAATCAACGCCAAATAACTATCCCAAGCACCGCCTTGTTCTAGCACACAAGCACGCAACAAATCTTCCAACGATTGAATCGTCCTCTCGGTTTGACCATCCGTTTGCGGATGATATGTCGAACTCAATATCAACTTAGAACCCAAGGCACTTTGCAAACTTTCCCAAAATCTTGAAGTAAATCTAGGATCTCTATCCGATACAATACTCTTAGGAACTCCGTGCAACTTCACAACCACGCGAACATAAATCCCAGCCAATCTCTCCAAAGGATAACTAATATCAATCGGAATGAAGTGAGCAGATTTAGTAAGCCTATCAACAATCACCCAAATAGCATTATGGCCTCTTAGCGTATTAGGCAAACCCGTAATGAAATCCATCGATATACTATCCCATTTCCATTCCGGAATATCCAACGGTTGCATCAATCCACTAGGCTTCTGATGTTCCACCTTAGACTTTTGACACGTCAAACATGAATACACAAACTGAGCAACATCTCTTTTCAATCCTGACCACCAAAATATCTTCAAATCTTGATACATCTTATTTGCTCCCGGATGAATACTCAAGTTACTCTGATGTCCTTCTTCCAATATCATCTTCTTCAACTCCGCATCATCGGGAATACAAATACGACCAAGAAATCTCAAAACTCCAAAAGCATCAACTTTGAAATCTTCATTCTCATTCATCATAAAATCAACAAACGTCAAATCCAAATTTTGCTTCTCACACACGGTTGCAAGAAAATCATTCGTGATATGAAGCATACCAAGCCTCACACTTCTCGGCGTCACTTCACACACCAAACTCAAATCTCTAAAGCTCTCCAAAAGTTCCCACTCTTTCACCATCAATGTAGACATGTGCAACGATTTCCGACTTAAGGCATCGACCACCACATTTGCCTTACCCCGATGATAATTCAAACTAAAATCATAGTCCTTCAAAAGTTCTAACCACCTCCTTTGTCTCATGTTCAATTCCTTTTGGTCAAATAAATACTTCAAACTCTTGTGGTCACTAAAAACCTCAAATCTTTCACCATAAAGATAATGCCTCCAAATTTTCAAAACAAACACCAGGGACGCTAATTTCAAATCATGGGTAGGATAATTCTTTTCGTGAACTCTCAATTGTCTAGAAACATAAGCCACAACCTTTCCATCTTGCATTAAAACTCTACCCAAACCTGACAAAGAAGCGTCACAATAAACCACAAAAGGTTCCGTAGGATTCGGCAAAATCAAAACCGGCGCCGTTGTCAACCTTCTCTTTAATTCCGTGAAACTCTTTTCACAATCGGAATCCCAAATGAAAGCTTTTCCTTTACAAGTCAACTGGGTCAAAGGAAGTGCCAACTTCGAAAATCCTTCGATAAACCTCCGATAATAACCGGCCAAGCCCAAAAAGCTTCGAATTTCCGTAACTGGTCTTGGAGTCTCCCACTTCATTACCGCATCAATCTTGGATGGATCAACACTAATACCATTACCAGAAATAATATGCCCAAGAAAACTCACCTCCGATAACCAAAACTCACACTTCGACAACTTGGCATACAATTGCTTCTCTTTCAAAATTTGCAACACAGTCTTCAAATGCTCTTCATGCTCTTCTTGAGACTTAGAATAAATCAAGATGTCGTCGATGAACACCACCACAAAACTATTCAATTGCTCATGGAAAATACGATTCATATATTCCATGAACACAACTGGCGCGTTAGAAACTCCGAATGGCATCACCATATACTCATAGTGACCATATTGTGTCCTAAAAGCCGTCTTTGAAACATCTTCCTCTTTCACCCGAATCTGGTGATATCCCGATCTCAAATCAATCATACTAAAAACACGAGCTCCAACCAATTTATCCATAAAATCATCTATTCTCGGAAGCTGATACTTATTCTTAATCGTCACTTTATTCAACTGCCGATAATCAATACATAAACGCATACTTCCATCTTTCTTCTTTACTAACAATACCGGCGCACCCCAAGGAGAAACACTTGGTCTTACAAATCTCTTATCCAACAAATCATTCAATTGCTTCTTCAATTCTACCAACTACGATGCCGACATATGATACGGTGCCATCGAAATCGGTCTAATACCGGGAACTAGATCAATAGAAAACTCAATTTCTCTTTCCGGCGGCACATCCGTAATATCTTCCGGAAACACTTCTGGAAATTCACGCACCTCGGGAAACACATCCAATTCCACTTTGCTCTCTACTGACAAGGATGCAAACAAACCAAACAACTGGGCTTCGTCCGCTAAAAGTTTCTTTAACTCTTTAGTGGATAGAGAACTCTCACTTCCATCATCTTCCAAATAAGGAAACCTTACCAACTTGTGATAGCAATCCAGATGAACTCTATTAAATTGCAACCAATTCATACCCAAAATCACATCCAAACCGCCCAACGATAAAGACACCAAATCCATAACAAAGTCTTTACCATACATGGTCAAAGGACAACTTACGCACACCAAAGAAGTAGTTACCGACCCCGAAGCGGGAGTCTTAATAACCATGTCACCACTCAAAGAAACCATGCACAAACCCAACCGCTTAGCACACTCAAGATAAATGAACGAATGAGTCGCTCCAGTATCAATAATAGCAACTAAAGGCATATTATTAATAAAGCATGTACCTTTAATCAGACGATCCACATTAGTCGTGTCTGCACCGGCTAATGCAAATACTTTTCCACCCGACTGAGCTTGCTTTGGTTTGGTACACTTAGTGCTAATATGACCAACTTCCCTACAATTGAAACACTTTACCACATTTCTTCTACAATCAGAAGTAGCATGTCTAAGAATCCCACAGTTAGCACACTTCTCCAAGGATTTTCCACAATCAAAAGACTTGTGGCCCATCGCGCCACACTTGTAACATTTGACTGCACCAGAACCTCCTCCTCTGGCTCTCCTATCAAAGTTTCCCTTATACTTGCCCTTATCAACAGGCGTCGCATAAGGTCCACTCCTTACTTGTTGATTTCCTTTCTTCTCACTCAAACTCTTATAATGAGAAGAACGAGCCTTACTGTCTTCTTCAAAAATCCTACAATATTCGGTCAAGTCCGAAAATCTTCGTATCCTTTGATAACCCACCGCTTGCTTAATCTCAGGATGCAAGTCGTTCTCATACTTAATGCACCTAGAAAATTCCGCTGTAACCGCCGCATAATGAGGATGAAACTGAACTAATTCCACAAACTTAGCTGTGTAATCCACCACGGACATGTTGCCTTGCTTCAATTCCAGAAATTCCATTTCCTTTTTCCCTTTTACACTCTCCGGATAATACTTCCTCAAAAATTCAGCGCGAAATAAATTCCAAGTAATTTCCTCATCATCTACTTCAAGAACTTGTCTCATACCGACCCACCAGTCATCAGCCTCTTCTCTCAACATGTGAGTTCCAAGTCTCACCTTGTTTCCTTCAACACAATCCATAACTCTAAAGATTCTCTCAATTTCCTTCAACCAGATCTGAGCATCGTCCGGATCAAACCTCCCTTTGAATACCGATGGTTGGTTCTTTCTAAACTCATCATTCGCATTCGCATTCGGTGCACTTTGCACCGCCCTAGCCATAGCCTCCAACGCCGCAACCATAGCATTGTCATTACGACTAGCCATATTCTGAGGATTCCCAAAAATAATAACAAGGTTAAACAACCGTTTAACCAACACAACAATAAGACAGACACAACTGACTCAACACTGGCTCTAATACCACCTAATGTAACACTCCCTTTCTATACCCCAAAATGAATCAATAACTCAAATAGGCACTTAATAAAAATCTCATCAGAGTTTAATTAATACATGATATAAAAGAGGTGTATCACATTACCATGAAATTAAACACATACAACAAGACCTGCTCATACGGATATGCAATAATGGGCGTCTCACAACTAAAGAACTCAGTCCTAAAACCCACATCTCAATATTTAGAATAAAAGCGGAAACATCTAAACATTGAATCAATTTATTCATATAAACATATATACATCATTCAGTTTAAAATCAAATCCATAAGTCATGTTTACAAAACATATATCAGCAGATACATACACAGATGCATCACAAAAGAATCAAAACAATTCTTAACTACCCAGTGTTACATATCAGAGCCATCTGACCAAAAAGAGTGAAGACTCGCTTCACAAAAAGGACCTCCAGCAACCTACTATGCAATTCCTCAAAGAGCATTATAAAATTGCAGAAGGGTGAGAAACAATATCATAACAATCAAAGCATAAAATTATACGTTTGCACAAGTTATACATAATTCATATTCTCACCACCATTCATCATATACGTCACAATAAACATTTTCACGTAAACATTCATAATTATGTTCATTCCTCAAATACATCATATGAAGATGATAATGCAACTCATAGAGACCGACTCACGACTCTATGCAGATACAAATGCGGTACCGACTCATTCAGCATGTTCAGTTGAAGAACCAAATGGAATCATCGCTCGTTACCGAAGTAACTCCCCGTCGGGCCTACGATGTTCACCCATCGCTCACACCCCACATGGACACACGATGTTTCAGGATTGCTCATACCCCCACACGGGTACACAATCCGGTTGCTCACACCCCACAAGGGCACACAACCGTTCTGCAGATTATCCACAGAATCAAATATAAACCATCGCATTATACGAGGTTTCTGCAGATCCTCCTAGGGATCAAATATAAACCATCGCTCACACCCCAAAAGGGCACACGAGGTTTCTGCAGATCCTCTGCGGGATCATACACACAAGAATGCAATCATGATGCTTCACATGCAAAATGACTCATGACATTCTCTACATGCATACATATTCACCAATATATAATCATGCATTTTCAACCCATACAAGCATATACAATCTATGCACATCCACAATATGTATATACATACTTCATAACCTACGTATACACTTCATTAATCACTTACCACTCTATACAAAAGCATATATAGTCATAATTGGAATTCTACATTCTAGGATTCACGCCTTACGGCTACCCACAGCATAACGTACCACACGGCACACAAAACTAGTCAATTAGATAAGAATTAGACATAACTGAGCCAAACAATCCGCATGGAAAGGAAAAACACAGAAAACAGGAAAATGATGTCGCATTTGGCAACCTTCGCCTGGCGAAGCCTCTGGCGAACCTTCGCGGCTTCGTTCACCTGGCGAACTTGCCAACGAAGACCACTGGGAGTTTTTCTGGATTTACTCGCTAGCATTCGCTAGCACACTCGCCTGGCGAACCTTCGCCATACTCATTCGCCTGGCGAACTTGCCAGCGAAGGCAAGGTGTTTTGCTACTGACTTGGTTCGCTGCTGCTCGTTGGGCTTCGCCTGGCGAAGCTTCGCTGCCATTCGCCTGAAGAACCTGCGAACTCAGACCCCCCCCCCCATGGATGTCCAAAAGCCCATACTTCACAAACCGACCAATTCAAAAACCAAACAACCTCAGTAGGCTCAACCCAAAAGCACCCGACTATACTACTCCCTCCAATCTCGATTCTAACCGGTTAAAACAACATTATACCGATTAAATCCTAATATTGCCCTAAGTTGAAAATGAGTAGAAACTCTCCTCAATCCAAATCAAACCAACAAAACATGCATAATCATACACATTAACTGTATAATAGAGTTTCACACCCTTACCCGATCGATTGAAAGCTTGGTAGTTGATCTTGAAGAATTCTAGGTTTTCCTCTTCTTTCTCCTCTTTCTCTTGTTTTTCCACTAATATTTCTATCTTTCTCTTTTCCTCTCTTATCTCATATTCTATTTTCTTTCCTCTACATTTCCTTCCAAACACTTACGAAACACTTCTCACAAATAATCCACTTAACACTTAATACTAAATGTCTAAAATACCCTCTACTCTATTTTCCCGAAAACTCTCCGAATCGGCAAAAATAGCACAACAAGCAAACATTACACATTAACACACAAATTTCACAATTTAAAACAAATATCAGTCAAATAAATTAAAAGACTTAATAAAATAATGGGAATTCAGAATTTGGGGCGTTACATTTGTTATGTGACATTCGAGATTTTCTCTATGGTGGTAATTGGCTGGACGTAGGGATATTGCAACTTTGGTGCACATAAGTATATACTTGAATATGCATGTCATTATAGTACATTATCATTTTTGTATTTCCTTTACTTATTTTTAAAAATTTTTTTAACCATTTAGGTATATTAATCATGTATGTATAGAGTTAAATAAGTCCAATATTTATGGCATCTTGGATTCGTTTAGTATTCGATGGACAAATAGTAAGTCAAAAGATATTGAGACATACATTTCGGGACTGTTAAGTCAAAAGATATTGTGGTTTATCTTTTAAGTTAGTTTTGTTTTAGAGAATACTAATTTCGACGCTAAATCGACGTTAATTCCCATTAGCGTTGGTTTTTTACCATTTAGCGAGGGTTTTTAGCCGACGCTAAAATGCAGTTTTCTTATAGTTGGATTCAAAGCGTGTTCTGAATTATTTTTTTCCTCGATTTAAGTTATAAATCGAGAGAATATGTGATATTTATTAAAAAAATAAAAATAAAACATGGCACGCCTTGACCTTTTACCTCGATTTTTGGTTGGGTGAGGTGAAAGTTTTGTCATGAAATGTATTATTTGTAGTAGTGTTTCCCTTGATTGTTAGTACCTCTGAGTGAATATATGACTTATATTATAGACTCAAAAAGAAAATGATAATTTATAAGGAATATCACTTATAGCTTCTTATCATCTACAATTTTCTTTTTCGGTTGCAATATCTTTTCAACATGATTAGGAATAGGTTTCTCAATGTTGTCAGCCAAAGAAAGAATTTAATCATTGAATTTTTGCCTTTGATGACCACATTGAGAAATTATTCTCAAATATAAAATTGAATGGTAATTGGTGGAATCAACAAAAACAACAACAACACCATTCTACGAGATAGATTGCAAGAGTAGAAAAATGTTTTGTACAAAGTTGATAAAACTAGTTTCTTAAATGAATGTAACAACGATAACAACAACACACAACCTTGAAAGATTTCCTAACTAATTGAGATATCTTAAAATAATTTTCAGTTTTGCAATCCATCTCAAAGAATGATGTTTAAGAGTTTAGAGCAGCAATAGATGAGTTAGATCATAGTAAAATTGAATGAGCGAAAGCTTTTATAGACAAAAATAAGTATTCATTTTATTTAAATAAAAAGAATGTTGTCATCATTAAAGAAATAAAAATACAAATCACAATTGTCGAGATTCAAAATATGTCTCTTATTTAATTTTCACCCCGATTTATATATATCAACGCATGGGTTATAAATTGTTATTTTATAGGGTGAGATAAAAATGTTGTTATAAAGTATGGATATTATAATGTGGAAAATATATATATATATATATATATATATATATATATATATATATATATATATATATATATATATATATATATATATATATATATATATATATATATATATATATATATATATATATATATATATATATATATATATATATATATATATATATATATATATATATATATATATATATATATATATATATATATATATATATATATATATATATATATATATATATATTGATCTGACCTGATCAAAAGGAAGGTCACGGTCCGACCACTCCACTGGGCTGGTACCTGTCCACCCGTGCTGAGAAGGGAAAAGAGGGGGGTGTACCTGCAAGGAACTCCGATGCCAAAGTAAGATATTTGGACAGAGCAATTGCAAATATAGAGGGTAAGAAGTGAATACCTGACCCTCTTGTGGAAGAGGGTATTTATAGACCCCAATGCTGGGCCAACGGTCATTTGAGTTGGACTGGATGGTTAGGCCCAACTCAAAGGACTGCTAGGGCTTAGGTGGCATAGAGAAGAACAGAACGTGGTCTTCGCCCTAGTTCAACTACTCCATGACTTCCGGAAAGTACGCCTGGTCTTTCGGAGGTGGGCAGTTGGGGAGTGACGTGTCCCCGCGAAGGGGAGCACGTGGAGGACGTGTGAGGACCACGTTTGTCCTACTCGATAGGAGAGGTTCTGCCCGTGGCAGATTCTGTGGGTCGGATGAACACGCGTCCGACCTGTGGTACGTGCCCAATAGGTGGTACGCGTCCAGCGCGTGATACGTGCCCAACGAAGAGAGCGTACCCGGCGAAGAGAGCGCGCCCGACTAGAGTGTCTTTGGGCCTTCGAGGGGAGATGCGATTGGGCCTGGTCGACCCAGTCGAGGCCCAGTCCAGAACAGGAGCCCCCAAGTTGTAGCTCCGTAGGGAGGGGCGAGGACTTGAAGTTGTTGAGCCAAGAAGGAAAGACCAGTGAAAGGAAGGATCGCGTTGCCTCAGGTTTCGTGGTGAAGGCGCGGAGTCGCAACGATGTCGGAAGTGCGGGGATACGATCCATTGGAGGGAGATGAAGGGACTTGACTGTCAGCCTTCGCCATGTCTCGCGTATTGGATGGCCCGTAGGGCGGCCACCCTAGGGTACTCGAGTGCTTAGAAACGCTTCGAGTCCCGAGCTAGGGTATAAAAGATGGGTTTCCCGTTCATTTTTACTTTTTGCTTTGCTTTCATTCTTATCGGAGGACCGTCGTTCATCTTTCCGTTCACTCCGCCGCCGCTGTCACTGCCGTGTTTTTCTCCGCGAACCTCTCCATTATCTTCAATTAAGTAACTTCTTCCCCTTTTTCTTGTTTTTCTGTAGTAGGGTAGCAGTTTGTTTGAATGCCCCGACGAGGGGTGTGGCCTTCCGCCGGGGACAAACGAGTGTGTTTATGCGCGTCTTCTCGGGATGAGCTGATAAATTTTGAACTTGAGGGTTATCCCTCGGGGAAACTGATCGGGACGTCCCCATCGCCCTTTCACTTGATTAGCGATGGAAGGGTGAATTTGATCCTGACTATCGAATTCAGCGTTACCTTCTGCTTTTCAGGTGTTCGTGCCGCCGTATATATCGGGGACAATGGTCGATGATGATGAGCCGGACGTGCCTCATTTTGATGGTAGAGCCCATCATATTGTCGATTGGGTAGCTGAGGAGCCCCTCTCCACGCCGTCTGTCTTTGCCGCAGACCTGGACGGGGTTTATGCTACAATGGAGGACAGGGAGGAGGGTCAATCTCAGAATTGGCAAGTCTACCGCCCGAAGGAGCGTCAGCGGGTTTGCTCGAAGTTCGGACGAATGCACTTTCCCATGTATGAGTTATATTTCAAAGAGGCTAGGTTGAGACTGTCGTTCTCAGACTTCCACTTGGCCATCTTCACCCACCTGCGGCTGGCGCCTTCTCAGTTGCACCCGAACGCCTTGACCTTTATTCGGGCCTTTGAGATCGTGTATAACTTTCTCGAAATCGTGGCCACGTTGCCGCTATTCTTTCGCCTCTTCCATCTTCAACGGCAGACCGTTCAGGGGAGACAAGGCTGGGTATCGTTCAAGAAGTCGGACAAGCTTTTTAAGACGTATATGGATTCAGTCCGGGATTTTAAGGGGCGTTACTTCGTCTTCAGCCCGATAACCCACGCCGCGGTTAACTCTTTATGTTCTGAGGGGGAGCGGGTAGTGGAGGATCAGTTGGAGACCGTCATGTTGTCGAGGGTGCATTTGGAATGGTCCGCCGAGCATTATCTCCTGGGAACCGACCAGTAAGTTTTTCGAGCGGGGACGCTAGATGCCGAGGACGCAGTCGTCTATTTGAAGATGGTCAAGTTCGTCAGGAGTCTCCCCCCGTATAAGGTCATGAGGCCCAACGGCAGATATGTTCTGGATAGTGATAGAAATATCAAGACGAAAAAGAGGCTGATAAATACAAAAGCACTGCTCGAGTGTGACTTGGAGCTCGACGCGATAGCCCTGCTAGGTGGTGGTCATCTTTCCTCTTTCTTTGCCTTATTGATTTTTTCTGCCGCTAACCTTTATTTTTCGTGTTGCGGGAAGCATGTCTTCCGTCGAGGAGAGGTTGAAGCAACTGCGATCCAAGGGCGTTCCCCCGAAGACCAGGGTCGCGAAGGTGGTTGGCCAGACTTCTGAAGATCAAGATGGCAGGGGTTCTCCCTCAGTTAGCTGGGGTAGACAATCTTCCCCATCCCAATCGGGCGCGAAGAGACAAAGAGTTCATCAGTCCGAGCCCGTGGTGGATCTGACGACCGGCGTGGCCGAGGAAGGGTACATGTTTCCTCCTTGCCATCAGCAGCCCAGTTACTTCCACGGGGCTAGGTCGCCCACCGTTTCCTCCGGAGAGGCCAAGCTAGTTCTGGGTGCGGATCGTGCTGCTCGTCGGCAAGAGCTGATGGAAGACATGCCTGCTCTGATACGTGTTTTCACCAAGGCGTTGGTTCTGAGCGACGAGAGTTGCTCCGCTGCTGAGCTGTCGAAGCTGCAAGGGGATTTTGCCTTTGCCTAGTCTCGTCTGAACATGGTGGTGGAGGATCTTGACTAGAGCAAGAAAGAGGTCGAAGAGCAGCGCCAGAGGGGAAATGCCGCAGAGGAAGAACAGGCGGCTGCTGAGGAGGAGGTTCGTTCGTTGAAAAACCGGCTCGATGAAGCGGAAAGGGCACTTCGCCCAGCTGAAGATGAGGTCGAAGATGAGAGGGAGCTGGTTACCCGGGCTGACCTAGTGGCCAGGATTAGGACGGTTGAGGGTGATTGCCTCGAAGCTATGGCGGTCGTTTTCAAGGCCTCCGTCGCGCAACTTAAGGCGGTTAACCCCGACGTGGTTCTGGTGGACGAGGGTATCAGTCCTTTCTACGACGTCGTTAACGGTTGGGTCGCCGACCCTAATGCTGAGGAGGCTGATGACACGGTGGTGCCTGGTGAGCACGGGGAGGAGGCGTGATTTGTTCCAGGCCTGCGTACTCGATGATTTCCGGGCCTGTGTGCCAAATACTTTGAATTTTTGTAAGTTGTTTTTAGGCTTGTGTGCCTTTTGTTGTACCGAATTACCGGGTTGGTGCCCTTATCAAATCTATTGCTTTTGTTTTTAAGTGTGCGCTCCGTTTTTGTTTTTGCATGATGTTTATGCTCGGTTTTTTTGCATGTGTTGTATGCTCGGTTTATATTTTGTTTTGAATTATATGTCCATTGGGGTGTAGCTCGACGAGAATTGTGGCCGGTAGTGAAGAGAACTTTCCGGCTGTCCGGGTTGACTGCCGGTTTGTTCGGGGGTAGTTTTATCCCCGTGGTGTGGTTGTCCCATCGCGAGCTGGGTGTCCTGTCGATTTGGGTACGACGACGGGGGTCTTAGTTGAGATGATCCCCATCAAGCATGTCGGCTGCCCGCGCACACAAGAGGCAGGGCTTGCCGTTGTTGGTCTCTGGGAGACGCGAGGAAGTGAGAAGGTACCATGTCGCCCCCTGTTCGCGGTGGCTGGGCATCACGATCATTGCTCAGCTGTAGTATCGTTTTAGCTTCTGAGCGTTCCACTGTCGAGCTAATTTTTCCCCGTTCAGGTTTTCGAGGTAGTAGGCCCCGCGTTCTGTCTTGTCGAGGACGCGGTATGGGCCTTCCCAGTTCGCGGCTAGTTTGCCTTCGTGAGAGTCTTTTTGGTTTCGGCGGAGGACGAGGTCGCAGACCTGGAACTCTCATTTTAGGACTTTGCTGTCGTAGCGGATTGCTATTTTTTCCTTGAGTCTGGCCTCGCGAAGGGCTGCTCCTGTCCGTATCTCCTCGACCAGGTCGAGCTCTTCCCGTAAGGCTTTGTCGTTGGGCTCGGATTCGAGGGGCGTCTCAGTCCGTCTGGATGGCTCTCTGATCTCGACTGGGATCACTGCCTCGGTTCCGTACGTGAGGCGGAATGGTGTTTCTCCCGTGGTCGAGTGGGACGTGGTTCGATATGCCCATAGCACGCTGTGAAGTTCCTCGACCCATGCCCTCTTGGCTTCGCCGAGTCTGCGTTTCAGTCCTCTGAGGATTACTCTGTTGGCAGACTCGGCATGGACGTTTGTTTGGGGGTGTTCGACCGAGGTGTAGTGGTGCTTGGTCCCGAGCTTGGTGACGAAGTCATGGAAATTTTTTCCGGTGAACTGCGTGCCGTTGTCAGTGACGATGGCGAGGGGGCTCCGAATCTTGCGAGGATGTTTCTTTTTTAAAATCGCAGTATGTTGTGGGTCGTGATTTTGGTGAGGGCTTCAGCCTCGATCCATTTGGTGAAGTAGTCCATGCCCACGATTAGGTATTTGTTCTGATACGAGCCCAGTGTGAACGGGCCGAGGATGTCCATTCCCCACCAGGAGAATGGCCACGGGGAAGATAGTGATTTGAGCTCGTTAGGCGGGGCAAGGTGCATGTCCCCGTGCCTTTGACACTTGTCGCATCTTTTGACGTGCTCTCTGGCGTCCTCTTGCATCGACAGCCAGTAGTATCCTGCTCGTAGAGCTTCCCTTGCCAGGGTTCGCCCCCCAAGGTGTTAGGCGTTGAGGCCCTCGTGGATTTCTTCCAAGATGGCGGCGGCTTGGGTTCCGTCGACGCATTTTAGGAGGGGGGCGGTGAATCCCCGCCGGTATAGCTTATCCTCGAGGAAGACATACGAACATGATCGCCTCTTAATTGTGTTGGCTTCTTTTTCATCGACTGGGAGGCTTCTCGTACTCAAGTAGGCGTGTATGGGTGTCATCCAACAATTGGTATCTCCAATGGCATTGACATCGAGCAGTGTCTTGGTTTTGTCTGTGCTCGGGTGTGCGAGGATTTCTTGAATGATCGACTTGTGTCCTCCCTTCCTCTTGGTGCTGGCGAGTTTGGAAAGGATGTCTGCTCGCATGTTTTGTTCGCGCGGCACGTGCTGGACATCCACGGAGTCGAAACCTTGTATTTTCCGCGTTATGAGGGCTAGATATTCTGCCAGGTTGTCGTTCTTCGCCTGGTATTCTCCTTGTACTTGCGAAGCGACCAACTGGGAATCCGTGTAGATTCTTATTTCTCTGGCCCCGAGGTCCGCTGCGAGTCGAAGGCCAGCCAAAAAGGCCTCGTATTCGGCCTGGTTGTTGGTCGTGGGGAAGGCCAAGGTCAGAGATATTTCTACTACTGTGCCTTCTTCGTCTTCTAAGAGGATGCTCGCACCGCTGCCCGAGGAATTGGAGGAACCGTCGACAAATATGGTCCATCCATGGTTTCTTGGGGTAGGCTCTGGTGTCGGGGTCATTTTGGCGATGAAGTCGGCCAGGACCTGTGTCTTGAGGGCTTGCCTTCCTTCGTAGGTGATGTCGAACTCGGATAGTTCCAACGACCACTTCAGCATTCGACCAGCCATGTCTGGTCGTCCGAGGAGTTGTTTGACTGGCTGCTCGGTGCGGACTACGATGGTGTGAGCCAGGAAATAATGCCGGAGGTGTCGAGCAGAGGTGATGAGGGCCAAGGAGACTTTTTCAATCTACTAATACCTTACTTTGGGGTCGTGGAGGGCCTTGCTCGTAAAGTAAATCGGTTTTTGCCCCTTGGTGGTTTCCCTGATCAACACTGCGCTGAAGGCCTCGTTTGAAATGGCCAAGTAGAGATATAAGGTTTCCCCGACCCGCGGTCTCGATAGTACGGGAGGTTCTGATAGGACGCATTTGAGATGGTGGAGGGCTTGCTCGCATTCCTCGGTCCACTCGAACGCGACTTCTTTCCTAAGTAGTTTGAAGAAAGGAAGGGTGTGTTGTGCTGACTTGGCGATGAAACGAGTGAGTGATGCAAGCACGCCGTTGATGGATTGTATAGACTTCTTCGAGTGAGGCATAGAGATCTTCGTGAAAGCACGACACTTGTTGGGTTTGGCTTCGATTCCTCGCTCGGTTAGATAAAACCCGAGGAATTTGCCTGCCCGAACCCCGAAGGTGCATTTTTATGGATTGAAGCGCATTTTGCAGCTCCTCACGGTTTCGAAGACCTTCCTGAGGTGAGCAGTATGGTCGTACTCGGTGTATGATTTTACTATCATATCATCCATGTACACCTGTTGTACCCCAAAATTTGCTCAACCTTTTTATCATTTGAGCTCATGTTTCATTACATAGCATATCATAATTCTAACATAGTTCTAGCATCTGCATCATAGCATTAACATTTAACAGGGGATTGAGGGTGAAATATAAGAGAAGAGAGCCTAATTAGAGGATCCTACAAGCTAGTGAAGCCATCAAGATCACCAGTCAAAGATTTGAAGGCTCAAAGGGTTGTATTGATTGTACAGGGTCCATCTCTAAGTATGAGGGGTGTTGTGAAGGATCTCAGGGGTCTATGAGGTTTTGATCAAGAGTATGAGGTGTGGATAGAGCTTAATGAGTCTCTAGAAAGTCAAGGAAGAGTTCAAGCAAGCCATGGAATCAGGTGCAAGAGTCTTGAATGAAGTGTGTGCAATTAGGGTTTTTGTCTGGATAACCCTAGATCAAGGGAGATGTTTGAAAGAACTCAAGGGCTAGCTCTAGCCCATTCTAGCCCTAATATTATGTGATAAAGTATGTGTGGTTTGGTGCCAAGAATAATCAAGAGGGATCAAAAAGGATTGAGGGTGATAAGACAAGGTTCCTAGGGTAAAATCCCTTGTTTTTCACTGAACTTCCAGGCTTTCTAAGTCAAGATGTAAGCTTCAAATGACTTGGACCTCCACATGAACATTGTAGAGGAGGTTCATAGCTTTAATTTGAGTGGTGGAAGTCTCCAAGAAGATTTGTATAACTCAATTTATAGCCCAGACAAATTTGGGGTCCTCAGAGGCATCTGAAAATTTTATGTGAAAGTTGCTTGACTTCCAAGGCATTTTTGGGTTAGGAGGAGTTTTCAAATGGACTTTTGGAAAACATAAGAGATGTTACTTATGATCTTAGCTTTCCAAAACGTTATATAAGTCCTCAAGATGATTTGTGGAGCTCAAGTTATAGCTCGTGCAAGTCAGGGGTATTTTGGGAAAGCAAGATTATAGGTCCTTTTTCAACATTGGTCAATATCTCCACTTTCCACTCTTCAAATGAAAATTTTCCCAACATGAGATGTGTTCAAAATGACATTTTTAGGCTAAGTAAGAGGTCATGAGGAGTTGAAAGAGCTTGTATCACAAAGTGCCCAAAAATGGCTTGTAAATGGGCATTTTTCAAATATGTTTAAAGAGGGAAATTGGGGTTTTCAGTTTATAAGTCAAAATTGTACAATCCAAATACTCATTTTGAGTAGAAAACATGTTTTGAAAAGGATGGCATTAACACATTTTGGATTATAGGTCAAGATCATGGACTTGCTTTGTAAAGTCATTACTTGAAATTCAAGTTACATATCAAAAATCTAACACAAGCTAAATCAGGCCTTCCTACCTATCCAAACACATTGGAAATGGTTCATATGAGTGAAAGGGATGAGTTTTGGCTAGCTGTAAGAGGGATACACGACTGTTGAAGGTTGAGCTTCAAGGAAAAATCAGTTTTGTGAAAACACTGAATTGGGCTCCTAAAATGGATCAAAAGCCCACCATTGAGTTCTATATAAGGTATTGAATGAGTTCAGATCATTTTGGTTGATGAATTCGAGCTGTGAAGGTGAAGCCATAACTGATTTTCTCAAGAACAACTCAAAATCGGTTTTGGGATTTGAAGCTTGATCAAGGTGAATTGAGTATTGGAGAAGCTTCTCCTCACTTCAGTGAAGGTGTTTGAACCAATTCAGAGTGGATTTCGTGCCTTGAAGACCATCTGTTGATCACTTCTTCACAGGTATGTAACTTTCAGATTATGCATTGATCTAGGCTGAATCAAATAGAATTGAACATGTGGTTAGGTTCTAGTATGAATGAGGATCGTTTCTGGTTAGTTTGAGAGCAATTGGTGAGGTTTGATTATGGAACACCATTTCTGTTGAGAGTTAGTTATGAGGATTCTTGGAGCTTTACACACATTTGAATAGTCAGAATTGCTCAGGACAACAAGAGGACTAGATCCATGCCTTTAGATTCAAGTATTATGTTGATCAAGAATTGGTGCATTTCTGAAAATGAGATCGTGTTTTGAATTAGGGTGAGATTTAGGAGATTTAGAGGATTGATTCTTAATCTACATGAAAAAACAAGTAGGATTGGTATAATTTGGGACTTGTCTGATGACCTGAAGTTGGGGGCTCACCGGAGAAGAAGGTGGAAACCACCGTGAGCCACTATCTGGTTATGTTTGTGGCTGCCTGAGCGTTTGGGGAAGAAGACACGTGAGCCTTTGGATCTCACCTTGACTTTGACTCAGGTGAGGGAATGGAGGGCCACGATGGTGTTTTATTTTCTGAAGGAGAAGTTTTAAGTGAAACGCATCGTTTCACTTATGGTTTTTGGGTGGGCTTAGTCCTCAGCTTGCTACTCACACCCCAGCTTGAGGCCCAGTTTGAAATGAACTGAGAATGCTTGCTATTCAGCACACACTTTTTCCTATTTTTCCTTGTTTTTTTTCTGATTTTATTTTCATTTGGATTGGGCTTAACGTTCAGTGATACGCGCACCCCCTTGTCTGGCCCAACCTGGATATGAACTGACTTCAATTGCTATTCCACACGCGCCCTTTCTATTTTCTTTTATTTTTCATTTTATTTCTTTATTTTGTGCATTTAGGAATTAATTCATAAAAAAATAGTAGGATTAGGCTATTAATTCCATTCTTTTTGCTATAGGTTCATATTTCAATTTAGAATTTTATGGTGCAAAAATATTAAATTGATCATGCATTTTTTATTTAATTGCTTTTTTTTTGCATTTTAATTGATATTGAATAATTGATTTGTGATATGTCTGCCTTGTTGATTTTATTTCTCTCACTTGGTAATGAATTTTGCTTTGATTTTTTAGTATGTTGTACTAGACAAATGCATGTTCCCCATAGAATTTTTGTGGATTTTTAGAGTTTATTTTCTTCTGTTTTAGGGTTATTGATTAGAAACCTCATAACTTTGTGGTTTACCTTGACCCTTCACATGTTAGGAGTTGTTTAAATCCCTTAGAAGTTGACATAGGGTTTGATCCTTGATCTTGAGATTGTAGAGACATGTAGGTCTTCCCTAGATTTTTGATAGATTTTTAGGATGTTTTTTGATATTGAGATTAGGAGAAGTCTTGAGGGCTTCTAACTTTGGAGTTCAACTTTGGTTGAACTTTAAAGGTAGTTTGTTTGGGTTTGAGGGCTTGTGGTTTCTTCTTGAAGATGGAGGCTTGATGAAGACTTGATGGAGCTTGCAAGGATGCATGGATTGAAGACCTAGTCTAGGAGCTTGCTCTCTTTTTGTGAGGTTTGAGATCCTGAGGTTTGATTGGGATTTAGGGTACTTTCCTGAGGAAGGCACCATGGATGTCTCTCATTCCTCATTCTCACCTCTTTCTTAAGTATCCAATGATGTTAGAGCCTCCATGTGAGTTTGGTTCTCTCCTGAGGGGGGAATGCAAACCATTCACAGTTGTTGAGCCACATGGGATATGCTTCCTAAGTGAGAGCCTCATAGTACTTTCCTGAGGAAGGCACTAAGGGTCTATTCACTTAGTTCACTTAGTTCATCTAGGCTTTCTTAAGTATCCAATGATGTTGGAGCCTTCATGTGAGTTTGGTTCTCTCCTGAGGAGGGAATACAAACCATTCACAGCTGTTGAGCCACATGGGATATGATTCCTAAGTGGAAGCCTCTTAGTACTTTCCTGAGGAAGGCACTAAGGGTCTATCTACTCAGTTCAATGTTTTTATCTTCTCAATTGCCCAGTGATGTTGGAGCCTTCATGTGAGTTTGGTTCTCTCCTGAGGTGGGAATGCAAACCATTCACAGCTGTTGAGCCACATAGGGCATATCTCCTAAGTTGGTAGTTTCATAGAACTTTCCTGAGGAAGGCACTATGATTCTCATCACTTAGCTTCCTTTCTTTTAAAAGCTTGCTTTGAAGCTTGAAGAATGGGATTGAATCTCTCCCCTCAGGGCTTTGTTTAGGGTTTTGTTTAGGGATTTGTTTAGGGTTTTGTTTAGGGCTTTGTTTAGGGTTTTGTTTAGAGTCTTGCTTAAGGTCTAGCCTCTTGTTTTGGGGTAAGAGTTTGTCAGGATGGTTAGCCTTCTCTTTGTGTTGATTGATTTGTGTGGTGTTGTGCTGCATTAGACTTAGAGGTTCATATAGATATTCCCTAGCTAGGAGCATCTTAGAAGTAAGCTTGTGTGCATGAGAAGTTGAGTGTCTGACTCCTTCTGCTTGATTGTTATTGAGTGGCTTTTGCTTGTGGGTACTTGGTTGAGCTAAGCTCCCTTGCCCTTGTGGTGTGTGGCCTTTGTGCCTTGCTTGCTTAAAAGTTGAGGTGTTCTCCTTCTGCTTGGTGGTTGCATTCATGCATCTTTTTCTTTACAGTAATTCCTGTTTGCTGTTTAGATCTCTTTTTGCCATGATCCCTTAGGAGCTCTGATTTCTCTGATGTGGAGGAATTATGACAGACATTAGGTTGTTTAACCATGCATGATAACATTAGGATAGAATTTCTCTTTCTAACCTAACTGTAGGATGAACATTGTATGATGACAGTAGGGTCAGTTTCCCATTAGAGAGTCTTTTTCTCTTCTCATCTCAGAATAACAGAAAAACACCTAATAAAGGTTAAAACAAAATTAATTCATTTCTTCCGTCAAAAGACAAGAAAACAAACATCAAACTTTTTTGTCTTCTTGGACTGTGAAAACCCTTGGTTAAGGAGAATTTTCATAAAAAACAATCAGACAAACCTGTGTCTTCGTAGCTCGAACTACGTTTGCTCTGATCTTTCATGCCGTATTAAAGTACGTAGGCATAGGATGCGATGTCCTAGCGAGCAACCTTCCCCCCTCTTTCACCCGTAGTTAGGCGAACTACGTTGACTCTGATTTCTCGTTCCAGACGGGAATACGTAGGCATAAAGTGCGATACTTTACCAAGTAATTTCTTTTTCTTTTCAAATTGACCTTTAGATAGCTAGTTGAACACCCTTTCCAGATAAACAAGTAAGCGTGGATCCCATCGAGTACGATGGACGTGAGGGGTGCTAATACCTTCCCCTTGCGTAACCGACTCCCGAATCCAGGGTTTGGTTGCGACCACCATACCTTTCCCTTTTTCGTGAGGTTTTCTCTGAGCGTTTCCTTTCCCTCCTTTGGGATAAATAACGCACGGTGGCGACTCTTCTGTCCAGCCGGCGCCGATTTTCGCAGTAGCGACAGCTGGCGACTCTGCTGGGGATATTATAGCATCTTGGGACTTTTCCCATCCCTTATGCTGGGACCGTTTCCCATCCCCTATGCGAGTCGATCCTAGCGCTTGCCTGTTTATCTGTTGGGTGTTGTATATATGTGTTTTACTCTTCCGCACCTTTACCTTTCCGCATTTATTTTCGGCATTATATTATTATGATTATTGCTGTGGGAGAGGGAGGTTACTGTGAGCGATAAGCCGTACCTGGGCTTGAGTATGCACCTAGATATAGTTGTGGAGATTAGTGGACGAACCTGTTTGCTGAGCAAACACAGTTCCCTACGAAATCCACGCTCATACGAGATTCTCTCCGAGGTGCTCCTTTCCGATCCTGAGGATCTGAGGGGAGTCCAGACGTGAGGATTGTCGACTCTGGGGACCGATCATTTGGAAGTCAGCTAAGTGAGGCCGCTTCACGAGATGACGATGCCACACCTTCTGGGTATCGTATCATCACTCGTGAAAGTCTGTGACGCTGATGACCGCATAGGATGCCGTACCTTTGTCCGTGGATTAGGTCCATACCTGTGAGAGGGGTTGGGTTATTGCAGGAAACTCGGCCTCCAGAAACCTTGGTTCAGTATTTATCAGATGAGTTTCTTTGCTCAATAGTCAGTGTGTTACCAGGGCCAGATGGATTTCTTGTCTGAGGGTCAGTATTATTATCAGATGGTTTTCTCGCCAGAGACTGAGGTTCAGATGGATTTCTTGCCAGAGTGTTAGTATTGTGGGTGTCAGATGATAGTCAGTATTATGAGATTCTGGTGACCTTGGTGGTTTTCTGTTCTTGATATTACAGAAATGTTCCTCTTCAGGCTACAACATGGCACTCTTGGTCCCCTGCTTGCATCATTTATCATATTGCATTATTGCATCACCATTTGCATCCAACTAACGTGTGTGTATTGTAGGTACATATTTTCCCCCAGTTCCGGTGGTCTCTGCCTAGTAGACATGGAAGCCATGAAGAGAGTATTACCCTATAGGTTCCCGTCTCCCAATATCAGTCTGTTGTTGGAGTTGATTACTACTGCTGGGAAGAATGTGATGGGGAATTTTAGGAAGACATATGGGAGGATTCTGACTTATGTTTACCAGCCCTCGGCTTACGAGATTAGCGGTATTTACACCCTGTTGCAGTTTTATGATGCTGAGCTCAAGTGTTTCGTATTTCCTGACTTTGTCTTGGCTCCCACTCTGGAGGAGTATTCTGCACTACTGGATATACCCATTCGCGAGCAGATGCCTTTCTATCACACGGACGCTAAGCCTAATCTGGCGAGCTTTCTGCTATTCTGCACTTAGGAGAGTCTGAGTTGGCTGGAAAGATGCTTAGGAGAGGGGATGTGTGGGGATTTCCGTTGGCTGTTCTGGTGGAGAAGGCTCAGGAGTATGCCAAGGAAGGTTGTTGGGTTGTTTTTGATGCCATTCTTGCTGTGTGTGTCTATGGCATTATTTTGTTTCCAAACATACCTGATTTTGTAGATACGGATGCTTTCCATATTCTGGCTGCAGAGAACCCTGTTCCTACCTTACTTGGAGATGTCTATCATTCCACCCACTACAAAAACGAAAAACAGCGAGGAAAAAATGTCTCTTGCTGTGCACCTCTATTATACAGATGGTTTGCTAGTCATATGCCTAATTCAGGGCCTTTCGTCACTTCTACTGATTCTTTGGGATGGCCCGAGCGCTTAATGGGATTGACTGCCGAGAACGTTTGTTTGGGTTAACAAGAAGGTGTTAGAGGTTGATGTTATCTATGGATGCGATGGATTCCCGAATGTCCCTTTGATGGGAAGGAGAGGGTGTGTCAACTACAACCCTTCCTTATTAATCAGGCAGTTTGGATATGCACTTCAGGAAGCGCCAAAGCCAGAAGAGATACGGGAATCTCTGTATCTTACTGGGGCAGTAGAGGGAGATATGTTGATCAAGCTTGAGAGAGCGTGGAAGAACCTTCATAAGAGAGGGAAGTCTTCGTTTGGCAAAAGCGGTGATAGAGTTCTTGGTCCGTATGTGGAATGGATTCGTGAACGAGCTACGAAGTTTCTGATGCCTTATCCTGCAGTTCAGCCGTTATATCCTCCCACAGTGGAAGAGCCCACTACCATAGATATGCAGGTATACAAGCGGTTGTTGGCTGAGAAAGAGGAGTTGGCAAAGACCAATAAAGCTTTAGAGAAGGAGAACGCCCAGCTTCGTCATGAGAAGATCGAAACTAGATATTCTTTCAAGCAACAGGCTGAAGCGTTAAAACATTTGAAGGGCACTTTATTGGAGTTGACCGGGGCCAAGAAGCGTCTGGAGCTAGATGTAGACTCTGTAAGCAGTGTATTGGCTACCAAGAAACAAGAGTTAGATAGGGCCTATACGAAGTTAGCCAAGTTCAGAGATCACTGGGACGTTACTATGGCCAAACGAAAGGCACGGGAAGAAGAGTTGAAGATACAGGTTGCTCAGTTAGAAGAGCAGGTTAAAGTGAAGAATGAAGAGCTTGAAGCAGAAGCATTCCGTCGGTATGATACTGAGCGCAAACTGGTTGACGCCACGAAGAATCTGGAAGATTGTCAACGCCGAGCAGATACCAAGAGGCCCAGATCTGAGGTTGGTGTCAAGGATAAGGCTTGGGAAGATTTTGTCCGAGACGTCCAGGGAACGGTCAGGAAGAGAGATCTGTTGATAGAGGCTTGATCGACCGACCGGATCATCTAGATACGAAGAGGCTGTTCGATGATTTTTGCACTCGTGACCGCACTTGACTCTTTCTTGTACTCTCTCTATGTGTTGAGATCTGTCGCTACTGCGAAAATCGGCGCCGGCAAAACAGAAGATTCGCCACCGTGCGTTATTTATCCCAACGGAGGGGAAGGAAACGCTCAGAGTAAACCTACCGCAAAGACGGGAAAGGTATGGTCATCGCAACCAAAACCTGGATTCGGGAGTCGGTTACGCAAGGGGAAGGTATTAGCACCCCTCACGTCCATCGTACTCGATGGGATCCACGCTTGTTTTCTTGTACGGATTACGTTCAATCTACACTAAAGGTTGAGGGTTAAAAAGAAAAGAAAAGAATGACTCGGCAAAGCATCGCACTTTATGCCTACGTATTCCCGTCTGGAACGAGAAATCAGAGTCAACGTAGTTCGCCTAACTACGGGTAAAAGGTGGGAAAGGTTGCTCGCTAGGACACTGCATCCTATGCCTACGTACTTCCACACAGCATGGAAGATCAGAGCAAACGTAGTTCGGGCTACGTACGACACAAGTTGTTCAAGTGTTTTTTGTGAGAAAATTCACCTTAACCAAGGGTTTTCTTATTGCAAGTCCAAGAGGACAAAAAGGTTTGATGTTTGTTCAAGTCTTTTGACGGAAGAAATGAATTGACTTTGTTGTAACCTTTATTACGTATTTTTCTGTTGTTTTGAGATGAGAAGTGAGACGACACTCTAAAACCTAGGGTTAAAAAAAGGGAATAAAACCTACCCTAATGTTATCATGCATGGATTAGCTCCTAATGTCTATCATGTTTCTCTCTTTCACAGAGAGAAACAGAGCTCCTAAGGGATAAGCAGAAACAGAAACAAATATACAGTAAACAGTAAACATGAATGAATGCAACAAGCAAGCAAGGCAAGGGAGCCAAACTCTACCTCGAACCTGAAAACAATAGGTAAAAGTGAAACACTTTTCACTTTAAACCTAGGGGAAGTTATCAAACCAAACACAGTAAAGAAAAGAAAACCCCAAGCTCTGACAGCAACACTAGCTTCGAAGACAACAAACTCCAACAGTTGATGCACAACAACATCTTCCAATGAATCCCCAAGCTCTGGAAAACTTCACTCTTTGACAATCTTCTAAGAACTTCATCTTTAATAACCTCTAGCTTCAATGCAAGCACTCCAGGAGAAAGAATACAAGAGAGATGATTTGAGATGCTAAGCAGCTTATGGACAACCAAGGGAAGCTCATAAGGGTTTAGCATTGGGGGGCAGGTTCCCTCAAAGTTCTACTCCTAAGACCAACCACTTATCTCTCCAAAGGAGGGAGGTGAGTTCTTAGAAGGACTTTTAGTCACAGGGAAGAATGGAAGCACAAGAAGCTTTCCATGTTTATGAATCAAACTTCTATTCTAGAGCTTTACCTAGCTCCTATATCCTATGATCTTCAACAGCTACAGGCAAGCCACAAACTTCATCCACTCTTGATCTTGAGCTTCAATCCTTGTCTTCATCATGTTCCAACATCAAGGCCTTCAAGACAAGCCCATACCCCCAAACAATCCCCAATGAAACCCCACATAAACAGACAATTGCCAAAAATGCACTCCAGACAATCAAACCAAATGCAAAATACCCTAAAAATACTAAAGTAAAGGGGAAAAATCTAATATTAATCCTAAGGGGTCTACTATATCTACCCTTAATAGCCCTTATGTCCCATAACCCAAATTCAATCTAAAAAGCCTAAAAGAAATTGTTTTATTGCACCTATGTTATGCCTAAACCCTAATTTTATCACCTAAAGTCATCTAATCAAACTGCCTAAGAATTAATCCTAAAAATCATGGTATAAAAACCAGGGGTCCGTAACATCCATATCTAATAGTCATAAAAAGAATGGCCTAAAAATATTAAAGGAAGCACCTAAACAAAAATCAACAAAATCATGTACAAACATAAAACCATTAAAAACCTATTAAAAAGAAAAATGCACTAAAAATATGAAAAGAAAATAAAATTCCAATTTTATTACATGATATTTTTCTAGACAAAAATACAAGATGGTAGAAAAAACAAGCAATCAAAAATCATCAATTTTCCGTTTAATATGCATTTTTAATATTGAAGAAATTAAAAGAAAAATCAAAAATTAAAATGAATGCTAGGAGGTGCAGATGGTAGGGCGCTCAGTTCAAATTATGGGATGGGCCTAAATCTGGGGTGTGAATAACAAGGCGCGTAGGCCCATAGTCCATCAGAAAATTAAAAGAAAAATCAAAAGAAAAATAAAGAAAAACTAGGTGCGAAAAGCAACAAAAATCAATACAAATCCAGATGGGCCTGGTAAGGGTGGTGTTGGTAGCAACTATTACCTAAGCCCAAGATTCAGACTTAATGAAACGGCGCGTTTCATGCGCCCTCAGACTCCCTCCAAATTTTCGTTTAAATCTCATCCATTGGATTGGATTTCCAGTCAAAAGTCCTTCTCTAATTCAACGCTCGTCCCATTGTCTCCTACCTTGAGTTAGGGTTTTCATGAAAACCAGGGTTCATGCCATGAACTTCTAGCTATTCGTTCTCCCTCATCTCTCCACCAAAATCAAAAATGTAAAGAGCTAAAACACTCTACTCTCTCCCCTGATCACACCCATAGCCTTATTTATTCTTGAAACTAACTCCAATGTGAAACCCGATAGTGCAAACCTCCATGGCACACAAATTTCACTCATGACGAACCTTCATAATTCTTGCATCTTCTTGTACTAAAATGTTCCCTAGGTTCCCCTGGTTCTAGCATGCTATCACATATAGATTGTAACTAACTATACAACATATTCTTGCTCATTAAAGTTTTGATGCCCTAGGTTCAACCTTCATCAATGGAACCCTAACTCTCTGGAAATCATCCTCTACCTATTCCTAACAGTTTTAACCTAACAAACTAAGCTATGCACGTATAATTAAGGGTGTAGAGATCAAAATGCAAACCTGTTATTCTTGATGAACAGATGGAGGAAATGCACACTTCAAGCCTTGCAATCTTTCAGAAATGCTCCTCAGATGATGATATTGTTTCTGTTTGCAACAAATTGGATGGAGAAAGCTTGTAGTGTGTGATTCGAAAGCTACTTGCTTCTTGCAACTTTCAACCCTATCTCTTTAATCTTCCATGGATGAACCTCTAAACCAGCATGCACATGCTCAAGGAGACTAATGGAGTGTGAATGAATGGGAAGAATGAACAGAACTGATGCTGAATGTGTGAATGCACTCTTGCTTGCAATTGAAGCAACAATGGAGTCTCTCACTTTCCTCTCTCTCTCTTCTCACCAACCCCTGCATCAAATGGCCTCTAATCCTTATATAGATGAGATTGGAAATGCCTAGAAGCTTCTGGAACAGTCCAAGGAGAGTTCTAGAATATCTCATGTCATGATATGATAATTCACCTTATCTCATGTGTTATCTCATGCTAAAACCCTTGCAGCCCTTGTATCCCTCTTGAATTTCTCCTTAGATGAGTTTTTAGGAGTGTAAGAATGGATAGCAAGCTTGCACAATTGCCTTTCCTTGAGTTTTCATTTGTGCCTTATTATGCAAGTAATCATTTTTCAAAGCAACCCCATGATTTAAGCTCCAACTCAAAAAAGTGGCTGAACCATTGTGCTTAGAATGTTATTTAGACTCAAAATGATATATTACATGCCATGGTTTGGATGTATATCTTGCACTTTTCAATTTCCAATTTCAACTTATTTAAGTTATGCCTTCATTTTAGGTCATTTTTACCACTTTTTGCCAATATGAGTTCCATGCATTTCCAAACTTCCATGACCACTTTTTTAGACTCAAAATGTCATTTGGAACAACTTTGATGTTGTGAAGTTTTTCATTTGAAGCTTGGAAATAGGAGATATGGCCTTATGCTTGAAATGACCTATAATCACCAAATGACCAAAATGCCCTTGTCTTGCACAAGCTATAAGTTGAGTTCTAAAAATCAGATGAAGACATACGATACCTTTTTGGAAAGGGGAGATCAGAAGGAACAACTCTTATGTTTGCCAAGAATCCATTTGAAACTTCCTTGAGGGTTAACCGTTGCTTGGAAGACAGACAACTTTTACAGACAAATTTCAATGTCCTCAGATGACCTGTAACTTGCAAGAGCTATAACTTGAGTTCTATAAATCTCCTTGATGACTTCCACCACTCAAATTAAAGCTATGAAGATGATCTACAAGTCTCATTCGGTCCAAAAGTTCATATGAGGCTTGTATTTTGAATTACATTGCCTGGAAGTTTGACCTAAATCAGGGGATTTTACACTAAAACCCTAATTTAGAAACTCCTCTTTTTCTTGACTTCTTTTGATCTCTCCTTGGAACAACACCACATATATATCCACATATCAAATGATGAATCCCCCATTCTTCAAATAGGCCTTGATGCCTTTCAAATCAAGCATTTGACCTAGGGTTGACCTAGGGTTGACCTAGATGAAACCCTAGTTGACTGCCTTCAACTATGGCTCTTGTAATCACACCAATGACTTGGCTCATCTTCAAAATGACCCTCTAGGCCTTCCATGATGTCTATACACACCCCATGCTCTTAGCTCATATCTCATAACTCCTCTGATGACCCCTAAACAATCTCTAGATAGGAGAGAACCCATTGATTGATCTGCTAACTCTTCAAGGCTCAATTTCTTTCCTGATGACCTGAATAGTTGATGCGTGTTTTTCGCAAGTGTACGAATCACGTCAAAGTAATATAAAAGATTATCGAATCCACAGAGACCAAGTGTCAATCTATCGTACCTGTTGTTATGGTGTTTATCTAAGGCAACTATTTTTAAGGGTTTTAGTAAGGGTGCAATGGTAAATAAAATTATGATTTTAAATAATAAATAAAAGACAGGCTCGAATGTAATTCACGTAATCAATGATAATCCAGTACTTGTTAATGGAACTACTTATGGGCAATGTTTTCTCCTTTGAAAAGAACTAATTTAACAGGAACTGTCGCTTTCGCGTATTCAGAACCGAGTTGTACTCTCTAATCAACCCCTCCTATTGTCACGGATAAAAAGGTGCGTACTGCGTTAGAGTAGTAAACCTATTTTTAAGAAATATAGTTTCTTAACAAAGTTGAAAAGTATTTTAACCTGGACTTCTTAGCAAAAAGAGGTTCTTACGAACCAGACTCTAAATCTCATAACGCGTCCGAAAATCGTTTTAAAATCTCTTTTCTTTTTAATCTAAAAACTCCTAATGAACTATACAAAGCGCTTTTGGCTGTTTTTGAAATAGTTAAAAACAATTACTTGAATTGAAAGATAAAATAGCCCTTAGGTGTTTCCACGAACAATTATACTGATTACTGGTTTAATTACGATCCTTACATTCTAACCTTGGTGGGATTAGTTAGACATGATAAAGTAAATATTCTTTTTATAGTTTTTCATATGAGTAATTTAAAGCGAGTGCGGGAAGTAAACAAAGTAAATGTGCGAGTGCGGGAAATAAACAACGTAAATGTGCGAGTGCGGGAAATAAACAAAGTAAAGTGCGAGAAAATAAATAAAAGTAAAGCAATGCGGAAAAATAAAATACGAACTGGAATTAAAATGGCGGCAGGATTAACTTCCTCCAGAGTGCTCCAAAACTCGAACCACAGACAGATTACAGACTCGATCACTCGATTGCAGAGGCACCCCGATGTGGAATGGCAACTGCTTTATAACTGATATATGCCTAGAGAATTCTAATTCTGGATGAAGAAAAACGAAAATCTAAGGTCCTATTTATAGGAGAAACTGGAAGCGCGAAATGACCGGGACGCCCCTCCACTAAAAAGTGGAGGTTGAGGATTTTTGCCTTGTGGCGCCCGCCACAGGCCTATGGCGCCCGCCACGGTCCCTACAGGGGATGATGTAGTGGGGATCGTGGGTCTTGGAGGTTGAGGAGTGGTCTTGAGACGTGGCCACGTCATGGCTAACCCCATGGCGCCCGCCACAGTGGGTGCCGTAAGTGCAAAATGCTGAATTTCTAGGTTTTCGTCCGTTTTCACTCCTTTTTCGCTCCTTTTCCCGATTCCAGCTCCGATTATTATAAAAACCTGAAAACATAGGAAAACAAAGCAATAACAAAGCAAAACAACAATAAAAGCTAAGAATGCATGCGAAATCGGAGTCAGAAATACGGTGAATTTTAGTGCGATCAAATTCTCCCACACTTAAACCTTTGCTTGTCCTCAAGCAAACATTAAAGCTTAAGAAAATATGGTGTCAACACTTGTCTTTGGGCTAAAGGGATTCTAAGTTCAAGTCAGGATGCAGTGACAGATACTAACTAAGTGAACCAAGGGTACCATAGTAACACAAACACAAACTTCAATCCTATATTAACCACTCCATGTCATCCCACGATACCTAGGCCTATCTTCTCATCTTTTTGTGTCCTTTTCATTCAGGCGCAATCACATTAAGCCCGTTATCCGTACATGCCTCATAGTAGAGTGGCCGGTTAGTGATTCTGATCCATGACATAAGGTTTCTGGCACATAAGCATGTGTAAACCTGTTTTTATTTCGCCTAAATGTAGCTGCGGGGGATCGGATCGTAATCCGCCCTACCAAGTTCAGTGCCAGATACCTCTGAACCAACTAACAATAGGTGACTTGCAATTTTTTTCTTTTTGTGGCAAAATTTTTTCTTCTCTTTTTTTTCGGTTTAAATGACTTTGTGAGGGTCACCTATACCAGAGTTTGCCTTTTTTTCTTTTTTATTAGCACTGGATCATTCACTTATATTCATCGGCCCCCTACGTAGAGTATGCTTAGGCCGGAGCTGACTGCTAAAATAAACTACTTAGGACAATTTTTTTGACTGATAGTAAAGGCCATGGTGGTGGGGTTTAGGAGTGATTCCTATATTCAAGAGGTCTATGGTGCTAAAATGGTTCTGATGTTTCAAAAAGTTGACCTAAGTCACCACATCCTAATCTAAACCTGTCTCAAAGCCCAAAAAACATGTGAAACAACATTGTTTTCTTTTTAAAAATTTTCTGGTAAGGCTAAGGAAATGGGAAAAAATGAAGATGAACTAAAAAGACACTATACTGGTGACTCGTCAGACTCATGCATTATCTAAGAAAAATAAATTACTGAAAAGGGAAATAACTGAAAGGAAATTAACTAAAAAGGGAAATAACAGAAAGCAATAAAATCCCCTCCCACACTTAAATCGAACATTGTCCCCAATGTTTCGAGATAAGATAAGGGGGGTAACCTGGAAAAAGACTACTGAGGAGGGGCACTGGTGCCTTCGCCGTCCTGATGTGATGGTCTGGAACGACGGGATCTACTACGATGCTGGTCCCTCCGGTCGAGTCTTGCTGATAAAGCAGCCTGAGCACTCCGGACCTCTCGAAGGTTACCCAAGATGGAACCCTGAGTAGCCTCTACAAGCTGGTAGTGTCGGCTGTTGAACTCTCTCTGACGGTTCTGCTCTAATGAAATAGCGTTCAAGGTACGGCAAACGTTGCTATAGGAACGATCCGAAACCAATCGCGATTGTTGCATGAAGCTCATATTGTCCGTCAGCTGTTGTGAAATAGTAGAGAGAAGGCCATCACGCCTTTCTTCTCTAGCTGTCATATCACGCCACATCTCCTCGGTGACAAAGAATCCAGGAGCAGTACCTGCAACAGGGTTAGAGGAAGATGGTGCAGTGTGTGACTGTGAAGGACGATGGGGGGACATGTGAGGGATGGGAGACTGCTCTCTCCGATCATACTCATCATCAGTGTCATGTGCCTCCCCATCGGGAATATTAGGAGGAAGTGGACCCAAAACACGTGGAGCATTAAGATCATAGGTCCAGTTCCTTTCATCACGTACATCAGTACGTCTACTGCATGGTAAAGCAACAGATGGGATAGCTACCCCATGAACCATCAACTCATAACCACCTTCTCTCCTTGTTCGGCACAATTTCATGTCTTTCAGAAATTTTAAATTAATTGTGCGAGGAGGTAGTGGTTCAAGTGTAGCTATTTCATCATTCAGGCCAAGAGCCCGAGCAATAGACGTAACAAGCCCTCCAAAAACAATCGGTCCTGTTTTATTAGTAAATAAAGTCATGTGGGCAAGCATAAACGGGACCGGATTGATGTGGGTTCTAGTGAGGCATCCTTGTAAAAATAGGAGTTCACGAGCATTAACCTTGTTTGGACTTTCCCGGCCAAAAATAGTACATGCCAAAAGAAGTCTAAAAACTCTTATGGCCGGGTTGTGAATGGTCGACGCAAGTATCCCTTCAAAAGAATTAATTGAAGTACTTGAAAGCCTTAGCCAGAAGGTAAATACCTCGGCCGACCATTCAGCATCCAAAGGTGCCTCACAGATCGAACCTTCCCTATGAGGGATTCCTAACAAATCTGCTAGCTCATTGGTACTGAATTCATATTCAATTCCAAATAGTCTAAAAATAGCAGTACCGACAGTGCTAGCAGTGTCAGGACTGACAGTGTATATCAAAGAACTCAAAAACTCAGTTGTCAGCCTCTCATAGGTAGGTTCCTGATTAATGAAAATATTATGCAAGCCTAGAAATTCTAATAAATTAAAAACACTATGATAAATACCCAAAGCATACAGACAGTTATCGTCGACGTACCTAGTCGAGAGGATTTCTCGACTTTGAAGCCTCTGAATAATTTTCCGTTGCCTTTCGCCCGGTCTTCCATCACGAAGAATAAATCCGTTGAACTCCATTGTTGAAAAGCTCCTTAGGTAGTGAAAATGGTAGAAAGGTGGTTTATGAGGGGAATGATAAAGTTTTGATTTTTTTGGTTTTTGATGGATGAAAATGGAAATGGATGTTGGATATGTTTTATGGATGGAGGGTATTTTGGAAATGGGGGAGCTTTAATGGGGTTCAAGGAGGATTTGGAAGGTTGGAAAAATGGGTTTTTGGTGAAGAAAGGGATGAAAATGGTGGAAATGGGGATTGAATCCCGTATTTGGTGATGACAACGGTGTGGCGCCCGCCACAGGGCCTATGGCGCCCGCCACAAGGCCAATTCCTGGGCCTTGTGGTTTTGGATCCTCCTTTTGGGCCTTCCTTGCACCTTGGTCTTCGGGGGGTCTGAATAGCGTTTTCTTCTTCTTTTCAAGGCTTGAGGCTTGCATATATTTTTTTGTAAAGACAAAAATGAAAATATTTTTGTCTTATATTTTTTCTTTTGCACGACAAAAAATAAAATACTAAAAAAATCAAAAAAGAAAAAGAAAAATAAAAATTAGTGCATAATATGTATATATATAAGGAATTCAAAGTGCATGAAAATGTAAAAGCTGCAATAAAGTAAAATATGTCTGGAAATGCGATAAATAAAAGTAAGTTAAATACTAGGGTAGTGCTGTCAGGGTGGAATGAGTCATGTGGTAGGTCTCTTATCCTGGCTTGATCCACGAATCTCAGCTATCTCCCTCCGAAGCTCGTCGATCGCCTGATGTAGAGCATCGGTCTCTGAGGCATGAGTGAGATCAGAAACCTGCATCTGTAACTCTAAGTCTGCCACTTCCTGCTTGAGCAGGGCAGTCTCCTTGCGGAGCTCATAAATCTGTGTTTGTAGGTCAGGTGGCTGCAGAGACATATTGTTAGACATAACAGTGATTCGGGGAGTAAGAGGTGTAGGAGTGTACTCAGCGGCGGGAGGCGATTTCGGCTCTTCGACAGTCTCTCCATAACCCTCTAGAGCATAACTCCAATTGGCAGGATCATGGACACTGGTTATCAGCGGATCTGGTAATGTAAAGTAGTGTATCGCTTCACCGTCGATCAGCAATCTAAACATGTTGGGCTCAAAAGAAGCCCTCCTCATCAGTCCTCTATCAAGACAAAAATCAATATCCAGGGTGGTGTAGCAGCAGAAGGTCCTGAGGTGCAATAGCTTGCGAGACAAACCCAATGCAGTAGCAATCTGTGTAACAATCCCACCGACATGGATGATTCCTACTGATGATCTGGCAACACTAGCAAGGCCCTTCAGTAGAAAATTGCCACAAGCAACAGGGCGAGACTGAGTCGCACAAAACAGTAGGAAAATCTCCTCTTCACTTAGCAGTGTCTCTGTATCTGGAAAACCTAGGAAAGAATGTGCTAGAATCATCTGGAAGTACCTCAATGCAGGGTTGTGGATTACCTGAGAAAACTGGGTAGAAGGATCTTGGCTCCCTCCGCCTGATATTTTAGTCCAAAACTTTTCCACTTCTCTGCTCATAAAATACCCCATCGGAGTCTCTGGAATAGCATCAGGAGTAGTCTGGAAACCTAGTAAATCACCAAACCCTTTGTGAGAGAATGAGTAGTCAATCCCGAACAACCTGAAAACAGCGAGTCCATCGGGTCCAGCCCAAGGGTCATGATGAAACGAGCTGAGGAACTCAAGAGTCAAGTTCCTATAAGTGTCGTTCCTGTCGTCAAACTGGTCCCACTGGAGTTGATGGCATAAAAATCTGACGCTTGGCTCTATCCCCAAGGCATCCGTGCAGTCATGGTCAGGGTACCTGGTAGGAGCCATAGGGTGTCTCATGTGAACATAGTAACGCTCTCTCTGTGCATCATCTCTAAAGGCCACGTGCATGTCATCAGGGTTCTGCATTCTGTACAAGGTTAGCAAACAAGTCCTGAAAGCACATAAAACATTCAATCGTGAGTCCTGACATAATAATAAAATAAACAAATTAAAATAAAGTAAAAATAAAAAGTACAAAAATAAGAAGAACCATGGGTTGCCTCCCATGCAGCGCTTGTTTAACGTCATTAGCTCGACGACCGATATTTAAACATCATTGGAAGGATATGGTGGATCACTCAGAGTATGACAGGTGTATGTTGTTGGAATGTCACCTCCTTCGTAGGGCTTCAACCTCTGTCCATTGACTATGAACGGTTTACATGTTTGGTTCTTGATTTCAATAGCACCGGATCTCAGGATCTTAGATACTTCGAAAGGGCCAGTCCATCTCGAACGGAGTTTACCTGGAAATAGTCGTAACCTAGAATCGAACAGGAGAACAGGATCGCCTATTTTGAAGTCTCTTCTTATGATTCTTTTGTCGTGCCAAGCTTTTGTTCTTTCTTTGTATATGATGGCATTTTCGTAGGCAGATTGTCTGAGCTCTTCTAATTTGTGGATATCAAGGATACGTTTCTCACCAGCTGTCAAGTAATCCAAATTCAAAGTTTTGATGGCCCAATAGGCCTTATGCTCCAACTCAAATGGTAAGTGACATGATTTTCCATAGACCAGTTGATAAGGGGTTGTTCCTATAGGAGTTTTGAAAGCGGTTCTATAGGCCCATAATGCTTCTTGAAGTTTCTGCGACCAATCTTTTCTAGATATAGAGACAGTCTTCTCGAGGATTTGTTTGATCTCCCTATTAGATACTTCCACTTGTCCATTGGTCTGTGGGTGGTATGGTGTTGCTATTCTATGCTTAACTCCATACTTGCTTAAAAGTTTATCAAATATTCTCGATATGAAGTGTGATCCTCCATCACTTATGACTAAACGGGGTGTTCCAAACCTGGGAAATATATAATTCTTGAACAATTTGATGACTACTCTGGTGTCGTTTGTGGGTGCGGCGATAGCTTCAATCCATTTAGACACGTAGTCAACAGCTACTAATATGTACTGATTTCCAAAAGATGGTGGGAACGGTCCCATAAAGTCTATACCCCATACGTCGAAGAGTTCTACTTCTTGGATATTTCTTAACGGCATTTCATTACGTCTTGAAATATTTCCTGTGCGTTGGCATCTGTCACACTTGACAATGAAAGCACGGACATCACACCACATAGTAGGCCAGAATAGGCCAGCTTGAAGAATCTTGGCGTAGGTCTTAGATGTGCTTGCATGTCCACCATAGGGTGCAGAGTGACAATGCTCAATTATATTATTTACCTCTTCTTCTGGAACACAACGGCGGAAAATGCCATCTTTACCTCTCTTGAAAAGAAATGGATCGTCCCAATAGAAGTTTCTCACATCACTATAGAACGTCTTCTTCTGGTGGTAGTTTAGATCAGGGGGTATGATGTCAGCGGCTAGGTAATTAACAAAATCTGCATACCAAGGTACATTGCTTATAGCTAAGGATTTATGAAATTGCTCATGAGGGTCTGGGTTATCATCTTCAATGGTTTCTAGTTGGGCTATCAGTCTATCGTAGGCAAAATCGTCATTTATGGGTACTGGATCAGGTTTCAGGTATTCTAGCCTAGATAGGTGATCAGCTACCACATTATCAGTGCCTTTCTTGTCACGGATATCCAAATCAAACTCTTGTAATAATAGAATCCATCGAAGTAACCTAGGCTTGGCATCCTTTTTGCTTAGTAAGTAACGAATGGCAGCATGGTCGGTGTAAACTATAATCTTGGCTCCTACTAGATAAGATCTAAATTTGTCTATTGCAAAAACTACAGCTAGGAGCTCTTTTTCGGTTGTTGCGTAGTTGAGCTGTGCAGCGTCTAGGGTTCTACTGGCATAATAAATCACATGTAACTTCTTATCTTTTCTCTGACCTAGAACGGCTCCAACAGCATAATCACTGGCGTCACACATTATCTCAAACGGTTCCGACCAATCAGGGGGTTTCATTATAGGTGCTGAAATCAGAGCTTGCTTCAGAAGATTAAATGCTTCAGTACATTTTTCATCGAAGATGAACTCAGCATCTTTCATTAAAAGACCAGTTAAGGGCTTTGTTATTTTGGAGAAATCCTTGATAAAACGTCGGTAAAATCCGGCATGTCCAAGAAAACTTCTTATCTCCCTGATAGTCTTCGGCGGTTTTAGATTCTCTATGACTTCTATTTTTGCTTTATCTACCTCTATACCTTTTTCGGAAACTATATGTCCTAAAACAATCCCTTCGGTGACCATGAAATGACATTTTTCCCAATTTAGCACAAGGTTTACCTCCACACATCTCTCCAGGATTTTCTCAAGGTTGACAAGACAATTTTTGAAATCTGACCCACAAACTGAGAAATCGTCCATAAATACTTCCATGATTCCATCCAAATAATCAGCAAAGATAGACATCATGCAGCGTTGGAAAGTTGCAGGAGCATTACAAAGTCCAAAAGGCATTCTTCTATAGGCAAAGGTTCCAACTGGGCATGTAAAGGTAGTTTTTTCTTGATCTTCGGGGTGAATAGGTATTTGGAAGAATCCTGAATATCCATCTAAATAACAAAAGTAAGAGTGTCTGGCTAGGCGCTCCAACATTTGGTCTATGAATGGTAATGGGAAATGGTCCTTCCTAGTTGCTTTATTTAATTTTCTATAATCTATGCACATACGCCAACCTCCATCAGTTCTTTTTGCTACAGGTTCGCCCTTCTCGTTTTGCACGACTGTGATGCCTCCCTTTTTAGGTACTACATGCACAGGACTCACCCATTTACTGTCCGAGATCTGATATATTATACCTGCCTCTAGTAACTTAAGAACTTCAGTCTTAACTACAGTACTCATTATAGGATTTATTCTACGTTGGTGTTCTCTAGAAGGTTTTGAATCTTCTTCAAGCAAAATCCGATGCATGCATACGGATGGGCTTATTCCTTTTAGATCAGAGATCTTATATCCTAAGGCTGAGGGGTACCTACGTAAAACTTCTAATAATTGATCGGTTTCTTCTTGGTTTAAGGTAGCACTGACTATAACTGGACGGTTCATATCTTCATCAAGAAATTCATATCTCAGGTTTTTAGGCAGTTCCTTAAGTTTTACGGTCGGTTTTATAGGGCAAGGCATAGGATCTGGGGTAAGAGATAAACATTCGTGAAGGTTATCATCAATGTAGGGTGTTTTATAATTGTCATCTTCCAAAATAAGGGTTGATGGCAATTTTATAGATTCAGTTTCTTCTTCTTGTTCTAATTCCCTAATACATTCTTCGATGATATCTAAGGCATAACAAGAATCTCCTATCACAGGTGCCATAAGAAATTTTGACAATATAAATTCTATCTTCTGGCCACCTACCTCAAAAGTTAGTTTTCCCTTTTTAACATCTATTACGGCTCCAGCAGTCGATAAGAACGGTCTACCTAGGAGGATTGGTATGTCGTCATCTTCTTTAATGTCCATGACAACAAAATCAGTAGGTATAAACAGCTGACCTATCCTAACAGGGACGTCTTCAAGTATGCCTATAGGGTATTTAACGGATCTATCGGCTAATTGAAGTGACATCTTAGTAGGTTGTAATTCTCCTAAGTTTAATCTCTCACAAACTGCTAAAGGCATTAAGCTCACACTAGCTCCTAAGTCTAGAAAAGCTTTTTCGATGACATGATTCCCCAAAACACAAGGAATGGAAAAATTTCCGGGATCTTTATCTTTCTTTGCTAACCTATTTTCGGAAATAGAATTACATTCCACGGGTTTCGGATCTTCGAGTCTACGTTTATTTGTAAGTATGTCTTTGAGAAACTTAGCATAAGAAGGTATTTGGGTGATGGCTTCTGTAAAGGGGATTTCTACGTGAAGTTTTTCTATAACCTTAACGAATTTTTGATATTGATTATCGATTTGGGTTTTCTTTAATCTTTGAGGGTAAGGTATTGGTGGTTTGTATGGCGGTGGCGGTACATAGGTTTTATTTTTAGGTTCTTCTCCTTTTTCTTGACTTTCCGGGGTTTCAGGCTTCTCTGGTTCCTTTTCCTCATTCCTCTCAGAAGTTTCGGGCTCACTTAATCTAGGGTTTAAAGGTTCCTTATAAGCGGTTCCACTTCGTAGAGTAATGGCATTAGCTTGCCCTTTCGGGTTTTGTTGAGGTTGTCCAGGGAACTGTCCTCCAGGTGTAGTCTGTGGGGCTTGGTTTAACGCTACCTGAGAGATCTGGGTTTCAAGCATCTTATTATGAGTAATAATTTGATCAACCTTGGTTCCTAACTTGGTAATTAGTTCGTTAACATGGACGTTATGGTTCATGAACTCTTTGTTTTGTTGTTTTTGAGCAACGATAAAATCTTTTACAACTTCCTCAAAGCTCGGGCTAGGTGGTACAGGTTGCATAGGTTGATTTGTTCTAGGGGATTGGTAACCTTGTTGTCTCGGAGGTGCGGTATTTTGGATAGGGTTATTATTTTTGTAGGAGAAGTTTGGGTGATTCCTCCATCCAGGGTTATATGTGTTTGAAAATGGGTTCCCTTGGGTATAGCTCACTTGCTCAGTGTTGGTTTCATTCAACAGATTGCATTCGGCGGATTGGTGTCCTTGCGTTCCACATATCTCACAATTCGGCGAAACTGCGGCAACAGTATTCGGAGTTGTACACAAATGTTCGACTCTAAGGGCCAACGCGTCCATTTTAGCCTGCATCATGTCTAGAGAGCTTAGCTCATGTATTCCTCCTTGGGCTTCCTTCTTTTCCACTGTCGCTCGTTCTACTCCCCATGATTGATGGTTTTGGGCCATATCCTCGATAAGGGCACTAGCTTCAGGGTAAGGTTTGTTCATCAGTGCGCCACCAGCGGCAGCGTCGATGGTCATTTTAGTGTTATAAAGAAGTCCATTATAGAAGGTTTGGATGATTAGCCAATTCTTTAGGCCATGGTGTGGGCATGCTCTTAATAGTTCTTTATATCTCTCCCAGGCTTCGAACAACGACTCTCCTTGGTGTTGGGTAAATCTAGTTATTAGGTTTCGAAGAAGAGCGGTCTTACTTGGGGGAAAATATCTAGCAAGGAAAACTTTTCTAAGGTCATCCCAAGTTGTTATTGAATTGGGTGGAAGGGAATCTAACCATGATAGAGCTTTATCTCTGAGGGAAAAGGGAAATAATCTTAAGCGTATTGCCTCAGGAGAAGCTCCATTGGTTTTAAAGGTGTCTGCTAATTGAAGAAAGTTTTTTAAATGTTGGTTCGGGTTATCAGTAGCGAGACCTGCGAATTGTCTCTGTTGCACTAATTGCAGCAGGGATGGCTTAAGTTCAAAATTATTGGCTGGGATAGCGGGGTTTACTATACTGGAACTAGGTTCCTCGTTTGATGGTTGGGCGAAGTCCTTAAGAGGTCTTCGATTTTGATCTTCGGCCATAGCTCTCCTATTCCTATGGAAAAATAAACGTGCGCGAGCGTAACGTTCAGGTTCAGCTAGAGGGTCTACTAAACTTCCGGCACTGCGAGTCTTTCGCATTGACCGGTGGGTAACAACCTTAGTCTAAACGGTATAACTACAGGGTAATGAAATTTGACGATATTGGTCCCCGGCAACGGCGCCAAAAACTTGATGCGTGTTTTTCGCAAGTGTACGAATCACGTCAAAGTAATATAAAAGATTATCGAATCCACAGAGACCAAGTGTCAATCTATCGTACCTGTTGTTATGGTGTTTATCTAAGGCAACTATTTTTAAGGGTTTTAGTAAGGGTGCAATGGTAAATAAAATTATGATTTTAAATAATAAATAAAAGACAGGCTCGAATGTAATTCACGTAATCAATGATAATCCAGTACTTGTTAATGGAACTACTTATGGGCAATGTTTTCTCCTTTGAAAAGAACTAATTTAACAGGAACTGTCGCTTTCGCGTATTCAGAACCGAGTTGTACTCTCTAATCAACCCCTCCTATTGTCACGGATAAAAAGGTGCGTACTGCGTTAGAGTAGTAAACCTATTTTTAAGAAATATAGTTTCTTAACAAAGTTGAAAAGTATTTTAACCTGGACTTCTTAGCAAAAAGAGGTTCTTACGAACCAGACTCTAAATCTCATAACGCGTCCGAAAATCGTTTTAAAATCTCTTTTCTTTTTAATCTAAAAACTCCTAATGAACTATACAAAGCGCTTTTGGCTGTTTTTGAAATAGTTAAAAACAATTACTTGAATTGAAAGATAAAATAGCCCTTAGGTGTTTCCACGAACAATTATACTGATTACTGGTTTAATTACGATCCTTACATTCTAACCTTGGTGGGATTAGTTAGACATGATAAAGTAAATATTCTTTTTATAGTTTTTCATATGAGTAATTTAAAGCGAGTGCGGGAAGTAAACAAAGTAAATGTGCGAGTGCGGGAAATAAACAACGTAAATGTGCGAGTGCGGGAAATAAACAAAGTAAAGTGCGAGAAAATAAATAAAAGTAAAGCAATGCGGAAAAATAAAATACGAACTGGAATTAAAATGGCGGCAGGATTAACTTCCTCCAGAGTGCTCCAAAACTCGAACCACAGACAGATTACAGACTCGATCACTCGATTGCAGAGGCACCCCGATGTGGAATGGCAACTGCTTTATAACTGATATATGCCTAGAGAATTCTAATTCTGGATGAAGAAAAACGAAAATCTAAGGTCCTATTTATAGGAGAAACTGGAAGCGCGAAATGACCGGGACGCCCCTCCACTAAAAAGTGGAGGTTGAGGATTTTTGCCTTGTGGCGCCCGCCACAGGCCTATGGCGCCCGCCACGGTCCCTACAGGGGATGATGTAGTGGGGATCGTGGGTCTTGGAGGTTGAGGAGTGGTCTTGAGACGTGGCCACGTCATGGCTAACCCCATGGCGCCCGCCACAGTGGGTGCCGTAAGTGCAAAATGCTGAATTTCTAGGTTTTCGTCCGTTTTCACTCCTTTTTCGCTCCTTTTCCCGATTCCAGCTCCGATTATTATAAAAACCTGAAAACATAGGAAAACAAAGCAATAACAAAGCAAAACAACAATAAAAGCTAAGAATGCATGCGAAATCGGAGTCAGAAATACGGTGAATTTTAGTGCGATCAATAGTCTTGAACATGAATAAAACTCCTTGGATATGCTCCTTGAGACAAGAATGGCACTTGATCCCCTGTTAAGATAGTTTGCTTATGCTATGCTATGCAGATGAATACACTATGTACATGATGACAATGCAAATGACAATGCAATTGAAACATAAGCCTAGGTTAGAAAAGGTTGGGCAAATTTTGGGGTGCAACAGCTGCCCCTATTCAAGCGGCTTGGACCCGACTGGATGAAAAGCGACCGGCTTTCAGACAATCGAGGTACGAGATGGTTGAATACCAATAAACCCGGAAATTTGCCAACCGCAAAAATAAATTGCGTACACCACTGCTTGGGGGGAACCCTCCAGAGAGATGGTTTCTGTTGTCACGGCAACAACTAACCACTCCTCTGTCAATCTGTTTTGTGAAATATTCTGATGTTGTCCATAGACCACTCCGTTCCGAAGAAGTGCGCAAACACCAAACAACAAAAACTATATTGATATCCCTTATCAATCTTTCGCATCCGAAGAGACGAGTAAACGCTTAACCAAGCGAGACAATGCTGATTTCACTTATCAACCTTTCGAATCCGAAGAAACGAGCAAACGCTTAACCAAGCGAGGCAATGTTGATTTCACTTATCAACCTTTCGAATCCGAAGAAACGAGCAAACGCTTAACCAAGCGAGACAATGCTGATTTCACTTATCAACCTTTCGCATCCGAAGAAACGAGCAAACGCTTAACCAAGCGAGACAATGCTGATTTCACTTATCAACCTTTCGTATCCGAAGAAACGAGCAAATGCTTAACCAAGCGAGAAATTGTCATCCGAAGACATGAATAAACAACTCTGCGGGGAAAACGAGAAACTTAACCAAGGAACTCTGAGGGGAATAATCTGACGACGACCATCACACACCTACTCTGACCGTAGGTAACAAATTCCAGATATTCACATACTGGCATGAAAACAATCTGAAAAACATCCTGCTAGATAACATAAGTAGCTTAACCAAGCAACTCAGTGGGAAAACTCTGTTGGAGAATACGAGAGACTTAACCAAGAAACTCGTTGAAGAATACCCTGCTGGGGAATACAAGGAACTTAACCAAGCAACTTGTTGAAGAATACCCTGCTGGGGACTATAACTTGCTCATATAACCTTGTTGAAGGGACAAAACTCTACTGGGGAAACCGCGGGTAACCACCCAAAGTCTGCACTATGATACCTTCCAATGCTGACACAAACGCAGCACCCTGAGAAAGACTCAGTTGGGGAAAAGAGATGCTTGACCAAGCAACTCTGCTAGGGGAACATATGACATGACAAACACGATCACTACGTGTCTTACACCATGAATCCATAAAAATGAGACGAACACGATCACTGCACGTATTACACCACAAATCCTCTTGACAGGAGGAACACGATCACTGCGCGCTGTGATGTCTCGACCAAAACCATATCATAGTACAAATACGATCACTGCGTACTTCGACCATGAATTCACACGATACGATCAACACGATCACTGCGTGCCCTACAACACAAATCCACATAAATGAGACGAACACGATCATTGCGTGTCTTACACCACAACCCTCTTGACGGGAGGAACACGATCACTGCGTGCTTTACGTTTCAAACAAAACCACGTATCAGGACGAATACGATCACTGCGTATCTCGACCACAAATCCCCGAGATAATATCAACACGATCACTGCGTGCTTTGTGCCACAACCCTCTTGACAGGAGGAACACGATCACTGCGCGTTTTGTGCCACAAACAAAACCACATAATCAGGACGAATACGATCACTGCGTATCTCGACCACACGTTCACATGATACTATCAACAAGATCACTGCGTGTCATACAACATAAATCCACATAGACGGGACGAACACGATCACTGCGTACTTCGAACACAAATTCCCCCGATACGATAAACACGATCACTGCGTGCCTCGCACCATAAATAGGATGAACACGATCACTGCGTGTTTCGACCACAAATAAGATGAACACGATCACTGCGTGTTTCGACCACAAAACCCCCTAAGATAAGATGAACACAATCACTGCGTGTTTTGACCACAAACCCCCCAAGATAATAGGACGAATACGATCACTGCGTATCTCGACCAACAAATCCAACAGGATGAACACGATCACTGCGTGTTAGACGAAATAAATCCACATAAATGGGGCGAACACGATCACTGCATACTTCGACCACAAATAGGATAAACACGATCACTGCGTGTCTTGCTCCACAACCCTCTTTGACTGGAGGAACACGATCACTGCGTGCTTTATGTGTCGCCAACAAAACCAAATATAGGACGAACACGATCACTGCGCGTCTCGACCAACCAATCCACAAGATAATATCAACACGATCACTGCGTGTCATACAACATAAATCCGCATAGGTGGTACAAACACGATCACTGCGTACTTTGACCATAAATCCATATAATAAGATCAACATCTTCCTGGACCATGATTTCACTTATCGGCAGGGGAAATACATCTGAAACCGGAGAGGTAACCAACCTGGCTTACGTTTCAAAGATGCACATGTTCGACAATGACGGAATGCTTCCATACAGCATGGAAATGCTACGTATTTGGGAAAAATGCAAGTACAATGATGCATGCAAATGCAAAGAGGTTGCTCCAGCAAAATAAATGCTGAAGACAAAGCTGAATCCGCTGGGGATAATCGGAACACTACCGACAAGTTTCCAACAAAATAAATGCTGGAAAGGCGAACTAACTCCGCTGGGGATGACCATCCTGCTGGGAAAGTAGCTCACGAACTCATAACTTCAAACTCTGCTGAGGATGATCATCCTTACGAGGAAGAACGACTCGCTGGGGAAGGAAAAGACAATCCTACTCGGGGAAAACTCCTTTCAAAAGCCTCAACCACCTGACTACACTATGTGGGTAACTCATCCTGCTATCACTGAGCTGGGAACTGAACGGTGTGTTCTGATTGCACTGCGCAAGAACTCTCTGGGGAGTTAACCTTATCTGTCTCGACCCTTGCTGGGGATGACTTTATCCTGCTTGATAAGCCAACCTTGAACTGCTGAAGATACTCTGATCTCGCCTCCGACGCAATCTCAACTCTCCTGGGGGTAAAGGACTTTGATTCTACCTGCCGGGGAGGAAAAGAAAACTCTCATCCTCTGGGAAGGGTAATTTCACCTAGTCTGCTCTGGCCGCGAGGGACTCTAGCTGGGGAATTGCAGACTCTTGAACATCTGCAAAAAGGTGACGACCCTGCAAAACACGAATGAACACAAGACATTCTACACAAAAGGAACCATCTTGGTTAGTATCCATGACAGCTATTCATTTAATCCCAGGTTTTAACAATTATCGGCCAAGGCCTGCATGTTTACACACATGTAAGTTTATCAAAAACATCTGCGTTTTCTACAAATAAAACAGTAAAAGTTAAAAACCAAAACCACACATCAAGTACTGAATAACACGCTTTATTGATAACGGCCTGTAAATAGGCAAAGTTTGTACAACGGATGCGACTCCTGAAAAGAGGCAGTCACGCATAAACAAAATGCAAGTATGTACAAAAATATAAAAGAAAATTTGTACACATGTCGGCAACGTGTTACAGACGAACACCATGAGATGATCCTCCTATGACTCACCTGACTCTGATGCTTTCTGGATTCTCTGTCTTCGGAAGAGATTGTTCTGGATAATCGATCCCCAGATACTCCCAAACCACTAGCAATGAAGTATCAACCTCGGACCGCAGTCATTTGCTTCTCAAATCCCTAACTTTTGCGTGAATCGCCCTTTGCGGGTTTTCAATTCACCGGGATACCCTTTTTTGCCGAAGCCGCCCAGTGTAGGTTTTCGACTTTGCGAGTGTACATTTTTTCAATTTTATCCCTAACTTTTGCCCGAACCTTTTTATTCTGTTTTTGGTTCGCCAGGATGCCCCATTTTTGCCTGGACTCTCTTTTTACTGTCCAGCGGGTCTCTTTAAGCAAAGTATTTTTTAACTGCGTCCGAGTTCAGAGGGGACGTAAAGTCTTCACCGTCCATGGTGGATAACAGCAAGGCTCCTCCGGAGAAGACCTTTCGTACAACGTATGAACCTTCTTAATTGGGAGTCCATTTGCCCCTGTGATCCGATTGTGGTGGGAGAATCTTCTTCAGCACAAGATCACCCGTCTGAAAGCTTCGAGGTCGAATCTTCTTGTCGTAAGCTTTCTTCATCCGGCTCTGATACAGCCGACCATATGCTATAGAGGCTAACCTCTTCTCGTCCATCAAACTCAGTTGATTCAATCTATTTCTCACCCATTCTGCCTCGTCCAGCTTAACATCAAGTAAAACCCTCAAAGATGGTATCTCAACCTCCAATGGCAGGACAGCCTCCATGCCATAAACTAGCGAGAACGGTGTTGCCCCGGTTGATGTACGCACTGTAGTACGATAACCGTGCAAAGCGAATGACAGCATCTCATGCCAATCCTTATACGTCACAACCATCTTCTGAACAATTTTCTTTATGTTCTTATTGGCCGCCTCAACAACGCCATTCATCTTGGGTCTGTAAGGAGATGAATTGTGGTGTTTGATCTTGAAATCCCGACACAGATCTTTCATCATCTTGTTATTCAAATTCGAACCATTATCAGTAATGATTCGCTCAGAAATACCGTATCTGTAGATTATATCTCTCTTGATAAATCTGGCCACCACCTGCTTGGTCACATTGGTATAAGATGCTGCCTCCACCCACTTGGTGAAGTAATCAATCGCTACCAGGATGAAGCGATGCCCGTTGGATGTCGTAGGCTCAATCTTGCCAATCATATCAATTCCCCACATGGAGAAGGGCCATGGGGACGCCATAATGTTCAGAGGGCTCGGTGGCACATGGATCTTATCTGCATAGATCTGGCACTTGTGACACCGCTTGGCAAATTTGAAACAATCTGTCTCCATTGTCAACCAATAATACCCCGCTCGCAACAGTTTTTGGGTCATAGCATGTCCCCCGGCATGCGTACCGAAAGTTCCTTCATGGACCTCTTCCATGAGCAAATTGGTCTCCTTCTCGTCTACACATCGGAGGAGTACCAAATCGTGGTTCCTTCTATACAAAACGCCGTCGGGATTCAGATAAAAGTTGCCTGCTAATCTCCTGAGAGTCTTCTGATCACGACTGGATGCCCCAACCGGATACTCCTTATTCTTCAGGAAATTCTGTATGTCGAAATACCAAGGTTTGCCATCGGACGCTTCATCAATTGCGAATACAAAGGCCGGCCTATCAAGGCGAGAAATGACAATCCTGGGAGCCTCATTCCAGTAATTGACCTTGTACATTGAAGATAGTGTCGCAAGGGCGTCTGCCATTTGATTCTCCGCTCGCGGTACATGATGAAATTCCACCTTATCAAAGAAAGGTAACAACCTTCTCGCATAATTCATGTACAGTACCAAGTTAGGTTGGCGGGTCTCCCATTCCCCTTTAATCTGATTCACCACCAACGCGGAATCCCCATACACATCCAGATTCTTGATCCTTAGATCAATCGCCTCTTCTAACCCCATGATACAAGCTTCGTACTCGGCCTCGTTGTTCGTCACTGGAAAAGTCAATCTGGCCGTAAACGGGATGTGCGACCCGTGAGGAGTTGTGATAATTGCCCCTATCCCGCTTCCGTACGAATTAACCGCACCATCGAAAATCAATTGCCACTGGGAACCCTGCTCAGGACCCTCATCAGGCAATGGCTCATCACAGTCTTTAGCCTTCAAATACATTATGTCCTCATCAGGGAACTCAAACTTCATAGGCTGATAATCTTCGATTGGCTGTTCGGCGAGATATTCTGACAGAACACTTCCCTTAATGGCCTTTTGGGAAACATACTGGATATCATATTCTGTGAGCACCATCTACCATCTAGCAATCCTCCCGGAGAGCGCTTGCTTTTCGAACACATACTTGATCGGATCCATCTTCGATATCAGCATGGTTGTGTGATTCAGCATGTACTGTCTTAGACATTTAGCAGCCCAAGCAAGTGCACAACACGTCTTTTCAAGCATAGAGTATCGAGATTCACAATCCGTGAACTTCTTGCTCAAATAGTAAATTGCATGCTCTTTACGACCAGTCTCGTCGTGCTGACCGAGAACACAACCCATGCTGTTCTCAAGAACCGTCAGATACATAATCAATGGTCGTCTCGCTACTGGGGGTATCAAAACTGGAGGTTCCTGCAAATACTCTTTTATTCTTTCAAATGCCCTTTGGCAATTGTCATTCCAGACCACCGCTTGATCTTTCTTTAACAGTTTGAACAACAGTTCACACGTGGTCGTTAGGTGAGATATGAACCTAGCAATATAGTTCAACCTTCCCAAGAATCCACAGACTTCTTTTTCTGTTCTTGGTGCTGGCATCTCTTGAATTGCTTTTATTTTTGCAGGATCTACCTCTATTCCTTTTTCGCTCACAATGAACCCCAGTAGCTTACCAGATCTCACTCCGAAAGTGCATTTGTTGGGGTTCAGCCTTAGCCTGAACTTCCTAAGCCTTTTGAACAACTTCAGCAGGTTAACCAGATGTTCTTCCTCTGTTTGAGACTTGGCAATCATATCATCGACATACACTTCAATCTCCTTATGCATCATGTCATGAAAGAGAGATGTCATGGCCCGCTGATACGTTGCCCCAGCATTTTTCAAACCAAAGGGCATCACCTTATAGCAAAAAGTCCCCCACGGGGTGATAAAGGTTGTTTTCTCCATATCCTCTGGAGCCATTTTGATCTGGTTATACCCTGAAAAGCCATCCATGAAGGAGAATACTGAAAACTGAGCCGTCATCCTTCGGGCTCGCTTTGTTTAGATCTCTATAATCCACACACATCCGAACCTTGCCATCTTTCTTTGGCACAGGCACGATGTTAGCGACCCAAGTGGGATAGGAGGTGACAACAAGGAATCCAGCATCCCATTGCTTCTGCACTTCCTCCTTTATCTTCACAGCCATGTCAGGACGAGTCCTTCTGAGCTTCTGCTTGACAGGCGGGCAATCTTCTTTCAACGGCAGACGATGAACAACCATATCGGTATCCAAACTTGGCATGTCCTCGTAGGACCAAGCAAATATATCGCTGTACTCACGCAGCATCTCAATGAGCTCTCGCTTGATGTCAAACTGTAATGCGGCCCCTATACGGATATTCCTGGCGCATTCTTCAGACCCCAAATTGACAATTTCGATCTCTTCCTGGTGAGGCAGAATGATCCTCTCCTCTTGCTTCAACAAACGGGTCAACTCTTCTGACGGCTCGCTATCTTCAACAATCTCTTCCTCAGCTTGGAAAATCGGACGATCGAAGTCAAAACGAGTCATAGGAATTCTTTGATCGGCGTCATCTGAAAATGTATGAATCCTGCGAGGGAAATGGTTAAATGCTTCAAATGATATGCGAGCAAAGCAAATAACCACGTTTCCATTTTATTGAAAAAATAAAAACAGACAGAAAAGGATCACAACATTTGAATGTAAAAACGCCTTTATTTATTGATTATTCAAACATACAGGTAAACAGTTAGGCCCTAATACAAGGCATTATTGTTTAGTGGTGACTTGGATGACGTTCTGGATGGACCAGTTGCATAGACTTTGCCCCAGCGTGCTGGGTTGAATCCATGCGTCCATGTCGCAGTCGCTATCCACTTCTTCCGTGTCAGATACGACATTAATTCTTTCGAAGCTAACTCCCCCTGGCGTGAACACCACAGGCCCTCTGTACTTAGGCGCACTCTGCGTGAAAGACGGGCGATACCCTAAGCCATACTTATCTTGCTTTACTAGGACATCCAGAATCTGCCCCCACTTCGTGGTTTCTCCTGCTTGTACTAAAGCCTTTGCTTCTTTATATGAGGACACAGCTACCTCAAGTCCTTCGCTCTTTACTGGAGCTTCCTGTTTGACCTTCACCCCCTCAAACGCCTGACAAAGCGTTTCGTGAATCTCTCCGTCTATTCGACATATTTGAAAGAAGACAAGTGGCTGACTAGGATGTCTTCCTTTCCACAAACTGTCACAATGCTCCCATCAACCATGTACTTGAGTTTCTGATGGAGTGTGGAAGTAACTGCCCCAGCGGCATGAATCCAGGGTCTCCCAATCAAACAGCTATATGCAGGCTGGATATCCATTATGTAAAACAATGTATCAAACACCTCAGGACCTACCTGTATAGGCAACGTTACCGACCCGAATACCGACCTCCTCGTTCCGTCAAATGCTCGCACCACCAAATCACTAGGTGTGAAAATCAACCCACGGGTGTCTAATTTCAGCAGGGCCTTCTTCGGCAACACATTCAATGACGATCCGGTGTCTACCAACACATGGGACATAATGGTGCCCCGGCATTCAACAGAGACATGCAAGGCATTATTATGATCACGCCCTCTAGGTGTCAAGTCGAAATCTGTGAACCCCAGGCCGTGTCCAGCGTTGACATGCGCTATAACTCCTTCCAACTGATTGACCGAGATCTCTTGAGGGACAAAGGATGTCTCTAGCACCTTCAGCAAGGCATTTCTATGCGCCTCCGAGCACAACAATAGAGATAAGATTGAAATCTTTGATGGAGTCTGTTGTAAGTGATCTACAATCTTGTAGTCACTTTTGCGGATTAATCGCATGAATTCCTCCACATCTTTGTTCGTTGGTTCTTTCTCCTTACTCCCTGACGGTCCTCCTTCAACCACTTTATTCTTGCCCTTGGCGAGCCTTTCAGCCTCTACTTCTGGCGAGGTAAAAATTCTCCCACTCCGGGTTATGCCGCCCGATCCAACTACGTTGTCCACAGCTCCCGCCGGCGGATCATTCAAGTCAATCTTTTCCCCATTGCAATACACTTCAGCACCGTAACTCCACGGGACTTCCTTTGTACTCTTGTAAGGGATCGGTTTAGCCTTTGTAATGGTAATGGTCGGCCGCTTTGAAGGCGCCGAAATTGTCACAGATCTGAACGGGATAGTGATCGTAGCAACTTCACTTCGTTCTTTTTCAATCTCCATCTCAACGGGCTTTTCTGGTCCTGCAGACCGGTCAAACTGTAAAACACCTTCATTGATCAAGATTTGTATTCCCCTTTTCAACTTCTCACAGCCCTCAAGCTGGACCAAACAGTCAGCATATTCTTCACCACAACCCGGATAAACCCCTCCTTTCAACAGGCATTGCTTTACATAGCTCAAAGGAGTTTTCAGCTCATTGACATCCGAAACCAAGTCCATCTCAGCATCTGTCAGGATTGCGTTTGCCCCAGCTCCTCCATGCTTGGGCATTGGTTGTTGTGTGATGTTGGGACCATCCTTCCCGAAGTTAATGGTCGTACTATCAAGCAAATCTTGTACCTTATGCTTGAAAGCTAGGCAGTTTTCAATATTGTGCCCTGGTGCACCCGAATGGAAATCACAATGCTCGTTTATGTTATACCCAACTGGTGGCGTGCCTATCGGCGGCGCTAAAGTCCTCTTCTCAACTAGCTGCAATTTCAACAAAGCCTGAAGAAGCTCCGCATAAGATATCGGCGGTACCTCAAATACCCTTCTCGGTCTCGGGGTCTGAAATCTACGCTGATTCGGGTTAGGCTGCTGCTGAGCTTGCTGTTGTGGTTGTTGTCTTTGTTGCTGAGGAGGTCCTGGAATGGTTACACTTGCAACCTGTGACTGTTGATGCCAGTTCTGACTCCTGTTTCTCCGTCGAGCATTATATACAGCATTGGTGTCACCCTGTCTCTTACCACCAAAGGTCTTCTTATTGCTTCCCGCTGAAGCAGACTCGCTCGCTTGAATTTTACCAATCTTTATCCCGTTTTCAATGTGTTCCCCCATCAAGATCAACTCGGAAAAGGTACTCATCGAAAAGTTGAGCAGTCGATCATAGTACATTCCAGAGAATGTTCCTATGAACATATCCATCATCTCGCGCTCCACCATTATAGGGTGTACTCTAGCAGCCAAATCCCGCCATCTCTGGGCGTATTCCTTGAAGCTTTCACTGGGCTTCTGAGAAAGACTCTGTAGCTGAACTCGGTTAGGAGCGAGATCACTATTATATTGGTAATGTCGAACGAAAGCCTCTGCCAGCTCTTTCCAGCTTCTCACTTGCGTTGGCTCTAGACTCATATACCATTCCAGCGACGGCCCTGACAAGCTGTCCTGGAAGAAATGCATGAGCATTTTTTCATCGTCCGAATAAGCGGACATCCGCCTGTAGAATGAACGCACATCTACCCTCGGGCATGTGTCCCCTTTGTATTTATCGAATGATGGTGCTTTGAATTTCAGAGGCACCCTTAATCCTGGTACCAACCCCATATTCGACATATCCAGCCCAACAGCATTCTGGCTAGCCAACCCATTTACCTTCTCCTCCAACAATCTCATTCGGAGGTTATCTTCCGCAGGCCTCCCGTAGCCCTCATTCTGACCGGAGAAAACATCTTCTTGACGATCCTCCCAGCGAGGTATCTCGTCACATCCAGCGTATCTGATATTACGGCCCGGTTCCGCTTGAAAGAACCTGGGGTCGTACCTTAGGTTGCCCATCTCTTGGCCATTATTCATACCCACATTACCATAACCACGGTCGCCAAATCCAGCCTTGGCGCCAGCAGTGTTCCCGTATCCCAAATTCACACCATTGAAGCCCTGATTACCATTCATCCCGACGTTCTCTGCGCCCATGTTGAAACCCTGATTGACGTTACCTACGAACACTCCAGCAGTATCCCCATTAGTATTACCAGTGTTCCCGTTTCCACCTGTAGGACCGACTTCTCCGATATTCAGCCCAGCTACCAGAATATGATCAGCACTTTGATGATTCTCAACTCGGGGAGAGTTAGCAACGTTCTCACCACGCGGGGTGCCATTACCTTCAGCCCGAGCAACCAACGGTTACACCAAAGTCTGCAGTTGTTCCTGTCATTTAGCAACAACTTCCATCGTCTGCATGAGCAGGGCCATCCTGTCACGCATTTCCTGCATTTCAACTTGCATGCTATCCATGATCTTCTTGTGATTGGTCCTCGTGGAGTAACGATGGATTCGCTGATCTGCAATTCTGAAAATACCTGATACACGGACACAGGTGATAAGGCACAGAGATCAAAGTTCCTGAAATGCAATATGAATATGTATGCAAAAATGCAACATGTGTCTGTGCGTTAGGGAATATTACTCCCCCAATTCTAGTGCCAATGCGCTTGGTACATTGCAGTGTCGTGACAGTGCGGTGACAAGAGGGTGAAATTCAATCACAGAAGAAGAAACAACTCATATATTGAATAAGCCTATCAAGGCAAAGGTAGAATCATTGTAGCACAATACAGTAAAAAGCACGACCTCAACCAACAAGCCTGGTGATGGTCAGCATATAATAAAGCACGAACAAATCAAGTATGCCCATTATCCCTGTACTCCCCTAACAGCTTCTTCGTCTTGGGGTGATCTGGCTGAGCGAGCAACCCCTCGATGAGTAAACTTCTCTGCTTAAGGACATGCCATAAATCGTCAATGGATTCTTCCCATGTATCATCCCCAAAGCACTCATCTAACTTCTGCTTCTGGGATCGAGCTTCCTTTTTGCGGGTATCAGCTTGCTTCAGTGCATCTTGAAGGGCGTATCTGGTCATGACTTCCTCTTCATGCTTCCTCTTGGTGGCCTTCAGTTGGTCCTCAAGGTCAGAGATCTGATGCTTCAGTTTGTCTTCCCTTTCCTTGTTGTTGGTAAGAGTGGCATTCCACGTCTTGTTGAATGAAGCAATCTCTCGGTAAGCTATGTCCAACGACTTCTTCTTAGCTTCCAACATGTCATGAGAGCTCTTGAAGTCCTTTCCCAGGCATTCTCGCTTCTGCTTCTCTTCAATCAGCTTAGCGTTCAACATGGTCACCATCTCAGTACTTTGTTGGAGAGAGTACACAACTTCGTTCTTTTCACTTCGAATCTGAGCCAATTCTATTTCTAGCTCTTCATTAGCCCTCAACAAAGCATCCTTTTCTTTCACCACTTGCTCGTAGACCTCAATAGGAATAGTCGTGGGTTCCTCAACTGGAATAAGAACGGGAGATGACACAAACGGATACGCCATCTGAATCTGCTTAACTCTTTCTTGTATCCAGGCCTTATACGGAGGATAAGCCTGACAATCATTCTTTCCCAGCAATGGTTTCCCCCTTCTATAAATGTGATTCCAAGCATGCCGCAACTTGGCCAATAGGTCTCCACTCAGGTCACCTGTGAAGTACAGAGATTCTTGTACCTCTTCCTCTTTCGGCGGGCTTTTCAACGCATACCCAAACTGTCGAACAAATAGAGAAGGATTGTAATTAATGCATCCTTTCCTCCCAATTAAGGGCACGTTTGGATATCCAGCACAGCTAAAAATGATCTCGGACCCCAGCAAATTCCTGTCAAACCATACCATCTCTTCAGCAGTCAATCTCATAAGACGTTCAGACCAATCAAACGCATCTGCAAGTTCCACGAAAGGACCTTTCTTTGGTAGGTGTCTATCAAACCACATCTTCAGCAATGGTACGCAGCAATGTATATTCTTCACTCTCTGGTTCTCATTCTTGTAATGGAGGGAATGGTAGAAATCCCCAACCAGGGTAGGTACTGGATTACCGGCAGCAAACAAGTGCAATGCATCTAAATCAACGAAGTCTGGAAGATTTGGGAATAACACAATCCCATATATGCACAAAGCCAACAAAGCATTAAACACTACCCAACAACCACTCTTGGCGTACTCCTGCGCCTTGCTAACCAGAAATTTGAGAGCAAATCCAGAAATCCCGTGCCATGAAGTCACTAATAGCTCAGAAGCATCCATATGTAAGGTTACTGCTAAATCCTCAAGCTTAGGTTTAGCGTCAAAATGAATGAACGGTATCCTGTTCTGCACTGGCAACTCAAGAAATTCTGCGTATTCCTCCATGGTAGGGGCCATAATGAAGTCTGTAAATGTGAAGCATCTCAAAGCTGGATCATAAAACTGCATCAACGTATACAGCCCATTCAGCTCATAGGCACTGGGTCTACAAACCAAGCTCAGAAGCCTCCCATAACTCTTCTTAAAACTGCTCTTAACCTCATCATCAGCAAGAGCAATCAAACCCAATAAAGAGGTCACATCTAGAGTGGGCAACTTATACGCAACTGTCTTCTGCAAACTACCCATATCAGCAATCAGAAATCCGGAACACTAGAACGGGGAAGTATGCAATGCACCTGCAGCACAGACACACGTTAATGAAATGTAATGATAATGGTTATGCAAACAATGCAATGCAATCAGATGCAACAAGGGACCACGTTCCCTGGATGAGAAGCCCAAATCACCAAGAACAGGTCTCAGACAGACCCTCCAATACTCCTCAAACCATGGTCTTAGACAGACCTCATAAAGAACTCCAACATGGTCTCTGACAGACCCAATAATATAACCCACCTGGTCTCTGACAGACCTGGTAACTGTCCATAAAATATCCACAATCCTGAATCTCGTATCAAGAAAATAAGTCGGTAGTCTGAAGGTCAAGTTACCTGCATGCCCCAAATCCCTCTCACGGGTAGGTGCCCTAACAACTGACACAAGGTACGACATCCTATGCGGTCGTCGGTGTCACAGACTTTCAAGATTGATGATACGATACCCAGAAGGTGTGGCATCATCAAATCCTGAAGAGGCCTCACTTAGCCAACTTCCAAATGATCGGTCCCCGGAGTCGACAATCCAACTAACCAACAGCCCACTTCACCCAAAGGGTGGAACAGGAAGCCAACCAGAAGAACCTCGTCCGAGCGTAGATTTCGCAGGAAACTAGTACATGCAAAGCATGCACGCCCCCACTACTTTCTACTCTAATTCTAGGTGCACTCAAGCCCAGGTCCGGCTTATCTCTCAATCATAGAACCCCCTCACACCCACAGCACAGCAATAATAATGATAATATAATGCTGAATGTAAATACAGAAATGTAAATCCATACAAAATCCACGACGGGAAAACAAGCGCTAGGATTGACTCGCGTAGGGAACCGTTGGAATCCCCAGCAGAGTCGCCAGCTGTCACTACTGCGAAAATCGGCGCCGACAATACAGAAGAGTCGCCACCGTGCGTTATTTATCCCAATGGAGGGAAAGGAAACGCTCAGAGTAAACCTAACGCAAAGACGGGAAAGGTATGGTCATCGCAACCAAAACCTGGATTCGGGAGTCGGTTACGCAAGGGGAAGGTATTAGCACCCCTCACGTCCATCGTACTCGATAGGATCCACGCTTGTTTTCTTGTACGGATTACGTTCTATCTACACTAAAGGTTGAGGGTTAAAAAGAAAAGAAAAGAATGACTCGGCAAAGCATCGCACTTTATGCCTACGTATTCCCGTCTGGAACGAGAAATCAGAGTCAACGTAGTTCGCCTAACTACGGGTAAAAGGTGGGAAAGGTTGCTCGCTAGGACACTGCATCCTATGCCTACGTACTTCCACACAGCATGGAAGATCAGAGCAAACGTAGTTCGGGCTACGTACGACACAAGTTGTTCAAGTGTTTTTTATGAGAAAATTCACCTTAACCAAGGGTTTTCTTATTGCAAGTCCAAGAGGACAAAAAGGTTTGATGTTTGTTCAAGTCTTTTGACGGAAGAAATGAATTGACTTTGTTGTAACCTTAATTACGTATTTTTATGATGTTTTGAGATGAGAAGTGAGACGACACTCTAAAACCTAGGGTTAAAAAAAGGGAATAAAACCTACCCTAATGTTATCATGCATGGATTAGCTCCTAATGTCTGTCATGTTTCTCTCTTTCACAGAGAGAAACAGAGCTCCTAAGGGATAAGCAGAAACAGAAACAAATATACAGTAAACAGTAAACATGAATGAATGCAACAAGCAAGCAAGGCAAGGGAGCCAAACTCTACCTCGAACCTAAAAACAATAGGTAAAAGTGAAACACTTTTCACTTTAAACCTAGGGGAAGTTATCAAACCAAACACAGTAAAGAAAATAAAACCCCAAGCTCTGACAGCAACACTAGCTTTGAAGACAGCAAACTCCAACAGTTGATGTACAACAACATCTTCCAATGAATCCCCAAGCTCTGGAAAACTTCACTCTTTGACAATCTTCTAAGAACTTCATCTTTAATAACCTCTAGCTTCAATGCAAGCACTCCAGGAGAAAGAATACAAGAAAGATGATTTGAGATGCTAAGCAGCTTATGGACAACCAAGGGAAGCTCATAAGGGTTTAGCATTGGGGGGCAGGTTCCCTCAAATTTCTACTCCTAAGACCAACCACTTATCCCTCCAAAGGAGGGAGGTGAGTTCTTAGAAGGACTTTTAGTCACAGGGAAGAATGGAAGCACAGGAAGCTTTCCATGTTTATGAATCAAACTTCTATTCTAGAGCTCTACCTAGCTCCTATATCCTATGATCTTCAACAGCTACAGGCAAGCCACAAACTTCATCCACTCTTGATCTTGAGCTTCAATCCTTGTCTTCATCATGTTCCAACATCAAGGCCTTCAAGACAAGCCCATACCCCCAAACAATCCCCAATGAAACCCCACATAAACAGACAATCACCAAAAATGCACTCCAGACAATCAAACCAAATGCAAAATACCCTAAAAATACTAAAGTAAAGGGGGAAAATCTAATATTAATCCTAAGGGGTCTACTATATCTATCCTTAACAGCCCTTATGTCCCATAACCCAAATTCAATCTAAAAATCCTAAAAGAAATTGTTTTATTGCACCTATGTTATGCCTAAACCCTAATTTTATCACCTAAAGTCATCTTATCAAACTACCTAAGAATTAATCCTAAAAATCATGGTATAAAAACCAGGGGTCCCTAACATCCATATCTAATAGTCATAAAAAGAATGGCCTAAAAATATTAAAGGAAGCACCTAAACAAAAATTAACAAAATCATGTACAAACATAAAACCATTAAAAACCTATTAAAAAGAAAAATGCACTAAAAATATGAAAAGAAAATAAAATTCCAATTTTATTACATGATATTTTTCTAGACAAAAATACCAGATGGTAGAAAAAACAAGCAATCAAAAATCATCAATTTTCCATTTAATATGCATTTTTAATATTGAAGAAATTAAAAGAAAAATCAAAAATTAAAATGAATGCTAGGAGGTGCAGATGGTAGGGCGCTCAGTTCAAATTATGGGATGGGCCTAAATCTGGGGTGTGAATAACAAGGCGCGTAGGCCCATAGTCCATCAGAAAATTAAAAGAAAAATCAAAAGAAAAATAAAGAAAAACTAGGTGCGAAAAGCAACAAAAATCAATACAAATCCAGATGGGCCTGGTAAGGGTGGTGTTGGTAGCAACTATTACCTAAGCCCAAGATTCAGACTTAATGAAACGGCGCGTTTCATGCGCCCTCAGACTCCCTCCAAATTTTCGTTTAAATCTCATCCATTGGATTGGATTTCCAGTCAAAAGTCCTTCTCTAATTCAACGCTCGTCCCATTGTCTCCTACCTTGAGTTAGGGTTTTCATGAAAACCAGGGTTCATGCCATGAACTTCCAGCTATTCGTTCTCCCTCATCTCTCCACCAAAATAAAAAATGTAAAGAGCTAAAACACTCTACTCTCTCCCCTGATCACACCCATAGCCTTATTTATTCTTGAAACTAACTCCAATGTGAAACCCGATAGTGCAAACCTCCATGGCACACAAATTTCACTCATGACGAACCTTCATAATTCTTGCATCTTCTTGTACTAAAATGTTCCCTAGGTTCCCCTGGTTCTAGCATGCTATCACATATAGATTGTAACTAACTACACAACATATTCTTGCTCATTAAAGTTTTGATGCCCTAGGTTCAACCTTCATCAATGGAACCCTAACTCTTTGGAAATCATCCTCTACCTATTCCTAACAGTTTTAACCTAACAAACTAAGCTATGCACGTATAATTAAGGGTGTATAGATCAAAATGCAAACCTGTTATTCTTGATGAACAGATGGAGAAAATGCACACTTCAAGCCTTGCAATCTTTCAGAAATGCTCCTCAAATGATGATATTGTTTCTGTTTGCAACAAATTGGATGGAGAAAGCTTGTAGTGTGTGATTCGAAAGCTACTTGCTTCTTGCAACTTTCAACCCTAGCTCTTCAATCTTCCATGGATGAACCTCTAAACCAGCATGCACATGCTCAAGGAGACTAATGGAGTGTGAATGAATAGGAAGAATGAACAGAACTGATGCTAAATGTGTGAATGCACTCTTGCTTGCAATTGAAGCAACAATGGAGTCTCTCACTTTCCTCTCTCTCTTCTCACCAACCCCTGCATCAAATGGCCTCTAATCCTTATATAGATGAGATTGGAAATGCCTAGAAGCTTCTGGAACAGTCCAAGGAGAGTTCTAGAATATCTCATGTCATGATATGATAATTCACCTTATCTCATGTGTTATCTCATGCTAAAACCCTTGCAGCCCTTGTATCCCTCTTGAATTTCTCCTCAGATGAGTTTTTAGGAGTGTAAGAATGGATAGCAAGCTTGCACAATTGCCTTTCCTTGAGTTTTCATTTGTGCCTTATTATGCAAGTAATCATTTTTCAAAGCAACCCCATGATTTAAGCTCCAACTCAAAAACGTGGCTGAACCATTGTTCTTAGAATGTTCTTTAGACTCAAAATGATATATTACATGCCATGGTTTGGATGTATATCTTGCACTTTTCAATTTCCAATTTCAACTTATTTAAGTTATGCCTTCATTTTAGGTCATTTTTACCACTTTTTGCCAATATGCGTTCCATGCATTTCCAAACTTCCATGACCACTTTTTTAGACTCAAAATGTCATTTGGAACAATTTTGATGTTGTGAAGTTTTTCATTTGAAGCTTGGAAATAGGAGATATGGCCTTATGCTTGAAATGACCTATAATCACCAAATGACCAAAATGCCCTTGTCTTGCACAAGCTATAAGTTGAGTTCTAAAAATCAGATGAAGACATACCATACCTTTTTGGAAAGGGGAGATCATAAGGAACAACTCTTATGTTTGCCAAGAATCCATTTGAAACTTCCTTGAGGGTCAAAAGTTGCTTGGAAGACAGACAACTTTTACAGACAAATTTCAGTGTCCTCAGATGACCTGTAACTTGCAAGAGCTATAACTTGAGTTCTATAAATCTCCTTGATGACTTCCACCACTAAAATTAAAGCTATTAAGATTCTCTACAAGTCTCATTTGGGCCAAAAGTTCATATGAGGCTTGTATTTTGAATTACATTGCCTGGAAGTTTGACCTAAATCAGGGGATTTTACACTGAAACCCTAATTTAGAAACTCCTCTTTTTCTTGACTTCTTTTGATCTCTCCTTGGCACAACACCACATATATATCCACATATCAAATGATGAATCCCACATTCTTCAAATAGGCCTTGATGCCTTTCAAATCAAGCATTTGACCTAGGGTTGACCTAGGGTTGACCTAGATGAAACCCTAGTTGACTGCCTTCAACTATGGCTCTTGTAATCACACCAATGACTTGGCTCATCTTCAAAATGACCCTCTAGGCCTTCCATGATGTCTATACATACCCCATGCTCTTAGCTCATAGCTCATAACTCCTCTGATGACCCCCAAACAATCTCTAGATAGGAGAGAACCCATTGATTGATCTGCTAACTCTTCAAGGCTCAATTTCTTTCCTGATGACCTGAATAGTCTTGAACATGAATAAAACTCCTTGGATATGCTCCTTGAGACAAGAATGGCACTTGATCCCCTGTTAAGATAGTTTGTTTATGCTATGCTATGCAGATGAATACACTATGTACATGATGACAATGCAAATGACAATGCAATTGAAACATAAGCCTAGGTTAGAAAAGGTTGGGCAAATTTTGGGGTGCAACAAGATCACCACCAGACATGTTGGTTGGGATCCTCCTTTGTCATATCAGTTGTAATAAACACAGTTGTGTAATGCTTTGATGAGACTGTTATTCCAATAAATATATTAGGGTTTTTCTAAATATGGTCTTTATGGTTTCTCTTGTCTTACTACCTTGACACTGGAACTGGAGGGGAAATATCCCCAACGCACACATGCACGTTAGCATTTTTGCGTTTTTGTTTGCATAAACCATATTGCATTACAGGATGGTGATACATGTACTTTATCTCTTGCCTCCCTTTCGCCAGGTATTTTCAGAATTGCAGATCAGCGGGTCCACCGTTACTCTACAAGGATCAATCACAGGAAGATCATGGACAGCATGAAGAGTGAAATGCAGGAAATGCGTGACAGGATGGCCCTGCTCATGCAAACCATGGAGGTCGTTGCTAAGAGACAAGAGCAACTGCAAACTCTGGTGCAACCGTTGGTTGCACGGGCTGAAGGCAATGGTACACCGCGCGGTGAAAATGTTGCTAATTCTCCTCGAGTTGAGAACCATCAAAGTGCTGATGATATTTCGGTTGCTGGGCTGAATGCTGGAGAAACTGGTCCCGTAGTTGGAAATGGGAACGTTGGTAACGTGAATACTAATGGAGATACTGCTGGAGTATTTGTGGGTACTGGCAATCAGGGGTTCAATGTTGGTGCTGAGAACATTGGAAGGAATGTTGGTAATGGTAATTTGGGTTTCAATGGTACGAACTTGAGATATGGCAACGCCGCTGGCGCCAAGGCTGGGTTTGGCGACCATGGTTGTGGCAATCTGGGATACGGAAATGGTGTGTACAATGCTCAAGAGATGGGCAACCTGAGGTACGACCCCAGGTACTTTCAGACTGGACCGGGCCGTAATGCCGAATATGCTGGATACGACGAAGTGCCTCGCTAGGACGATCGTCAGGAGGATGTATTCTCCGGTCAGAATGAGGGTTATGGGAGGCCTATGGAAGACAACCGCCGAATGAGATTGCTAGAGGAGAAAGTGAATGGGTTGGCCAGCCAAAATGCTATTGGGCTGGATATGTCAAGCATGGGGCTGGTCCCAAGGCTGAAGGTACCGCTGAAATTCAAAGCACCGTCATTCGATAAATACAAAGGGGATACATGCCCTAGGGTGCATGTGCGAGCTTTCTACAGACGGATGTCCGCGTATTCTGATGATGAAAAAATGCTGATGCACTTCTTCCAGGATAGCCTGTCAGGGCCATCGCTGGAGTGGTATATGAGTTTGGAGCCTACCCAGATAAGGAGCTGGAAGGAATTGGCAGAGGCCTTTGTGAGACATTATCAGTACAATAGTGATCTCGCCCCAAACCGAGTTCAGCTACAGAGTCTTTCTCAGAAGTCCAGTGAAAGCTTTAAGGAATACGCCCAGAGGTGGCGGGATTTGGCGGCCAGAGTACATCCTCCGATGGTGGAGCGCGAAATGATGGACATGTTCATAGGAACATTCTCTGGAATGTATTACGATCGACTGCTCAACTTTTCGATGAGTACTTTTTCTGAGTTGATATTGATGGGGGAACGCATTGAAAACGGGGTTAAGATCAGAAAAATTCAAGCGGGTGAGTCTACTTCAGCAGGAAGTAATAAGAAGGCCTTTTGAGGCAAGAGACAAGGTGACACCAATGCTGTATACAATGCTCGTCGGAGGGGTAGAAGCCAGAATTAGCACCAACAATCGCAGGTTGCAAGTGTAACTATTCCAGGGCCTCAGCAACAGCGACCTCAGCCACAACCGCAAGCTCAGCAGCAGCAAAACCCTAATCAGCGTAGGTTTCAGAACCCGAGGCCGAGGAGAGTATTTGAGGTGCCGCCGGTATCCTATGCAGAGCTTCTCCAAGCCTTGTTAAAACTGCAGCTAGTTGAGAAGAGGACTTTAGCGCCACCGACAGGCACGCCACCGGTCGGGTATAATATCAACGAGCATTGTGATTTCCATTCGGGTGCACCAGGGCATAATATTGAAAACTGCCTAGCATTCAAGCATAAAGTACAGGACCTGCTTGACAGTACGGCTATTAACTTCGGGAAGGATGGTCCCAACATCACGCAGCAGCCAATGCCCAAGCATGGGGGAGCTGGGGCAAATGCAATCCTGACAGACGCTGAGATAGATTTGGTTTTGAATGTTGACGAGTTGAAAACTCCGTTGGGTTATGTAAAGAAGTGTTTGCTGAAGGGAGGTGTTTATCCGGGTTGCGGTGAAGAATGTGCCGACTGTTTGGTTCAGCTTGAGGGCTGTGAAAAGTTCAAAAGGGGAGTTCAAAGTTTGATTGATGAAGGAATTCCGCAGTTTGACCGATCTGTGGGGCAAGGGAGGCCCGTTGAGATAAAAATTGAAGAAGAACCTAGCGAGGTTGCTACAATCACTATTCCTTTTAAATCTGTGACAATTTCGGCGCCTGTGAAGCGGCCGACCATTACCATTACAAAAGCTAAACCGATCCCTTACGAGAGCACAAAGACAGTCCCGTGGAGCTACGGGGCTGAAGTGTATTGCAATGGTGAAAAGATCGACTTGGATGCTTCGCCGGCGGGATCCGTAGACGACGTAGTTGGATCGGGTGGTATAACTCGGAGTGGGAGAATCTTTACTTCACCAGAGGTAGAGGCAGAGAAGCTCGCCAGGGGTAAGAACAAAGTCGTTGAGGAAGGACCGTCCGGGAATAAAGAAAAAGAACCGATGAGTAAGGACGTTGAAGAATTTATGAGGTTGATTCGCAAGAGCGACTATAAAATTGTTGATCATTTACAACAGACTCCATCGAAGATTTCAATCTTATCTCTGTTGTTGTGTTCGGAGGCGCACAGAAACACCCTACTGAAGGTACTAGAGACATCCTTTGTGCCTCAAGAGATTTCGGTCAATCAATTGGAAGGGGTTATAGCGTATGTCAATGCCGGGCATGGCTTAGGGTTCACAGATTTTGACCTAACGCCTAGAGGGCGTGATCACAATAATGCCCTGCACATCTCTATTGAATGTCGGGGCACCATTATGTCCCATGTGTTGGTAGATACCAGATCATCGTTGAATGTGTTGCCGAAGAAAGCCCTGTTGAAATTGGACACCCGTGGGATGATTTGCACACCTAGTGACTTGGTGGTGAAGGCATTCGACGGAACAAAGAGGTCGGTATTCGGGTCAGTGACGTTACCTATCCAGGTAGGGCCTGAGGTGTTTGATACAGTGTTTTATATCATGGACATCCAGCCTGCATATAGCTGTTTGATCGGGAGACCATGGATTCACGCTGCCGGGGCAGTTACCTCCACACTCCATCAGAAACTCAAGTACATGGTTGATGGGAGCATTGTAACAGTATGTGGAGAGGAAGACATCCTAGTCAGCCACCTGTCTTCTTTCAAATATGTTGAGGTAGATGGAGAGATTCACGAAACACTCTGTCAGGCGTTCGAGGGGGTGAAGATAAAAATGGAAGCTCTAGTGAAGAGTGAAGGGCTTGAGGTGGTTGTGTCCTCATATAAAGAAGCTAAGGCCTTGGTACAAGCAGGAGAGACCAAGAAATGGGGGCAGATTCTGGACATACCGGTTAAACAAGATAAGTACGGCTTAGGGTATCGCCCGTCTTTCACGCAGAGCGCGCCCAAGTACAAAGGACCTATGGTGTTCACGTCCGGAGGGGTTAGCTTCTAAAGAATCAATGCCGTGTCTGATACGGAAGAAGTGGATAGCGACTGCGACATGGACGCATGGATCCGACCCAGCACGCCGGGGCAAAGTCTATGCAACTGGTCCATCCAGGACGTCATCCAAGTCACCACTAAACAGTAATGCTTTGTTTTATTCAATCATTGTATGATCACATGTCCTGCCCGGGGCATCGTCGATCTTGTTTTAGGGCCTAACTGTTTACCTGTGTGTTTGTTTAATCAATAAATAAAGGCGTTTCTACATTCAAATGTTGTGATCCTTTTCTGTCCTATTTTTATTTTCAATAAAATGGCAACGTGGTTATGTGCTTTGACTGCATATCATTTGAAGCATTTAACCATTTCCCTCGCAGGACTCATATGTTTTCAGATGACATCGATCAAAGACTTCCTATGACTCGTTTCGACTTCGAACATCCGATTTTTCAAGCTGAGGAAGAGATTGTTGAGGGTAGCGATCTATCAGAAGAGCTGACTCGGTTGTTGAAGCAAGAGGAGAGGATCATTCTGCCTCACCAGGAAGAGATCGAGATTGTCAATTTGGGGTCCGGCGAGTGTATCAGGAATATCCGTATAGGGGCTGCATTACAGGTTGACATCAAACAAGGGCTTATTGAGATGCTGTGCGAGTACAGCGATATATTTGCTTGGTCCTATGAGGACATGCCAGGTTTGGATGCCGATATGGTTGTTCATCGTCTGCCGTGAAAAGAAGATTGTCCGCCTGTTAAACAGAAACTCAGAAGGACTCGTCCTGACATGGCTGTGAAGATAAAGGAAGAAGTGCATAAGCAATGGGATGCTGGATTCCTGGCTGTCACTACTTATCCCACTTGGGTCGCTAATATTGTGCCTGTGCCAAAGAAAGATGGCAAGGTTCGAATGTGCGTTGATTATAGAGATTTGAACAAAGCGAGCCCGAAAGATGATTTTCCGCTCCCGCATATTGATGTGTTGGTTGATAACACGGCTCAGTTTTCAGTATTCTCATTCATGGATGGATTTTCAGGGTACAACCAGATAAAAATGGCTCCAGAGGATATGGAGAAAACGACCTTTATCACCCCGTGGGGGACCTTTTGCTATAAGGTGATGCCCTTTGGTTTGAAGAATGCTGGGGCAACGTATCAACGGGCCATGACAACTCTCTTCCATGATATGATGCATAAGGAGATTGAAGTGTATGTCGATGATATGATTGCCAAGTCTCAAACAGAGGAAGAACATCTGGTTAATCTGCTGAAATTATTCAAAAGGCTTAGGAAGTTCAGGCTGAGGTTGAACCCTAACAAATGCACTTTCGGAGTAAGATCTGTTAAGCTACTGGGGTTTATTGTGAGCGAGAAAGGAATCGAGGTCGATCCTGCAAAAATAAAAGCGATACAAGAGATGCCAGCACCGAGAACAGAAAAAGAAGTCTGTGGTTTCTTAGGGAGATTGAATTACATTGCTAGGTTCATATCTCACCTAACGACCACGTGTGAACCATTGTTCAAGCTGTTAAAGAAAGATCAAGCAGTGGTCTTGAATGATAATTGCCAAAGGGCATTTGAAAGAATAAAAGAGTACTTGCAGGAACCTCCAGTTTTGATACCCCCAGTAGCGGGACGGCCACTGATTATGTATCTGACGGTTCTTGAGAACAGCATGGGTTGTGTTCTCGGTCAGCACGACGAGACCGGACGTAAAGAGCATGCAATTTACTATTTGAGCAAGAAGTTCACAGATTATGAATCTCGATACTCTATGCTTGAAAAGACGTGTTGTGCATTGGCTTGGGCTGCCAAACGTTTAAGACAGTACATGTTGAATCATACAACCATGCTGATATCGAAGATGGATCCGATCAAGTATGTGTTTGAGAAGTAAGCGCTCTCCGGGAGGATTTCCAGATGACAGATGGTGTTGACAGAATATGATATCCAGTATGTTTCCAGAAGGCCATTAAGGGAAGTGTTTTGTCAGAGTATCTCACTGAACAGCCAATCGAAGATTATCAGCCTATGAAGTTTGAGTTCCCTGATGAGGACATAATGTACTTGAAGGCAAAAGATTGTGATGAGCCATTGCCTGATGAGGGTCCTGAGCGGGGTTCCCAGTGGCAATTGATTTTTGATGGTGCGGTTAACTCGTACGGTAGTGGAGTTGGGGCAATCATTACAACTCCCCACGGGTCACACATCCCGTTTACGGCCAGATTGACTTTTCTAGTGACGAATAACGAAGCCGAGTACGAAGCTTGTATTATGGGGTTAGAAGAGGCTATTGATCTGAGGATCAAGTATCTGGATGTATATGGTGATTCCGCGCTGGTGGTAAACCAGATTAAAGGAGAATGGGAGACCCGCCAGCCTAATCTGGTGCCGTATATGAATTATGCGAGAAGATTGCTACCTTTCTTTGATAAGGTGGAGTTTCATCATGTACCACTAGCGGAGAATCAGATGGCAGACGCCCTTGCAACATTATCTTCAATGTACAAGGTCAATTACTGGAATGAGGCTCCCAGGATTGTCATTTCTCGCCTGGATAGGCCGGCCTTTGTATTTGCGATTGATGAAGCGTCTGACGGCAAACCTTGGTTTTTCGACATACAGAATTTCCTGAAGAACAAGGAATATCCGGTTGGGGCATCCAGTCGCGACCAGAAGACTCTCAAGAGATTAGCAGGCAACTTCTATCTGAACCCTGACGGCGTTTTGTATAGAAGGAACCACGATTTGGTACTCTTACGGTGTGTAGACGAGAAAGAAGCCAATTTACTCATGGAAGAGGTCCATGAAGGAGCTTTCGATACGCATGATGGTGGACATGCTATGACCCGAAAATTGCTGCGAGCGGGGTATTACTGGTTAACGATGGAGACAGACTGTTTCAAATTCGCCAAGCAGTGTCACAAGTGCCAGATCTATGCAGATAAGATCCATGTGCCGCCAAGCCCTTTGAACGTTATGGCATCCCCGTGGCCTTTCTCCATGTGGGGGATTGATATGATTGGAAAAATTGAACCTACTACATCCAACGGGCATCGCTTCATCCTGGTTGCGATCGATTATTTCACCAAGTGGGTGGAAGCAGCTTCTTACACCAATGTAACCAAGCAGGTGGTGGCCAGATTTATCAAGAGAGATATAATCTGCAGATACGGTATTCCTGAGTGGATCATTACTGATAATGGTTCGAATCTGAACAATATGATGATGAAAGATCTATGTCGAGATTTCAAAATTGAGCATCATAACTCATCCCCTTTACAGACCCAAGATGAACGGCGTTGTTGAGGCGGCCAATAAGAACGTAAAGAAAATTGTTCAGAAGATGGTTGTGACGTATAAGGATTGGCATGAGATGCTGCCTTTCGCTCTGCACGGTTATCGCACTACGGTGCGTACATCAACCGGGGCAACACCGTTCTCATTAGTTTATGGCATGGAGGCTGTTCTGCCATTAGAGGTTGAGATACCATCTTTGAGGGTTTTGCTTGATGTTAAGTTGGACGAGGCAGAATGGGTGAAAAACAGATTGAATCAACTGAGCTTGATGGATGAGAAGAGGTTAGCCTCTATAGCATATGGTCGGCTGTATCAGAGCCAGATGAAGAAAGCTTACGACAAGAAGATACGACCTCGAAGCTTTCAGACGGGCGATCTTGTGCTGAAAAAGATTCTCCCACCACAATCAGATCACAGGGGCAAATGGACTCCCAATTATGAAGGTCCGTACGTTGTACGAAAGGTCTTCTCCGGAGGAGCCTTGCTGTTATCCACCATGGACGGTGAAGACTTTACGTCCCCTGTGAACTCGGACGCAGTTAAAAAATACTTTGCTTAAAGAGACCCGCTAGACAGTAAAAAGAGAGTCCAGGCAAAAATGGGGCATCCCGGCGAACCAAAAACAGAATAAAAGGGTTCGGGCAAAAGTTAGGGATAAAATTGGAAATATTTACACCCGCGAAGTCGAAAACCTACACTGGGAGGCTTCGAAAAAAATGGGTATCCTGGTGAATTGAAAACCCGCAAAGGGCGATTCACGCAAAAGTTAGGGACTAGAAGAAGCAAATGACTGCGGTCTGAGGTTGATACTTCATTGCTAGTGGTTTGGGAGTACCTGAGGGTCGACTATCCAAAACAATCTCTTCCGAAGACGGAGAGTTGGGGAAAGCGTCAGAGTTAGGCGAGTCATAGGAGGATCAGCTCATGATGTTCGTCTGTACCACGTTGCCGACATGTGTACAAATTTTCCTTTTGTATTTTGTACATACTTGCATTTATTTATGCGTGACTTCCTCTTTTCAAGAGTCGCATCCGATGTACAGACTTTGCCTATTTATAGGCCGTTATCAATAAAGCAGGATTATTCAGTGTTTGATGTGTGATTTCGGTTTTTAACTTTTACTGTTTTGTTTGTAGAAAACGCCGATGTTTTTGATAAACTTACATGTGCGTAAACACGCAGGCCTCGGCCGATGATTGTTAAAACTTTGAACTAACTGAATAGTTGTCACGAGGGTTGACCAAGATGTTTCCTTTTGCATAGATTGTCTTGTGTGCGGTCGTTGCCTTTTGCAGGTATTCAATAGCTCGCGAGATTCCCAGCCAGAGTCCCTTGCAGGCTATGGTGAAATTATCCTTCCTAGAGGATGAGGGTTGTGTCTTCCCCACAGGAAAAAATTGAGGTTTTTATCCCCAGGAGAGCGGAAATTGCGTCAGAGGCGAGGTTAGGGTATCTTCAGTGGTTCAGAATTGACTTATTCGACGTGGATAAAGTCGTCCCCAGCAAGGGTCAAGACGGATATGACTAACTCCCCAGAGAGTCCTTGTGTAAAGAAAATCACAATGCATTGATCAGTCCCCAGCTAAGTGACAGCAGGATGAGTTGACCTCCCACAGAGCGTAATCAGGTGGTCAGTATATTGGAAAGAAGCATCCCTGGTCAAGATTGCCCTTTTCTTTCCCCAGCAGGTTGGTCCTTCCTCAACAGGATGATCATCCTCAGCAGAGTGTGAATTTCTGAGTGTTATGAGCTATTTCCCCAGCAGGATGGGTATCCCCAGCGGAGTTAGCTTCACTCTTTCCAACATTTATTTTGTTGGAAACGTATCGGTAGTGTTCCGATTATCCCCAGCGGATCCAGCTTTGTCTTCAGCATTTATTTTGCTGGAGCGACCTCTTTGCATTAGCATGCATCATCATACTTGCATTTCACCCAAATACGTAGTATTTCCATGCTGTATGGAAGCATTACGTCATTATCAAACATGTGCATCTTTGAAACATGAGCCGGGTTGTTTACCTCTCCGGTTTCAGATGTATTTCCCCTGCCGATAAGTGAGATCGTGGTTCAGGAAGATGTTCGGATATGTGGATTTGTGGTCGAGATGCGTAGTGATCGTGTTCGTCCTATTACGTGGTTTTGTTTGTGCCACAAAACACGCAGTGATCGTGTTCCTCCTGTCAAGAGGGTTGTGGCGCAAGGCACGCAGTGATCGTGTTCATCTTATCGTGAGGATTTGTGGCACAAGGCACGCAGTGGTAGTGTTCGTCCTGTCATATGTCCCCCTAGCGGAGTTGCTTGGTTAAGTTTCTCTTCGCCCCATCTGAGTCTTTCTCAGGCTGCTGTTGTGTCAGCGTTGGAAGATGTCATAGTGCAGATTTTTGGGTGGTTACCCGTAATCTCCCCAATAGAGTTTTGCCTCCTCAGCAAGGTTGCATGAGCAAGTTATATTCCCCATCAGGGTGTTCTTCAACGAGTTTCTTGGTTAAGTTCCTCGTATTCCCCAACAGAGTTTTCCCCACCGAGTGGCTTGGTTAAGTTACTCGTCTCCTCCAGCAGGATGTTTTTTCAGATGGCTATCATATCGGTATGTGAAGATCTGGAATTTATTACCTATGGTCAGAATAGGTGTGTGACGGTCGTCGTCAGATTATCCTCTCAGAGTGGCTTGGTTAAGTTTCTCTTTTCCCCGCAGAGTTGCTTGTTCAAGTCTTCGAATCAACAATTTCTCGTTGTTTAGCATTTGCTCGTTTCTCCGGATGCGAAAGGTTGATAAGAGAAATCAACAATTTCTCACTGTTTAGCGTTTGCTCGTCTCTTCGGATGCGAAAGGTTGATAAGAGAAATCAACAATGCCTCGCTTTGTTTAGCGTTTTCTCGTTTCATCGGGAAACGAAAGGTTGATAAGTGAAATCAACAATGCCTCGCTTTGTTTAGCGTTTGCTCGTTTCATCGGGAAACGAAAGGTTGATAAGTGAAATCAACAATGCCTCGCTTTGTTTAGCGTTTGCTCGTTTCATCAGGATGCGAAAGGTTGATAAGAGAAATCAACAATGCCTCGCTTTGTTTAGCATTTGCTCGTTTCATCGGGAAACGAAAGGTTGATAAGTGAAATCAACAATGCCTCGCTTTGTTTAGCGTTTGCTCGTTTCATCGGGAAACGAAAGGTTGATAAGTGAAATCAACAATGCCTCGCTTTGTTTAGCGTTTGCTTGTTTCATCAGGAAACGAAAGGTTGATAAGCGAAATCAGCATTGCCTCGCTTGTTTAGCATTTGCTCGTCTCTTCGGATGCGAAAGGTTGATAAGTGAAATCAGCAATTTCTCACTGTTTAGTGTATGCTCACTTCTTTGGAATGGGATGGTCTACGGACAATATCAGACTATTTTTCAGACAGATCATTGGATGTTTGGTCAGTTCTTTCTGTGACAACGAGGTCCAATTCCCTGGGTGGTTCTTCCCAAACAGTTGTGTGCACAATTTATTTTTGCGGTTGGCAAATTTCCGGGTTCTTTGGTATTCAATCTTCTCGTACCTCGAGTGTCTGAAAGCCGTTCGCTTTTCACCCAATCGGGTCCAAGCCGTTTGAATAGGGGCAGCTGTTGTACCCCAAAATTTGCTCAACCTTTTTATCATTTGAGCTCATGTTTCATTACATAGCATATCATAATTCTAACATAGTTCTAGCATCTGCATCATAGCATTAACATTTAAAAGGGGATTGAGGGTGAAATATAAGAGAAGAGAGCCTAATTAGAGGATCCTACAAGCTAGTGAAGCCATCAAGATCACCAGTCAAAGATTTGAAGGCTCAAAGGGTTGTATTGATTGTACAGGGTCCATCTCCAAGTATGAGGGGTGTTGTGAAGGATCTCAGGGGTCTATGAGGTTTTGATCAAGAGTATGAGGTGTGTATAGAGCTTAATGAGTCTCTAGAAAGTCAAGGAAGAGTTCAAGCAAGCCATGGAATCAGGTGCAAGAGTCTTGAATGAAGTGTGTGCAAATAGGGTTTTTGTCTGGATAACCCTAGATCAAGGGAGATGTTTGAAAGACCTCAAGGGCTATCTCTAGCCCATTCTAGCCCTAATATGATGTGATAAAGTATGTGTGGTGTGGTGCCAAGAATAATCAAGAGGGATCAAAAAGGATTGAAGGTGATAAGACAAGGTTCCTAGGGTAAAATCCCTTGTTTTTCACTGAAATTCCAGGCTTTCTAAGTCAAGATGTGAGCTTCAAATGACTTGGACCTCCACAAGAACATTGTATAGGAGGTTCATAGCTTTAATTTGAGTGGTGGAAGTCTCCAAGAAGATTTGTAGAACTCAAGTTATAGCCCAGACAAGTTTGGGGTCCTCAAAGGCATCTGAATATTTTATGTGAAAGTTGCTTGACTTCCAAGGCATTTTTGGGTTAGAAGGAGTTTTCAAATGGACTTTTGGCAAACATAATATATGTTCCTTATGATCTTAGATTTCCAAAAAGTTATAGAAGTCCTCAAGATGATTTGTGGAGCTCAAGTTATAGCTCGTGCAAGTCAGGGGTATTTTGGGAAAGCAAGATTATAGGTCCTTTTTCAACATTGGTCAATATCTCCACTTTCCACTCTTCAAATGAAAATTTTCCCAACATGAGATGTGTTCAAAATGACATTTTTAGGCTAAGTAAGAGGTCATGAGGAGTTGAAAGAGCTTGTATCACAAAGTGCCCAAAAATGGCTTGTAAATGGGCATTTTTCAAATATGTTTAAAGAGGGAAATTGGGGTTTTCAGTTTATAAGTCAAAATTGTACAATCCAAATACTCATTTTGAGTAGAAAACATGTTTTGAAAAGGATGGCATTAACACATTTTGGATTAGAGGTAAAGATCATGGACTTGCTTTGTAAAGTCATTACTTGAAATTCAAGTTACATATCAAAAATCTAACACAAGCTAAATCAGGCCTTCCTACCTATCCAAACACATTGGAAATGGTTCATATGAGTGAAAGGGATGAGTTTTGGCTAGCTGTAAGAGGGATACACGACTGTTGAAGGTTGAGCTTCAAGGAAAAATCAGTTTTGTGAAAACACTGAATTGGGCTCCTAAAATGGATCAAAAGCCCACCATTGAGTTCTATATAAGGTATTGAATGAGTTCAGATCATTTTGGTTGATGAATTCGAGCTGTGAAGGTGAAGCCATAACTAATTTTCTCAAGAACAACTCAAAATCGGTTTTGGGATTTGAAGCTTGATCAAGGTGAATTGAGTATTAGAGAAGCTTCTCCTCACTTCAGTGAAGGTGTTTGAACCAATTCAGAGTGGATTTCGTGCCTTGAAGACCATCTGTTGATCACTTCTTCACAGGTATGTAACTTTCAGATTATGCATTGATCTAGGCTGAATCAAATAGAATTGAACATGTGGTTAGGTTCTAGTATGAATGAGGATCGTTTCTGGTTAGTTTGAGAGCAATTGGTGAGGTTTGATTATGGAACACCATTTCTGTTGAGAGTTAGTTATGAGGATTCTTGGAGCTTTACACACATTTGAATAGTCATAATTGCTCAGGACAACAAGAGGACTAGATCCATGCCTTTAGATTCAAGAATTATACTGATCAAGAATTGGTGCATTTCTGAAAATGAGATCGTGTTTTGAATTAGGGTGAGATTTAGGAGATTTAGAGGATTGATTCTAAATCTACATGAAAAAACAAGTAGGATTGGTATAATTTGGGACTTGTCTGATGACCTGAAGTTGGGGGCTCACCGGAGAAGAAGGTGGAAACCACCGTGAGCCACTGTCTAGTTATGTTTGTGGTTGCCTGAGTGTTTGGGGAAGAAGACACGTGAGCCTTTGGATCTCACCTTGACTTTGACTCAGATGAGGGAATGGAGGGCCACGATGGTGTTTTATTTTCTGAAGGAGAAGTTTTAAGTGAAACTCATCGTTTCACTTATGGTTTTTGGGTGGGCTTAGTCCTCAGCTTGCTACTCACACCCCAGCTTGAGGCCCAGTTTGAAATGAACTGAGAATGCTTGCTATTCAGCACACACTTTTTCCTATATTTCCTTGTTTTTTTTCTGATTTTATTTTCATTTGGATTGGGCTTAACGTTCAGTGATACGCGCACCCCCTTGTCTGGCCCAACCTGGATATGAACTGACTTCAATTGCTATTCCACACGCGCCCTTTCTATTTTCTTTTATTTTTCATTTTATTTCTTTATTTTGTGCATTTAGGAATTAATTCATAAAAAATAGTAGGATTAGGCTATTAATTCCATTCTTTTTGCTATAGGTTCATATTTCAATTTAGAATTTTATGGTGCAAAAATATTAAATTGATCATGCATTTTTTATTTAATTGCTTTTTTTTTCATTTTAATTGATATTGAATAATTGATTTGTGATATGTCTGCCTTGTTGATTTTATTTCTCTCACTTGGTAATGAATTTTGCTTTGCTTTTTTAGTATGTTGTACTAGACAAATGCATGCTCCCCATAGAATTTTTGTGGATTTTTATAGTTTATTTTCTTCTATTTTAGGGTTATTGATTAGAAACCTCATAACTTTGTGGTTTACCTTGACCCTTCACATGTTAGGAGTTGTTTAAATCCCTTAGAAGTTGACATAGGGTTTGATCCTTGATCTTGAGATTGTAGAGACATGTAGGTCTTCCCTAGATTTTTGATAGATTTTTAGGATGTGTTTTGATATTGAGATTAGGAGAAGTCTTGAGGGCTTCTAACTTTGGAGTTCAACTTTGGTTGAACTTTAAAGGTAGTTTGTTTGGGTTTGAGGGCTTGTGGTTTCTTCTTGAAGATGGAGGCTTGATGAAGACTTGATGGAGCTTGCAAGGATGCATGGATTGAAGACCTAGTCTAGGAGCTTGCTCTCTTTCTGTGAGGTTTGAGATCCCGAGGTTTGATTGGGATTTAGGGTACTTTCCTGAGGAAGGCACCATGGATGTCTCTCATTCCTTCTTCTCACCTCTTTCTTAAGTATCCAATGATGTTGGAGCCTCCATGTGAGTTTGGTTCTCTCCTGAGGGGGGAATGCAAACCATTCACAGTTGTTGAGCCACATGGGATATGCTTCCTAAGTGAGAGCCTCATAGTACTTTCCTGAGGAAGGCACTAAGGGTCTATTCACTTAGTTCACTTAGTTCATCTAGGCTTTCTTAAGTATCCAATGATGTTGGAGCCTTCATGTGAGTTTGGTTCTCTCCTGAGGAGGGAATACAAACCATTCACAGCTGTTGAGCCACATGGGATATGATTCCTAAGTGGAAGCCTCTTAGTACTTTCCTGAGGAAGGCACTAAGGGTCTATCTACTCAGTTTAATGTTTTTCTCTTCTCAATTGCCCAGTGATGTTGGAGCCTTCATGTGAGTTTGGTTCTCTCCTGAGGTGGGAATGCAAACCATTCACAGTTGTTGAGCCACATAGGGCATATCTCCTAAGTTGGTAGTTTCATAGAACTTTCCTGAGGAAGGCACTATGATTCTCATCACTTAGCTTCCTTTCTTTTAAAAGCTTGCTTTGAAGCTTGAAGAATGGGATTGAATCTCTCCCCTCAGGGCTTTGTTTAGGGTTTTGTTTAGGGCTTTGTTTAGGGTTTTGTTTAGGGCTTTGTTTAGGGTTTTGTTTAGAGTCTTGCTTAAGGTCTAGCCTCTTGTTTTGGGGTAAGAGTTTGTCAGGCTGGTTAGCCTTCTCTTTGTGTTGATTGATTTGTGTGGTGTTGTGCTGCATTAGACTTAGAGGTTCATATAGATATTCCCTAGCTAGGAGCATCTTAGAAGTAAGCTTGTGTGCATGAGAAGTTGAGTGTCTGACTCCTTCTGCTTGATTGTTATTGAGTGGCTTTTTCTTGTGGGTACTTGGTTGAGCTAAGCTCCCTTGCCCTTGTGGTGTGTGGCCTTTGTGCCTTGCTTGCTTAGAAGTTGAGGTGTTCTCCTTCTGCTTGGTGGTTGCATTCATGCATCTTTTTCTTTACAGTAATTCCTGTTTGCTGTTTAGATCTCTTTTTGCCATGATCCCTTAGGAGCTCTAATTTCTCTACTGTGGAGGAATTATGACAGACATTAGGTTGTTTAACCATGCATGATAACATTAGGATAGAATTTCTCTTTCTAACCTAACTGTAGGATGAACATTGTATGATGACAGTAGGGTCAGTTTCCCGTTAGAGAGTCTTTTTCTCTTCTCATCTCAGAATAACAGAAAAACACCTAATAAAGGTTAAAACAAAATTAATTCATTTCTTCCGTCAAAAGACTTGAAAACAAACATTAAACTTTTTTGTCCTCTTGGACTGTGAAAACCCTTGGTTAAGGAGAATTTTCATAAAAAACAATCAGACAAACCTGTGTCTCCGTAGCCCGAACTACGTTTGCTCTGATCTTTCATGCCGTATGAAAGTACGTAGGCATAGGATGCGATGTCCTAGCGAGCAACCTTCCCCCCTCTTTCACCCGTAGTTAGGCGAACTACGTTGACTCTGATTTCTCGTTCCAGACGGGAATACGTAGGCATAAAGTGCGATACTTTGCCGAGTTATTTCTTTTTCTTTTCAAATTGACCTTTAGATAGCTAGTTGAACACCCTTTCCAGATAAACAAGTAAGCATGGATCCCATCGAGTACGATGGACGTAAGGGGTGCTAATACCTTCCCCTTGCGTAACCGACTCCCGAATCCAGGTTTTGGTTGCGACGACCATACCTTTCCCTTTTTCGTGAGGTTTTCTCTGAGCGTTTCCTTTCCCTCCTTTGGGATAAATAACGCAGGGTGGCGACTCTTCTATCCAGCCGGCGCCGATTTTCGCAGTAGCGACAACACCTCGATTCGGAAGATGTTGTTCATCATTCGCTGGTACGTAGCGTCGGCGTTCTTCATGCCGAAAGGCATTACGTTGTAGTAATAGTTGCCTGATTCGCTCATGAAGGTCGTGCTCTATTTATCGTGGTCAGCCATAGGGATTTGATTGTATCCCGAGTACGCATCCATAAAGGATAATAATTTGAAGCCCGTCGAGTTGTCGACGAGCTTGTTGATGTTAGGAAGGGGGTAGGCGTCCTTAGGACATGCCCGGTTGAGATCCGTGTAGTCAACGCACATGCGCCATTTTCCATTATTCTTTTTAACAAGTACAACGTTGGACAGCCAGGTTGAATACCGGGATTCCGAAATGAAATTTTCCTCTAGAAGGTTTTTTACAGCTTTCTCGGCAGCTGCCGATTTTTCGGGGGATTGTCTACGTCTACGTTGTGCTATGGCCTTGGCGGCGGGGTTGATGGAAAGTTGGTGACATGCGACGTCGGGGTCAAGTCCGGGCATTTCAGCGGCGCTCCAGGCGAAGAGATCGGCGTTTTCCCAGAGGCAAGCTTTCAGTTGTTTCCTCGCCAATGCGGGTAGGCCAACTTCTATCTTCACGGTCTTTGAGGCGTCGTCAGGCAGGGTGACTATCTCGAAGTCTCCATCTGGGATGAGGCGCGTTGGGTAGGTGGGTTGCCCGTTGTTTGTTGGGAGTGTGTCGTTGACGCTGTCTTCGGGTTCCACCTCCTCGCTGAAGCGACTGTCGAGGTCCACTGATCCGACTTGGCTCTTTGGTTTAACTTTTGACCCGTTAGGAGGTGGTGCTTTCTTGGTCGGTGCACCGACGGTACTCGACCCCTTTAGAGCTGCTTCGAAGCATCGGCGTGTAACGTCTATGTCTCCGTTGAGGGTGATGACGGCTCCCTGCCTGGTATAGTACTTTATCTTCAAATGGGTCGTGGAGGGCACCGCGGTAAGTTCGGCTATCGTTGTTCTGCCCAATATGCAGTTGTATAAGGACGGGCAGTAAACGACCAAGAAATGGATGTTGATTTCTCGGGCTATCTCCTTTTCTCTGAACGTGACTTTCAGCTCTACGTATCCCCATGGTCTTGTTGTTGCACTATTGAAGCCTTGGAGGTCGGAGCCCAAATACGGGGATAGATTGGTCTCGTCGAGCTGGAGAGTGGAGAAGAAGTGTGTGTACATGATATCCACCGAACTTCCTCCATCGACCAGGATGCGACGAACGTCGAAGTTTGCCATCCGTGCCCGTATCAGGAGAGGGATGTCAACATTGGGAGCACCACCGGGGAGCTCCTCGAGGTAGATTGTGATCGGGTTGGATCGTTCTCAAAACTTCTCCAGGATGCTCATTTTGCTAGAACCGTTTGAAATGAGCTCTTCGAATTTCCGTTTCACCGATCCCACAGATATCTTGGTCGGGGCCCTCCTGAGATGAACATTGCTTTTGGGAAGTACTCCCATCGGCTATTTGGACGTATCGGTTCTTCGGGAAGTCCGAGTTTGGGAAAGGGACCAAACTTACTGAGAGCGAACCAGTCTTCTGGTCAGTTGATGTTGAGGGCGACCTGAAGGTCATTGATGTCGTCGGGAGTAGGTAGGTCGTCTGCCCTTTTCGTTTAGGGGACCTCTTTTTGTTGCTGAGACTCTCCTCCTCGAGTGTAGCGTTTTAGGTGCCCATCTTTGATTAGTATCTCGACCGCGTCCTTCAGATGGATGCATTCCTCGGTAACATGGTCGTGACACCTGTGGAATCGGCGGTACTTTGATTTGTCCACGTTAGGTTTCGAGGCCGTTTGTTTGGGAAAATGGACGCAACCCTGAACGAATTTTGTCTTGACGCATTCGGCCAATATCCGCTCGCGGGGAGCGATTAGGGCTGTGTACTCCGTAAATCGACCAGTCGGGTGGCGCTGGTCGCGGGGTTCGCGGGGATTGTCTTCCCCTCTTCGGTGGTTGGAGGCCCCGTCTTCTCGGGATCCCCGGGAGGTTTCTCGGTCTAGAGTCTCGCGGGCGGAATTGGCCACCTGGGTTTCCTCGAAACGAATATAATGGTTGGCTTTGTCGAGGAAATCTTACAGTGAGGCTGACCGGTGTATAGTCACGGCCTCGTAAAATTTGGATTCCCGTCACAGGCCTTGTTCCATGAGGTAACGCTTCATCTCGTCTGACGTGGTAACCTGGACGACTTCTCGGGTGAAACTTTCAATGTACTTTCAGAGAGGCTCGTCGGGGCCCTGGATTATGGCGCCCAGTGCAGCCTTGGTCTTCGGATGGCGTCGGGATGCTGTGAAGTGCCTCGAGAAGAGATCCCTCAGGACTCTCCACGTGTGATCGATTCTGGTTCCAGAGTTTTATACCATGTCATGGCACCCTTTCTCAACGTTGTTGGGAAGAGCCTGCACTTGATGGCTCCTCGGACATTGCGGTACTCGAGCATGGCCTCGATATCCTCCAATTGATCGTTGGGGTCGGTGGTACCGTCGTAGGTCGAGAGCGTTGGAGGCTTTTCTATTCCGTGAGGGATGGGGGCTGCCATGATTTCGTGGGACAAGGGGGTCTGGTAATCGTCCTCGTCACCGAGGATCGGAGACTGAGGAGGTGACTGCGGCGGCGGAATGGTATGATTCTGTGACCTCTGATATCTGGCCGGGGGGTCGACCCTGTGTTGCCTGGCCGGAGGTTCCCCTCTGGTTTGGCGCCGTTCTCGAGTTCGTCTCCTTGGTGATCTACTTCGTTCCCGCGCTAATGCAGGTTGGGGCCTCCCCAGCGTTGGTCAGTGGTTCCTGGGTTGAGGAGATGGACTTCTCGAGTTGCCGTTTCGGTCTTCCCGCGGGGGGACCGTTGCGAAGCTCCTCGTTCCAGCGCGCCGATGCGAGTGCTTTGTTAAAAAAGCAGTTGATTGGTCTGATTGATGGCCGCAAAGAGTGCAACTGTTGTCGGATCCGCTCCAACCGGGATAGGAATGGGCTGGAACGCTGGCGGGCTCATCGGCCTGAGAACGGTCTGGTGGGCAACCTCGTCGGGAGAAGGGGAGGCAGTATGGTCGTCCCTCTCATCGGTTTCAGGATGTTGGGATGTCTCCTGTTGCTTGCGACCGTTTGTGCCGGGAGCATGGGCTAATTCGAGGATCGTACCACCGTGGGGCGTGCTAGACATGACCGTAAAGTGATAGCGAAACTTTGGTTATCTGCTCGGAGTAACGGGGAAGTTTCAGTTTCCCACAGACTGCGCCACTGATCTGACCTGATCAGAAGGAAGGTCACGGTCCGACCACTCCACTAGGCTGGTACTTGTCCACCCGTGCTGAGAAGGGAAAAGAGGGGGTGTACCTTCAAGGAACTCTGATGCCAAAGTAAGATATTTGAACAGAGCAATTGCAAATACAGAGGGTAAGAAGTGAATACCTGACCCTCTTGTGGAAGAGGGTATTTATAGACCCCAGCGCTGGGCCAACGATCATTTGAGCTGGGTTGGATGGTCAGGCCCAACCCAAAGGACTACTAGGGTTTAGGTGGCATAGAGAAGACCAGAACATGGTCTTCGCCCTAGTTCAACTGCTCCATGACTTTCGGAAAGTACGCCTGGTCTTTCGGAGGTGGGCAGTTGGGGAGTGATGTGTCCCCGCGAAGGGGAGCACGTGGAGGACGTGTGAGGACCACGTCTGTCCTGCTCGGTAGGAGAGGTTCTGCCCGTGGCGGATTCTGTGGGTCGGATGAACACGTGCCCGGCCTGTGGTACGTGCCCGACAGGTGGTACGCGTCCAGCGCGTGATACGTGCCCGACGAAGAGAGCGCGCCCGACTAGAGTGTCTTTGGGCCTTCGAGGGGAGATGCGATTGGGCCTGGCCGACCCAGTCGAGGCCCAGTCCAGAACATATATATATATATATATATATATATATATATATATATATATATATATATATATATATATATATATATATATATATATATATATATATATATATATATATATATATATATATATATATATATATATATATATATATATATATATATATATATATATATATATATATATATATATATATATATATATATATATATAAAATACATTTTTTGTATAATATATTTTTTATTTATAGAATAGAATTTAAATTCACTTTTAAAAATATTTTCCAAGACTAGAATCCTTGGTATTTTCTCTTGTTTTTTTAAAAAAAATTCTTGGACTAGTATTCTAGACTAATTTTTTCTTATTTTATAAATATATGTTTGAAAATAAATTTGTTCTTATGAAAATATTTTAAAATTTTGGCCTTTTTTTAATTTAATATTTTTAAAAATGATGTTATTTTTTTAACTTTGAAGTTTGAATTTTAATTTTAATGTTTAAATTTAATATTGAGAACTTAATTAGGAAGCAATTCTTGGAGAGTCTTTTTTTAAATTATTTATGGATAATGTCTTTTTAGGAAATATGCCTGAAAGTCAATTTTTAAGAATTATTTATTATAAAAACAGAAGTAGTACATTGTTTCAAATTAATTCTACATGCTTTTTACCTAAATGAATCTAAGTTTATTTATTTGACATAAATGTGCATAAAAAAAGTGTCAATGAATTTGACCACAATAGCTGACTCTATTACAAACTCATAGCTTTTTTATAAATGAGATTGAGTTGAAAACATTCACAAAACTAACTATAAAAGCTAGGAAATCAGACAATATTCATGAGAGAAACAATGTCATCATCCATTTGTCACATGTTTATATCACTTCTTCTTTTTGTTTCTCTGCAACATACCCTTGCAATTAAACAGGCATGATTTTTCTCATTTTTACATTATTCAACAATCTGATTTTCATATTCAAGTGTTTAACCGTATGGTCTAATATTCTATAATTCATGTTTTTTTTTTTTGTTATCACAGTCCTATATTGTATATTTAGGATCACATTCTTTCGGTTCAAATCCTTCATTACTTGATTCTGAATCTGCTACAAACTCTCACTATGATTTACTTGGATCTTACCTTGGAAGGTATGTCACTACACAAACCTAAAATTAAGTGAATTAGTTGGTGTGGTTAATTATGAAATGGTGATAGTTAATTTTTTTTTTCATACACAGTACTGAGAAGGCGAAAGAAGCAATATTTTACTCTTACAATAAATATATTAATGGCTTTGCTGCAATGCTTGAAGAAGATGAAGCAAAAGAGATTGCAAGTATGTAGTTATCTTAATTCATGGATTTATCTTCCATATTAAAAAATATTTTTTTATTTTAATGTTCTAATTGATGTTATATATTAATTTTTTTGGTGAATACAGAACATCCAAATGTTGTATCAGTGTTTTTAAATAAAAGATATGAACTACATACGACCCGGTCGTGGAATTTCCTTGGGTTAGAGACGGACCGTGGATTTGCTAACGATTCAGTGTGGAAAAAATCATTGGGTGAAGACATCATTATTGGAAATTTGGACACTGGTAATCAAATATGAATCAATAATATTACTTATTGATTTTTTTGTGTGCTATGCCTCAAAATATTTTTATTGATATAGTTGCTTATGATAGGTGTTTGGCCGGAATCGAAGAGTTTTAGTGATGAAGGGTATGGGCCGATTCCAAAGAAGTGGAAAGGAATTTGTCAAGTTACCAAAGGAAATCCAGATAAATTTTATTGCAACAGGTCTTTTACTCTTAATAATTTCTTGTACTATCATTTTATTGCATTTCATATAACTTAACTGCTGATAGATGATTTGATACATTTGTAGGAAACTCATTGGAGCAAAATATTTTTATAAAGGTGCTCAAGCACATCTCGGTGAAGCGGCAAATGTAAACTTTAATAGTGCACGTGACACCGCAGGCCACGGAACACATACTCTATCAACTGCTGGAGGTAATTTTGTTGCTGGAGCGAATGTATTTGGTTTTGGAAATGGAACAGCAAGTGGTGGATCACCAAAAGCAAGAGTTGCAGCCTATAAAGTCTGTTGGGAGGGATGTTATGATGCTGATATTTTGGCTGGTTTTGAAGCTGCCATAAGTGACGGTGTTGATGTACTTTCTGTGTCCTTGGGTGGAATGTTTCCACGAGAGTATTCAGAAAGTACTATTTCCATAGGTACCTTCCATGCAATTGCCAACAACATCGTTGTTGTGGCTTCTGGAGGAAATTCAGGGCCTAAAGTGTCATCTATAGTCAATGTTGAACCGTGGACTTTCACAGTTGCTGCTAGCACAATTGATAGAGACTTCACAAGTTATGTTATTCTTGGCAACAAAAAAATATACAAGGTATATTAATATTGGGCTATCACATGTTGTGCAGTTAATTTCTAATAACATATGCTTAATCAATTGTTTCGGATGTTTATTGCTAGGGAGCTAGTCTTTCAGACTTGGACTTACCACCTAACAAATCATTTCCATTGATAAGTGCTGCAGATGCCAAACTTGATAATGTGCCTCCCAAATCTGCGTAAGAATTCTCTTTTTCTTTTTCTTTACATGATCCTTTTCAAATAATGATATCTTCTAATGTATTTAATTTGTGTAGCTCTATTTGCAAAGAAGAAACTCTTGATCCACAAAAGGTTAAAGGAAAAATATTAGTATGTCTTCGAGGTGGAAATGCTAGAGTTGACAAGGGCGTCCAAGCTTCTCGTGCAGGTGCTATTGGAATGATATTGGCTAACGACGAGGAATCCGGGAATGGAGTTATAGCAGACCCTCATGTGCTTCCCGCTACAAATGTTGGCTTTGCAGATGGCAGTGCCATTTATAATTACATCAATCACACAAAGTAATTGTTCTCATCATGCCGTTTGTTTGATTATTCACACAGATAGAATTTTAAATTTCATGCATATATTGTGTAGGTCTCCGGTGGCTTACATTACTAAAGTTAAAACAGAATTGGACGTAAAGAACACTCCAACTATAGCTTCATTTTCGTCAAGAGGCCCAAATGACCTTGATGGTAAAATCCTTAAGGTATATTAAAACTTGCGCGACAATTATCCTTCAATTATTATTTTGATTATCTTAAAACAAACTCCGAATGTAACAGTATATTTTTATTTTGTATTTCAGCCTGACATCACTGCCCCAGGCGTCAGCATAATTGCAGCATATACTCTAGCTAACTCTCCAACGGAACAACCATCTGATAAGCGTAGAATTCCTTTTGTCGCTATGTCAGGAACTTCAATGTCATGTCCTCATGTGGCCGGACTTGTTGGACTAGTTAAATCTGTTCATCCTGATTGGAGTCCAGCTGCTATCAAGTCAGCAATCATGACCACAGGTAATCAAATTTAAATAATTTCCTTGAGTTAATTTTCATATGATGTTTTATTTATAAACTAATTTACAATTTTTACAGCAACAACAAAAAACAACAATGGAGTGGAAATATTGGATTCATCACTAGAAAAGGCAACTCCTTTTGCATATGGTGCGGGGCATGTTCAACCTAATCTTGCAGTGGATCCTGGACTTGTATATGACCTCAATGTTACTGATTATTTGAACTACTTATGTGGTCGTAAATACACCAGTGATCAACTTAAAGTGTTTTACGGAAAACCTTACACTTGTCCAAAATCTTTCAGTTTAGCAGATTTCAATTATCCATCCATCTCAATTTATGAACTTGACGATTGGAAATCTTTGAATGTTACTCGTATTGTTACCAATGTTGGGCCCCCAAGTGAGTATAGAGTGGAGATCCAGCAACCTCCACAATTTCAAATCACAGTTCAGCCTGAGATTTTAAGATTTAGACAGAAGGGTGAGAAAAAAGAGTTCAAGGTTACAATCACTATGAAGCCAAATAGTAAATATATTACTGATTTTGAATTTGGGAAGTTGATTTGGACCGACGGAAAGCATCACGTTGGGACTCCTATTACAATAAAGTACACTGATCTGTGATGTTTAGGTTCATGTTTCATGCATTTTGCTAGAGTTGTAACAAATAATATATCAATGTTGTTATAATGTTATCTTTTATTTGGGCCATTAACCCTTGTTCTCTGGACTTTGCATGAAAATACTATATTGCCTTTTTATTTAAAATAAATGGATAGTTATCAAAATAAATTGTTTTTTAACCTTTTCTTTTTCTTTCTTAGTTATCAGAAAATCCAGTATGCATGAGGGGGTGACACTAGTTTTTTTTAGGAAAATCTAGTGAAAATGCATGGTTTTCTACTTACAATTTTTAAGAATCTGCCATAGGGTGGGGTGGAATCAGATTTTTTTTTTAAATTCAGTAATCATTTTTTTTTTAAATTATTAATAACTTTATTTATTTGTTAGCCAAAATACATTACAAAGTCAACCAATATTTTATATAATTTTTTCTTTATAAACAAAACCTAAAATTAAAGGGAGCATTAAGGGTGCTCCAATCCCAATTTACAGGATATAGAAATAATCAACTCCAATGAGAAACAAAAAAAATTCTTATAAAAAGTCTAGAGGGAACACTACAAGAAATATTACGTTTTTTCACATGTTTTTTACGTCACTAAGTCAAAAAACATTTCACTAAGCAAAATTTGCGACGTGGGTAAAGCACGTCGGAAAAGCAATAGTGGGAACATTTTCCCACGTAAAAATCACGTCACTAATTTGTGATATGGGATTCACGTCGCAAACAACCAAAATAATAAAAAATGTTCCCATGTGAAATACAAGTTACTAATTAGTGACGTGATTTTCTCGTGGGAAATCACTTTTCCCAAAATGTCTGCAGCACGTATGTCTGGCATCAATGAAAATGTTCTCATGCTATTCTCATGTCACTAATTAGTTACGTGGTTTCCATGCCACAACTAAAAATCTATTTTATATTACTGACTTTGTTTTCACTTCATTGTATAATTTAATAATAAAAAATAAATAAATATTAATGAAAACAACGAATTAATAAATAATAAAATTAAAAATTAAAATGATTTTTAATTAAAATTTTTTATTTTTTTAATATATACATTAAAAAATATATAAATATTTAGTCACATAATATTCACGTCACAAACATAAAAAATAAAAAAAATAAAAAATAAAAATTGTCACGTAATATTCACGTCACAAACATAAATAATAATTAAAAAAAAGTTATTCATCGTTAGTACTAAATATAACATCTTCGTCTTCTTCATCATCTTGGATAGAATAATTTGAGTGTGAGGCAAAAAATTATCGCATTTGTGCCTCCATGTCGGATTACCGCTTCCTCATTTCCTTCATTTCAGCATTTTGTCTATTTCTCATATTCTCCATTTCGGCCTTTAGGGCCGCCTCACGTGTCTCTGCCTCTCGTCTCGCCTCAGATAGAGCTAACTGTCTCACTGTTGCCAACATTTCTGGTGTCAATTCTGCCGGACGAGATCCTCCTTCCCCATCATCGAGTCTTTGAAATAAAGTTTTGTCCCCTTTTTCTATTGACTCCCTTCTCGCCTACTGTTAAATTCCAAATATAAAGATCGACGCGTGGATCAAGCGGTACATTCTCAATCGACATATAATGAGGATTTTCAGTTAGAAATTGGGCAAGCAAGGTCTGGTACAACTCCTACGCACACATTAAAAAAATTAAATTAAATTAAATATAGTTTAAACAATTTAATTATATACAATAATTATGAAATAAAATAATTCAACTATAAACAAGTTACCAAGGTTGATTTGGAACTGCCGTCAACAAACTCCCCCGATTTTTTGGTTCGAGTCTTCACAAATAGCTTATTAATTCGTGGCTCCCTCCCGAAATCCTTTTTCTAATTAAAATAATTAAGTTTAATTAAATATATAATAATACAAAATAGAACTTAAAAAATAGTTATAATTACCATTGTCGACGATGTCGCCGATACCGATACTTCCAACTGTACTAAGACAGCCACCTGCTTCAGATGCCCTCATCGTTTTAGCATGTTCAGATCTTTTCTGAAAATCTTCTGTCTTCCACCACTCAATAAGTTTCCCAAATATTTCCTTGCCTGTCCAGTTTGGACAAGTTTGATCTCTTTCCCAACGTTGTACGTCTAGCATTCCTGAGCATGTCAGATAATCTGCTAGATACCTTACTTCTAAATTTTTTTTTTAATTTTGAACTCGTCAAAATTTTACCAAGTACACATTTCCTGCAAGTTATATGACAGTCAAATAAAATGTTATATATATATATATATATATATATATATATATATATATATATATATATATATATATATATATATATATATATATATATATATATATATATATATATATAACAAAAAATAGTTATAAATAACATAAATATAATAAAAATACAATTTACCTTGAATTTATCAAATCATATATCTTTCTCGGTATATGGGAGCTCTCCGAAAGACTTAATGAGTTTTGTATACATCAATTGAATGACCCAGTTTACAGCTTTTGCAGCAGGCCGACACAGATCAAAACTAAACAACAATAATTTGAATGAGTATTAAACATAAAATGGTAATATATAGTTAAATAAATATTATAAATTAAAAACATACCCAGATCCCTCAGGCCTAATCAGATGTCGTCCTTCAACCACCAAAAGCTTCCCTGCAATAGGATTTGTCTGCTCCTCATGAACATCGTCATTCTCCTGAATAGGGTGGCCATCCTGCTCCTGACGCGCAGGTATATGTGTGGGGTGTGGAATGCGGGAGCCAGATCCCCCTGGCTGGTGCGTGGAAGGAGTCTGCTGAGGATGTCGCATAATGCCTGAAATTGTTTTATTTGTATGATGCCATGTCATTTGACTTGCACTGTGAATTGAAGCAAACAATCTTTTTAACCTTGGTATTATCGGCAAATAAAACATGGACTTCACTGCTACACATTTTTATTTACGGTTAATGGCTTTACTACGAACTTGATATCTCAGACTCTTACAGAACTTACATTCCTCCAGCGCCTCATCATTAATACCAAACTCATTGTCATAAAACAACATACACCCATTTATGCAACAATCAATCTTTCGTACTTCTAAGCCCAACTTCGACATCAACCTCCTTGCATCATAATAACTTGTAGGCAAGTTGTCTTTCGTAGGAGTCACATCCAACATCATCTTTGTAAAGTATTCCAAACACTGATCAGGAGCATTCCAATTTGACTCTGCGGCCAATAATCTCACAAACATTGATAACTTTGAATCTGTCGACCCCTCAAACAACGGTGTATTCATTTTTTTCAACAATTGGTAAAATCTTTGTGCTTCCTCATTCGGCAACTCTTCCCCATCAAAATCCTGAGGTTCATTATATGTCACATTTACTCCAAATGCATTGCCAACCATATCATTGATCAGATTAAATTGTTCCTCAAATTCCATATGTGATCTACTGCTTGATGAGTGTGTATTAGTTGTCTGTGCATGTACGTTACTCGGTAGTTGATCTCCATTATATGTTCAAACCCAATAATTTTTAATGAAACCCTTCCTCTTCAAATGACGTTCTACTTCCTCTGGGTCACTAATTATAGGTCTACATTGACATTTAAGACAAGGACATCTTACTCCTCCTTCACGTCGACAACATTCTTGTGAAAATGCCCACGTGATAAACCACTTAACTTCTTCCTCAAAATTTGGTGTAAGTCCACATCTGTCTGGTAACGTTCTATAGTACATCCAACTACGATAGTAACGAAAATATTCCATACTGCACATTTGTACTATCATTATATATCATTTTAATAAAATATGTGATTTTAATATGCAAAATAATATAATTCTTTTCACATTATTTTAACCTAATAAAAATAAATTTAAATATTTTTAAAAATTTTGTTTTTTCTAATATAATATATATTATGTTTACTAAAATATAATATATAATTTATTTACTAAAAATAACACATTTAAAATATAATATATATTCATTATTTTTAAAAATCTATTTTTTCTAAAATAATATAAATCATGTTTACTAAGATATAATACATATTCTAAAATATAATATTCTAAAATATAGTATATAATTTGTTTACTAAAAAGAACACATTTAAAATATAATATATATTCATTACTTTAAAAAACCTATTTTTTCTAAAATAATATAAATTATGTTTACTAAAATATAATACATATTCTAAAATATAATATTCTAAAATATAATATATAATTTGTTTACTAAAAATAACACATTTAAAATATAATATATATTCATTATTTTTAAAAATCTTATTTTTCTAAAATAATATAAAGTATGTTTACTAAAATATAATACATATTCTATAATATAATATTCTAAAATATAATATATAATTTGCTTACTAAAAATAACACATTTAAAATATAATACATATTCATTATTTTTTTAATAAAAATACTTCTATTTTTATATATTTACAATTTTGTTTTCTAATTTACATAACTTTATTTTTAAAAAAAAATTTATTTTTTTCTTTTTACAATTTTGTTTACTAAAAATATTTTTAAAAATTCTGTTTTTTTTTAATATAATATATATATTCTGTTTTTAATTTTAAATACATATTTAAATACAACAACCGAAACAATATATATTCTACTTAACTTTATTTTTCTAATATATATTCTGTTTTTAATTCTAAAAATATATATTCTGTTTCTAATATAATATATCTTCTAATATTTTTAATTTTATCTTTCAAACACCCAAACAACATTACATATTTAAATACAACAACAACAAATTACTAAAGTTTTATAATCAATAACCAAACATTTCATATATAACTATAAATCTGAAAAATAAATAAATTTAGTTACGTATATACCTGAGCAAATTCCTAAAACTTTATCTTTCAAATCTTCTTGAATCTTCCAAATCTTAATCTTCTGGAAGAAAAAAAATTAAAAATTAACAATAAAAAAATTAAAATAAAATATAAAACAAAAACAAAAACAAACAAAATAACATTTACCTGCAAATATTTGTGAAGTTGTGATGCAAAAATGGAGGAGAGGAACACGCAGAAGGAAGGAGGAAGAAGGAAAAAGGAAGGAAAAAGGAAGGAAAAAGAAAGAAGGAAGGAGGAAGAGGAATGCGTGAAGGGATCAGTTCTGAGTTTTAGGAATATATATATATATAGTCACATTTGTGACGTAGTAGACACGTGGGAAAGTACCCACGTGAACACCACGTCGGAACCCTAAAAAATACTCTCATTTGCGACGTGATTCCAACATGGGAAAGTTGCCACGTGAGATGCACGTCGAAATTTTCCCAGCATTTAATATATGAACTTTGCAATATTAAATGACAAAGCAACGATACAAAAAAAATTAATACATTAATGTGTCCCATTTGCGACTTGGGAGTCACGTGGGAATGTTGGAAAAGTCAAATTCATCATTAATGTGTCTCAACCGTAAAAGTAAAAGTTGACCAACTTTAATATTTTCAAACTTGCGACGTGGTTCCCATGTGGGTAGTTTGTGACTTGTTTCCCATGTCGTAAATATAAAGGCATTTTTGAATTTTTTATACCCATGTGGTTACCACGCCACAACTAAATTTTTGAAAAATTCAAATTTCCCTCCCCCTAAAAAACAACACTCATCGTTATAGATTTTAAGTTTGAAGGGGATATTAATTAAATATTGTAGTGACGTGGTTTATACATCGCAACCTCTGTTTTTCCCACGTGTTTACCACGTCACTAAATCCCTAGGCAAAATGCAAGTTTTCTTGTAGTGGAATTTGTATTATTCATAGATTTACATTGGTAAGATACTAAGATCCATTATGCGTTAGAGTTAACCACGACCACGAAATCACTATAGTCCTCTCCACCACAACCTCCCGATTACCTGTGGCAGCTTCAAATATTATTTGATTATGCATCTTCCAAATACACCAACAAGTTATATACAAGATCAAAAAATAGATGATTTTAAACATTTCTCTCTCATCAAAGTCTCTCAATTCCTTAAGTGGTCTCAAACTTTTGCTGCTACAAAGTATTGTATATTAATCCAAGACATAACTTTCCTCCACATCGTGCTAGAAAAACAGATGGACGACATTTTCATCACACATGAAACAGTAAACACATACCTTATCATGAACAGAATTAATGATATTCCTATGAGCTAGGTTGAGGCAAGTTGGTAATCTATCAATAATTAACCTCCAGCCGAAAACCTTGAACTTCAAGGAAAATGTGGAGTTCCACATATGATAGAATGTTTTGAGAGAAAAAAAATTCTACAGCATACGGCCAAATGAACTCATCAATTCCAAATCGCGTCGGATAAACACCCTCCAACAGAGCCACTAATTTATCTAACTCTGTAGCAGTCGAAGAGCACAGGTCTTACCGAATAAAACTTAATTCCCACACCCAATTTTGTCCAACCCAACAACCCATATCCTCCACAACCACAAGCTTACTCTCCAAAGTACCAAATAGAGCTGGAAAAACCTGCATAAGCGGTTGTTACCCATCAATTTTGCTAGCTAAAATGGAATAATTTAGCCATCCCCAAACCTGCAGGAAACTATAGCATATAAAGCAGTATCATCACAAGCATCATTAAGTTTCATCAGGTCTTTCCACCAAAGGGATTCCTTGAATCCGAGTTTCACAGACTACTTAGAGAAAAATCTGCAAACAAAGTTTTTGCATCTAAACCGAATCAACTCATAAGAGATAGCTTTCCTTTCCCTTAACATCCACCATAACCATTTCATGAGCAATGCTTTTGTTGAAAATACCGACAAACTTGATACCCAATCCACCACAATTCTTAGGAAGACGCATCATTTTTCATGACACGCAAGACACGCCCAACTTTTCCACAACACTTGACCAGAGAAATTTACGTTGTATGGATTTAATTGGATGAATAACCTTTGAAGGGGCCTTGTAGAACGCAAGATGAAGCACTGGTATATTAACCAAAACTGAGTTAATAAGAGCAACCCTCCCTCCAAGACATAATAATCTACTCTTCCAAGAAGACAACCGCGCTTTAAAACACGATAATACTGGTTTCCAAAAATCAACGCGTCTATGGTTACCACCAACCGTCAAGCCAAGAAAGACGAATGGAAGGAAATATTTCTTGCAATATAAGAATTGAGAGATAGCATTCAAAAAGGATTCCTTCACACCAATTCCATAAAGTTTACTCTTTGAAAATTTAGTTTCTAGTCCCGAAACCAACTCAAACCCCCTTAAAATAGATTTCACTCCCCAAAGGATTTACCACGATCCGTCACACACCAAAATCATATCATCTGCAAATTGTAATAAATTTATTGAAGAAACGTCATCCAAGGTGAAACCACGAAAGAGCCCTACCCCCACCGTGTAACACCCCCTTCTACCCCCAAATAAACAAATAAATCACATAATAAAATTTCATCAGAGTAAATTTGAAACATGGTATAAAAGAAGTATGCCACATCATTCACCAAAATAACATACAACACTTGCTCTCTATAAAAGACATGCAACAATGGGGTAGTTCAACAGAGGAACTTAGTCCTTACACCCATATCTCAATATTTAGAATTAAAGCGGAAAATCTAAACATTGAATCACTTAAAACATGTAATCATATAAATACATATCATTCAGTTTGTTTCATCACATCATTCGTGTTTACATAAACATTTACCATCGGATACATATACAAAATGTATCCCAAAAGAATACTATACAATCCTAACTACCCGGTGCTACATATCAGAGCATAACTGACCAAAAGAATGAAGTTATACTTCACAAAAGACCTCCATCAAAGCTAGTCTGCAATGCCTCATAGAGCATTATAAAACAGCAGAAGGGTGAGAAATATTATCATAATAATCAATGCACATAACTATATATATACACAAGCATAGAATACACAGATTCCGCATTTCTCACCACAATTCATTCATAACTCATCATACATTTCACAACATGTAGAAACACTCGTGGATAATCTCAAAACATGTTTCATCATGCACATATCCATAGTTCTCACTCAACAATCCACACCCAAGCATAATTCATATAACAATGATGTCTATGCTATGTGACCCAACACAACTCATTCCATGTGGTACCAACACTTGTTATCATTTTTCGGTTTTTACACTTAAACCGGGTCCACTCTTCTAGACCGATAACAATAAAAACTCGTCCTCTAAGCGTTCAAACCCACTCTTCTAGGCTTGGGACAAGTCACTAGTCTCCACGAAACTAGAAAACATTGCCTCTTGACTAGATGATGCATATGCAATCAACAACCAAATGCACTTAAGACCATTCTCGCATCTTAATCTCATGCACTCTCAATAATTCATCACATAAGAATTATAACATGATTGCACACACAACATATTCATATTCAATATCATCAATATATTTACCAAGAATGCACACATATCCACAATATGTTCTCATGCATTCTCAAACACAATCGCATACAAAAAATATGCATTTACAATCCAATATCATCACCACATTATCAAGCAACGCACACATATTCACAATATGTTCTCATGCATTATTCACAACATCGTTGTTGCACCCCAAAATTTGACCAACAATTATTTACCCATCAAGTGTTAGAAGGTTGATACCTTCATCAGAAAGTTCAGGAGATCCTCAGAAGAATTGGTTGAAACCAAGGTTGTGTGCTTCATAGCTTGAGAGTTGTGAGAGCTCCTCAGATGATTCTGAGACTTTGTGAATGAACTTGAAGATTTGAGAAAGCCTATGAGATGTCTTTAAAGCCATCATGAAGCCCAGAGAGGTCATTATGCAAGAATTCAGGAGATTCAACCATGAATGGTAGAATTAGGGTTTTGACTGGGTCAATCCTAGATCAACTGAAGATTTGGGGGAAGGTTGAGACCTAATCCAAGGGCCATGAGATCATGGAATGATGTATGGAGATGTTATAAAGATGATTCCTAGACCAACTCATCATGATTGAGGAGTTTGAGAAGTTTTGAGTTAGGGTTTCCAGGGATTGTCAGTGAAAAAACCCTAGTTTGATCCCTATTTTCCAGGCAGTTTTAGCTCAAGATGTGATTGATATCTCATCTTCCCCACAACATGAATGTTGTAGAGCTTGTTCTTAGCTTTAATTTGAGTGGTGGAAGTCCTTGATAGGAGTTGCAGAGCTCAAGTTATGGTTTTGACAAATTACAGGTCAGCTGAGGTGTGTGAATCTGGGTCCTTGAAAGTCACCCAACTTGCAGACAACTTTTGCCCTAGTAGGATGATTCCTATGATTTCCTGGTCAACATGAATGTTGAATAGCATCTTCTTAGCTTTCTATAGAGTACTATAAGTCCTTGATAGGATTTGTAGAACTCAACTTATGGTTTGAACAAGACAGGGGTATTTTGGTCATTTGGTGATTATAGGTCATTTTAAGCAAAGGCCATATCTCCTATTTCCAAGCCTCAAATGAAAAAACTCAAAACATGAAAGTTGTTCAAAATGGGATTTTAAGCTTAGAAAAGTGGTCATGTGTTATTGAAAGAGCTTGTAGTAAGTATTTTCATGATTGGGTAAAAATGACCTAAAAATGGCTTATAAGTTGAAAAAGTTGAAATTGAATTTTGGTTTAGGAGATGTACAAATCCAAAATGGGTCATCCAATATGTCATTTTGACTCCAAACATTATTTTAAAAACAATGGTTCAAGTAGAATTTTGATTTGAGGTCTTAAAATGGATGTTACTTTGCAAAGTTCATGCTTGCATATTAAGGAACCTTTGAGAAACTTGGCATAAGGCAAGGTTTAGCTTGTTTTTTCACTCATTCAATCCCAATATATCATGTAAGGAGTTTTTGACACAAGATTGAAAGGTTTAAGGCATGAAATGAGATATAACACATATCACTTCAAGAGAAGTTCTAAAACTTTCTAAATGATTCTCAAAGTTTCTAGATGAATCTAGACTCTTCCATTGGCTTCTATATATTGGTTAGATCACAATGTGGTCAAGGTTGGTGATGATTGTTGGTGAGTGGTGAGATTAGAGTGCAAAAAAAAGTGAAACTCTTCCATTTTGCAATTCCATAACAAACTTCCATTCTCTGCCATTTCCATTCTTTTCTTCTCCACAAACACATTCTTCTGATCCTTATGATTACTTGCATACTGAGTTAGAGGAAGATCCATGGAGATTTGAAGCTTTGTTGAAGAATTTGCAAGAAAAGCATATTGATTTCAAACTCAAGATTCAAGCATTATTCATCAATCTCTTTGCATACAGAATTCTTATCTTCCATTAAAGATCAATCATGGAAGGTTGCAAGCATTGAATTGGAGTGAAACCACATCCACCATTACAACTTGACAGGTTGGTGATTCTCCCCATATCTCATTATTTATGCGCATTCAATCAAGTTTCTAGGTGTAGAATTAACCTACTAGGTTAGTTGCTTAAGTTCTGAGGATTAGAGGAAGATCTATGGAGTTTCATGGCAGGGTGCCATTTCTTTGAGTTTCAAGAACAGGTTGTATGTAGGGTATTAATGGATATGGTATGGTTTAGATTGATTAGGGCAAGGCCAAGAACAGGATCATACCATTAGATTTGAGTTTTAACCGAGTTGATCACAGAGAAAAATGGTGGAACCCTAACCTTCATGCATTCTGTTTGGAGGATATAGGAGGTTTTAGTGAGAACTATCGATACCATCATATTCTTGGAGAGAAGAGGAGCAACTTTGGTCTTTGTATTTTTTGTTTTCATTGAGAGATGAGAGAGCACGAGCGTGAAGAAGGTTGGTGCATGAATTCTGGTTTCAGACCAAACCCTAGACGCAAGGTTGAAGACGAGTTTATATCCGTTGGATCTTTCTATTTCGTTTGACCCTTTCATCCCATCCAACGGCCTTGATTCAAAATTGAAAACGGAGAGAATTGCCTTGCGCTGAAACTCTGCCGTTTCATTAAAGTCTGATTCTGGGCCTCATCAAATCCTTGTTACTCACACCCCCACACGGAGCCCAATCCAGTTTTGAACTTAAAACCAATGCTAACTGCACCGCGCTTTTATCTTTTTCCTTTCCTTTTTTTTGATTTGATTTCTGAAGCAATTGGGCCCAGGCGCGCCATGCTAGGCGCACCCCCCTTCCTGGGCCCATCATAGAAAACCAACTGAGGCGCATTACTCATGACACCCCCTCCCCTTTATTTCATTTTATTCTATTTTTATTCCCTTTATATTTTGTTGCATATTGTAAAATCCATATAAAATAGAAAAATTAATATTTTTTAATTCTTGTTTTTTCCATAGGTTCATAATTTTGTCTAGAAAATTAATAAAAATAAAAATTCCATTTTATTTTTAGTTTAGTATTTTTAGCATATTATTCTTGTAAATAGTCTTTTTACTTGATTTTAGTTGATACCCAATTTTGTATGATTTCTTTTAGGACTTTCCCTTGGGATTTTTGAGCCACTCTTTTTGTCATAGTTAGATATTGAATCATAGTTCATATAGGATTTAATTCTCAATTTGTAGATTAAAATTTGATATAGTTTGCTTATTTGACATTTAGGTGCTCAAATTAGGGTTTTAGGTTGTATAAGTAGATTTAACAATTTTGTTTTGGGGTTTATAGGCCAAATTAGTGTATGGGGAATATATGGGTTAAGGATAAGTATGTATAGAATCCCCTAGAATTTTGCTAGAATATTGTATGGTATTTTAGTATTTTTAATTGATTTTTGAATGTATGGTTAGTATGTGTGTTGCTTAAAGGCATAGTTTGTATTGTTGTGTTTGTTTTCTTCTCCTTTGAGTGTGTGAGCTTTGAAGATTGAGTTGAAGACCTTGTGGATCATCATTGAAGCTTTGAAGACCTTGCAGAGGAGCTTAGTTTTAGATTTTGTTCTGTTTTTAGGATCATAAGTGCATAGGTAGAGCTTTAGATAGAATACTTCTATTCAATAAACAAGGAGTGTCTTGTTCACCTCCTTCCTTCTCTATGACATAAAGTCCCTTAAGGGTATTCACCTCTCTCCTTTGGAGGGATTAGTGACCTTGCCCTATAAGGTAGAACTTTGAGAGAGCCTTTACCTTTTGATGTTAAGTCCTCAATGGCATCCTTTGGAAGGCAGTGAGCACTCTAACATCCTCACCTCATCTTGTTGATTGAATCTTGTTTGCTGGAGCATTTGAGCCATTGAAGATAGAAGTTGAAGCTTTGAAGAGGATGATTCCTTGAAGATTGTTGAAGTCTGAAGACTTTGTGAAGATCAAGTTGATGCTTGAAGATCCCTGAAGATAGTGAAGCCTGAAGGTGGAGCTGATCAAAGAAGCTGAAGCTTAAGGGAGAAGATGAGTTGATACTCATGTTGTAGGGTTGATACCTGGAAAGCAAGTGATCTCTGAAGTCTGAAGACTGAGTTGCTGCTGGAGGAGCTGAAGCTTTCTTCTGTTTTCTTCTGTATTGTGTGTTTTGTCTGATTTGTCTGTTGCATTAGGCTAAGTTCATCTAGAATAAGTTCAGTCTAGGAGCATGATTGCATTAGAGGTTGAGTTGCTCCCTCTGCTTGTATTGTTATTGCGTGGCTTTGCTTGCGGGTATTCGGTAGAGCCCAGCTCCCTTGCCCATGTGTTTATTTTGCTTGATAGCATATTCTCTTTTATCTGTATGATTGCAGTTTACTGTTCATTGCTTGATAGCATGTTGTTTATATTTCAGTATGATTACTGTTATTTCATGACTGGCTTGAGGTTGAGATGAGCTTGTGGAGGCTGAAGCCCCACACACATTCCCTCCCTCACTTGCATTGCATGCATTTTACTGTTAAGGCTGATGCTTTTGTCTGTTTTGGTGTATCATTGACATGATCCCTTAGGACTCTCATTTCCTTTGATAAGGATTTGATGATAGACTTTTAGGTTGAAACCTATGCATGACAACTTCTAGGAGTTCCCTGTTCAAACCTCAACCATAGGATGAATCCCTGGCATGATAACAGTAGGACTTGATAGTCTCCCTCCTAGTTGGGCCTGTTCTCTTCTCATCTCAAAGCAGTTTAAGATACAGTAATCATGAATGATTTCTTTCGTACGTTACGAGCCTTAAGCTATCTGAGATTGGATTTTTAGTATGGTACCCTTTGGGTGACATGCGATGCATTCACTCTCAGGTCATAGTCTCTAGTGCGGTTGAAATCACAAAAACAATAAAAGCACTTCTTTCAGGAGATAACCCGTAGTTTCCCGAACTACGTTTGCTCTGATCTTCCATGCAGTGTGGAAGTACGAGGGCATAGGATGCGACGTCCTAGCGAGCAACCTTTCCCCGTAATCCTTCGTAGGCCGAACTACGTTGACTCTGATTTCTCATTCTCTGATGAGAATACGTAGGCATAAAGTGCGACGCTTTGCCGAATCATTTTTCTTTTCTTTTTCAGCCAGCCATGATAGGTAGATAGATTATAACCAACCCGTCCAAGTAAACAAACAAGCGAGGATCCCGTCGAGTACGATGGACGTGAGGGGTGCTAATACCTTCCCCTTGCGTAACCGACTCCCGAACCCAGACAATGGTTGCGACGACCTTGTCTTACCCTTATTCGTCAGGTTTTTCCGATCGTTTCCTTTCCCGCTCTGAGGGATAAATAACGAAAGGTGGCGACTCTTCTGTTTTGCCGGCACCTTATTTTCGCGCAAGCGACAATCGCATACAAACAATATGCATTCACAGCATCGTGCTCACGGAAACGAATTCAATAACATTCATCATGCATTTTAATCAATTAAAACAATGCATTATATTTGTCAAAAGACCACAATTCATAATCTAGGATTCACGCCATACAGCTACCCACAACATATACTTCACGACACACAATTATTCATTCCAACAAGGATCAAACACAATCGAACCAAGAAATCAACATGGAATAAAATCACAGAGAAAACCAATTGCTGTCACGCTCACTAGTATGCTCTCCAAGCAAGTCTCTAGCGAGTGCTCGCTACCTGTTCGCCTAGCGAACAAGCTCGCGAAGGCAAACAGATGCTACTGTCTTGCTTCGCTACCCAACTCGCTATAGCGAAGTCCTAGCGAACCTTCGCTGCCCCATTCGCTACCAGCGAAGAACCTCAAATCCATTCTACCCAAGTCTGGGACCGCTCGCTGCAGCGAACGTTCACGACCAACTCGCCTAGCGAACAAGTTAGCGAGTGTCTGCGAACTTCAAAAGCCTCACTGTCCAACTTTCATAACTCTCCACAAAACCGACCGATTCTCACCAAACAAGTTCCATAGCCTTAGTCTAACCTCCCTCGACTAAATTATACCACTTATTCTCATTTTTGACCGTTAAAACTCGGTTTCTATCGATTAAACTCATTATGCCCTAGAATGGAAAATGGAGAAAACATCCAAACAATCCAAACCAATCATATATAATCATAGACATTGATAGAATAACAATATTTCACACCCTTACCTTGGTTAAATCGATGCTTGAGAGTTGTTCTTGAGCTTTTCCAACTTTTCCTTCTTCTCCTTCTTTCTCTTATGTTTCCTTTTTATCTCTTTTCTTTCCACTTTTCCTTTATAAGTCTTTCTCTTCTATTCTTTCCATCATATTTCTCTTCTCAAACATCTACCAATTTCATTTAATTAATCATCCATAAATTAAACAATCCCCACAAATCATTTAATAATATAAATAATTAATTAATAAAAATTGGGCTGTTACAACTCTCCCCCACTTTAGGAATTTTCGTCCTCGAAAATGTTACCCGATTCAAACAACTCTGGATAAGACTCCCTCATCTGGCTCTCAAGTTCCCAAGTCACATTTCCACCAGCCGGTCCTCCCCAAGCGACCTTCACCAAAGCAATCTCTTTGCCTCGAAGTTGCTTCAACTCCCGATCCTCTATCCGCATAGGTGATGTCTCCACAGTCAGGTTATCTCTCACCTGTACATCATCTACTTGGGCTACATGAGACGGATCCACAATGTATTTCCTCAACTGAGATACATGGAACATGTCATGGAGATTAGCAAGCGACGGCGGCAAAGCAACTCGATAGGCTACCTCTCATATCCTCTGCAAAATCTGGTAAGGACCAATGAAACGCGGCGTCAACTTACGCGACTTCAATGCCCTACCAACACCAGTCATAAGAGTAACCCGAAGAAACACGTGATCTCCCTCCTGAAATTCAAGTATTTTCCTCCTCTTGTCATGATAACTCTTCTGACGACTCTGAGAAATCTTCATCTTCTCTTAATCATCTTAATCTTATCGGTAGTCTGCTGGACTATCTCGGTCCAACCACAGAACTCTCTCCAGATTCATACCAACACAATGGCGTCCTACACCGTCTACCATACAATGCCTCGAACGGTGCCATACCAATACTCGAATGAAAACTGTTGTTGTAAGTAAATTCAATCAAAGGTAAGTAGCTTTCCCAAGCTCCTTCCTTCTCCAATACACAAGCTCTCAAAAGATCCTCAAGTGATTGAATCGTTCTCTCAGTCTGACCATCGGTCTGCGGATGATAGGCTGAACTCAAACGCAACTTCGTACCCAAAGCACTTTGCAAACTCTCCCAAAATCTCGAAGTAAACCTCGGATCTCTATCTGACACAATGCTAGACGGAATATCATGCAAACTGACAATCTTCTCAATGTACAGTTTTGCCAACCTCTCCAACGGGTAATCCATTCGCATAGGAATAAAGTGAGCATATTTGGTCAATCTATCCACAATAACCCAAATAGCTTCAAAGTTATTCGGCGTCCTCGGTAAACCAAATACAAAATCCATAGAAATGCTATCCCATTTCCACTCAAGAATAAACAACGGTTTCATCAAACCCGATGGTTTCTGATGCTCAATCTTTGACTTCTGACAAGTCAAACAAGAATACACAAACTCGACAATATCCTTCTTCATATGAGGTCACGAAAACATTTTCCTCAAATCTTGATACATCTTAGTAGCACCTGGATGAATACTCAATCCACTACGATGCCCTTCTTCAAGAATACTCTTCTTAAGCTCAACAACATCAGGAACACAAACTCTATCATGACACCTCATGATACCATTTTCATCAATCTGAAAATCACCACCTTGACCTTGATTGATCAGATCCAGCCGATCAACTAAACTCAAGTCAGACTTTTGTCTTTCCCGAATCTTGTCCAGAATACCACTAGTAAGCTTTAACATACCCAGCTTAACTCCATAAGAAGTCTTCTCACACACCAAACTCAAATCTCGAAATTGCTCAATCAATTCCAACTCTTTTACCATCATCATCGACATATGCAACGATTTCTTACTCAATGCATCAGCTACCACATTTGCTTTACCCGGATGATAATTCAAACCAAAATCACAATCCTTCAGAAGTTCTAACCATCTCCTTTGCCTTGCATTCAATTCTTTTTGATCAAAAAGATACTTCAAACTCTTATGATCACTAAACACCTCAAATCTAGAACCAAACAAATAATGCCTCCAAAGTTTCAGCATAAATACAACAGCGGCCAACTCTAAATCATGTGTCGGATAATTATTCTCATGCACTTTGAGTTGCCTCGAAGCATAAGCTACAACTTGTTTATCTTGCATCAACACACCTCCTAAACTCATCAAAGAAGCATCACAATACACCACAAACGGTTCTATCAGATTCAGGAAAATCAAAACAGGAGTTGTCGTCAATCTTGTCTTAAGCTCTTGGAAACTCCCTTCACATTTTGCATTCCAAACAAAAGCTTGACTTTTCCTAGTCAACGGCAATGATAACTTGGCAAATCCCTCAATGAATTTCCGATAATATCCCGCCAAACCAAGAAAACTTCTAATCTCAAAAACTAATTTCGGAGTCTCTCATTGCGATACCGCTTCAACCTTCGACGAATCAACTGCAATACCTCTACTTGAAATCACGTAACCAAGAAAACTCACTTCCTTCAACCAAAATTCACACTTAGAGAGTTTAGCATATAACTGCTTCCCTCTTAATACAGATAACACAATCCTTAGATGCTCGGCATGTTCTTCTTTACTCTTCGAATAGACCAAAATATCATCAATGAACACCACCACAAACTTGTCCAAATAAGGATGGAAAATCCTATTCATGTACTCCATAAATACACCTGGTGCATTAGTCACACCAAATGGCATCACAGAATACTCATAGTGTCCATACCTCGTTCTAAAAGCAGTCTTCTGAATATCCTCATCCTTCACGCAAATCTGATGATACCCAGATCACAAATCTATCTTATTGAACACACTCACACCAACCAACTGATCCATCAAATCATAAATTCTCGGAAGTGGATACTTATTCTTGATAGTCACCTTGTTCAATTGTCTGTAATCCATACAGAGTCTCATAGAACCTTCTTTCTTCTTAACCAACAACACCGGTGCACCCCACGGTGTCACACTTGGACGAATAAACCTCTTCTCAAGTAGATCTTCAAGTTGACTCTTCAACTCTTTCAATTCCGATGCGGACATACGATATGAAGCCATCGATATCGGACTAGTTCTAGGAATTAAGTCGATCACAAACTCCATTTCTCGTTCCGGCGGTAAATCTATTATATCCTCAGGAAAAACTTCCGGAAAGTCACGGACAATTGGTAAAGCATCAATCGTTCCACTCTCACCAACGCTCACCGTTGCCATTAATAAAAATACCTTAGCACCATCTTGCAGTGATTCCTTCACTTGCTTAGCAGTCATAAACAAATCTTCCTCATCCTCAGGTTCAGGAAAAATAACCGTTTTGTCAAAACAGTTAATATAGACACGATTGAATTCCAACCAATTCATCCCAAGAATAACATCAAGTTGATCTAAGTGAAGACACACCAAATCAACTCCAAAGAATTTACCAAAAATACTCAACGGAAAATTCAAACACATACGGGGTAGTTACCAAACCCATAACAGGAGTATCAATAACCATACTTCCACTTATAACAGACAACTCAAGACTTAATCTCTCAACACAATCAAAGGAAATAAAAGAATGTGTAGCTCCAGTATCAATTATAGCGATCAAAGGTATACCATTAATGAAGCACGTACCTCAGATCAATCGATCTTCACTAGCAGTCTCCGATCCTGATAGAGCAAACACTTTTCCATTCCCTTGAGCTTTTCCAACTTTTTCTTCTTCTCCTTCTTTCTCTATTCTTTCTCTTATGTTTCCTTTTTATCTCTTTTCTTTCCACTTTTCCTCTATAAGTCTTTCTCTTCTATTATTTCCATCATATTTCTCTTCTCAAACATCTACCAATTTCATTTAATTAATCATCCATCAATTAAACAATCCCTACAAATCATTTAATTAATATAAATAATTAATTAATAAAAATTGGACTGTTACACACCGCCCTTTTAACCATTAACGCAAGGCCTTCTACGGCCAAAGCAAACAAGAAAGGAGAAAGGTAGTCTCCCTGTCTCAATCCCCTAGAGGCCTTGAAATCCTTAGTTGATCCACCATTAACCAATACAAACATGTAACTAGAAAAACACCATCTTTGATCCATTTAATCCACTTTTCTCCAAATCTCATCTCCTTTAGAATCTTGATCAAAAATTTCCAATCAACACAATTGTACGCTTTTGCAAAATCTATTTTGAAAAGTAAATAACTCCTTTTATTTCTCTTTGCAAAATTAATGATTTCCTTTGCTACAACAACTCCGTCCAAAATCTACCTCCCTGGGATGAACGTAGTTTACGAATTAGAAACAAGTTTACCTATTATGCTCTTTAATCTAGAAGCTAACAACTTCGATATAATTTTGTAGATGCATCAAATGAGACATATAGGCCTAAATTCTTCCAACATTTGAGGATTTAAACATTTTGGAGTTAAAGCTATAAAGGAAGGACACATAGTTTTAGGCAAGACAACAGTGTTATAAAACTCCTTGATACAAGTAATAACCTTGTTCTCTACTACTTCCCAACAAATCTTGATGAAGTCCAGATTAAACCCATTCGGGCCTGAACTTTTATTGACTTCATAATTGAAAACAACCATACGAATCTCTTCGGACAAGAAAGGTTCTTCTAGTTGTAAACTTTCTTCAATGGAAATAGAGATTAAGCCTGACAGATCCAATGATGGTCTAACTAAACAACTACTATTAAACATGTCTTAAAAATGATTCCTGACTGTCTATTTGATGGATTTCACGTCCGTTATGATAGGCGAACCAATCTTCAGAGCAGTGATGGAATTGGATCTAACTCTAACCTTCAATTGACAGTGAAAATACTTTGTATTGCAATCCCCTTATTTAACCCACTTAGCTATAGATTTTTGTTTGATTAAAATTTCTTTCAAATGGAGATTGTTCCAAACTTCAACTTGGGCCTTCCCTCTACTAATCACCTTTTCCTCGACTATAAATCCATCCTCATCCAGCAAATCTTCTTCCAACTCATTAAGTCTCTCCACACCCAACTCCACTCTCAAATCAACCCAACCAAAAATGTTTTTATTCCACTATTGCAATCAATTCCTAAGAGCCTTAAACTTTTCCGAAATGATATGAGCATCATTTCCCTCAACATGAATATCACTCCATTCCTTCTTAACGAAATCCATAAAATTCAGATGGTCAAACCAACAACGGAAAACCTTAAAAGGCTTTGGCCCCCAATTCAGAGTGTTAGCCTTAATCCAGACAGGATGGTGATCTGAAACATCTCCATCTCCCATGATTTGATCCAGAATATTCTACTTGGAAATCAGATTTTCAGATACTAAAAATTGATCTAATATGCTACAACAAGAACCATTTGCTTTAAACCATGTAAGTTTGTTACCAGTGGATGGTAAATCCACCAACTCAATGGCATCTAAGAACATGTTGAATTCCTCCATTTCCACCTTTGAGTTATGGCCTCTACCTCTTCTCTCTTCAGAAGATTTTATAGCATTAAAATCTCATCCAACTATCCACTCACCAGTTGGGAATTTTGGTTTTGCGTCCAACAGCTTCGTCCACAAATTCCGCTTCTCAGACAAAATGCGCAGAGAATATACATTAATAATATAGAAAAACATGTCACTCCAAGCTACAAACAAACCCAAAAAAACCTATTTCTTTGAAACTGAATATTGTTTCAATACAGCCTTTTCTCCAAATTGTTAGAGTCCTGCCAGATTGACCAACAACATTTGATGCAGATCAGTCACAACCATCATTCCTCATAGATTATGGACAAGTTTCTCCTCCTTATTTTTACTCTTCATTTGTTGGAGCAGACAATATATGCTGACCCTTTAGATAATAAAAGTTTAATTATGTTTTGTTTAATAGAATCACCACTCTCACACATATTTAATATTATTATATTCATGAAATTATGTGGCAAGGGTGTGGAAGAGATGAAGGATTACCAATGGAGCAGAGGTTTTTCCCGGTTAGTGAGAATCAGAGTGCTGAAAAGAAACTCGGAATACTTCAAGAATAAGCTTCTTTAATTCAATTAACTTTCAAGTTTGATGAATATTTTTGATGATGAATGAATATAAAAGATGAATGTTGAATGTAGAATATTGATGAATAAGCTTGAATTTATGAATTTTTGATGATGATTGTGCTTGAATCTTGATAAACTTTAAATGACGATTGTTGATGATAATATATGAATTGTATATGAATTGTTGCTAGATGATTTGTTGAAATTAGATTGTGGTTAAGTTCCATCTAAAATTTGCATGAAAATACTATATTGCCTTTTTATTTAAAATAAATGGAAAGTTATCAAAATAAATTGTTTTTTAGCCTTTTTTCTTCTTCTTAGTTTATACTAGAGATATTGTTTATTTTTCTTACACAAACGTATCAATGCATCAATATTTTGTATTTATATAGAATTTGTAATATTAATTAATATTAAATATTTTAGTTCTTATTGTAGTTACAGAAAATCCAGTATGCATGAGAGGGTGACACTAGTTTTTTTAGGAAAATCTAGTGAAAATGCATGGTTTTCTACTTACAATTTCTAAAAATCTGCCACAGTGTATAAGGATCCCACCAAACATTCCAAAAAAAACCGATATGGGTAAGGGTGGAATCAGGTCCTTTTAAAATCCAGTACTATTTTTTAAAATAATTAATAATTTTATTTATCTGTTTAATAATGAGCCAAAACACATTACAAAGTTAACCAATTTTCAATATAATCTTAACATAGCAAAAGAGTTTTGTAGACTTAACAATATCTTAACATAAACTTAAAGCTATCATGAACTTAAAATAGCTTAAACTTTTCATAAACTAAATAACATACTCACAGATAGGTGTTGGTGCAATCTCAACCATAAAGAAGTGTCAATCTCCATCAAGTTCAATTATTGGTTCTTCTCAATCTTCATGTTGCACAAAGGAAACCATTGGGGTATCCTTATGAAGCACCCACGCACATCCTTGTCAATACCTTCATGGTTTACCTTTTGAAACTCTTTTGTAATGGTTTGTTTGCACCTTCTTGGCATCATGCAACATTTCACAAAAATGAGTGTTATTCAATGCTCAATATTCACAACGCTCGTTTAAAATGATATTTTTATTGTCTTAAGTTTTAACTTCGACGTGGAGTTTACACTACTACAAAATACACATTCATTAACACTAATACTAATACGATTAGGATTTATACCGTTGTAATATCGCAAACTGGATGCGTCTGATATATTTTTTATTTTTTTTAAAATTATTTAATCACGATTGAAATAAACAACTGTGGTGATAAAGTAAGGGTTACAAGTTTCGAATCCTAACAACTACATTTTTTTTATTTTTCCTATTACAAATAGTGTGTGTCACTTAAGTTCATAAATAAATAAATAAATAATTGAAAACTATTTAACCACGGTTTTACTATACAACTGTTGTAATATGATTTGCATTTCATTGCGGTTGAATGTAACAACCGTGGTCAAAGGTTTTTCTGATAAATTTAAAACAAAACAAATTCATTATTTCCTTCATAACCCTAAGCGAACCAGAGACGACATTAATAGTGATAGCGAAATCTTCATCTTTACAATCTTCGTTCATTTGAATCTTCATTCTTGATAATCTTCACTATCTTCATTCTTGGTCTCTTCCTCTTCGAAGTACGATATATTTCGTGCAAACTTCACTCTCTTCCTCATCTTCCTAATTCTTAATAATCTTCACTATCTTCAATCTTGTTTGATTTTGTGGTATATTTCGTGCAAAGTTCATATGCTTTATATTTTGTTGTTAGATTTAGCAATGAACAAAAGTATTATAACTTTGCTACAATGGATATCCATATGCTTAAGATTTAGAGTTGTATTATTGTTATGAATATGCTTCAGTTTTTTGATATGATTTAGGTTTAGATTTTGTTGTGTCATTCACAATATTATTTTGATATAAATTTTTAAATTTGTTATGGATCGTAGTTGAATGAAAGCTGATATATTAGATCTGGTATATGAGAAAGGAGTCATGAAATTCTTTGAATATGCTGATCAAAATGTTCTCGACAATAATGGTATCTTTTATTGTCCTTATGTTAATTGCGGGAGTATAAATAAAGGTGCAAAGGATGAGATATTCCATCACATATGTTGTGATGGTATATGTCAAAATTATACAATATGGACGTGGCATGGTGATCTGGAAAAAAAGCGAAATATTGAGTCACGAAGTTGATAAAGATGAATATATGGATGACCGTCTAGAAGATATGTTATGTGATATTGGAGAATTTTCTTTTAAGAATGCCCATATTTATAAGGACACCTCTTTATATAAGGGATGCACAAGTTTTACAGAATTGTCTATAATTTTAAAATTGTTTAATCTGAAAGCATAAAAAAGGTGGTCTGATAAAAGTTTCACAGAATTGCTTTATTTTCTAAAACAAATGCTACCTGAAGATAGCAGTTTTTCTGATCGTTGTTATAATGCCAAGAAAATATTATGTCCAATAGGTTTGGAGTATATCAAAATACATGCATATCCTAATGACTGCATATTATACATGAAAGAGTATGAAACTTTAGATCAATATCCGGAATATGGGGTGTCACGTTACAAGCTGAAGGGAAACAATGGTGACGACAATGACAATGACAATGCTAGTAGGAAGAGACCTCCTGCTAAAGTGTTATGGTACTTGCCAATAATTTCAATATTTAAGAGACTTTTTGCTAATGTGAATGACCCAAAGAATATTATATGGCATGCAGATGAAAGAAAATGTGATGGAAACATACGTCGTGTAGCTGATTCTTTGCCATGGAAGAAAATTGATTCGTTGTTTTCGGATTTTGGCAATGAGCCAAGAAACCTTAAGCTTGGGCTTGCCACGGATGGACTGAACCCATTTGGTAATCTGAGTACTAACCATTCTTTGTGGCATGTTCTTCTTGCGATTTGCAACCTATCTCCCTTGGTTGTGCATGAAGCGTAAGTATATTTTGTTAAGTATGATGATTTCTGAACCACGACAGCCTCAAAACGACATAGATGTTTATCTAAGTCCATTAATTGAATATTTAAGACTTTTGTGGGAGGAAGGAGTTGAAGTTAATGATGTGTATTTTGGTGAAAAGTTTAAGATGCGAGAAATGTCATTTTGCATAATCAACCACTTTCATGCTTATGGTAATTTTGTTAGATATAGTGTCAAAGGACACAAAGTGTGTCCTATTTATGAATATGATATCTGTTATCACCAACTTAAGTTTGAAAAAAATATCGTTTACCTTAGACATCAGAAATTTCTAAGACCCGGTCATTCTTATTGTTGATTGCAGAAGGCTTTTAATGGAGAGCAAGAGTTTGATATCGCTCATAAACCTTTAGCCAGGGATGAAGTTTATCAACGACAGAAACACATTAATGTTGTCTTTGGAAAGAGAGAAAAATAAAAAATGTCACTTGAGAAAAATATATGGAAAAAAGAGGTATGTCTTCTTTGATCTTTCATATTGGTCAAGTCTCGATGTAAGACGTTGTCTTGATGTTATGCATATGGAGAAAAATGTTTGTGATAGTTTGATTGGAAAATTTCTAAACATTCCATGAAAGACTAAAGAGAGTAAGCAATCTCGTCTCGATATGGAGGCGATGGGTATACGAAAACAATTAACTTTAATAGAAAAAAGGGAAAATAACTTATTTTCCCCCAGCTTGTTACACTCTATGTAAAAAGGAAAAGAAAAGTTTTTGCGAGTGTTTGCAGGGTATCAAAGTTTTCCGAGGTTACTCATCAAACATCAAGAAACTTGTATCAATGAAAGATCTCAAGTTAATTGGTTTGAAATCTCATGATTGTTATGTCTTGATGCAACAACTTCTACCAGTGGCTATCTATGGTATCCTACCAAAAAATGTGAGAGTAACTATAACCAGATTGTGTTTGTTCTTCAATGCCATATGTAGTAAAGTTCTTGATTTCAAAAAGTTAGATGAATTAAAAGATGAAGCTGTCATAATCATGTGTCAATTGGAGATGTATTTTCCTCCATCCTTCTTTGACATTATGGTTCACTTACTTGTTCGTCTAGTTAGAGAAATCAGAACTTGTGGTCCAGTTTATTTAAGGTGGATGTATCCAATACAGCGATACATGAAGATCTTTAAAAGATATACGAAGAATAATCACTGATCGAAAGCTTCGATTGTTGAAAGGTACATCAAAGAAGAAGTTGTTATGTCTTGTACAAACTATTTGTCGGAAGCAAAGTCTATAGAAATTCTAAAGTCTCGTCATGTATTTCTCTAGTTCGAAAGATAAGAAACCAATATTGGCATCTAGTGTGTTTTATGGTGTCATTGAAGAAATTTGGGAGATTGATTATGTTATCTTCAAAGTCCCTTTATTTAAATGCAAGTGGGTTCCTAACAATATTAATGGTGTACACGCTGATGACTTAGGATTCACCCGGGTTGACCCTGGCAAGGAGAATTATATGACCGAACCATTCATCATGGCTTCACAAGCAAAACAAGTTTTCTATGTGACCGACCCTTTGGACACATCAGGGAAATGGTCAATCGTTCTCCGAAGAAAATACATTCCTAGTAGTGATAAAAGTTTTGATATTCTTTCTACTCCTTCTTACACGACAAAAGTGCCTGCCACATATGATAAAGTTGATAGAGATTATGTGCATGATATTCGTATCGATCATAATTAAGGCATATGGGAAAATTAACAAGTATTTTACTCTTTATTCATAATTTAATGTAAGTTATTATTTCTAACTATATTTATTACTAACAAGTATGAGTATTTAATATTGTAGGTGTTTAAAGTCAAGACATCAAGAGACAAGACACCAAGAAACAAATAAACCAAAACACTATATAAGATACAATTATGTGATGTTATATAATGTTTGTAGGTTGTTTTGTGCCATGTTTCTTTTGATTTAATATATATACACTGTTTGGTTATTAATCCAATGTATGGATTTGTTGGAATTATATTAATTAGAGTGAGAATTGAAAAGATTTATTGACAATTAATGGGTAATAAATGAACACAAGTAAGAACTAATATATAAGTGAATTTGAAAAGATTCATTTTAGTCCCACATTGAAGGGAATGGAAATATTAGTAGTGTTTATATATTCCAACTTGGTCAATTGGGTTGGGTCCTAAAGGGCACCCAATTTTGTGAAAGGAGTGAGGACACACTCATGACCATCAAGACACACGCGCGCGCGCCGCCGCCGTCCGGCCGGCCGGCTCGGCTCGGTCCGGTCCGGTCTAGATGAATTATTTTTTGGACCCGAATTTATAGAATTTAATTATCATTAATTAATTAATATAATTCGGTGGAAAATTAATTAATAATAAATATTAATTAATTAAGAAAATAATTGGTCAGTAACTGCCATATTAACTAGATCCAGTATTCTTCCATTCTCCCACGATTTTCTCCATTCACCATGAATTTCTCCCTACTCAGCCTTACTAGCTGCCTATAAATACAGGGTAGAAGTTCAGTAGTGAAATTCATCTTCTCTCCTCTTCTCTCCCTTAATTCTCTTCGTCTACAAATATTTTTCTTGTTTTTCCGACTGGCTATTTTCGCCAGATACTGTGACTTAGAAAGGTGTATTTCTAGAGCGATTTATCAATCGTACATTATTGAATGGGCTGTTTTATCCTGGAGACGTCGTCGTAAATCGACTGCTTTGCATGTTTTGGCAGTACGGCGAAACGTCTTAAAGAAAGCGACCTAGTACGTGACTCGTCCCGATAATTTCCTTGTGCCAAACTCAATTTTTCAAATCCGAAAACAACAATTTTAAGACGTTTTAATTACTGCCTGTCGCTACCGCGAAAATGAGGTGCCGGCAAAACAGAAGAGTCGACACCTTTCATTATTTATCCCTCAGAACGGGAAAGGAAACGATCGGAAAAACCTGACGAAAAGGTATAAGACAAGGTCATCGCAACCATTGTCTGGGTTCGGGAGTCGGTTATGCAAGGGGAAGGTATTAACACCCCTCACGTCCATCGTACTCGATGGGATCCATGCTTGTTGTGTTTATATGACAGGTTGGTTTATCTATCTACCTATCAAGGCTGGCTTAAAAAGAAAAGAAAATGACTCGGCAAAGTATCGCACTTTATGCCTACGTATTCTCATCAGAGAATGAGAAATCAGAGTCAACGTAGTTCGCCTAACTACGGGTAACAGATGGGGGAAGGTGGCTCGCCAATACGTCAGTATTGTGCCTACGTACTCTCAACAGGCTTGAGAGATCAGAGCTTACGTAGTTCAGGATAATACGGGTTACGGGAATTCAGATTCATCTGTTTTATCGAGTAGGGTTAACAAACAGTTCCAGCAGTTGGATGTACGCAGCTCGACCCTTGGAGACTTAGGCGTTACCGTTTGCGGTAGAACTGAGAGTTAACGACACTCTTTTCTTCAGAAAAGCTTCCTTTGACTTATGGGCCCACGGGGCAAAAGGTTTGAAGTTTGTTTTCTGTCTTTTACGGAAGAACTGTTTTTTATTATCGTTTGCAACTAGTATCGCACTAGAGACTATGACCTGAGAGTGAATGTGTCGCATGTCACCCAAAGGGTGCCATACTAAACATCCAGACTGTTGAAAAGAAGCTCTCCAACAATCCTTTCTCAGATAGCTTAAGGCTCGTAACGTACGACGTCAGTTAACCTTTATTACTGTATTTTAATTTGTTTTGAGATAAGAAGAGAGCAGGCTCAACTAAAGGGAGACTATCAAGTCCTAATGTTGTCAGGCCAAGGATTCATCCTATGGTTGAGGCTTGACACAGGGAACTCCTAGAAGTTATCATGCATAGGTTTCAACCTAAAGTTCTATCATCACTTCCTTGTCAAAGGAAGTGAGAGTCCTAGGGGATCATGTCAATGATAAACAGAAACAGATAAAGCATCAGCTTAAACAGTAAACGGTAAACAGGTATATAGTAAAATGCATGCAATGCAAGTGAGGAAGGAAATGTGTGTGGGGCATCAGCCTCCAGAAGCTCATCTCAACCTCAAGCCAGATATGAATAACTGCCATCATACAGAGGAAATAACAAGCTATCAAGCAAAATATCAGTGACTGCAATCATACAGAGGAAATGAAATGCTATCAAGCAAACACAAACCACATGGGCAAGGGAGCTGGGCTCTACCGAATACCCGCAAGCAAAGCCATACAGTAAAAATACAAGCAGAGGGAGCAACTCAACCTCTAGTGCAATCATGCTCCTAGCTTACATCAGTCTAGATATGGACTTATTCTAATGCATCAAGCAAATCAAACAAGCCACATCAATATAGAAAAGAAAGCAGATCAACCACCCCTACAACTTCAAGCTTCAGCTCTTCAGTAATTCAGCCTTCAGACCTCACCTATCCTTCAAGGCTATCATCTTCAATAGCAAGTATCAACTTGCTTCTCCCAGTTTTCAATACACCAAACATAGGTATCACCTTATTCTTCATTCCTCAAGCTTCAGCTCTACAGTAAATCCCACCTTCAGGCTTTACTCCTAACTACAAGTATCAACTTGATTCCTTCAGGCTCTCAATGTATCAATGTAAGTGTCAACTTATCCTTTATTCCTCAAGCCTCAGCTTTTCACTCAATCTCAATTGTATCTTCTTCACAAGTATCAACTTGGTCTTCAAGCTTCAGCTCTCTTTGCTTTACCAGTATCAAGTTGGTCTTCTTCTCCTACAAGCTTCAGCTCCTCAGAGTAATCTTCAACCACAAAGAAGTATCAACTTCATCCTTCAATCTTCTTCAAGCAAGGAACTCCATCCTCTAACAAGGGAGAAAGATCCATCTATCAAGAGCAAAGTTTGGATGATTGGTAGCAGAGTGAAGACCAAAGGTCACCACTAAGCCTCCTATCATCAGAGAAAGGGACCCTCAAAGGTTCTACCAATTTGCAAAGAGCCACACATCCTACCAAAGGAGGGATGAGGCCTTTACAAGGGACCTTACAACATAGGGAAGAATGGAATTGATCAACATTTTCCATGTTTATGAAGAAAAAGAACTATCTAGAAGCTCTGCCTACAAAACCCTAATCTTAGCCTAATCAAAACTACACCACAAGAAGGGAAGATCTTCAAATCCAATCCTCTTCAAGCAATCCAATGCATCTTCAACTTGCCTTCAACATCATCCAAGAATAAGCAAAGCACAACCCTAATCTAAGGGAACTAAAGAAGTTAATCTAGTTGAGTTAGTGCCTTGGAATCATCTAAAGCTAGCACCTAAACTAAAATCAACCCAAAATTGTAAACTATCTCATAAATTTCTACAAATATTCCTAAGGTATCCTAATTCAATTAAGAATGCCTCATACAAAAACCAGGGACTAAATCATCTATTAAGTCCTAAATCCAAAGGTATCAACCATAAACCCTAAAAATGGAGCTTCTAAAGGTTTCAACCTAAACTACCACTTATGTTCATCACAAAAATATGAGAAAATTCTATGGGGATCATGCATATCTATGCTAACTACTCACAAAAAATCAGGATCAAAATCATCATCACATGATCACACAAAATTCCACAAAATCAAGTATTAAACATGACTATTTTAATATCAATTAAAATGTAAAAATTCCCATAAAATCAGAAAATGCATGAAATAAAAATATTTTTTATCTAAAAAATACTAGATTCAATCATGAATCTAATGCAAAAAGAATAGGGTCAATTGAGCTATTTTCCATTTTTTATGATTTTATCAAAAACCATGAATAAAGTGAAAAATAATATGAAAATCCAAAGAAAATAATAAATGCACGGTGCAGATAGAAATAGAAATCAGTTCATTCCATGGATTGGGCCATCAGGGGGTGTGGTTATCAGCTATTGCACTAAGCCCAAAAACACAACTTAATGAAACGATGCGTTTCACATGAGTTCAGACTCTTCACAAAATGAAAGACATTTGTGGCCATTGGATCACTTCTCCAGTCAAAGGTCCACCTAAATCCAAGGGCTCTAAAGTCATCTTCTTCGTTTGAATCTCTGAACCTCGCGCGCAGCCACGGCCACCGCCGGTGGTGCTCCGGTCATCGTCCCCAACCCTAACTCTCTCCACAGGCCTCCATTCCAAGAGGTCTCTACATGAAACTCCCTCCAATTTTCACAAGGAATCTTCCTATGCCATTTAATCATGCTAACAGTTCAAGAATCCAAGAATAACAATCTCGACCGAAAATTCCATGAACCCTAATTGGTCACTAATCTCCAAATTGATGATCCAGAAATCTTCCTACACCATCCTACTATGCATCTACCATAGCAATTCATCTTAATTCTACCTAATTTAAGCCATGGCACAAGAGTTACATACCTGGTAAATTTGAACAAACAGAAGGGTTGAATCTTCAACTCAGCCTTCAAGAACTTGCAGAAACCTTCATTGAATCACAATCAATCTTCTGTATGCAAAGAAAAGAGTTTAATCTTCTTGAATTATCAAACCCGATTTTGAGTTGCAAGCTTCACTCTCCAATGGCTACTTCACGATTCTTCCACCACAGTGCCTTGAATTTGATCTGGAATTGATCACCACCCTCTGAGCAAGCTATTGAGATCAATTTCTTGGACTGAAATGGCCTCTAACCTTGTAACCGATTTGGATTTGCAATGAGAAAGTTCAAAGTGCAAGCTCAGTTCTCTCTCTTAATCATCCCCAAAAAATGATCTGAACCACTTCTATTCCATATATAGAGTGTGTAGGGATGATCTAGAACCCTCTAGATCCTTCCAATGTGAAGATCAATCTCTCATGACATGAGAAGTTCACTTGAATTCTCATGATATGCCATTGTATGCACAACTTCTGTTAACAGCTTGAAACCAATCTCAATTCCTTCCAATTTCTCCCCTCATGATATTTTGGAAGTGTTTGGCTTGCAAGGGATCTTGATCATGCCTTGAATTTGAGTTTTGCACATGTTACTTATAATGTAAGTAACTACTTTTCAAAGAAAGTCCATAAATTAGACCTTAATTCAAAAATGTGGCTAAACCAATGTTCTTAAAATTCTTTTTAGAGTCAAAAGTATCAATTTCCAACTTTGGTTCATTTAACTTATACCCTTATTTTAAGCCATTTTTTGTGATTTTGAGCTACAAGCTATTCCAACATCTCATGACCTATTTACTAGCCTTAAAACATCATTTTGATCAAGTTTGATGTTGAACATTTTCTCATTTGAAGCTTGGAAATAGGAGTTATGGCCTTATGGTTGAAATGCCCTATAATCTCCAAATGACCAAAATGCCCTTGACTTGTCAAAGCCATAACTTGAGTTCTACAAATCCTATCAAGGACTTATAGTACTCTCTAGAAATCTAAGAGGATAAGGGACAACATTCATGTTGACCAAGAGTTCCTAGGAATCATCCTTCTAGGGTAAAAGTTTCATGCAAGTTAGGCAACTTTCAAGTTCCCAAATTCACATACCTCAGATGACCTGTAATTTGTCAAAGTCATAACTTGAGTTCTACAAATCCTATCAAGGACTTCTAGCACTAAAATTAAAGCTAAGATCAAGCTTTACAACATTCATGTTAGGGGTAAGATGAGATGACAATCACATCTTGAGCTAAACTGCCTTGAAGATAGGAGTCAAACTAGGGGATTTTACACTGTCAAGCCTTAGAAACCCTAGCTTGAAACTTCTCAAACTCTTCAATCATGATGAGTTGACCTTGGAATCATCCTTATAACATCTCAATGCATCAATCCATGATCACATGGCTCTTGAATTAGGTCTCAACCTTGTTCAAATCATCAGTTGACTTAGGGTTGACCCAGTCAAACCCTAATTGCACCACTCATGGCTGAGTCTTCTTAATCTTGCACAATGACCTGTCTAGGCCTCAAAGTGATCTTAAACACTTCTCATGAGCTCTCTCAAGACCTCAAGTCCATCTTCATGGCTTCAGAATCATCTGATGGCTCCCTTCCACTCTCAAGTTAGGGGGCACACCCTCTTGGTTTCAACCAGTCTCTCTGAGGATCTTTTAACTTCTCTGGCAAGGATATCAACCCTTGAACACTTGGATAACCTTCTTAGCTAGCTTCATAGTCTTGTGTATCTCTTGATTGGTAATCATACCTCTTGATCTCCTGCATACATGTCAATGGGATGCAAATGATAATGCTAATGTGCATGAAATGAAACATAAGTTAGGTAAAGAAATGTTGGGCAAATTTTGGGGTGCAACAGCTGCCCCTATTCAAACGGCTTGAATCTGACTGGGTGAGAAGCGAACGGCTCTCAACCAATCAAGGTAAAAGACTGTTTAATACCAATAAACCCGGAAATTTGCCAACTGCACAAGTACACGGTATTCTGATGGGAACAAATATTTGAAAATTGAAATATTAGCTGCACGGTAACTAGCTGGGGGATTGGTCACACGGTAACCGGTAATAAATGGTCGATCATGCCGTCAGGCACCAGGATTCCTCGGGACTCATCGTGCCATCGAGCATTCAAAGAAAATTTTTGGGCATCAGCCGAACTTCATCACTAAGTCGGGAATAGAATTCCCCAGTCAATCATGACCCAATTGGGGATATCCAAACTTCTGCCATCGGGCACTCTGCATCGGCTGAGAGAACTGATTCGTCAATACGGTTGGACTTCAATCATCAAGTCTTCGAGGGAAGTTTCAACTTCGCTGTTCGGAAACCTGTTGGGGATGACACATCTCCGCTGGGGATTTTGGAGAACTATCAAGTAACTCTGCTCCGGGGATCCGGAAATCATTCTGGGTGAATCAACTCTGCTGAGGAAATCAAGAATCATCTTGAACAAATAACTCCGTGGGAGATTTCAGGAATCATCCTGAGCAAACACTCTACCGGGGATTTCAGGAATCATCCTGAGCGGCTCTCTCTGGCGACTTTACCGGGGATTTTAAGAATCATCTTAAACGAGCGCCTTCGCTGGAGAATTCAAGAATCATCTCGGGCAAACGACTTTTGCTGGGGGATTCAAGAATCATCTTGAGCAAGCGACTCTGCGGAGGAACATCTGCAAAACAAGAACGGTAACGACCTAGCTCATGTTTCGTATGCGTATGCTTTGACAATGGCGCAATGCTCCACACGGTGGAAATGCTACGCGTTTTTAGGGTAAATGCTATGCAATCATGAAAAATGCTACGACCCCATCAGCAAAATAAATGCCGAAGGGAGAATTCTCCTGTCAAGGAGAAAGGACCACTCTGGTGGAGGAAGGACTCATCCTGCTGAGGAGAAGAAGTCACATCAATCTCAATTGGATTCCGCTTGGGGAACGAACTTCAGTCAACTGCCGCAGGGGAATGAAGCTCTACGAGAACCTGGACTCGCTGAGGAAAGCGATGTCAATCGCAGAAATAAACTGCACGACATTCGCAGCTAAACCTTCCCGGAGGTAACGACTCCGGTGGGGAAACACAACATCAGCTATTCAACACTCTACTGGGGAAAACCAATCATGGTCCTAACTGCTTTCCAAGGACTCGGCTCTCTTGGGGAACTGCAAACTCGACTGGGAAGAAGGAATCATCCTGCTTACTAGGGAGAGTACGACTCTGTGGGGAATTTCAATTCTCCTGGAGACTTCAGTCTGGAACTACCAATTGCTGCACACTTCAGACTCAGCTGGGGATATAACGTTCCTTCAGGATACATCTGATTGGGGAGAGAATCTTCTCTGCCTGGGGAGACATATCAATGCTTTACAATCTCACGTTCAGACTCTGCGGGGAGAGGCTGCTGAGCTTTGCTGGAGAAGAAGGAATCATCCGGCCTGGGGACACATACGGCGTACTACCTGGTATACGCTACACCTGCAACAACACAAACAAACAGACAAGACACCCCTCTCAAAGGGACCTATCAAGGTTATCATCTTGTGACAATGTTCGAGTAATTCATTGTTTCGACAATTAGTGGCCTAGGCCATTAAGTTTATGTATGCGCATTTTATCAAAAACATCGGCGTTCTTTTTCGCAAACAAAATAGATAAATGCTAAACAAACGAACATAATTGCTGAATAGTATACATTTTATTGATGACGGACCCCTGAATGGGTAAAAATGTTTTACAACAGAGGCAAGCTCCTGGAATGAGGAAGCCGCGCAAATATAAAAACATAAATATACATCAGTATATACACATGTCGGCAACGAGGCGTAGACGAACACCATGAGTTGATCCCTCTATGACCCACTCGACTTTGATACTTCTCCGACGCTTCAGCTTCAGACGAGATTGATTCAGATGAACGGCCTTCAGGTCTTCCAAACCACTAAACAAACGCAGTCCACACGCGGAACGCAGTCATTTGCTTTTTCAAATCCCTAACTTTTGCCTGAATCGCCCTTCCGGGTTTTCGATTCACCGGGATACCCTTTTTTGCCAAAGTCGCCCTTCCAGATTTTCGACTTTGCGGGTGTACATTTTTCATTTATATCCCTAATTTTTGCCCGAACCTTTTTCCTTTTTTATGGTTCGCCGGGATGCCCCATTTTTGCTTGGATATTCTTTTTCTTTCCAGCGGGTCATTTTTAAGCAAAGTATTTTTTAACTGCGTCCGCGTTCACCGGGGATGCAAAATCTTCACCGTCCATCGTGGATAACAGCAAGGCTCCTCCCGAGAAGACTTTGCTGACGACGTACGGACCTTCGTAATTGGGAGTCCACTTGCCCCGGTGATCGGAGTGTGGAGGAAGAATCTTCTTCAGGACGAGATCACCCGTCTGAAAGCTTCTAGGACGCACCTTCTTATCATAAGCTTTCTTCATTCGGCTTTGGTATAGACGACCATGCGCAATCGATGCTAATCTCTTCTCGTCCATCAGGCTGAGTTGGTTTAGTCGGTTCTTAATCCATTCTGCCTCGTCGAGTTTCACGTCAACCAAAACTCGCAAAGAAGGGATCTCCACTTCTAACGGTAGGACAACTTCTATACCGTACACTAAGGAGAAAGGAGTTGCCCCGGTTGATGTACGTACCGTCGTACGATAACCGTGCAGTGCAAATGGCAGCATCTCGTGCCAATCCTTATAGGTTACAACCATCTTCTGCACAATCTTCTTAATGTTCTTATTGGCCGCTTCAACGGCGCCATTCATCTTCGGCCGGTAAGGAGATGAGTTGTGGTGTTCAATCTTGAAACTCTGGCACAGCTCCTTCATCATCTTGTTGTTCAAATTCGAATCATTATTAGTAATGATCCGCTCGGGAATTCCGTAACGACAGATGATGTCCCTCTTTATGAATTTAGCCACCACCTGCTTGGTCACATTAGCATATGAGGCTGCCTCCACCCACTTGGTGAAGTAGTCGATAGCTACTAGAATGAAGCGATGTCCATTAGATGCGGTGGGCTCGATCTTGCCTATCATGTCGATGCCCCACATGGAGAACGGCCACGGGGAGGACATGACATTTAACGGGCACGGGGGCACATGAACTTTATCAGCATAAATCTGGCATTTATGACATCTCTTCGCGAATTTAAAGCAATCTGATTCCATCGTCAGCCAGTAGTATCCTGCTCTCAGGATATTTCTCGTCATAGCATGCCCGCCGGCGTGCGTACCAAATGTGCCTTCATGGACTTCTTCCATGAGCATACTCGCCTCTTTCTCATCTACACATCTGAGTAGCACGAGATCGTGGTTTCTTTTATACAAAACTCCATCAGGATTGAGATAAAAATTTCCAGACAACCTCCTCAGAGTCTTCTTATCCTGGGTTGACGCTCCCTCAGGATACTCCTTAGTCATAAGGAAGGTCTGGATGTCATGGAACCATGGCTTGCCATTGGAGGCTTCCTCGATCGCAAAGACGAATGCAGGTCTATCAAGACGAGAAAGGACAATTCTTGGAGCTTCATTCCAAAAATTGACTTTATACATCGAAGCCAACGTGGCTAAGGCATCAACCATCTGATTCTCAGCCCTGGGCACATGATGGAGTTCCACTCGATCAAAGAACGGAAGCAGCCTTCTGGCATAATTCATGTACGGCACCAAATTCAATTGGTGAGTCTCCCACTCCCCTTTAATCTGGTTAATCACAAGCGCCGAGTCACCATAGACATCTAGGTTCTTGATTCTCAAATCAATTGCCTCTTCTAGACCCATGATGCATGCTTCGTACTCCACTTCGTTATTGGTGACCGGAAACGTCAGTCTCGCAGTGAACGGGATGTGGGATCCGTGTGGAGTCATGATGATAGCCCCAATGCCACTTCCATAAGAATTAATTGCCCCGTCAAATATCAACTTCCATTGGGATTTCCTGTCTGGACCCTCGTCGGGCAACGGTTCATCGCAATCTTTTGCTTTAAGAAACATAATATCCTCATCAGGGAATTCAAATTTCATCGGCTGATAATCTTCGATCGGCTGTTCGGCCAGGTATTCAGACAATACGCTGCCCTTAATGGCCTTCTGGGAAACATACGAAATGTTATATTCCGTCAACACCATTTGCCATCTGGCAATCCTGCCCGAAAGCGCTTGCTTCTCGAAGACGTACTTGATCGGATCCATCTTCGAAATTAGCATGGTGGTGTGATTGAGCATGTACTGTCGTAAACGTTTGGCAGCCCAGGCTAGTGCACAACACGTTTTCTCCAGCATCGAGTAATGAGATTCACAGTCTGTGAACTTTTACTCAAGTAGTAAATGGCATGCTCCTTTCTGCCCGTCACGTCGTGCTGACCGAGAACACACCCCATACTATTCTCAAGAACTGTCAAGTACATGATTAAGGGTCTTCCGGCCACTGGGGGTATCAAGATCGGAGGTTCCTGCAGATACTGTTTTATCTTATCAAATGCCTTCTGGCAATCCTCGTTCCAGATAATCGCCTGATCTTTCTTTAGCAGTTTGAACATCGGTTCACACGTGGCCCTGAGCTGAGAGATAAACCTCGCAATGTAGTTTATTCTGCCCAGGAAACCGCGAACTTCTTTTTCGGTTTTTGGCGCTGGCATTTCTTGTATTGCTTTAATCTTTGCAGGATCAACCTTAATGCCTTTTTCACTCACGATAAACCCCAGTAGTTTTCCGGACCGTACTTCGAAAGTACACTTGTTAGAATTCATCCTCAACCTGAACTTCCTAAGCCTCTCAAAAAGCTTCAGCAAATTGACCAGATGTCCTTCCTCCATTTGGGACTTCGCAATCATGTCATCAACATAGTTTTCTCCATGTCCTCCGGCGCCATCTTGATCTGATTGTAGCCGGAGAAGCCATCCATGAACGAAAACACGAAGAACTGAGCTGTATTGTCGACCAACACATCGATATGTGGGAGCGAGAAATCGTCTTTAGGGCTCGCCCTATTCAAATCCCGATAATCGACGCACATTCGTACCTTACCGTCCTTCTTCGGTACAGGCACTATGTTGGCGACCCACGGAGGGTAAGTAGTGACCGCTAAAAATCCAGCATCAAGCTGCTTTTGCACTTCTTCTTTGATCTTAACGGCCATATCTGGTCGCGTCCTCCTAAGCTTCTGCCTAACGGGAGGACAATCTTCTCGCAGCGGCAAGTGATGGACCACGATGTCAGTGTCAAGTCCGGGCATATCTTCGTATGACCAAGCAAAGACGTCACTATACTCTCTTAGCATCTCGACCAATCTCTGCGTGACATCACTCTGCAATGCAGCCCCTATCCTGACGTTCCTGACTAGTTCTTCAGAACCCATATTCACGATCTCAATCTCTTCCTCATGAGGCAGAATAACTTTCTCTTCTTGTTTCAACAAGCGGGCCAACTCTTCGGGAAGGTCTTCGTCTTCATAAATCTCTTCTTCGGCTTGATAGATCGGGTAATCGAAGTCGAAGTGAGTCGTAGAAGGTCCAGAGTCGATGTCATCTGTTATGTGGATCCTGCAATAACAAGGGTTAAGCTTAAAACAAGGATATGCAGGTTAGCACAAACCTCATTGCCATTTTATTGTTTTTCAAAACAAATATAAAACAGGAATAACAGAGATCACAACATTTGAATACGAAGAAATACGCCTTTTGATTTATTGATAAAATGCATGTATATAATCAAACGAGGCCCTGACAATAAAACCATTATGCCCCGGGTAGGACGTAGGGTTGTATAATGATTGGAAAAAAGTAAATCATTACTCTTTGCTTGTCATCTGGATGATATCCTTGACGGACCAGTTGTTAAGGATCTCGCCTGGCTTGCTTGGCTGGATCCAAGAGTCTAAGTCACAGTCGCTATCTCCGCTGTCTTCAGACACCGCATTGACGCTTTCAAATATCACCCCACCACTGGTAAACTGAATCGGCCCTTTACCTCGCGATGCACTGCTGGAAGAGGAGGCTTCAGCTCCAGGAGAATATCCCAACCCAAACTTGTCTTGCTTGTTAGGTATCTCCAAAATTCGTCCCCAGCCTGGGGTAGATCCGGCTTGAACAACGGCTCGGGCTTCCTTGAAGGAAGAGAGAGTCATCTCTGGTTTCTTAGTGATTGCAAGAGTTACGTCCTTGACTTTAACAGCTTCGAACGCTTGGCATAGGGTTTCGTGGATTTCCCCATCCATCTCAACATACTTGAAGGACGACAAATGGCTCACCATTATGTCTTCCTCCCCACAAACAGTCACGATGCTACCTCCGACAGTGTACTTGAGCTTCTGGTGCAACGTGGAGGTTACGGCACCCGCGGAATGGATCCATGGCCGGCCCAAGAGACAGCTGTAGGCAGGCATGATGTCCATAATGTAAAAGACTGCATCGAATGTTTCCGGCCCGACTTGGATTGGCAACGTCACCTCCCCGAAAACATGGCGTTTGGTTCCATCGAACGCTTTCACAACCAGATCACTGGGTGTGCAAATCACTCTGCGAGTATCTAACTTCATTAATGCCTTCTTCGGAAGAACATTGAGCGATGACCCTGTGTCTACCAACACGTGAGACATAATCGTTCCCCTACACTCTATCGAGATGTGCAGGGCGCTATTGTGACTCCTTCCCTTCGCCGTCAGCTCTAGGTCAGTGAACCCTAACCCATTTCCAACATTCACATGGGCTACGACCTCTTCTAACTGGTTTACCAATATTTCTTGCGGTACATACGCGACATTCAACACCTTCAGCAGCGCGTTGCGGTGCGCCTCAGAACACAGCAGCAGGTTCAGGATGGAAATCTTCGAAGGTGTTTGATGGAGATGATCCACGATCTTGTAGCCACTCTTTTTAATCAACCTCATAAATTCCTCAGCGTCTTTAACAAGTAAGTCTTTTTCTACCCCGCAAGGGATCTCTTCAACGACTTTACTTTTACCTTTATCAGTTGCATCAGCTCTGTCCGCTTGATCCGTTACGACCTCAGGTGGTGCGAACACTCTTCCGCTGCGAGTAATTCCGCTAACGCCCACTAGGTTCTCCACAGACGACCCAAACGGCTCTAGTTCCAACTTCTGTCCGTTGTAGTAGACCTCTGCTCCGTAATGCCATGGGACAACATTGGTGCTTTCGAAGGGTATCGGCCCAGCTTTGGTGATCGTAATTGTGGGCGGTCTAGGTGCAGAAATAGTTATCGTCCGGCGAGGGATGGTGATGGTGGCAACCTCATCATCTTGCTTCAGCATTACCTCTCCCGATCTGCTTTCGACCCTTCGGCTAAACTGCAGGATTCCTTCGGTCATCAGACTCTGAATCCCTTCTATCAACTGTTCACATCCATCAGGAGTTGTCGCACAGCCCATACACAGCTCTCCACAACCTGGAAAGAAGCCTCTTTTCATCAGCTTAGCTTTAACGAAGCTAAGCGGTGTCTTCAGATCTCTGACGTTAGTCAACAAATCCAAACTCTCGTCTTCAATAATGGCGTTTACCCCACCTCCCCTATGATTCGGCATAGGGTTCTTCGTGACGTTTGGCACATTATCTGAGAAGTTGATGATCTTAGCGTCCACCATGTCCTACACCTTGTGCTTGAAGGCTTTGCAATTCTCTATTGTGTGGCCTGGTGCCCCTGAGTGAAACTCACAAGTTGCATTCGCGTCATAACCTGGCGGAGGTGCCCCTGTCAAGGGAGCCAGGGTTCTCTTCTGGATCAGCTGCAACTAGAGCAAAGTCTGCAACAACTGCGCATAAGACATGGGCGGTGTCTCGAGGTGACGGCTCGACAGAGGTGCCCTGTTCTGATACTTTCTGTACCCTTATTGATTCGGTTGCTGCGGCTGCTGCTGCTGTGGCTGTTGAACTGCCGGGATAGTTATGCTGGCCACCTGTTGGTGAGGGCCTTTACCCTTCCTTCGAGCGTTGGTCACGACGCTCGTTTCTCCTTCCCGCCTTTTGCCACTATAAGATTTCTTTCCGCCTCCTCCAGCTGAGGATGAATCGCCTTGAATTTTCCCCAGTTTGATCCCATTTTCAATGTGCTCACCCGTGATAATGAGATCTGAGAAGGTTCCAGACATACCGCTGACCAATTTCTCATAATAAACCCTTGGGAGGGTGGCTACGAACATTTGCACAAGCTCACGTTCAACCATCGGCGAATGAACCCTGGCTGCCAATTCACGCCACCGCTGGGCGTATTCCTTGAACCCTTCGTTGTTCCTTTGCAACAGATTCTGCAGTTGGACTCGGTTAGGGGCCAAGTCACTGTTATATTGGTAGTGGTGCACAAATGCTTCAGCAAGTTCCTTCCACGTGCGCACACTGGTAGGTTCCAGACTCATGTACCATTCGAGGGAGGGCCCGGACAGACTGCCCTGAAAGAAGTGCATCAGCAACTTCTCGTCCTCAGAATGAGTGGACATTTTTCTGTAATATGATCTCAGGTGAACGCGAGGGCAAGTGGTGCCCTTGTACTTTTCAAAGTCAGGTACCTTGAACTTGGGAGGCACCTAGAAATCAGCAATCAGTCCCAACTTAGACATATCAACACCCAGGGTGTTCTGGTTCTCGATATTCCTCATCTTGTCCTCGAGGGTCTTGAACCTTAGTCGTGCTTCAGCAGTCAGCTCCCCTTCAGCACCTCTCTGAGAGAACACATCGTCTTGACGGTCTTCTAACCACGGCTGAGGCCCAAACAGATTTCCAACACCCGCATTGCCGTTGCCCAACCCAACATTGACGTTAGCTTCAAAATTCCCATTACCGACGCCCGTCGTATTACCATTGAGTCCCATGTTATCTATCACATTGTCGTTGGCACTGCCATTCCCCCCGGTCACGGGGATGCCATTCTGAGGAGTTTCAACAGGTGGAGGGGTAGGCACAGTCCCACCATGGAGTACGCCATTACTATCAACCCTTGAAATCAAAGGTTGAACCAAGGTTCTGAGCTGATCCTGGCCATTGGCGACAGCTTGCATGAGCTCCATGAAGCGGTCCATTCTTTCGCGGAGTTCTTGAACATCAGTTTGCACTTGTTCCATGATTCTGGTTTGATTTGCTCTGGTCGGATAGTGGTGGATTGGTCTCTGATCAATCCTAGAACAACCTGAAAACATAAAAGGGTTAGGAAAAACGACAGAGTGCTCGTTATGCGAATGCTTCATGCAAATGCAAACGTGTGTCTGTGCGTTAGGGAGATTTCCCCCGATCCTAGTGCCTGAGTGCCAGTGCTGATAATAAGAAGTCCGAGTCCAGTCATGGAAATAACATCTCATATATGAAGAAAGCCCATCAGGGCAGTACATAACATCACTGAGTACAAGCCGAATCAATAGCGTGACCTCGACCAACAAGCCTGGTGATGGTCAGCATACAACAATGATCAAAACAAAAGGAATGCAAATAGTCAAGCACGGCCACGGGCGCGAAATCTTCTAACAAATTCCTCGTTTCTGGATGATCAGGCCGAGTGAGTAACCCTTCGACGAGTAACTCCCTTTGCATGATGGTGTATTGAAGACCTTCCACGGAGTCTTCCCATGCTCCTTCGCTGAAACAATCTTCTAGCTTCCGCTTTTTGGATTCAAACGTCAGTTTGCGCTCCTTCAGGTTAGCAAGAGCCCTGTTAAGCTGGCCTTCAGTGGCATATCTGCGAGCGGTTTCTTCATCAAACCTCTTCTCACTGGCCTTCACCTGGGCTTTCAGCTTGGAGATCTGTTGCATCAGCTTATCCTCCCGCTCTTTCCTGTTGGCTAGGGTGGCCTTCCAATGCTGGTTAAACTTGGATATCCTCCGATACGCTTCGTCCAAGTGTTGCTTCTTCGTGGCCAGTACATCGTTGACAGCTTTGAAGTCTCGACCCATGCGCTCGCGCTCAACTATCTGCTTAGCCAAATCTGTCCCTAACTGGTTCACCAGCTCTGTCTGCCTCTTGAAAGAATGAACGGCTTCGCTTCTCTCGCTTCTGAGTTGAGCCAATTCTTTCTCCAGTTCTTCATTTGCCCTCTTCAATTCATCTCTCTCAGCTAACACCTGATTATGCTGCTGAATAGGCACGGTGGTGGGCTCTTCAATCACTGGAGGGCTTTCTGGCTTGGCGGGAGGAAACGACATCCCTATAGCATTTGCTCTTGCTCTGATCCAAGTCACATACAGAGTGTAGGCTTGGCTATTGCTTTTTCCCAGCAACGGTTTTCCCCGCTTACAGATACCATTCCAAGCGTGCTGAAGCTTATATAACATATCCCCCTCTAGAAGACCAGTGAGGTACAAAGATTCCTGCACCTCTTCATCCTTCGGAGGAGCTCTCAAAGCATAAGCAAATTGTCGGACTAGCAGAGACGGATTATAGTTTATACAGCCCTTCCTGCCTATCAAAGGCATGTTCGGAAACCCGCTGCAGCTGAAGATGATCTCGGTGCCCAACCTATCTCTGTCAAACCAGTCAACATCCTGCGCTGATAGACTCATCAAACGCTCAGACCACTCAGCTGTGGCTGCAGGCGAAGAAAAGGGACCCTTCTTGGGTAGATGACTATCAAGCCATTTATAGAGCAAGGGCACACAACACGAGACATTCTTACCCCTTCTGTTCTCGTTTTTGTAGTGGATGGAATGGTAGACATCTCCTATCAAGGTAGGGACTGGATTCCCTGAAGCAAAGATGCGAAAAGCGTCGAAGTCCACAAAGTCGGGCATATTGGGGAATAGAATGATGCCATATATGCACAGAGCGAGAATGGCGTTGAACACGACCCAACATCCGTCTTTGGCACACTGCTGAGCCATTCCCACTAAGAACTGCAAGGAGAAACCGGGAACCTTGTTCTAACTAGACAATACCAACTCGGTGGCATCCAGATGAAGTGACGGAGCTAGACTAGCCAGATTAGGCTCAGCCTCCCTATGAACGAAGGGCATCTAACTCTTGATAGGCACACCTAACAAATCAACATACTCCTCTAGCGTAGGTGCGAGAACAATGTCCCGGAAAGTAAAGCATCTCAACGGAGGGTCGTAGAACTGCAGCAGAGCATGCAACCCGTTCAACTCAAACGCAGAGGGTTTACGAACCAAACTGAGCAGTTTGCTGTAAGACTTTCTGAACTCATCTCTCACATAATCATCTGCTAAAGCAATCAAACCAGTCAGCTGAACAACATCCGGAGCAGGGAGCTTGTAAGCCACGGTCTTCCTCAGAGAACCCATAATAACACAATAGGAGGCAAGAAATCCTGGATCGGGGGAAACGGTACCTGCAACACAGACACACGTTAATGAAATGCAAATGGGTATGCAAAGCAATGCAAAATGCAATCATGCAGCAGGAGATCAAGGCAATTGCCTGTGGAGATTCTGTATCAACAAAACCATAATATTGCTCTGTCAAGAACAACCATAGATCTGACGAGAAGAAATCCCTGGTGTCGGACCACAAATCTGCTCTGTCAAGAACACACATCTGATAATAAGGACCTCTGATACAGGACCAAAACTCTGCTCTGTCAAGAACAAACATCTGATAATAAGGACCTCTGATACAGGACCAAAACTCTGCTCTGTCAAGAACAAACATCTGATAATAAGGACCTCTGATACAGGACCAAAACTCTGCTCTGTCAAGAACAAACATCTGATAATAAGGACCTCTGATACAGGACCAAAACTCTGCTCTGTCAAGAACAAACATCTGATAATAAGGACCTCTGATACAGGACCAAAACTCTGCTCTGTCAAGAACAACTATACATCTGCTGATGAGATCCTCTGATCCCAATCAAAAACCTGCTCTTTAAAGAACAAACGTACATCTCTGAAGATAAGGTCCTCTGATACAGGACCACAACTCTGCTCTGTCAAGAACAAACATACATCTAAAAATAAGGCCCCCTGATACAGGACCATAACTCTGCTCTGTCAAGAACAATCATATATCTGGTGGTGAGAACCTCTGGTACCAACGAAACTGATTCACTATCAAGAAAACCAGGTAGTGTGAAGGTTAAGGTTTCCTGCAACAAACCCAACCCTGCTCACAGGTATGGACATAAAATGACACAGGTTCGACATCCTATGCGGTCATCAGCGTCACAGACATTTAAGAGGGGTGATACGATACCCAGAAGGTGTGGCATCACCAGCTCATGAAGCGGCTTCACTCGGCTGAATCCCAAATGATCGGTCCCCAGAGTCGACAATCCTCCAAACCAACAACCCCCTCAACCCAAAGGGTTGAAAAAGAAGTCAACCGGGAGAACCTTGTCTGAGCGTGGATTTCATGAGACACTAGTGCCTGCCAAGCAAGCACGCGCCCACTAATTTCCACAACTAATGCTATGTTCACTCAAGCCTGGGTCTGGCTTCTCACTCATCAGAATTCCCCTCCCACAACAGCACAGATAATCATATCATACTGAAAATAACGTGCGAGAAATAAAATGCGATAAATAAATACAACCCAACAAGTAATCATACAAGCGCTAGGATTGACTCTCGCAGGGGACGTTGGATCCCCAAACTGACTCGCATACGGGACGCTGGATCCCAGGAAACTACCAATTCCCCAGCAGAGTCGCCAGCTGTCGCTACCGCGAAAATAAGGTACCGGCAAAACAGAAGAGTCGCCACCTTTCGTTATTTATCCCTTAGAACGGGAAAGGAAACGATCAGAAAAACCTGACGAAAAGGTATAAGACAAGGTCATCGCAACCATTGTCTGGGTTCGGGAGTCGGTTACGCAAGGGGAAGATATTAGCACCCCTCACGTCCATCGTACTCGATGGGATCCACGCTTGTTGTGTTTATATGAAGGGTTGGTTTATCTATCTACCTATCAAGGTTGGCTTAAAAAGAAAAGAAAATGACTCGGCAAAGTATCGCACTTTATGCCTACGTATTCTCATCAGAGAATGAGAAATCAGAGTCAACGTAGTTCGCCTAACTACGGGTAACAGATGGGGGAAGGTGGCTCGCCAATACGTCAGTATTGTGCCTACGTACTCTCAACAGGCTTGAGAGATCAGAGCTTACGTAGTTCGGGATAATACGGGTTACGGGAATTCAGATTCATCTGTTTTATCGAGTAGGGTTAACAAACAGTTCCAGCAGTTGGATGTACGCAGCTCGACCCTTGGAGACTTAGGCGTTACCGTTTGCGGTAGAACTGAGAGTTAACGACACTCTTTTCTTCAGAAAAGCTTCCTTTGACTTATGGGCCCACGGGGCAAAAGGTTTGAAGTTTGTTTTCTGTCTTTTACGGAAGAACTGTTTTTTATTGTCGTTTGCAACTAGTATCGCACTAGAGACTATGACCTGAGAGTGAATGCGTCGCATGTCACCCAAAGGGTGCCATACTAAACATCCAGACAGTTGAAAAAAAGCTCTCCAACAATCCTTTCTCAGATAGCTTAAGGCTTGTAATGTACGACGTCAGGCTTTACATAGGTATCACCTTATTCTTCATTCCTCAAGCTTCAGCTCTACAGTAAATCCCACCTTCAGGCTTTACTCCTAACTACAAGTATCAACTTGATTCCTTCAGGCTCTCAATGTATCAATGTAAGTGTCAACTTATCCTTTATTCCTCAAGCCTCAGCTTTTCACTCAATCTCAAATGGATCTTCTTCACAAGTATCAACTTGGTCTTCAAGCTTCAGCTCTCTTTGCTTTACCAGTATCAACTTGGTCTTCTTCTCCTACAAGCTTCAGCTCCTCAGAGTAATCTTCAACCACAAAGAAGTATCAACTTCATCCTTCAATCTTCTTCAAGCAAGGAACTCCATCCTCTAACAAGGGAGAAAGATCCATCTATCAAGAGCAAAGTTTGGATGATTGGTAGCAGAGTGAAGACCAAAGGTCACCACTAAGCCTCCTATCATCAGAGAAAGGGACCCTCAAAGGTTCTACCAATTTGCAAAGAGCCACACATCCTACTAAAGGAGGGATGAGGCCTTTACAAGGGACCTTACATCATAGGGAAGAATGGAATTGATCAACATTTTCCATGTTTATGAAGAAAGAGAACTATCTAGAAGCTCTGCCTACAAAACCCTAATCTTAGCCTAATCAAAACTACACCACAAGAAGGGAAGATCTTCAAATCCAAGCCTCTTCAAGCAATCCAATGCATCTTCAACTTGCCTTCAACATCATCCAAGAACAAGCAAAGCACAACCCTAATTTAAGGGAACTAAAGAAGTTAATCTAGTTGAGTTAGTGCCTTAGAATCATCTAAAGCTAGCACCTAAACTAAAATCAATCAAAAATAGTAAACTATCTCATAAATTTCTACAAAAACTCCTAAGGGATCCTAATTCAATTAAGAATGCCTCATACAAAAACCAGGGACTAAATCATCTATTAAGTCCTAAAATTAAGTCCTAAATCCAAAGGTATCAACCATAAACCCTAAAAATGGAGCTTCTAAAGGTTTCAACCTAAACTACCACTTATGTTCATCACAAAAATGTGAGAAAATTCTATGGGGATCATGAATATCTATGCTAACTACTCACAAAAAATCAAGATCAAAATCATCATCACATGATCACACAAAATTCCACAAAATCAAGTATTAAACATGACTATTTTAATATCAATTAAAATGTAAAAATTCCCATAAATTCAGAAAATGCATGAAATACAAATATTTTTTATCTAAAAAATACTAGATTCAATCATGAATCTAATGCAAAAAGAATGGGGTCAATTGAGCTATTTTCCATTTTTTATGATTTTATCAAAAACCATGAATAAAGTGAAAAATAATATGAAAATCCAAAGAAAATAATAAATGCACGGTGCAGATAGAAATAGAAATCAGTTCATTCCATGGATTGGGCCATCAGGGGGTGTGGTTATCAGCTATTGCACTAAGCCCAAAAACACAACTTAATGAAACGATGCGTTTCACATGAGTTCAGACTCTTCACAAAATGAAAGACATTTGTGGCCATTGGATCACTTCTCCAGTCAAAGGTCCACCTAAATCCAAGGGCTCTAAAGTCATCTTCTTCGTTTGAATCTCTGAACCTCGCGCGCAGCCACGGCCACCGCCGGTGGTGCTCCGGTCATCGTCCCCAACCCTAACTCTCTCCACAGGCCTCCATTCCAAGAGGTCTCTACATGAAACTCCCTCCAATTTTCACAAGGAATCTTCCTATGCCATTTAATCGTGCTAACAGTTCAAGAATCCAAGAATAACAATCTCGACCGAAAATTCCATGAACCCTAATTGGTCACTAATCTCCAAATTGATGATCCAGAAATCTTCCTACACCATCCTACTATGCATCTACCATAGCAATTCATCTTAATTCTACCTAATTTAAGCCATGGCACAAGAGTTACATACCTGGTAAATTTGAACAAACAGAAGGGTTGAATCTTCAACTCAGCCTTCAAGAACTTGCAGAAACCTTCATTGAATCACAATCAATCTTCTGTATGCAAAGAAAAGAGTTGAATCTTCTTGAATTATCAAACCCGATTTTGAGTTGCAAGCTTCACTCTCCAATGGCTACTTCACGATTCTTCCACCACAGTGCCTTGAATTTGATCTGGAATTGATCACCACCCTCTGAGCAAGCTATTGAGATCAATTTCTTGGACTGAAATGGCCTCTAACCTTGTAACCGATTTGGATTTGCAATGAGAAAGTTCAAAGTGCAAGCTCAGTTCTCTCTCTCTCAATCATCCCCAAAAAATGATCTGAACCACTTCTATTCCATATATAGAGTGTGTAGGGATGATCTAGAACCCTCTAGATCCTTCCAATGAGAAGATCAATCTCTCATGACATGAGAAGTTCACTTGAATTCTCATGATATGCCATTGTATGCACAACTTCTGTTAACAACTTGAAACCAATCTCAATTCCTTCCAATTTCTCCCCTCATGACATTTTGGAAGTGTTTGGCTTGCAAGGGATCTTGATCATGCCTTGAATTTGAGTTTTGCACATGTTACTTATAATGTAACTAACTACTTTTCAAAGCAAGTCCACAAATTAGACCTTAATTCAAAAATGTGGCTAAACCAATGTTCTTAAAATGCTTTTTAGAGTCAAAATGACCTATTACATGCCTTGGTTTGGATGTGTAGATCAAAAGTATCAATTTCCAACTTTGGTTCATTTAACTTATACCCTTATTTTAAGCCATTTTTTGTGATTTTGAGCTACAAGCTATTCCAACATCTCATGACCTCTTTAATAGCCTTAAAACATCATTTTGAACAAGTTTGATGTTGAACATTTTCTCATTTGAAGCTTAGAAATAGGAGTTATGGCCTTATGGTTGAACTGCCCTATAATCTCCAAATGACCAAAATGCCCTTGACTTGTCAAAGCCATAACTTGAGTTCTACAAATCCTATCAAGGACTTCTAGTAATCTCTAGAAATTTAATAGGATAAGGGACAACATTCATGTTGACCAAGAGTTCCTAGGAATCATCCTTATAGGGTAAAAGTTTCATGCAAGTTGGGCAACTTTCAAACTCCCAAATTCACATACCTCAGATGACCTGTAATTTGTCAAAGTCATAACTTGAGTTCTACAAATCCTATCAAGGATTTCTAGCACTCAAATTAAATCTAAGATCAAGCTCTACAACATTCATGTTGGGGGTAAGATGAGATGACAATCACATCTTGAGCTAAACTGCCTTGAAGATAGAAGTCAAACTAGGGGATTTTACACTGTCAAGCCTTAGAAACCCTAGCTTGAAACTTCTCAAACTCTTCAATCATGATGAGTTGACCTTGGAATCATCCTTATAACATCTCAATGCATCAATCCATGATCACATGGCTCTTGAATTAGGTCTCAACCTTGTTCAAATCATCAGCTGACTTAGGGTTGACCCAGTCAAATCCTAATTGCACCACTCATGGCTGAGTCTTCTTAATCTTGCACAATGACCTGTCTAGGCCTCAAAGTGATCTTCAACACTTCTCATGAGCTCTCTCAAGACCTTGATTCCATCTTCATGGCTTCAGAATCATCTGATGGCTCCCCTCCACTCTCAAGTTAGGGGGCACACCCTCTTGGTTTCAACCAGTCTCTCTGAGGATCTTTTAACTTCTTTGGCAAGGATATCAACCCTTGAACACTTGGATAACCTTCTTAGCTAGCTTCATAGTCTTGTGTAGCTCTTGATTGGTAATCATACCTCTTGATCTCCTGCATACATGTCAATGGGATGCAAATGATAATGCTAATGTGCATGAAATGAAACATAAGCTAGGTAAAGAAATGTTGGGCAAATTTTGGGGTGCAACACTGCCATGGCAACTGAGGAAATTATCAGTACTACTGCGACCGCTTCGGTCTCTGACAAACCTTTCAGGTTTGAGGGTTTCAATTTCAAACGTTGGCAAGCTAAGATGAAGTTTTTCTTAACTCTGAAAAAGGTTGCCCACGTTCTGACTGAGGATATCCCGGTTGTCCCTTCTGCATCATCTGAACTACCTAATGGTAACTCACTTGCAGATTCAGACGGGACTTCCAAAACGTCTGACTCAGATGCTGCAAAAGCTAAGGCTGCAGCAGATGATCTACAGCTCCGAAAAGAAATCGCCTTATGGCACGAGAATGATTATCTGTGCAAAAATCACATTTTGAACAGCCTTGCTGATGATCTGTACGACTACTACAGTAGCTACAGGACTGCTAAACAGGTATGGGAGGCTCTGCAAAGAAAATATGATACTGAAGAAGCAGGTGTGAAGAAATTTGCTGTCAGCCGCTACTTGAACTACAAGATGGTGGATGAGAAGTCGGTGGAAGCTCAAAGCCACGAAATTCAGAAGATTGCTCATGAGATTATTACAGAAGGTATGCCCCTCAATGAACAATTTCAAATTGCTGTAATTATTGACAAACTGCCCCCTGGTTGGAAAGATTTCAAAAATGTGCTTCGTCACAAAACAAAAGAATTTTCAATCAAGATTCTGATTACTCGCCTCCGAATTGAAGAGGAGGCTCGGAAACAAGATCAGAAAGAAGAAGTCTTAGTTGTGTCTAACAACAAAAAGAAATTCGGTGCGTTTCTGAAGCCTACGGGCAAACCTTTAAAGAATCAGAACATCAATGCTATGAACCGAACTAAGAATGGGAATCCCTCTAGGGCCCCATCGGCTCCATTTGCTAGGCAACAACCACCACCTCAAAGAAATGATGCTCCGGTTTTCTCTTGCTACAACTGTGGGAAACCGGGCCATATGGCAAAGAAATATAGGAGCAGGCCTAAACCTGCAGCTGGCTCAAATGCTCAGGTTAACCTGACTGATGAGCAACTCATTGCCATGATCACTGAAATCAACATGGTTGGTGGAAGTTATGGTTGGTGGATAGACACTGGTGCCACACGTCATGTCTGCTATGATCGTGCTATGTTCAAGACATACATGAATGCTGAAGATAAGAAAGTGTTGTTGGGAGATGCTCACACCACTAATGTTGCTGGAATTGGAGATGTTGAGCTAAAGTTCACTTCAGGAAAGACCTTGATCTTGAAGGACGTCATGCATGTTCCTGAAATTAGGAAGAATCTTGTTTCTGGTTTTCTTTTGAATAAGGTTGGGTTTAGTCAAACTTTAGGGGCAGATTTGTACACCATCACTAAGAATGGTATTTTTGTAGGAAAAGGGTACGCCACTGATGGCATGTTTAAGTTGAATGTTGATTTGAATAAAATTTCTCCTTCTGTTTACTCCTTGTGTGACTTTAATATTTGGCATGGTAGACTTTGTCACGTTAATAAACGAATCATTTCTAATGCAAGCAACATAGGCCTAATCCCTAAAATAAATGTCAATGATTCCAATAAATGTGAATTTTGCAGTCAAGCAAAAATAACAAAGACTTCACATAAATCAATTATAAAAGAATCTGATCCCCTAGATCTTATACACTCTGATATATGCAAATTAGATGGAAGTTTAACTAGAAATAATAAACGTTATTTTATCACTTTTATTGACGATTGCTTTGATTATACTTATGTATATCTAATGAAGAATAAAAGTGAAGCGCTTGACATGTTTAAGGTGTATGTAACTGAAATTGAGAATCAATTTAACAAGAAGATTAAGAGACTTCGCAGTGATAGGGGAACGAATATGACTCTAGCTTGTTTAATGATTTTTATGCTGAACATGGTATTATATATGAAACGAATGCTCCATACTCTCCTGAAATGAATGGTAAAGCAGAAAGAAAGAATAGGACTCTTACTGAACTTGTAGTCGCAATCATGTTAAATTCTGGTGTTGCACCTCACTGGTGGGGGAAAATTTTATTGACTGTTTGCTATGTCCTGAATAAAGTTTCCAAGTAGGGCTGGCAATGAACCAAACCAACTCGAAGATAGTTCGGAATTCGACTCGACAATTAAATCGTTGAACTAGGTTCATGAACCAAATGAGTTGAGTATGAGCGAAAAATTAAGTTCGTTAACTAAATGAGCTGAACTTGAACTATACATAGTTCGACTCGTTAGGTTCATGAGTTAACTCGATTACATATGAAAAGAATTATACTGTTTTTAAGATTAGGTTTAAATATTTACTTCAAATCTTAGACAAATTTAATCTTCAATTTAGTAGTTTTTGAATTAGACTCTCAAATGTATCTCTTGAAAGTTGTGTAGGTTTTGAATTAGTAGATATCGAAGTTAAAGTTAAATTTCAATATGATAAATTTTATTTTATTTTAATATTTTATTTAAAATATATATATTTATTTAAAATGTCAAATATACTAAAAAATATATATATTTAAAAAAATAGTTTTTAAGTTCGTGAACCATGTGAGCTGAACCTAATGAGATGAACCTAACGAGTCGAACCGAACTGTTCGTGAACTTATAACGAGTCGAGTTTGAGCTTAAAAAAAAGTTCGTGTCTAACTCGAACTCGAACTCGAATTCGAACAATTCTTAACGAGTCGAGCCGAGCTGAGGTGAGTTCGACTCGACTCGACTCATTTCCAGCCTTATTTCCAAGTCAAAAAGTAAGATCTCACCTCATGAGATATTAAAGAAAAGACAACTAAATTTGTATTATTTGAGAACTTGGGGTTGTCTGGCTTATGTCAGAATTCCGGATCCGAAACGAGTTAAACTCGCTAGTAGAGCCTATGAATGCGTATTCATTGGGTATGCAGCAAACAGTAAGGCATACAGGTTTTATGACCTAAATTCCAGAGTAATCATAGAATCAAACGATGTTGAATTCTATGAAGACAAATTTCCTTTCAGATCAAGATATAGTGGGGGCTCACAATCGAGTCACATTCCTGTGATAAAAAGCACTGAAAGCAGCGACAATGTAGAAACAGAACTTCGAAGAAGTAAAAGAGCAAGAGTTGATAAAGAATATGGGGCCGATTATGTGGCCTATAATGTAGAAGAAGATCCAATAAATGTTCAAGAGGCACTGTCATCTATGGATGCAGACTTATGGCAAGAAGCCATTAATGATGAGATAGATTCTCTAGAATCTAACAAGACCTGGCACTTAGTAGACTTACCCCCGGGTTGCAAACCAATTGGTTGCAAATGGGTTTTGAAAAAGAAACTAAAACCTGATGGAACGATTGAGAAATACAAGGCTCGCCTTGTAGCCAAGGGTTTTAGACAAAGAGAAAATATAGATTTCTTCGACACCTTTTCTTTGGTCACTAGAATTACATCCATTAAGGTAGTCATTTCAATAGCAGCCATTTATAACTTAATAGTACACCAAATGGATGTTAAAACAGCTTTTTTAAACGGTGACTTAGAAGAAGAAATCTATATGGAACAACCAGAAGGGTTTGTAATCCAAGGACAAGAAAGCAAGGTTTGTAAGTTAGATAAGTCTCTGTATGGACTAAAACGAGCCCCTAAACAATGGCATGAAAAGTTTGATAACTTAATGATAACTAATGGGTACAAAGTGAATGAAAGTGACAAGTGCGTTTATTACAAATCTGAGAATCGCATTTGTACTATCATATGTCTATATGCAGACGATCTACTTATATTTGGATCAAACGTTCAGGCCATTAATGATATGAAATCATTGTTATGCAATAACTTTGATATGAAAGACCTCGGAGAAGCAAGCGTGATCCTGGGTATCAAGATCACAAGATCCGACCAAGGAATTTCTTTGGATCAATCTCACTATGTGGAGAAGATCTTAAAGAAATATAAATACTTTGATTGTAAACCTGCATGCACTCTGTATGATCCAAGTGTGAAACTGTTTAAAAACACTGGAGAAAGTGTCAAACAAGCAGAATATGCGAGCATCATTGGCAGTCTTAGGTATGCCACTGATTGTACTAGACCCGACATTGCATATGTCGTAGGATTGTTGTGCAGATTTACAAGTAGGCCGAGTAACGAATATTGGCAAGCTATTGACCGAGTAATGAGGTACCTTAAAAGGACTATGGACCTCGGCCTACACTATCAGAAATTTCCTGCTGTACTAGAAGGGTATAGTGATGCAGATTGGAATACCTTATCGGATGATTCCAAAGCTACTAGTGGTTATATATTTAGTATAGCCGGAGGAGCTGTATCTTGGAAATCAAAAAAACATACCATTCTGGCACAGTCCACAATGGAGTCTGAGATGATAGCATTAGCTACAGCTAGTGAAGAAGCAAGTTGGTTAAGATGCTTGCTAGCTGAGATTCCTTTATGGGAAAAACCTATACCAGCTGTGTTGATCCACTGCGATAGTACCGCGGCTATTGCAAAAGTTGAGAATCGTTATTATAATGGTAAAAGACATCAAATTAGAAGAAAACATAGCACTGTTAGAGATTGTATCTCTAAAGGAGCTGTGAGAGTGGATCATGTACGCACTGATGAGAACTTAGCAGATCCTTTGACGAAAGGATGTGCTAGAGAGAAAGTCCATAATACTTACAAAAATATGGGACTAATGCCTATAAAGCAATTAGTTACTCATGATGGTAACCCGACCTAAATGACTGGAGATCCCAAGACTTAGGTTCAATGGGTAATAACAAGTTGTGAGTAATATGAAAATGATCATGCAAGTGAAGCATGAATCCTGAAGTAATGAGAGGATGAGATGATAGAAACTCTTAATGAGATCTATACTCTGTATGAGGGAGTACCTAGGCTACAGGAGTACTCTTGATAGATTCACCTATGTGAATGTGGAGCTGAGGTCGGTTCCTATGGAATTTCGAGGCAGAATTCCTAAAGCATTCACTAAACCGGGATACACGTGCAGGGCCACTAAAGCACGAGCTACAAGAATACACCTTACGGAAAGGTTGTGTGCGGGTCTGATGTCCGAGATAGAGTTCAAGACAATGGTGTCACTCTTGTTGAATCAGAATCCTACTCGCTATGCTAAGGTTCAAGTCGTAGACACCTTTGCTTATGCTCAATCTTAGAAACGCCTGACGTACTTCTAAAATCTCTTTTAAATTCAAGTGGGGGAATGTTGGAATTATATTAATTAGAGTGGAAATTGGAAATATTTATTGACAATTAATGGGCAATAAATGAACACAAGTAAGAACTAATATAGAAGTGAATTTGAAAAGATTCATTTTAGTCCCACATTGAAGAGAATGGAAATATTAGTAGTGTTTATATATTTCAACTTGGTCAATTGGGTTGGGTCCTAAAGGACACCCAATTTTGTGAAAGGAGTGAGGACACACCCATGACCATCAAGACACACACGCGCGCGCCGCCGCCGTCCGTCCGACCGGCCGGCTCGGCTCGGTCCGGTCTAGATGAATTATTTTTTGGACCCGAATTTATAGAATTTAATTATCATTAATTAATTAATATAATTCGGTGGAAAATTAATTAATAATAAATATTAATTAATTAAGAAAATAATTGGTCAGTAACTGTCATATTGACTAGATCCAGTATTCTTCCATTCTCCCACGATTTTCTCCATTCTCCCACGATTTTCTCCATTCACCACAAATTTCTCCCTACTCAGCCTTACTAGCTGCCTATAAATACAGGATAGAAGTTGAGTAGTGAAATCCATCTTCTCTCCTCTTCTCTCCCTTGATTCTCTTTGCCTACAAATATTTTTCTTGTTTTTTCGCCTGACTATTTTCGCCAGATACTGTGACTTAGAAAGGTGTATTTCTAGAGCGATTTATCAACCGTACATTATTGAACGGGCTGTTTTATCCTGGAGACGTCGTCGTAAATCGACTGCTTTGCATTTTTTGACAGTACGGCGAAACGTCTTAAAGAAAGCGATCTAGTACGCGTCTCGTCCCGATAATTTCCTTGTGCCAAACTCAATTTTTCAAATCCGAAAACAACAGGATTTGATGTAATGCAATACAATTATTTGTTATGATACAATTGTTGTTTTTGTTCTGTTATGGTTCACAAAAATACAAGTTATGAAATGGAAAATTTTCAAAAAGTACAAAAATGTATTTTAAAAAAGCAGATAATTTAACGACGGTTGTTAAATATGACCATGGTTATATAGTGAACATTGTCCAGAATAATATATATACTAAAAAAGTGCTGCTGAGAATCGAACATGTGAACTTTAATATATTACTACAATTAGTTAAAGCAATTGTGATAATATGTTGCACGCTTTCAGATTTTTTACAACGATCATATGACCGTGATTGTAAGTAACACATATACAACCACACACTACGTAACAACGGTCGGCCCTGCATAATAATATATGCCCAGCTTCTACAAAGGTTTACTCTACTAATATTCATCAAGTATCCAATGATAAGACTCGTTTCAATAATAAACTATTACATAAGTAAGTCAAATGTTTTACTTCTACTTAAATAATAATTATAAACTCATGTTAATATTTACATGTTTGTTATTGTTTTTGTGTTTGTTTTTGGAATAAAAATACACACCTTACTTATGGCTCTAGGATTGGAGGTAGAAGTGAATTTTTAGAGTACTTGACTATCATGGGAAATCGATATTTAACCTAGGCCTTTGGTGGAGATGGTGTGCTTCCCTTGATTTTGATTTGCCAATGTGGTTGTCTGCTATTAGTATATAAATGTTAATTTAATTTAGAATTTTTTTTAACACCTTTCGAGTATGACCGGTTTATTAAACCGGTATGTACATGATATAAACACAATTATGTGTTTAATTTTTCAGACTTAATTATGCGAGTATTTTCTTGCATAATTAGGATAGTTTGATAACCATTTGATTATTAAGCGATCATATAAACATACAATTTTGGAATTACATTTGTGAGTAATGATTGTGTAAATTTTAAGGTCTTTCTATTTAATTTATTAAATTAAAAATGCCTAGTAATTTTGGTTTAGTGGGTTGAAGCAATAAGTTGCAAAAGTAACATCTGTTGTCTAAATTTGATTAAATCAAAATCACAAAAGAGGTAGTGTTTAATTATTCATGCAAACTGTTATAGTCGGCCAAAAGGAAGACACGGTTTGACCGAATTATTATATACCTGTGATGGTAAATATGTAGTAATTTTTTAAGTTTACCCATGTGGTTGATGATTGATGTCAAAGACGTCCATTAACTGACAGGACTTATTACTAAAATTTGATCATTGCGTGAGAGTACTGCTTACAGATAATTCTTGCAATCAAAGATTGGGAATTGATGGTGTTTTTGGTATATTGTCCAGGTATTATTTAATTTGTATATAAACAATATTGTACATGTCTATTTGACATGCCTACTAAGGTTGTATGATTGATGTTCTTTTCAATCGATCCAGTTGTCGCTGCTACCACTTTAAATTTTGTTGCTTACATGAACTTTATCCCTATGGTGAGTGTGATGAACTTCAATTCTTGAAAAGAATATGTTGAGATCATTCTTGGATGTAGGACTTAGACTTATCCCTAAGGGAAGAGTGTCCCATAACAATTACTAAGAACCCAAAAGAAACTTGCAGCAAATTTTTCTCAAAACGAGAAGGAAAAGGAACAACCTAAGAAGACCACTTGCTTCTTTTACAAAATGGTCGGACACATGAAGAAAGATTGTTCCAAGTATGCCGTATGGCGTGAAAAGAAGGGGTTGCCTGTAGAGTCGTCCGCTAAGTGATGCTGAAAGGTTCATCTATGTGGGTGATGGAAATAAAGTTGCATTAGAGGCTATATGGACTTTTAGATTATTATTAATGACCGGTTTTCATTTGGATTAGATTGAGACTTTTGTTGCATCGGCTATTAAATGTAATATAATTTCTATTTATATTTTGGACAAATTAGGTTATACTTGTTCGTTTGGAAATAATAAATTTAGCCTCTTATATGATTCAAATGTTGTTGGTTACAATTCTTTGAATGATAATCTTTGTATGTTTGATATTGAATGTCCTTATAACAAAATAATACAAATAGAGTCACATGGTACAAAACAAAAATTGAATGAGAATTCCTCCACTTTATGGCATAAGCGATTAGAACAGATATCTAAACAAAGAATTCAGAGGCTTATGTCGGACGGTATTCTTAGATCCCTTGATTTTTCGAACTTTCAAGTCTGCATTCAGTGTATCAAGGGTAAGCAGACAAACAAGAGGAATTTTCATGCTGAAAGAGCTAAGGATGGAAATTAGGGATATTAGGGATATAATTGTATGGAAATTAGGGATATAATTGTAGAGAATTAATCATGCCCATGGAAATTATTCTCTTGTGTGTGTGTGTGTGTGTGTGTGTGTATGATCATTAATTGTAGGGAAACATTAGGGATCTAATTGTTCATTGAAGTCCGCAGATTTTGCAAAAGGTATTTTGGTCATGGAAATTTCAAGGGTTGAAATTTCTTGAAGGGAAAAGAAGAAGAAGTTTTTCTCCATTGTTATGGAGTTTTTCTGTAGATTTATCAACTTGTTGAAAAGAAGGATTCAAGGCTTGGAATTTCAAGATTGGGTGAAAATTAGGAAATTCATCAAGATAGGAATTCATCAAAAGTTCAAAATCAAGATCTTGGATAAAGATCAAGTTAGCGGTGGTAGCTAGTTACAAGCAAGTTCATACAAGAAGCGAGGAAGAAGATAACTTGGATTATTATAGTTTATCTTTTGCTTTTATGAATTGTTGTAACAAGAAACAAAATTCTATATTGTTTTAATGGAAGAAATAACTCTTTGATGGTTCTCCGTTGAAGACTAGATGTAGGTGCCTGCGAGGATGATAGCACTGAACTAGTATATATCCTGGTGCACTCTCTCCTTCTCTCCCTCTCTCTTTATCGTTCAAAATTGCATGCTTGGGTATCTGTTTAGGTTCATTATATTCATAATTACGATTTGTAAAAGTTTAGATTTGATTAGATTTATTCTTATAAACGACCCAGTTAATTGATTATTGTAAGAACATTGAATTTAGAATTGCCTTTAAAATTGAAGAATTGTTAAAGTCTTTAATCATCTTGTTGAAACTTTAACCATTAATCAATTCATTATATTCGACCTCATTACAAACCTTTAGTGTAAGTATAACACAAATTCTCTTCCAATATCATAAAAACTTTTCAAAATGAAATTTTACCATATCTGGTTCCGCTTGGGTAATCTGATTTTTGAAACGAAAGGATTTTTCAATTGTCTATTCAACCCTCCCTCCCCCCTTCTAGACAAGTTACTCCATATTCAAACCAAAACTTGGTATCAGAGAGATTATACTGTACGAGATTTAGGAAACAAAATTGTTACATAATAGGTGTTAGTGCAATAGAAAATATGCGAAAAAATATATCATTGCTTATTCAAAGCAAGAAGGATCGAGAATCTCTAATTCTCTTTGAATCTTGTGAAACGACTCCGAGGACAAAGGTTTTGTGAAAATATCAACAAGCTGATTTTTAGTGTCCACGTATTCAAAAACTATGTCGCCTTTTTCCACATGATCCCGAAGAAAATGATGCCTAATTTCTATATGTTTAGTGCGAGAGTGCAGTATTGGGTTTTTAGTTAGGTTTATCGCTCTAGTGTTGTCACATTTAATTGGAACGCAACCTTGTTTTAAATCATAGTCAAATAACTGTTGTTTAAGCCAAAGGATTTGTGCACAACAATTGCCAACGGCTACGTATTCTTCCTCGGTGGTTGAAAGGGAAATACTATGTTACTTCTGTGAGGGCAAAGCCTCATATATAGATGTGCTCGTTTTGATGATGTCAAAACTCAGCTCCATAGAAAAATATATGTTGGACGTGGTCATCATGTCGTATTTGCATGTATTGTCTCTCATGATTCAAATTCTCGTAAAAATCATGGTTGTTGCATATAGATGGCCAAATATGTGTGTCATATAGAGTTGACTTAGTTGGTGTTGTTTGTCATACTATAGGTTTCATCAAATGTGTCGTAAGGCATGAAAATATGCATTTTTGCCTGCTTCAGGGTTTTGAGTCGACCAAAAATCTGCTCCAGTCGACTCACACTGCAAGTCTTTTTAGTGAATTAGTCTCAGGAGGGCTCGTATCGACCCTCCGATCGACTCATACTGTAAGCATTTCCATTTGGCTAAAATTGCACGATATGCATCGACGCATATTATGCTCCAGTCGACGCATGGTCCTGTTTTCTGCACAATCTTGAGTTTAGGTTAGCTCAGGTCGACCCCCTCTACTGCATAGGTCGACCGCTCGCTGTTTTGTGTCAAAATTCTGTTATGTCAACTATTTTTGTGAATTGGTTTTGTTTGTTATGTCAGTTATATTTGGTATATAAGTTGAGTTGCTCTTTCATTTCACAACACCTAAGAAAACAAGAAAAGTGAAATTACGTGTCGATTTGGTTCTCATCATCTTCATTTTCTTCATAGCATTTCACAACAATTACACATAATCATCTTTGTTGTGCATTGTGCATGTTCGAGCTGATAGCATTTCTTTATTTTTCTAATCTTGTTTCTTCATTTTTCTTCTCTAGGTAATATATATTTTCTCTTAATATGATTATTGTTGAATTTATTTTTATTAGTTTCGTTTAAAATGTATTTTTATATGAGTTTAATATTTGTTTTTTTTATTGTCAAACTATCATTGTTATTGAGAAAAGAAAACAAGAAGGAGATTGAAGAAGATAATTTTCTAGAAGATTGAAGGAGTTTGAAGAAGAGGTATTTTTGCTATTTAATTTTTTATTTTAGTTTGATTTATTAATTTTGGATCGTTGGTAAATGTTTAAGTTTTTTGTATTTATTTTCTGAATATTTAAATTTTTTCTATTTTAATTTTTTCTGAATTTATTTTCTATTTTAATTTTTTCTGTATTTATTACAACAGAATATTTAAAATTATATTTATTTTTTATTTATATATATTAAAACAGAACATTTAAAATTATATTTTTAAAGTTATTTATATGTCAAAACAAAAATATTTAATGTTTAGATATGTTCTGTTTTTAATACATTTAAATATTCTGTGTTTAATGTTTAGAAAATATCTAAATAGAATATTCGGTTTTTAAAGTTATTTATATGTCAAAATAGAACTATTTATATGTTCAATCTATTTTTTAATGTTTAGAAACAGAATAATATTTTTAGAAATAAAATATTAAAAACAGAATATTAAAAATAGAAATATATTATTTTTAATGTTTTATTTACTTTTTGTTATATTTATATTAGAAACAGAATTATATTATGTTATTATATGTTATTAAAAATAAATTTTTATATATAGTATAAATTTGTATATTAAAAATAGAATATTAAAAATCAAATATATTACTTTTAATGTTTTATTTTTATTTGGTTATATTTACATTAGAAACAATATTATATTTATATTATTATTATTTGTTATTAAAAAAATATTTTTGTTATTATGTGTTATTAAAAACAAACTTTTATATATAGTATAAATTTATATATTAAAAACTGGGATTTGGATCCTCTCCTTTTTTATATATCATGCCATCTCTCATGTTTCTAATCTAACGGTTCAGAATTTATAATGAATAATTAAATAAAAAAAAGTCATTTAATAGGAGAGAAAAATGGATAAGTAATTTGTCTTTGTTTTTTATTTAATTATTCATTATAAATTCTGAACCGTTAGATCAGAAACATGAGAGATAGTATGATATATAAAAAAGGAGAGGATCCAAATTCTAAAAACTGAATATTAAAAACCAAATATATTATTTTTAATGTTTTATTTTTATTTGATTATATTTACATTAGAAACAATATTATATTTATATTATTATTATTTTTTATTAAAAAAATATTTTTGTTATTATGTCTTATTAAAAACAAATTTTTATATATAGTATAAATTTATATATTTAAAAACTGAATATTATAAACCAAATATATTATTTTTTATTTTTTATTTTTATTTGGTTATATTTAAATTAGAAACAATATTATATTTATAATATTATTATTTGTTATCAAAAAAAAGATTTTTGTTATATTTTTGTTATTAAAAATAGATTTTTATATATAGTATAAATTTATATATTAAAAATATATATGTTTAATAGTATATATAGTATAAATATTTAAAAGTATATGTTGAATAGTATATAGCATGTGTAATAGTTAAAATAAAAAATATATATTTAAGAAGAATATATATTAAATAGTTTAAATTTTTAATAGTAATTTTTGGTTAATATAAGTTTATTTTAAAGAATAATTATAAGTTAGCTAATACTTGTATTTAATATTTTATAAAAATTCCGGAAATTGATATTAAAATCACATTTGTAATTAAAAAGACAATAATTGTATAAATATGCATTATGGAGTATTATAGGTACTATCGTAGTTGGATGTACGATAGGTTGTATCCAGGAAGAGGCGGATTTAAACCAAATTTTGAGGAGGAAGTTAAAGGGTTTATCGTGTGGGCATTTTCTCAGGAATGTTGTCGAAGCGAAGGAGGAGTTAGATGTCCTTGTCTTAAATGTGCATGCAGACCTATAATTAGTGACCTAGAGGAAGTATAACGACATTTGAAGAGAATGAGTTTCATTAAAAATTATTGGGTTTGGACATATAATGGAGAAGAATTGCCAAGTAGCATACCAGAGACCAGTAATACGTATGCTTCAAGTAGTCAATCACCGATGGAACATAGGGAAAACTTTAATTTGATCAGTGAGATGGTGGGTGATGCTTTTGGTGTGAATGTGACCTATGACGAACCTAAAGATTTTGATGGGAAAGAGTTGCCGAATGAGGAAGCACAAAAATTCTATCAATTGTTGAATGAGATGAATACGCCGTTGTTTGAGGGGTCGTCAGACTCAAAGTTATCAATGTGCGTGAGATTATTGGCTGCCAAATCAAATTAGAATGTTCTTTATCAATGTTTGGAATTCTTCTCAAAAATGATGATCGATTCGACTCCTACGAAAGATAACTTTCCTACAAGTTTTTATGATGCAAAGATGTTGGTGTCGAAGTTGGCTTTAGAAGTAAGAAAGATTGATTGTTGCATTAGTGGTTGGATGTTGTTTTATGACAGTGAGTTTGGTACTAATGAAGGAGCGTTGGAGGAATGTAAGTTTTGTAAGGGTCCAAGATATAAAGTTTGTAGTAAAGCTATTGACCGTAAGCAAAAACGTGTAGTAGTGATGTCCATGTTTTATCTTTCGATAATACCAAGGTTGAAAAGAATGTTTGCTACAATGCACAGTGCAAGTCAAATGACATGGCATCATACAAACAAAATAAGTTCAGGCACTATACGACATCCGTCTGATGGTGAGGCATGGAAGCACTTTGATTGCATACATACTGATTTTGCTGCAGAACCTAGAAATGTGAGGCTTGGGTTATGCTCTGATGGTTTTACTCCACATGTCCAAGCGTCTAGAAGTGGGTATTCTTGTTGGCGAGTTATTATAACCCTTTACAACCTCCCTTCTGAGATTTGCATGACAAAACCATACATGTTTTTGACCTGCATCATTCCAGGACCATCAAGTCTAAAAGCCGAAATCGATGTGTACTTACAACCTTTAATTGATGATTTGAAGAGGTTGTGGATTGGAGAATGGACTTATGATATATCAAGTAAACAAAACTTTACTATGCGAGTTGCCTTGTTGTGGATTATTAATGACTTTTCAGCATATGGCATGTTGCCTGGATGGGGTACGCATGGAAAAATGGGATGTCTGCATTGCATGGGGAACACCAATGTGTTTCTGTTGGAAAAAGGGGGGAAAGTTTGTGGTTTGACTGTCACCATAGATTTCTACCAAGAAATCATCCTTATAGAAGAAACAAGATTGATTTCAAAAAAGATGAGCGAGTAACAGATTTACCTCCGCCTCGATTGTTACCAGGTTAAGTATGGAACCAAATTTGTGAACTACCAAAATTTACAGATATTGGTAAAGCATGTAGAATTCAAGGATATGGGACCACGCATAATTGGACAAAAAATATATATATTTTGGGACCTCCCATATTAGAAAGATAATGTGTTGCACCATAATCTTGATGTTATGCATATTAAGAAAAAAAATTTGATAATGTATTTAACACAGTGATAGATGTTAAAGACAAAACTAAAGATAATAAGAAGGCTAGACTAGACATGGAAATTTGGTGTAATCGGAAAGAGTTGAAGTTGAAGCATCAACCAAATGGAAAATTGTTAAAACCCAAGGTGAATTACAGTTTAACTTCCCAAGAAGCTAAAATGGTATGTCGATGGTTAAAAGAATTGAGAATGCCTGATGGTTATGCTTTAAATTTGGTAAGGTGTGACGACGTTAACACTGGGAAGTTGCATGGTATGAAAAGTCATGATTGTCATGTTTTTATGGAACGATTGCTTCCAATTGCGTTTGGTTCACTACCTAATCACGTGCTTAATCCACTAATTGAAATTAGTCAATTTTTTAGAGATATTTGTGCGTCATCTTTAAGAGTGGATGACATCGTTAAGTTGGATCGAAATATTTCAATCATTCTCTATAAGTTGGAACAAGTATTTTCGCCTAGTTTTTTTGACTCTATGGAACATCTACCTGTGCATATTGCATATGAAGCTTTTCTTGGTGGCCCGATTCAATATAGGTGGATGTATCCTTTTGAAAGGTTCATGGGTGATTCAAAGCGAGCGGTGAAAAATAAAGCTAAAGTTGAAGGATCAATATGTGCACATTACTTGCATCAAGAAACATCTCATTTTTGTAGTCACTATTTCAATCACTTGATGTTAACTCCAAGAATCATAAGGAATCCTACAAATATTAACAAAAGAAGTCAATTTACCTTATCAGTCTTCGGGCTTCCTAGTCATCCCTCTGGAAAGAAGGGTGTGCATTGGATGACTCAAAAACAAATGCAATCAACACATGTTCATGTCTTAATTAACTGCGTTGAAGTTAAACCATATCTTGAGTAAGTATATCCCAACTGTTTAATATTATTTACCGTATGAATACAAAAATTATTACCTTGAAACTTATAGTGCTTTTCTTTATAGGGAATTTAACATCTCCTACTTTCATAGCACCGGTGTACAAGCAACATCCGGTCACATACATGCTCATTTTCCAGCATGGTTCAAAGAGAAATTGTCATGTATTGTTGAACCGACTCAAGAAATACTCCATCTGAGAAACTTGTTTGAAGGCCTTATTCAAAGCGCAAATGAATGGCAGACATACTTCGTGAACAAATATACATTTCACACTGAGACATGGACTGAAGGGGAAAACCATAAATAGTGGTGTATTTGTAAAAGGAGTTACAGATGGTGGTAAGGATGACTTCTATAGATCTGTTGAACATATCTACGAGTTGGTATACAATTATTTGGACTCAGAAAATAAAGTTGTCTTGTTTTATTGTGACTGGAACGATCCATCAGACAGAGGTACAAATATAGATAAGACATATGGTATTGTTGAGATTCAAATGGACCAAAGGTACAAAGAGTATGACCCTTTCATAATGTCACATATTGTTAGACAAGTTTACTATATTCCATATCCTTCAATTGTACCACGTAAACAAGGGTGGTTTGTTGTAATCAAAACAAAACCATTTGGTCATATTGAAACTGGCGATCTATTGGAAGATGTTGCCTACCAAGTTGATGAAGTTAAACAAATTAATGATGTGATTTCAGTTGAACAAGTTACAAGTTTGTCTGATACAACTGTTGAGGGGCATTAAGTTGATGCGTCTATATTATTGGATGAAAATGACAATCACGACGACGATGAAAAGTTTGGATCCGAGGATAATATCACATCAGATTAGGATAACGATATGGATGAACATGATTTTGAATAAATTGTTTTTGTAATTTAACTTGATGAAACCTTATTTTGAATGTGTTATCAATATATATACCTATGTGATTGTGTTTTTTAAGATTTATTATTTGTGTTGTTCATGAATATATATTAAATGTGTATTCTATATAAATAGGTAAAATGCCACCTCGAACTGATAAAAATAAGAGTAAGAATTCCCAACGTCCGAGGGTAGTAGTATGTCAGGCACCTCAGTCGGCCATGTGTCCTCCTCTGCAGAGTCAGTTAGATTATATGTCCATGGCCAGTTCTCAGCCTTTCATGACATTTCTCTCCCCTCATGAGTATCCAGCTTCTATTAGCCCATCTGAGGCTCTATATTTTATTAGCCCATCGGAGGCTCCATCTTTTATTAGCCCGTCTAAGAACCATCTTTTATTAGCCCATCTGGGGGCCCTAGTTATCCATATCAACATCCTGGGGGACCTAGTTATCCATACCAGTAGATACCCTCATCTTTCACACAGTCTAAGGGGTCTAGATTTCCACCTCCCTACTAGCAGGTTCCCACACCCTTCATGCAGTCAAAGGGATCTACTTTTCCAACTCCCCTATAGCAACCCTCATCCTTCACACAGTCTGAGGGATCCCACCCCGCACAGACCAGATAAGTACCTTTACCATCTACACATATACCTATGCGTGAGGATAATGATGAGGAGACAGTTGATGACGATCATGAGGTGGATGATGAGGAGGCAGCTGAGGACGATGATGATGAGGCTCCCAATGATGAGGTGGTTGAAATTATTAATGGAAGATATTTTATTTGGCCCAGCAGAAATTCGCAAGTTTTAAATTTTTAAGTATACATGTTTCCATTTTTTATATTAACTTATATTTCATATTAATATAAATTATTGATGTTTAGTTTTGAGCTGAGTCGGACTGCTGCCCAATGTATAAATTATGTTGTTCAGCAAAAGTATAAAAAATCTTGGAAGAGATTTAGAGAAGTTAAGGGGGACGAAAGAGAAGCTTGGTTTAATTTATTTAAGGTATAATTAATTTATTTTTGTTAAGTTATGTAATTTATTTTTTAAATTATTTTTGTTTTAATTATTCTTTTATTATAATTGTCTAACTACTTTATTTGGATGTCTTACAACATTGTAGGAGAAATGTACGTGGGGAAAAATGAATGAGAAAGAGGTTAGAAAAAATTATTTTGGCAGAATAGCAGTTCGACTTTCTGACATGCTACAGCGTGCTAGAAAGCATTAGGAACTTGAAAATATTCGTCCCAACTGGATAGGCAAAGAAGTTTTTGATGAAATTCTTATTTATTGGGATTCGGATGTTGAATTCAAGACAAGATCTAAAAAAGCAAAGAAAATGAGAGCATCTGAAAAAGAGGGTAGTCTTAATGCAGTTGGAAGTATAAGTGTTAAATTTTTAATAAAGTTATATTATGATTTATTATATATTTTTAATAAAGTTAAATTTATTATTTAGGAAAAGAGATGGGGGAGACCTCCACTCATGACTGAGCTAGTTGTAAAGACTAGAACAAAGAAATCATGGGCTTTGTTAACGAACGCACCAAAAAAGTTATGGTAAGTAAATCGTTTCACTTTATTTAACTTTTCTTTTTATTTAATGAAAATTTTGTGACGTGATTATCACGTGGCAACTGAGATATTGTGGCGTGAAAATCATGTGGCAAAATTTATTATTTAATTTAACTTAAATTATGTAAGCTATATTCAATTTAATTTTTTTAATTTTATATGAGGAGGATTACCAAGTATTGCTCACACAATTTTTGATAGAGAATCCTCAGTATACTCCAAGAGGTTCCGATCCGCTTAATCCACGAGTGGATTTTTACATTTGGGAATTAGTAACTGACGGAAAGGGACCGAATAGATGAGCAACAACGTCACATCCATCACAATTGACCTCCGAGATACTAGAAACGGTAAGACAACTGGCGCTAACTGAAGCGAGACGCGAGACGACAACCAAAATGGAGGAGCAACAACGTCAGATAGAGGCAATGAATAAGAGGCAAGCTGAAATGGAGGCGATGATGCGCCAATTTATGCAATCACAAGGTGACAATAATCCAGTTGTTGGAAATGAAGAAGTGGGTGGTCAACAACAGTTGGATGACGAGGATAACAATGAATTTGACATTGACAGTTTTCCCGATCCAGATTGATCCGAATCATTTATTGTAATTTTAAATTTTTATTTTTGTAAAATATTAATTACATTTTAGTATATTATACACTTTTTATTTAAAAAATTTATTCTTAATTTTGGTATTTATTTATATTTATTAATTTTTGTTATTTACATTTATTAATTTTTCAATTTAAATTATATTGAAAATAATTTAAAAATAATTTTTATTTATTAATTTTTCAATTTAAATTATTATTGAAAAAAATTTAAAATAATTTGTATTTAGTAATTTTTCAATTTAAATTATTATTGAAAAAAATTTAATAATAATTTTGTATTTTAAAATAATTAAAAAAACAAACTATAATTTTAATTTTAAATTTAAATAAAAATATAAATTATTTTTAAACGTACCAAAAAATTAATCAATTTAAAAAATTAAAAAAAAAACACTTAGCCACGTGATATTCACGTTGCAAGTTGTGAAGTAAAAATCACGTTGCAACTTGTCACATGAATTCACGTCACAACTTTCTTACACACGTCTTCCACTTTGTCTGCTACACCTGCTGTGACTGAAACTATGTTTTATTTGTTGCGACATGAAAATCACGTGGCAAAGTTGTGACGTGATTTTCACGTGGCAACGAAGTTGTCACACGTCCTCCTACCACGTGAATAGTCACGTCGCTGATACCCGTTTGTGAAGTGATTTTCCAAGTTGTGAAGTGAATTTCATGTGGCAAGATTCAGTTTTTTTTGTAGTGTAAGTCACATCTCGTGCGAACACAATACCTGGGCAGACATCTTATTTAAGCTGGCGAGCAAAAAAAAAGGCGGGAACAAGTCTGTCACCCAAGAGGTGCTTCCTCGACCGAGTATCGAGAAGTGCCCCTCAATCGTTGATGTAAACCCATCGATGACGGCCACTGCTGGATGAACACCGATATGCGAGTGCCTCAGCACGGGGAAACTACCCGACGACTCCAAGGAGGCCAGCGTAGTCAAGCGACTTGCCTGCACGTACGTCCTCGTCGAGGACAAGTTATACCGGCGAGGTTTCTTCATTCCCCTCCTCAAATGTGTCGAGGAGTCCAAGGTCTCCAGCATAATCCAGGAGATCCATGAAGGGATCAACACACAGCACCTCGGTGAAGCGCTAAGGGCAGGGTACTACTGATTGATCATGCAACAAGACACCAAAGAGCACGTCAAGAAGTGCGACAAGTGCCAGCAATACGGGGACATGCACCTGACCCCGCCCAACGAGCTTAAAACACTCTCATCCCTATGGCCATTTTCTTGGTGGGGGATGGACATCCTCGTACCCTTTACTAGAGGGTCATACCAAAAAAAATATTTAATAGCTGGTGTCGACTACTTCACTAAGTGGATAGAGGCCGAAGCCTTAGCTAAAATCACGTCCCACAACATACTATGTTTCTACAAAAGGAATATACTTGCTTGGTTCGGTGTACCCCAAGCCATCGTCGCCAACAATGGGACACAATTCACTGACAAGAACTTTCAGGACTTTGTCACCAAGCTAGGCACAAAGCAACACTTCACACCTGTCGAGCACCCGGAAACGAACGGGTAGGCAGAAGCCGCAAACAAGATGATTCTACGCGACTTAAAGCGATGACTGGGCGAAGCCAAAAAGAGATGAGTAGAGGAGCTGCAGAGCATGCTCTGGGCCTATAGAACAACTCAACACTCGGAAACTGGGGGGTCCCCATTCCAAATGACCTACGGAACCGAGGTCGTAATTCTTGTGGAAATAAGAGAACCCTTTAGGGGGATCGAATCTCCCCTCGACGAGGAGACGAATGATGAGGCTCTAAAGGAGGAGCTCGACCTGGTAGAAAAAATTTGGTCGGGGCATCCCTCCACGAAGCCTCGCTCAAGCAAAAAATAACTCTTTGACATGACAGCAAAGTCATCAAATGTGAATTTCAGGTAGGCAGCCTAGTTCTACGAAGAAACTAGAAAGATTTGCACGAAGGCAAGCTCGCCAGGAACTGTGAAGGCCCTTATCGCGTCCGCGCAAAAACGGGAGTCGGAGCCTACTACCTCGAAAACCTACACTAGAAGGAACTTGCTCAACAATAGAATGTTGAGAAGCTTAAACAGTACTACATCTAAACATTGCCTGTGACTTATTTGTGTTGTGACCACAATGGCGCGCTAGGGTACAAGCGCAACTCCTAAACTCGAAACAAGAAGACAAGAGCCCGCTCTTGTATGTTCGAGCAAACTCTTGATCCGATGGGGACACCTCAACCGAGCTCCACCATTTTTGTACCAACTAGCCAGGATGCCCAGCTCGCGATGGGAAAGTTCACGCCTCGAAGCAAAGACCTCGACCGAGCTCTTAGCTTCATCGAAGGTCAGAATCCGACTCCGACCACTTGACTAGTTCTTTGCACTGTCGAGGACCAATAACGTCGATCAAAGGCCCTAAATACTTAAACAAAAACACACAAATACAATGATTGACTATCCACAAGTAAAACACATATTTGACATACAAGCAGCACACACAAAATATAAATATACCAAAAGATAGATCAAAATGCATTGTGTCGGGCAGAGCCCTTGTTCAAATATTATAAGTCAAAACCCTTGATACGTAGGCTGAAAAATTCAACTACTAACTACGGCACGTAAGCCTGACTAAAAAATTCAAATGGTGTGTAGACCGAAGAGCTAAAAAGAAAAAGAATCAAGTAATGGCTTCCTCCTTGGGTCGGGGTCCCCCACCACTCTGACCAGTTCCATCGTCGGACGCCTCAGGGACAACCACCCTACCATCAACCACCTGGTGGAAAGGGCCAATCCCCTCGAGGACAAGTTGAGCCCCAGGATTCGTGATTTGGACCTGCTCCAAAGCATTGTTGAACCCCACATCAAGAGCTCCCAAACAGTCCTGCTCGAGCTCTCAGATCCGAGCGGCCAAGGCACTACAGACTTCAAGAGCTATTTTCTCCTCCATTTCATCCTCAGCAGGCTTAGCATCGGCCTCCAGCTCAACCATCTTGGTCAGCAATCGATTCTGCTCCCCCTTGGTTTCCTTCAACTCTTCCCGCATTTCATTCATCTCGTGGCGAAGGCACACCTGGGTTTTGTACCTCGTCTTAGCCTCGAGCAGATCGTTCTCCGCCTTTTTTTTCTCCATAGAAAAGAACGAAGTTCTCGTTCTGTAGCTTTTTCAGCTCAGAGGTCGAGTTGGTTTCATCATTGAGGACCAAGGACGTTTCAAAAATCCTCATCATAGTGCCCATGTCCTCGATTAACACTTTTCTTCTAGCCAGCCTATCGATCCCTATGATCGTCTTGCTTTTGGTTTCGACCATAGTCGGGGAGTTATCCTCGGAGAAGAAGTCACGATAGAGGTGGCAAGGAGGTAGCACAAACTTCTCCCCCGGCGCGCTCTCATCGAGGTCGACAAGTACGGGTTCCTCGGTGCACTGTAGTCTCCTACGTGCGAGGGAGACTGGCTACATTGGGGGGAGGAGGAACCACCAGCTCCTTGGTCGGGCTTCAGCATCTGCTGGACTTAAGAGACTCTACCTTTGGCAGCCTTCTTCCCGCTCTTGGTCACCGCGAGCTTCATTATACGTTCCTGTATGTTTGCATCTGGCCTGCGACAGAGAACAAGGAAAATTAAGTCAGTATAAAAGAGAAAAAGGCAGGTGCCCGAGCAAAGAAAAAATTCACTACCTAAGAACCTTAAGGCCTCCTCATGAGACCCCCGCTCAAGGAGGTCCTTGGTGTTAATAAATCGAGCCTCGCGACAAACCTCTCTGCGCTTGTCGAGGATGAAACTCCCATCCTTGTGGACGCATTTGGCAGGAGTGAAACCGGAGATGAATTCAACTATCTTTTCGTAAGATAGCTGTTCATCGGTGTCCAGGTTGTCGTGCTTTATGATGAACCTGTTTGTGGCCTTATCGAAGTGGTTCTTTACCCACTAGAGGGGAAACTTCGACACCAATGTCTCCTCACGCTGCCTGTTTTCCTCTTTGACCACAATTTCATACAATGAGTCGACAACCACGTGCGATACAGGCTTCACAACATAAAACCTATCCTTGAAGGTGCAGACAAAATCCTGGTACGCTCGAAACAACTTCCTCGGCTACTTCAAGGATACCCAGGTATGCCGACCTTGGAAGGATTAACGTTGTAAGTGAAAAGTGCGGAAGAACAAAGGGAGCGTGGCCCTAATATAAAGATGTTTGTAGACAAGTTCAAACGCTCGTTTGAACGCTCTCACATTAGAGTGAAGTTGTGAAGGCGTCAGGTTCAACCATTGGAACACTCCCCTATGAACATCACTGAAGGGGAGACGCATTCCCGCGTCCTGAAATGCAAACTCGTACATCGGGAACCTCATCTCCTTTAACCTTGAGCAGATACATTGCTTCTCCCTGGGCTTATAAACCATCAAACTCGGGGAGGAACCCTCAACACGATCCTCGAAAGTGGCAAAGGCGTTTGTGTCGTCAAAGGAAAAATGCGACGCGATGTTAAGAGGTTTCTGCCCGGCCCAATCTACGAGCGTATGAGCTCGTTCAGCCCTAACGTCCTCGACGGATGTGTCGGACTCGACTTTGTCGTCGATATGAATGACGCCTTTGATCCTTACAGCCATTTTACCTGAAAAGCAAAGGAAAAACAATGAATTCGACTTCCAAGATAAAATTGACCTTTCCAACGTAAATCAAGTGAAAGGGCGAAGAGAGGGACGAGGAGCCCCTTGACAGATCATCCCCGACACGGAGCAGCAAGCCCCCTCATTGACAGAGACTCATCCACGAAGAAACTCCCGTCGATGCGAGACTGAGAGCCTCCTCGACAGAGAGGCTCCCCGCGTGAAAAGACCCCAGTAAACACAGGAAAACTCCTCAACAAATACCTCATCGTAATGTTCGCGCACTTAGGGGGAGCAAGGCTCCCCGAGACCTTCATCATAAGTCCTTGAGGCCTTCATCAGAAACTTCATGAAAGTTTCTGGAATCCTCATGAACTTCCTGGCGTCTTGGCCGGAAACTTCATGAGCTTTGCCAGAAAACTCATAGTTCGACCAGAAACTTCATGAGCTTGGCCGGAAAACTCATAGTTCGGCCAAAAACTTCATGAGTTTGGCCGAAAAACTCATAGCCCTGCCCGAAGCTTCATGAAGTTGTCGGAAAACTCATGCATCCCTCATAAACCCTACGAGCTTCCCGGAGAAGTCATTAGAAAATCCATAAAAACTTGAAAAGGAAACAGAAACTTACTTGAAGAAAGAAGATCTGAGCGATGGAGAAAGGTTGACGGCGAAGGTGATGGCGGACGCAGTCTGGGGAGAGGAGAGAGCTTGGAGAGACTTGGAAGAAATCCTAACTGGAATGAAGGGGAGGTGAAAAGAAGGGATTTTCCCCTATTTATAATCCTAGCACGGAAAACGAGACATCATTAGGCACTCAAGTGCCCCTACGCATAGCCGCCCTAGGCATTGATTACTCGTGACACGTGGCCCTAGAAGACACCACACGTGTCCTCTCAACTCTCCCTCGTCCTTGAGGACCAGGCATGATCGTTCCTTTCCGTCTTTATCACTTACTCAACCATAACACCCGACGAGGACATATCCCCGAGGGAACAGGAAAAGAGCCAGGACTACGCATGACAGACAGGCCTCCCCGCAAGCTCTTGTCCGGTCGAGCAAGCTACTTATCTTGGCAATGCACTTGGTCCCCGAGTCCAGTGTTTCGAACACGCACGATACTCATCTAGACAGGTCCCTGACATTTGAACTGACTCATAAGTCATTACTCCTCTGCTTCGGAGCAACGACTTATGGGGCTCATGTTCTGGACTGGGCCAGAGGCTGGCCCACCGTCGGTCACGACCCGACCCAGTTCCCCGTCGGAGAGGGCCCAAAGAAGGTCCAATTCCCCAACGCCCACAAGGAACTCTCGTACGTCTCCCCACGTGCCCTCCATGCGGGGACACATCATCATACAACTTCCCACCTCCCGAAGATCACGGGGCAATTGACCCAGGACGAAGACCACGTGCTGGTCTTCCCTACGCCACGTAAGCCCTTACAATTACTTGTATTGGGCCTTGCAATCCAACCCAGTGCAAAATAACCGTTGGCCCAACGTTGGGGGCACATTATAAGTATCCTTTTTCACTAGAGGATCAAATATTTAATTCTTTACACACTTTTATGTACTTGCTCTTTCTACTTCGTCTCTTACTTTCCCATCAGAGTACCTTGTAGCTATACTCTCTCCTCTTCTCCACCACCGGTGAATACAGGAGCTCACGACGTATTGCTGGCCGCTAATCCTTTTCTTATCTGGTAAGATCATATATATATATATATATATATATATATATATATATATATATATATATATATATATATATATATATATATATATATATATATATATATATATATATATATATATATATATATATATATATATATATATATATATATATATATATATATATATATATATATATATATATATATATATATATATATATATATATATATATATATATATATATATATATATATATATATATATATATATATATATATATATATATATATATATATATATATATATATATATATATATATATATATATATGGGACGTATCATATGAAAATGTCATTTTCATGTGAGAACATGAGAATGAATCCGAACCATTAGATTTTAAAATAAATGGTGAAGATCATTTGTGGTTTTTGTTTTTCTCTCCCCTCCATTATTAAAATAAATGATGGAGGAGAGAAAAAAAACTGACACATAATCTCCATCATTTATTTTCAAATCTAATGGTTCAAATTCATTTTCATGTTCTGACATAAAAATCACATTCTCATATGAAATGTTCTCTCTCTCTCCCTCTCTCTCTCTTTCTCTCTCTCTCATAAAATTAAATATATTTTTTAGAATTTAATAGGTATGCACGAATAGTATAAAATCATTTTACACCGTCAACCAATCATCTTTATGTATTCCGTACATTAAACTGTAAATTTTAAATTAATTATATTACATGTCAGATTAATATATTCATATTAAATGACACTGTAAAATTATTTTACACTGTCAATACATATCAATTAAACTCTTATTACCTAATATCACAATAATAACTAAAACAAAAGTTGTACATTCTTTTTAAGTAATTCTACCTATTTTTTACCTTAAAAGTCCAAGTTTATTTATTTAACATAAATGTGCTATTTATTTAACATAAATGTGCTGTGGAAAGTATCAAATAATTTAATCACAATAGTTTACTATATTAAAAACTCATAGTTGTTTTTCAAATGAGATTGAGTTGAAAACATTCACTGAACTAAGTCATAAAAGTAAGGAAATCAGACATTTAAATATCACTGATATTTATTTTTCAAAACAAACAATATTCATGAGAGAAACAATGCCATCATCATCATCATCCATTTGCCACATGTTACTGTCACTTCTTCTGTTTGTTTTTCTGCAAAATACCCTTGCAATAAAACAGGCAAGATTTGTCTTAATTTTTCATTATTAATGTCGTATCATTACAAAACCTATTTGTAAGATAAGAATTTCAATTAACATAGTCTTATTATATGCTCAGTTGACTTATCTAAATTTTATAGTATGGTCTACTATTTGATTATTCCTTTTTCTTTTTTTTTTGCCATAGTCTTATATTGTATACTTAGGATCACATTCATTCGGTTCAAATCCTTCTTCATTTGATATTGAATCTGTCACAAACTCTCACTATAATTTGCTTGGATCTTGCGTTGGAAGGTATGTAATTATTCAATTTACAAATTCAAGAACAATTTAAGCCGTTATTTATAAAATAATTGTAATTATTTTTTTCATACACAGTACTGAGAAGGCCAAAGAAGCAATATTTTATTCTTACAATAAATATATTAATGGCTTTGCTGCAATGCTTGATGAAGATGAAGCAGCTCAAATTGCTAGTAAGTGGTTATATTAATTTATGGATTTATCTTCCATATTTCAACATGTTGTTTTATTTTAATTTTTTTTATTGATGCTTTATATATTAAAATTTTTTTGTGTGAATACAGAACATCCAGATGTTGTATCAATGTTTTTGAATAAAAGATATGAACTACATACAACTCGGTCATGGGAATTTCTTGGATTAGAGAGGGGAGGTGAATACCCTAAACATTCACTTTGGAAGAAAACATTGGGTGAAGACATTATTATTGGAAATTTGGACACAGGTTATATAAGATGATTTAATATTTCATTTATTTTTATATATTATTAATTAATTAAATATTGTAATTTTGATTTCTTTATGTTTTTACTGTTTAGGTGTTTGGCCGGAATCAAAGAGTTTTAGTGATGAAGGGTATGGGCCGATTCCAAAGAAGTGGAAAGGAATTTGTCAAGTCGCCAACGCAAATCCAGATAAATTTTATTGTAACAGGTTTTATTGCATTTCATCTAACTATTTTTATTGGAATTCTGAAATTTTAAGTTCAGATGAAAAGAATTGAACAAACATTTCATGATTTAAATTGTCGTTGCTGAGGTCTTATTCATCGTCTAGTACTTCCGTTTTATTGCATTTCATCTAACATATATGTTTTTTTTTTTGAGAAAAATGATTTGATTTTTCTAATTATCAATATATTTGTAGGAAGCTTATTGGAGCAAGATATTTTGGAGCTCCAAATGTAACACTTGACAGTGCACGCGACACTCAAGGCCATGGCACACATACTTTATCAACTGCTGGAGGTAACTTTGTTGCTGGAGTTAATGTACTAGGGTATGGAAATGGAACAGCAAGTGGTGGATCTCCAAAAGCAAGAGTTGCAGCCTATAAGGTCTGTTGGGAGGGATGTTTTGACGCTGATATTTTGGCTGGTTTTGAAGCTGCCATAAGTGACGGTGTTGATGTACTTTCTGTGTCCTTGGGTGGAGAATCTTCACATGAGTTTTTTAAAGATGCTATTTCCATAGGTTCTTTCCATGCAAATGCCAACAACATCACTGTTGTGACTTCTGGAGGAAATAAAGGACCTGAACCCTTTTCTGTAGTCAATGTTGAACCATGGGTTCTCACAGTTGCTGCTAGCACAATCGACAGAGACTTCGCAAGTTATGTTATTCTTGGTAACAAAAAAATATATAAGGGAGCTAGCCTTTCAGAGTTGAACTTACCACCTAACAAATTATATCCATTGATAAGGGCTGTAGATGCCAAATTTAAGAAAGCGTTTAGCTATGATGCGTAAGAGTCCCTTCTTTTTCTTTTTTCCTTCAAATTAAACTTTTCAAATAAATTTCTTATAGTGAACATATGTTCTAATTTATTTAGTCTGTGTACGTACGTAGCAAAGTTTGCAATGAAGGAGCTCTTGATCCAGAAAAAGTTAAAGGGAAAATATTGGTATGTCTTCGAGGTGAGACTGCTAGAGTTGACAAGGGCGTGCAAGCTTCTCGTCTAGGTGCTATTGGAATGATATTGGTTGCCGATGAGGATTCTGCCAATGGAGTTATAGCAGATCTTCATGTGCTTCCTGCTACATATGTTGGCTTTGCAGATGGCAGTGCCATTTATAATTACATCAATCAAACCAAGTAATTGTTCTTCTCGCCATTACTTTGATATTAAACTTTTGATTACTCATACAGATAGAATTTTACATTTCATACATACATTTTATAGGTCTCCAGTAGCTTATATTACTAAAGTTAGAACACAATTGGGTATAAAATCAAGTCCAACCATGGCTTCATTTTCATCAAGAGGCCCAAATGCCATTGACTATTCAATCCTTAAGGTTTATTGATTGAAACTTGCAACAATTATATCATTCTATTATTATTTAGATTATCTTACAACAAATTCCGAAAGTAATTGTATATATTTTATTTCGTGTTACAGCCTGACATCACTGCACCAGGCGTCAACATAATTGCAGCATATACTCTAGCAAACTCTCCAACGGAACAACCATCTGATAAGCGTAGAATTCCTTTTGCCACTATGTCAGGAACTTCAATGTCATGTCCGCATGTTGCCGGAGTTGTTGGACTAGTTAAATCTGTTCATCCCGATTGGAGTCCAGCTGCCATCAAGTCAGCAATCATGACTACAGGTGATTAAATTATAAAAGTTCATGAAATTCAGTTTCTTATACTATTATACTTTTATAAAATTTACACATTTTGCAGCAACAACGAAAAACAACATCGGAGGAGATATATTGGATGCATCGCTACCCAAGCCAACTGATCCTTTTGCATCCGGCGCATTTGCATATGGTGCCGGGCATGTTCGACCTAATCTTGCAGTGGATCCTGGACTTATATATGACCTAAATGTTACTGATTATATGAACTACTTATGTGGTCATGGATACAATAGTTCTCAACTTAAAATGTTCTACGGAAAACCTTATACTTGTCCAAAATCTTTCATATTAGCAGATTTCAATTATCCATCCATCACAATTGCTAAATTTAAAAGTCGGCAGCCTTTGAATGTTACTCGTGTCGTTACCAATGTCGGTCCTCCAAGTGAGTACAGAGCAAAGATCAAGGCACCTGCACAATTTGTAGTCACAGTTCAGCCTGAGATATTAAGATTTAAACACAAGGGTGAGAAAAAAGAGTTCAAGGTTACATTGACTATGAAGCCGGGTAGTGAATATCCTCTATATTATTATACCTTTGGGGAGTTGATTTGGACCGACGGAACACATAGTGTTAGGAGTCCTATTTCAATCAGGTATCCAGACGAGTGATGTTTTAGTTTACGTTTCATGCATTTTGCTTGAGTTGTCACTCTTTTTCTCCCGATTTCAATAAAGAGACATGTTGTGTTAAGGTTCTTCAAAGGGTGTGAAAGTAATATATCAATGTTCTTTTAATGTTATTTTATGATGAGTGATAGGAGAGAATGTTGTTATTATAAACTTCTATACTTGAAAATGGTTAGGGTAATTTGAAATATGTTTGGTAAGTATATAAAAGTGGTCAATGATTGCTTTTGCTATTGATGAAAATTCAAACTTTTTCTATTGGTTTAATAACACAAATTCATTAACAAATATTTTCTTTTGAAAAAGCCAGATATATATTAAAAAAAGAAAGAAAGATTAGTTCACTCAAGTACAACGGGTGCTTAAAGAAGATTCAAAACAAATGTTCATTCAGTTTGCAACCAAAAGAAAATGAAGATAGTAAAAATAATAAAATTAAGGATTAAATATTATTTTGATCTCTTTAAATATTTCAAACTTCATTTTTAGTCCTTTAAAAGTTTTTCCTCAAAGAATGGTAGTAATGATCTAAATAAATATTATTAAGCCCAAGTTCTATGAGCCAATACGTAGGAATATACTAGATATTTAGGTGGTGAATCACTGCCCTTTAAAAGTATATGAGTAATTGGTTTATGCTAATATTATAAGGGAAATGCTAACCAGTGCCCTTAGGGCACTTTTTAAAACTTTAAATAGTAAGTTTTTATAAAAGTATGTGCAATGATGTGTAATAATGTGCATTGGAAATTGAAGTGTTTGAATTTTTTAAAGAATAATTTCTTAATATGAAATGTTTAAATAGTGTCCTGAGGGCACTAGTTAGCAAGACCCATATCATAAATATGTGATTGGTGAATGTTTAATCAATGAAATGAATGGAAAAGTTATTTTTAGATTTGTTAGCAATGTAATTCTTCTTTATTTCTCTTAATAAAATGTAATTGTTCTTTCTTTGATCTAATAATATTATAAATAAAAAATTCTCAGGGTTGAGAGATGCTAAAGTAGGCGATTAGGCTTTAACGTTTTTCTCTTTCTAGGCTAATAATCTACATCATGAAGAAAAAAAAATTTAATGCATCTCATATGTTTCTTATGTACCACTCGAAATTTTAAAAAGGTCTTCGATTTTTAGAGATACATCTTCGGACGCACCAAAAGGTCAATTAACGTTAAAATATTCTGAACATACATCTTTGTTAAGGGTCAAATTGTGCATACTTTTGATAGTATTTTGTGACTCTTTCCAATAGTTTCCTTTGTACTTTAGTAGTAAGTTTATACATTTTAGTGTAAATATGCAAGTTTCCGATTTTTTTGTAAATATTGTGAAATAGGATCATTTTGATGTTTTTTGACAGGTCTTCTTGCTAATTTATAATGCTTGGAACCTAAGGTGAAGGGAAGAAAGCCTAGAAGATCATGTTCGCAATGTTTTGTCGGTAAATCGTGCTTAGCGTGCTTTTCAGCGCAGGTTCAGCACGGTTTTACTGTTGAGACAGTGGCAAAGGACCTTTGACCGCGCTTAGCGTGCTTTAAGGCGATTTAATGGTATTTTAAGTGAGATCACACTTAGTGCGATTGTAATAAATATCATTTTTTCTAATTTTAGTTTATCTCATTTTTGTAGGTGTTCAAGAAAGAATATTTTTTTATTATCATATAGAGTATTGAATAAGCTTTCCAACGCTTCCGACCGTGCGTCAATCAGAGTTACGGTTCGAAAGTTATGAAGAAAATAAGAATTGTAATTTTGCTGATGGTGCTAATCGCCCTCATAGCGCGGTTCGCGTCTTTCCAGACCCTATTTAAGTCACTTTTCAAAATAAAATTTAGGTTATGTGGTTGAGAAATTTTAACCCCAACTTCATCAAACACATTCTTTGCGTCACTTTGTTGGACACAGCGAGAGATTCCTCTTCATCTTCCTTCTTCTCTATGTATTTTTCATTTATTGGAGTTTGTATGTAAGTTTACTTTGATAGTATCTATTCTAGGAAAAAATGGTTAGGTACCAAAAATGTTAATTCCCATTGTCCTGGACAAGAAGAACTACGATGTCTATATTGTGAGGGATATTTGGGGATTTGAGAGCTACACTTGTGCTATGTATTGTCTCAAGATGATTCTTAACCCTCATGTGGGAGCCTCTTTTATAGTCTTCCATGAAGATATGTCATTAAGAGGAGTCTCTTGACCTTTTGACGTTACATGGCCATCATGGTTGTAACTCCCCTTCATGAATGTAAGCTTTGAAGCTCTGGTAACACCTGCATTGATGCGCCACCACCGTTACAAATGGTGGTATGCCGGTTGAGTTCATGTCTGGCATAAGTATCGGGTTGATGGGGTATGTACTCGACTTCCTAGGAGCTCGGCTGATGGGAGTTGAGTTATGTGACTGGTCCAGGTTATAGGAGATACTTGCCTAGCTCTCTGCATTGCTCGACCTTTCTTGCTATCGTAGTCTCATATTTAACCTCGTCCGACTACACAACTCGGCTTAAAATATATTTGCATGTACATAAGCCCCCCGAGTACTATGTTCATTTACAAGGGTACAGTACTCGGCAGTAACATGAGCCCGGATATATTTGACTGATTTCGTGTTATAGGTCGGTTTTTCTTCTCAGGTCCTTATGTGTCATGAAATTCTTGGAATGTCTTGTCCTTTCATTTTTCTCCATTTTAATTATGACTATTAATGGCTACTCCCTATCTATCTTTGGGTGTTGAGTCCTTTAAAAGCCTTTATTTCCTCTCTCCTTCTTCTCATTTCGGCTTTGCGTCATCGATTAAACTCCTATTTCATTTTCCAGCTTCTCGTTACTCACAGGTATTTCCTTACCCTTCTTGATTTATCTTGTTCTTTTACTTTCTTTTTAGAAAGAATGGTCGTTTTTGGGGAACGGGGTAGTGAGGGTAGTGGTAGTGTCGCTCGTATGAGTGTCGTGGAGAGAAAGGAGTTGTGGGAGCAATGCATGTAGGAAATGGAAGACGCTTTAAGACCAGAAGAGTATAGATGGATTATAAATGAAGTTTATGGTGATATTCTCACTTATAAAAGTAATTTTGACCCTGACTCATCTTCCTCAGGTTTTGTAGAGACTTCGATGATGTTCGCTGCTCCCTTCGATCTCGAAGTCATGAACTATAAGAATAGCATTTTTTATGATATAAAATCACAAAACTTCGATCCAAAAAGAAAATATCTTGAACAGGGTTTGAGGATGATGTTGTCTTGGAATCATGTATTCCCGGAGAACGAGTTTGTATACTTCGTCCTAAAGGTGTCAAGGAAGATTTTTTCTATTTTTATGTCGGGGTTTTAGACGACTTCAACATTCAGATACCCCTTTCCTATTTTGAAGCGAATGTTTTACAAATCGTGAACATAGCCCGTTCTCAACTTCTCCCCAATAGTTAGGGTCTTATAAAGGCCTTTGGAAGAGTTTGTGAGGTTTTAAACATCACCCCCCCCCCCCCACTATTGGCCTATTTTTCTCTTTCTTTGAGGTTAAGGGTGTTGATAACCGTAGTTGGGTACAAATCAGTGGGATTCCTGGCCGTAGTTTTCTCCTGGCATACACCTCCAACTATAAGAATTATAAGAATCGATTCTTAAGGGTAAATAGTGGGCTGAGGTGTCCAGAAGTATTATATTCTTTAGACGCTCAGCCTCGCTTCCTTTTCTATTGGGTAGAAAATCCACTGTCGATTACTGGATTTAGCTCTGATAAGTTAAGTGACCTGGAAACACAATCTCTAATAGTTCTCGACTTCTTCCGTATGATGAAGGTAAAAGAATTATTATCTCTAAGTGACGAACAACTACTCGCCTTTTTGGGTAACTGTTTATATTTATTTTCATCATTCCCAATTACTCTTTTTCTTGACGTTCGTATATGTGTTTGTAGATACGATGACGAGTTTATCCATAGTTGAACAAAAGAAGTTAAAGCAGGAAGCTCGAGCAGCCCGAAAGGGAGCCGCGAACTCTACATTGCCAAAGTCGAACCCGAGTGGGTTAGAAGTCTGTCAACAAAAGCGGATAAGGAGTAAAAATTCTAAGGCTTCTCTGAGTAAGGGTGACATTCAACCCAATGCTCCTCAGACTCAAGAAGAGGTTTCACAATTGCTCCGAAGAAGCTGAAAACCTTAATGGGTGATGAAGTCTGCCAAGATGATATGGAGATTACTTCTCTTATGAGAGTCCCCAAGGAAACTTCTGCGTCTGGGGAGTTTAAAATTTGGTCTAACGGCTTTGATGGACTTAAATTTCTGAATGACCATCTTAACGCCATCGCGGATATTAACAAAGTGAAATCCATTGGTAGGCAGAAGATCACCCAGAACATAAGCTCCTATCTTATGAGGTGTGTCGTCCTTACTCATGGGTTGTTTAAACCCAGTGTTGATGTTGAGAAACGGAGTTGAAACTGAAAGAAGAGATTACCCATCTACAAGAAGCTCATAGGGCTCAATCAGATAAGATTTCTAGCTTGGAAAAAGAACTAGCCGACGAGAGGAAAAAAATTAGGCCCTTGAATTCGAGCATAATCTGACTTTATCAAAGGTAAGCGAGGAGCTGAAGCAAATCAAGGCTTCTAATCAAGAACTTTTGGCTTCCAATACCAGGCTTACTGAGTCCCTTAAGAAAGCTCAGATTGAAGTTCCCTTTGTTGGTGACGAGGCTTTCGACAAGGCAAAAGACCGAGTTTTGTGTCTTTATCCCGGGCTAGATTTATCCGAGGTGGATTATTTTAAGGTGGTGCAGGATGGCCGCCTTGTAGAAATGGACGAGAACCCGGAGAAATCTTCTACTCCTATTAATAATGACGGGGATGAGCACCCGGATGACGCTGGCGCGAATGGCACCTCAGCCGCTGATTGATTTTGAAGTTTCTCCTTGTTTTGATTAGACATCCTTTTAGATATGCTTTTGATGAATTTTCTATTTTTGTAAGGGAGTGTGATGTTTCCCCCCTTTTCTTATGACTTTTCAGCCTTCGGGCTTTGTAATGCACAACACTTGGCCTTTTTGTGGCTTTTCTTAATGTCGTTTCTGTTTATCATCATTTTAATTCCTTTGCAAAATAACCTTGTGCGTATATCTAGCCCCTCGGGCATTAAGTTAAAATAACTTAAGGTGTCCGATTATAAAGTTCTGGACATTATTTTGCCATTTTGCTTTGCTTAGTTTGATTCCTAAGACTTTTTGGGTAGCTCGTTTCTCGGAAATCTTTTATTAAAGCCCTAGGCCATATAGTTTTGACACTTTAGAACTCTTATAGTCTTAGGTGCCGAATACAATGTTGATTTGGGTGTCCTTTTGTCAGAGACTTGCTCCTAGTTCTTTATAAGCCTTTGTAGTTGGTCATGTGTGATTTTGATACTCACAAGCCCCAAATTTATTTTGGTGTGCTTAGGCTTGGGTATTTCATAATTTTCGTAATTGACTATCCAGACTGTGTATGCGGAACAAGCTGACACGCTTATAAGTGTTTGTTCAACCCGTGTATACGGAGCGTTTATGGGCGACCTATGCATGCAAAACAAGTCAACACGTTTTTAGGAGTTTAATCAAACCTTGTACGCGGAGTATTTATGGGCGACTTATATACGCGGAGCAAGTCAACACGTTTATAGGAGTTTAATCAACCCTTGTACGCGGAGCGTTTATGGGCGACCTATGTACTCAGAATAAGTCAACACGTTTATAAGATTTTAATCAACCCTTGTACGCGGAACGTTTATGGGAGACCTATGTACGCGGAGCAAGTCAACATATTTATAGGAGTTTAATCAACCATTGTACATAGAGCGTTTATGTGCGACCTATGTACGCAGAGCAATTCAACATGTTTATAGGAGTTTAATCAACCCTTGTACGCAGAGAATTTATGGGCGACCTATGTAGCGGAGCAAGTAAACACGTTTATAGGAGTTTAATCAACCCTTGTACACTGAGCGTTTATGGGTGATTTATGTACGCGGAGCAAGTTAACACGTTTATTCCGAGTTATAGCTCACCATCTTCAGCTGAATACCTATAAACAAGACATAAAAAATTTTAAGTCCAGGTGCCTCGTTAAAAGCCCTCGCCCTTGCAAGGGAAAAGAGTGAAACTTGGATCCTTTATTCGTTATTGAATTACATAATATTTAGCTGAAATAAAGTCTAAGATTGGATACATTCCATGTCCTGGGTATTTCTACTCCCTCTAATGTTTCTAACTTGTATGCTCTGTTCTTTAGTTTTCGAAGTACCCTGAATGGGCCTTCTCAGTTGGGGGCAAGATTTCCCTTGTTTTTTGGGTCTGTGATTTTCTTCAAGACCAGGTCACCTTCCTGGAACTCCCTTTGCCAGACTTTCAGGTTGTATCTTCTTGCCAACCTCTATTTTGATGCGACTTCTCTGACCTGTGTTGTCTCTCTAACCTCATCTATTAAATCAGCTGAGATGCTCAAGTTATCCATGTTGGTGACTTTATCAAAGTGTTCAAACCTCCAAGTCGGGGAAATCACTGGTATCACCGCATCAGCTCCATACACCATCCTGAAGGGTGTTTCTTGAGTAGTAGAATATGGTGTTGTATGGTATGACCACAAGATCTTGGGTAGGTGCTCGGCCCACATTCTTTTTACCTCCTCCAACTTCTTTTTTATTCCTTCTAGGATAACCTTGTTTGTAGCTTCTACTTGACCATTAGTTTGGGGGTGTTCCACATATGTGAACCTGTTTTTTATTCCATAATCCCTGCAAAAGTCTATGACGGAAGCGCTTGCAAATTGGGCTCCATTTTCTGAGACTATGATTCCTGGCAAACCGAACCGGCATATGATATTCCTCCAATAAAATTGAAAACCCTCTCGGTAGGGATCTAAGCAACAGCCTCGTGTTCCACCCATTTTGTGAAATAGCCAACTGCAACGATTAGGAACTTGAGTTGTTCTGAAGAAACTGGGAATGGTCCTAGGATGTCTGTTCCCCACTGATGGAATGGCTATGGAGATGAAATTAAATGGAGCGATTCAGCTGTTAGGTGTTTAATTGAAGCGAATACTTGGCACTGTTCGTACTTGCTAACGTACTCGGTGCAATCTCATATCATGTGTGGCCAGTAGTCCCCGACTCTTAGGATTTTTCTGGATAGTGCTCTCCCACTGATGTGGCTACCATAGGATCCTTCATGGACCTCTTTAATTACCAGTTCAATCTCAGGCTTTGACACGCATCTGAGCATAGGTGTTGACCTACCCATCTTGTACAACATGTCCAAGATTATAATGTATCGAGAGGCTATTCTTTTAACCTTTCGGGCTTCATTGATATCTTCTGGTAATATTTCATGGGTCAGATAGCTGATGATGGGCTTCATCCATCCTTGGACATCCTTTATTATTAATACCTGCTATGATTGAATGTTGGGTGCTTTGAGAACTTCTTGGATCATAGTCTTATTCATTCTTGAATTCTTTGAGCTTGCTAATCGGGCTAGGAGGTCGGCCCGGGTATTGTCTTCTCTTGGGATGTGGACGAATTTGAATTCTGAGAACGCTTTATATATTCCTGAAGCTTTATGAAGGTACTTTATCAGGGTGGAATCCTTCATTTGGTACTTGTTCTTCATTTTTCCGATCACTAGCTGGGAGTCGGTCTTCACTAATAAATGTGTTACTCCGACCTCTTTCGCCACTTTCATTTCGACAATCAAAGCTCCATACTCTGCTTGGTTGTTGCTAACCTGAAAATTGAAACATAAAGAGTATTCTAATGTTAGATCTCCGGGTCCTTCCAGAATTATTCCGGCTCCGCTTCCCTTGAAATTTGAAGATCCATCTACATAAATGATCCATTTGTTTGAGATCTCTTCTCCAGCTGGTGCACTTAACTCTACCACAAAATTTCCCAGTGTCTGTGACTTGATACTGGTTATAGGCACAAAGTTGATGTCATACTCGGAGAGCTCTACTGCCCACATGACCATTCGTCCTGCTAAGTCGAGCTTTTTTGTATCTATTTGATTGGGTAATTCGTCTTGATTGTGATGGGGTGACCTTGAAAATAATATCTTAGCTTCTGAGCTGTGATAACTACTGCCAGCGCCAACCGTTCTATCTTCTGATACTTTAGCTCTGCCCCTTTTAGAACTTTGTTGATAAAGTACACGGGTCGCTCTTCGTCTTTTCCATCATGTATTAAAATCGAGCTAAGGGCTTTATTCGTGACCGACAAGTATAATACCAAAGGTGTGTTTTCTTTGGGCCTTACTAGGATAGGAGGCGAGGACAGAAAACGCTTTACTTATTGAAAGGCTTCCTCACATGCCTTTGTCCATTCAAACTCCTTAGACTTCCTTATAGCTGCAAAGAAGTGTATTGATTTGTCTCCTACACATGATAAAAACTGTGACACTTCTCATATCTATTATAGTCTGGCATTTGCCCGGGTTCGCCTCGATTCCCCGGTTGGTGAGCATAAATCCGAGGACTTCACGGCTTGTACTCCAAAGGTATACTTGTCTGGGTTCAGTTTCATGTTGTAGCTTCTTATGGATGCAAAGGTTTCTATTAAATCCTTTACATGTGACCATTTTGCACTTGTCTTGATAACCATGTCATCTACATAGACCTCTGGATTCTGACCTATCTGAGTAGTGAACACCTTATCCATCAGCCTCTAGTAAGTAGCCCCAGAATTTTTGAGTCCAAAGGGCATGGCCTCATAAAAATAATTGCTCTGATGTGTCATGAAGGCGATTTTTGGTGCGTCTATTGGATTCATCCGAATCTGATTGTATCCGGAGTATGCATCTATAAAGCTGAGCAAACAGAATCCAGACGTAGCATCTACCATCCAATCAATGTTTGGCAATGGATACGGATCTTTAAGACACACCTTATTGAGGTCCGTGAAGTCCACACACATTCACCATTTCCCGAATTTCTTCTTTACCATCACTACATTGGATAAACAACTCGGATACTTGATCTCCTTGATGAACCCGGCCTGTAACAGCTTCTCAACTTCCTTGCAATTGCTTTTCTATTTTCATCACCACCCTTTCTTTTCCTTTGGGAAACTGGCTTGATATCTGGATCAATTTCTAAGTGATAGCACATGAAATAGGGGTCTATCCCTGGCATGTCTAAATATTTCCAGGCAAAAAGATCCACATTGTTTTTTAGTGTTTGAACGATCTCTTTCTCCTCTTCAGAGGACAAGTTGACCCCGATGTATGTAACATGGATGGTGATCGTGGTTTAGTGTGTCTAAATAGCTCTGACTGCAAGTATACAGATGTATCGCATAGTTTTAAAAGATTATCAATCCACAGGGACTAGAAATTGAACGTACCGTATTCTAATGTTACTATGTAAATCTAAGGCTAATCGTTTAGGAAAGTTAAGTGCGAAGAGAATTAAATTTAAAATGCTAAAATTTCTAATAAGACTAATTAATAACGGGATGTCAGTATGCAATGCGTCAGTCGTTGAGAATTTAATAGATAATCGATGTACGTCAGATGGTCAAAATACTTTTTATTAGAAAAATACTCATTAAAAATCCTTACTTCACACTCTCGTGTTTATTGATTTAGACTATATCATTAAATTAAAATGAGCGCTCTCGCTGTATCATTCGAATTTAACGATACCTTTTGAAAATAAATAAGTACTAATTAATTCTAAAGTGCTTCCGTTGTGTTCAGAATTAATGCCTAATCTTAGTTATCTGGTTAAAACCTCAAACTATCGTTTATGTTAGTTCCATGGAGCTATGATATAGAATTGTCCATGATTCTATGATTGGCTAAATTTTGGTAAAACATGATCCTGCACTGATGATAAGCAGGATGTTATGACATCTCCATCTGCTGTGGTGAAAGAACTGATGTGGAGTGTTTTAATGTAAATGTCATGCTGAATGTCATGACATCCATAACGACATCCATCTACTGTCATGACAGAACTACTGTCATGTGTGAGAAACAGCAGGAGTAGTGGTGCAGCAGGAGCTGATAACAGAACTGTTGTCATGTGTTGACATCTGGTACAACAGGAGCTAACAAGAGTAGATGACAGAACTGCTGTCATGGATGAACTGTTGTCATGGATGCATAAGGAGTTGATGACAGCACAACTATCATGGATTTCATACTGAATGTCATGACATCATGTCTGGTACAGCAGGGGCTGCTATGTTATATCTCTTGACAGAAGTGTGTTGGTACTGTTGGACATTCCTCATCAGTATGTACAGGCCAAAGAGATTCATTAGGAACAAAGTGCAGATTTAATTAGTGTTCATAAAAAGGATCTTTGAGACTTTTTAGGAAACTATGATATGCTTGTTTCTACTGTCATGAAGAAGATTCTGCAGAAGTGTGCAACAGTGCAAGCTGGTCAGCTAAGAGTAAGTGAAAGTTGGATGTCATATTGAATGTCATGACATTGATCGTATGACATTAGACGGGCAGAGTTTGTTTTTCTGTTATGATACCTGATATATCTCAGGCTAAATTTCAGGAAACCTGTTATGACTTCTTAGTTATTTTAGACGAGATTCTAGGAAGTATCATGACCTAATTTGACAGCACCTTGATCAGTGGAAATTAGGTTTACTTTGTTAAACCTAATGTTTGTTACTTTGGAGCAGCCCAACCCCAGTCTGCACTACTATAAAAGGAGGAGCAGAAGCAGAGGAAAGGAAGCACTCACATCAAGAAAAACTTGAGCGTAAAATAGAGGTCTAGGGTTTGAGAGTCCCTTGTGTGTAATTCACCCTTTGTATCTTCTGATACATTGTGGTAGACATATTTGTAAGTGAAGAAGGCTAGTCTTCACATGTGAATTCTGTTTAAGAATACTTGTACTCCAAGCAATTGTCTGGTGGATGATTGCATTGGATAGGTAGATTCTAGGCTGTGTCACTCAAAGCTTTTAAGCAAGAGTGTGTCTCACTTGATCAAAGTTGTGAAGCAAGATCATGGTGTGTGTTTGGAGTGTATCTCCATAACTGTTGTGTAATTGTGTATTGAAATCACTATTGTGTGATTGAGGGGGAGTGAGTGGGTATACTCAGGTACTAGAGTGTCTCTAGGCTGAAATTGCATTGGGTAGAGATTAAGTGAGAAGTGTAAACTGGATGTTTAACTCTAAATTGATTCTACTAATAGTGAATTTCCTCCCTGGCTTTGTAGCCTCCAGATGTAGGTGATATTGCACCGAACTGGGTAAACAATTACTGTGTTATTTATCTTTCAACATTTACAATTCTGTACAATTTAAATGTTTAGATAAATAGTCTATCAGCATGCAGATGTCACAACAGAGGTCATGACGTTGGTCATGACATTGGGAAAATTTAAAGAAATTTAAATTGGTCATGGTCTATCCTCGTCCTTGTTGAGCAGAGATCAATGTTCTTGGACACATGAGATCTGCATACCAGAATTTCAGTTTATCTTGACCTTAACCTTAGTTTCCCTTTTTACTCTCGCAAGAAACGTCGATTGATTAAAATAAGAGACTAGAGCCTAAAAATAGTTTGTAAAAAGAAATAACACCGATTATTATTTAATCCCCTCCGATAGATTGGTTACATACCGACATCAACTACTCTAGTCGGACATGGTGGAACAATCAAGCACAATACAATATAGAATATAATTATAAATCATGTTGTAGTTGCGATAAATAAAATAAATAGATCAATTAAAAACCTAGAATTAAATTTGAACTAGAGGTACAAATAATGGCAGGCTAGCAACACAAATCACCGTTCTTCAAACTTGATGCAGAAATGTAAATTGGTACCAAAAAGAAAATTACAGAACTAATGCTTTTACAAAAATTGGAAAAAGAAAACTAGTAAACTTTGAATTTTGCAAAATACTTCGGCCCCTCTGAAGATCCGTTTTCCTCATATATATATATATATATAGTAGGTTGAAACTGAGAAGGGTTTCCTCACGTGCCGTAAAAATCTCCTTCGAAACCGTGAAATAAATCTGGACGTGCTCTGAAAAATAGGGGGAGTGGGAGAAAAATTCTCCACACTCCCAGGTGGCTTGCGCCACCTTCCTTCACGTGGCTTACGCCACCTTGCTTTGTTATGGCTTGCGCCACTTGCTGATGGTGGTGGGCGCCATCTTAAATGTGGCTCCAGCCACATTTAGGTGGTGGGCCCACCTTTTTTTTTCATTTTCTTTTCTTTCTATTTTCTTTTTATTCTCAAATTCTTTTCTTTTTCTTCTCAAATTCTTCTCTTTTTCTTTTCATTTTAATTCTTCACCTCGAACCAAGCACCTAAGGGAAAAAAATGAATACGAGTAATATATAGCATATAATAGGGGAAAATCAAATAAAATATAATATAAACTCATGCATGTCAAGTCAAATACACGATGTAATTTTGCGTTATCAAACTCTTCCATACTTGAACCTTTGCTTGTCCTCAAGCAAATAAAACTCTTTAGGCACGGGTGTGAAACAGACATAAGTTAAAGCTTAAGCTTCAGTCAAGAAGATAGGTACTAAATATCAACAATAGGGATACCGTAGTGACACTATTTCAAAAACTCCTATCATATGCAAACAAATCTGAATTATGTTATTATAACTCGACTTATACTTTTTTCGCACCTCTCTTTCATTCTAGCGCAATCACATTAAGCCTGTTATCCCTGCACATCAATGGTGAGTAAACGTGTTAGTGTTCAATCGATCTCATTTCTCAAATTTCTTTGGATTTCCTTTTTGTTTTTCTTTTAATTTCGAGTTTCAAGAGCCTGATCCGTTGGGCTAAATGGTCGGGTAAGGACCACCTAACTTAGAAGGAACATATCTTTAGTTCGCCTTGGTATTAAATTCATAAACAAATTTATTTTTTTCGGTTTTGAGATCAAACACAATTTTGCATCGGCTTATCACTTAGGTTGTGCTTTAGGATGGTGTTGATTGTTGGTATAAATTACTTAAGAGGTTGGTCTTGGCATAATAAGTATTCAAATTCATTTGCATAATCAAGGGGTTCAGGGTGTCAAGACAGTACCGATACTATTAACACTTTCCCAGGTCTTTCTAACTTAGCCTAATGCTTTTAAACTGCCATGTCATGTATCAAACCAAAAATTGAAATTTTTGTTATGGCTCAAGAAAGATGGGAGAATCCAAATAATAGCGGAAACTACGTGTAGAGACTCGACAATACATGAATTTATTTTTATTGAATCATAAATAGTAAACGTACTAATGAAAGGAAATAAGCATAAAAATTTGAAATCTACCTAGAAAACAATAAATAGCTAAAACAATTAAATGAAAGCGATAAAACTTCCTCCCCCACACTTAAATTGAGCATTGTCCCCAATGCAAAACGTAAGGTGGGGAAAGGAAGGAGAAACCTGGAAAGTCGGGCTACTGGCGGCCTCTTCCGCGTGTTCGTGGTCGCCTGACATTTCTAGTTTGCTGGTTCGATGTACTCGTATCTGGATATTGGTCCTGTCCTTGAACGGACATGTCGGCCATCCCCTGTATCAGCTCCGCCATCAAATTTTGGCCTTGCTACATTTGTTGTAAGATTTGTATCATCTCCGGCTGTTGTGTGTACATTTGATTTTGTTGGGCCATCATTTGAGCTTGCTGAGTCTCGAGGCTTTGTAACCGTTGGTCACGTAGAGCGTTTAATTCGCCCTCTCATCATCTCAGCATAAATGATATCTAGTGTTCTGGAGGATTCTTCTTCTCGTCTCCTAGGGTTGCGTCTGGAGGATGTACCTGCAACAAATTGAGGGGGATGGTGTGGTGTGTGATTGTGTGTTAATGGCATCCCCGCCAGCAGCAACATTCTACTTTCTAAATGTGCGCAGGGACTGGGTTATTAGTATAACAGAGGTTTTCCTCATCCCGCAGATTTGTGCGACCAATATTCGGAAGTGTAAAATCTAGAAAAACCCTGTTATCAATCAATAAATCATATTTACCATAATTCCTTCTCTTCATTAATTTCATATGTTCGGTCATTTTAAGGTCTATAGTGAGAGATGGAAGTGGTGACATGCAAGCGAATTTATCTTGAAGATTTAGCATGCGAGCTATTGTTGTTATAAGAGCGCCAAAGGTTATAGCACCTTTGTTTGAGGCGGTTAGCATGCACATATGGTTTAACATAAATGGTACTTGATTAATCCTATTGGGTGTAAAGGCGTTTAGTAAGTAGAGGAACTCTCTCTCATTTACTTTGTTAGAGTTCGACCGGCCGAAAATGGTTGTGGCCAATAATTCCCAGAAATATCTTACGGTCGGGTTTTGAATGAGAGTAGCCTTATTACCTTCGCAACCATGTGTATCGGTGGCGGTTAAGGCTTTCCAGAGACAGCAGTAGCTATGGACCCATTGAGGTCCACTCGGGATGCTACAAACTACATTATTTCCCACGGGGAAACCAAGTATCATAGTCGGTTCATCAAAAGTGTATTTATATTCTTTGTTGAACATTCGGAACTGGACTTCTCCTTCCGGATCATATATAAGGGAGCTAAGGAATTCTAAGGTGAGTGGCTGGTAAACAGGGTCTTTATTAGATGAAAATTGTTTCAAATTAATGTTGTCTAATAAAAATTCTACGCTATCTATAAGGCATAAGGTTTCTAAGCAAATAGTGTCAGCATACCTCGTTGGCTCGATCTTGCGTTGTACCAGTGCCTGGAGAATATTAGCTTGATCTTAATCTCTACAGAGTATTTGATACTCTTGTGCTTCCATTATAACTGCTCACTCACGACTAAATAAAAAGTTGGAATTTGTACTGTTAAATGAATACTGAAATTGTTTGTGAAATGGTACAGAGAATGAGTTAGAAATGGTGTTATTTATATGTGAAAAGGGTAATATTAAATGGGGTGGGTGGTGGTCAAAGGTCACTAGAGTCGGGACAAGTGTCGCATGCAAGACATGCATTGGTGTAGAGGATGGTTTTGGGATCCCCGCATGAGGGAACATGGCACAAGCCATGGGTTTGCGTGGCTGGAGCCACCATTTGAAGGCATGGCGCAAGCCATTGCTTTGTGGCAGGAGCCACCATTTAAGGCAAAAGCATGGTGCAATCCACTTTGCTTTAGGTGGCCAGAGCCACTCCTCCATAATGGCGCAAGACATCTTATGTTAGTTAGGTGATTCACATGCAGAGATTCCTTCCTCTGCATGTGATGTTAAAGGCATGGTTTATGGTGCCCTTTTTTATGCCTTTCTTTTAAGTGTGTGTAACCTAATTGGACCACCCATTTTTTTGTTGCTATTACACATTTTGTTTTCTTTTTGACCAAGAATAAAATATGTGACACGTATATATGGCATGCAATATACGATAGTAAGAAATATGACAGTGTCACAGTATGCCTTTTTACTGTATTGGACAAATGGAAATAAATACCAGAATTAAAACTGATATGAAGTAAAATTCTTGAAGTAAAAATAAATAATAAAATGAATGAGAATAGCAGTATCAGAATAGTGTCAGTGTCAAAAATTAGCAGCATCAACATTTAATTTCCATGCTTCACAAATAAAATAAAAAAATATTAGATTGAAATGTAATTAAAATAAAATCGAAACAAATTTTAAATCCATACATCCCAAAAATGTATAATCTGATACAATGTGGACTTTAAAAATTTAAAAATGCAAGAATAGAAAAAATAACTTATAAAAAAGGGAAATCCTAATTAAAATCTTCCTTCCCCCACACTTAAAATGCACAGTGTCCTCACTGTTTAAGCGCAGAAGTCAGAATGCCACAATATAAGCTCTCCTAGCCACTTTGATTTGGATTGTTAGCGAGTCCTCTGGAAAATAGTTGTTGATGAAAGTGATCCAGTTGTTCTACTACGAAATCCATAAATCCATGGAACTCAATGGGAATAGTGGTGATTTCATCTTGGAGGCTAGTCACATGATTCTCTAAGGCAGTGATGGCAGCAGTGAAATCAACAGGTGGAGGAGGAGGAGCTACAATAGGGGTGTGAGATTCAGCATCAGAGGCATAGTTGTCATAATGATCATAAAGCTGTGGAGTCTCAGGAGATGATGGTGGGGAGTTATTTGGTTCATTCAGGTCGTACAACCAGTTATTTTGATTATTCACACTGGTGTGCTCATGATTTGGTAGGGTGAAGAGACGGACAACCGCATTATCAATCAGGTAGTCAAAGGTATCCGACCCCAGGTTTCCTATGATTCGTCAGTTAAAATAGAAATTAAGGTTCATAGGTCGGATGGTACCTAAAGGGTTGATCCGGTTCATAGGTTGTCTCAGCCCTGTGGTGTTTTCTATCATGGTGAATAAGCCCCCTATAATGATTGGTGCACGAGCATTCAGAACAAGACTAACAAAATTGGCTATCATAAAGGTAGCCGCATTTACAGGTCGGCCCTGGGAGGCACAGTACAAAAGGAAAAGTTCATCTCTCCATACTGAGGTATCATTTTCTTCTTTTCCAAATATGGTATGGGCTAGAATCTTATGAAAATAATGGATAGCAGGGTTGTGGATATTTTCAGAAAACATGCTAAAAGGTTCAGGGTTGTAATTTCCAGTAATGTTGCCCCAAAAATAGTCCAGGTCAAGGTTAAGGAGTAATTCTTTTTAGACTACGGTAATCGCATCAGGGCCACTAGGGCATCCTAGAAGTTCAGCAAGTTCTCTATGGTTATAGGTATAATCATTTCCAAACAGCCTAAAAGTGACCAGCCCACTATGGAATCCATATCCATGGTTAGGGGTGTGAGTCAGGGAGCTTAGGAACTCAAGGGTAAGTTGACGGTAGGAAGTGAATCTTCTTTTGAAAGCAGCAGTCTCCCACCCCAGTTGGCTAAACAAATGCAGAATGTTATCCCTGATACCTAACCTATCCATAGTACGTCCATCATAGTAAATAGTGAGATCCATGTCTCTCTGAGCTAACTCCTCAAATCTCCTTCTCTGAGCTCTGCCTCTAAAAATAATGTCCATGTAGTCTACTCGTTGCATCATGAAAGTTAGTTACTAACTAACCTAAGTTAGCCTGTAAGTAAGTAGACAATAGTTTGCAAAGTTAGTGACTAAAAACTTTAGGCATTCAGAATGGAGATGAAGGAGAGAAAATAAAAATAAAAATAAGAAATAAAAATAACAATAAATTTAATAAAATCTAAGAAGTATTTAAAGGATAAAAAATGCAAAATTAAATAAAATACGTAGGTTGCCTCCCACCAAGCGTTGTTTTTAACGTCTTAAGCCTGACAAATATCTAGTGCAACGTCAGTTTTCAGAATGAACGGGCAGCTGTATAAGCTTTAAGCTAGTGGAATAGTCTTTATTGTCTACACAATGATAATGCTTTAAGCACTGTTCATTTACTACAAATGGTTGACTAGATTTGTTTTTGATTTCTACGGCTCCACTTGGAAAGACTTTAGTTATTATAAAAGGACTGGACCACCTGGATCTATGTTTTCCTGGGAAAAGTTTTAGGCGTGAATTAAATAATAACACTACGTCGCCTTCATTAAATTTTTTACGGGAAATTCGATTGTCATGCCATTTTTTAGTTCTTTCTTTATATATCCTAGCATTCTCATATGCGTTTAAACGAAGTTCTTCTAGTTCGTGAATGTCTAGGACTCTTTTCTCACCTGCGGAAGTATAGTCTAAGTTAAGGGTCTTAATAGCCCAGTAAGCTTTGTGCTCTAATTCGACAGGTAGATGACATGATTTTCTGTAAACTGACTTAAAAGGTATGGTTCCTATTGGGGTCTTATAAGTTGTCCTATATGCCCACAGAGCTTCATGTAATTTTGATGCCCAATCTTTCCTAGAGGTTGCTACAGTCTTTTCTAAGATTTGTTTAATTTTCTGTTTGATATTTCAACTTGTCCACTTGTTTGTGGATGATACGGTGTTGCTACACAATGTCAGACTCCATACTTCAACAGAAGTTTTTCAAATATCTTTGATATAAAATGGGAGCCTCCATCACTGATGACAAGTCTTGGCATACCAAATCTAGGGAAGATTATGTTTTTGAAAAGCTTAATTACTACTCGTGTGTCATTTGTTGGGGAGGCTACAGACTCGATCCATTTTGAAACATAGTCGACAGCAACGAGTATATATTTATTACCAAAAGAAGATGGGAATGGCCCCATGAAATCAATCCCCCTCACTTCAAAGACTTCCACTTCTAAAATACCCTTTTGTGATTTCATCGCGTCTAGAGATGTTACCAGTGCGTTGGCACCGGTCGCAGTTTAATATCGCGATATGGACATCTTTCCATAGATTAGGCCAGATTGTAAGATCTTGGCACAAGTCTTGGAAGTGCTTGCGTGTCCACCATAAGGAGCAGAGTGACAATAAGAGATTATGTTTTCTATTTCGTCTTCAGGGACACATCGACGGAAAATGCCATCGGCACCTCTCTTAAAAAGCAGAGGCTCATCTCAATAATATTATTTAAGGTCATGAAAGAATTTATTCTTTTGTTGATAAGTTAAATCTGGTGGAAGTACTCCGGCAGCTAAGTAGTTGACAAAGTCAGAATACCACGATAGAGTTGTGTTTGTTTGAATTTCTTCCACTGATTCTTCTAATTTGATATCATTCAAGGTTAGTTCAGAAATATTGCTTTCTACTTGGGCTATGAGTCGTTCGTATGGGAAATCATCATTGATAGGCACTTGTTCAGTCTTAATGCCTTATATTCTTGACAGATGGTCTGCAACTACATTTTCGGTTCCTTTTTTATCTTTTATCTCTATATCGAATTCTTGTAGGAGCATGATCCATCTTAAAAGTATGGGTTTGGCATCTTTCTTACTTAGTAGGTATCTAATGGCGGCATGATCGGTATAGATAATTAGTTTTTCTCCTACCAAGTAAGAACAAAATTTATCCAAAGCGAACACGACAGCTAAAAGTTCTTTATCGGTGGTGGCGTAGTTTATTTGGGCAGGATCTAAGGTTCTACTTGCATAGTAAATGGCATGGAGTTTTATGTCCCTTCTTTGTCCCAAAACTGCATCTACGGCATAATCACTCGCATCACACATAATCTCAAATGGGAGTTCCCAATCTGGTGGTTGCATGATAGGTGTGGTAATGAGAGTCGTTTTCAATTGTTCAAACGCTTTTAGAAATTTCTCATCAAAGATAAATTCAGCGTCTTTCATTAATAAACCGGTCAGTGGTTTGGTAATTTTCGAGAAATCTTTTATGAATCGTCGGTAGAAACCGACGTGTCCTAAGAAGCTTCGTATTTCTCGTACGGTTTTCGGAGGTTGAATATTTTCTATAATCTTTATCTTAGCTTTATCAACTTCAATTCCTCTATCAAATACTACGTGTCCAAGTACGACTCCTTGATTGACCATGAAATGGCATTTCTCCCAGTTTAATACAAGATTGACCTTTACGCATCTTTCAAGTACCATCTCTAGATTCGATAGACATCCCTCAAAACTCTGCCCAAAAACAAAAAAAATCGTCCATAAATACTTCCATGATGTTGTCTATAAAATCAGCAAAGATTGACATCATGCATCTTTGAAATATGGTAGGAATGTTACATAGTCCAAACGGCATTCGTCGATAGGCAAAGGTACCATAGGGACATGTGAAAGTTGTCTTTTCTTGCTCATCGGGATGGATAGGGATTTGAAAAAATCTTGAATAACCATCTAAATAGCAGAAGTGAGAATGTTTGGCCAATCGTTCCAACATTTGGTCAATGAATGGCAACGGGAAATGATCCTTACGAGTAGCTTTGTTTAACTTTCTATAGTCGATGCACATTCTACTTCCAGTTACTACTATCTGTGTTATAGATTCACCTTTTACGTTCTTGACAACTGTAACACCTCCCTTCTTTTATACGACATGTACTGGGCTAACCCATTTACTGTCTGATATCAGGTATATAGTTCCCGCTTCCAGTAGCTTTTGTACTTATTTCTTAACTACGTCGCCCAGAATGGGATTTATCCTTCTTTGATGTTCTCTAGAGGTCTTACAGTCTTCCTCTAGCATAATGCAGTGCATACAAATAGAAGGACTTATTCCTTTAAGGTCAGGGATGTTGTAGCCTAATGCAGTTGGGTATTTTCTTGACATCTAAAAGTTTCTTAGTTTCGATATGTCCTAAATCTGCATTGACTATCACAAGTCGTTCAAGTCCTGTATCCAGGAACTCATACCTTAAATTTTTAGGTAGTGTTTTCAGTTCTAGAGTTGGTTTCTTTGGGCAAGGTAGATGATCAGGTGTAAGTGCTAAACATTCGCTTAGGTTATCATCTTGGTAAGGTTCATGCCAATTATCATCTTCAAAAATAGGAGGTATTAGAATTTTTATAATATCTGAATATGTGGTTGGTTCCATCTCCATTTCTCTTACGCACTCATCTATGACATCAAGTAGATAACATGTGTCGTCTATAGTTGGTGCTTGTAGGAATTGTGTTAAAATAAATTCAATCTTTTCTTCACCGACTTCAAAGGTTAGCCTTCCTCTCTTCACATCTATAATGGCTCCGGTAGTAGATAAGAATGGTCTTCCTAATATGATAGGAGTAGTAGAGTCTTCTTTAATATCCATGATTATGAAATCGGTAGAAATATAGAATTGACCTATGCGAACTAGAACATTCTCTAGTTTACCAACAGGATATTTAATAGAGCGGTCAGCTAATTGAACAGACATCTTAGTCGGCCTCAATTCTCCCATATCTAGTCTGTTACATATGGATAAGGGCATTACACTAATATTGGGTCCTAAGTCGCATATAGCTTTGTCTTTGACGAACTTTCCAATTACACAAGGTATGGAAAAACTATCTGGGTCTTTCAGCTTAGGAGGCATATTGTTTTAAATTATTGCGCTACACTCAGCAGTAAGTGTAATTGTTTCGTTATCCTCTATCTTTTTCTTATTGGATAAGATTTCTTTAAGGAACTTAGCATATGAGGGCATCACTCAGCAGTAAGTGTAATTGTTTCGTTATCCTCTATCTTTTTCTTATTGGATAAGATTTCTTTAAGGAACTTAGCATATGAGGGCATCTGGGTGATAGCTTCTGTAAAATGTATTGTGATGTTCAATTGCTTCAGAAGTTCAACAAATTTCTTAAATTGCCCTGCAATTTTAGAATTTGCAAATCTTTGAGGATACGGAATAGGTGGTTTATATGGTGGTTGAGGCACATGAGGTTTTTCTTTATCTACGGCTTCTTGGTTATTATCTTCCTTTTCCTTGGGTTCACTGTCCTTCTCAGTTGTTGTGTTATCAGGCTTTTGATACATGGCTGGATTCTGAAGTCTCGGATCACTGGGTCCATCTAATTCTTTTCCACTTCTCAATATAACAGCATTTGTATGTCCTTTCGGATTAGGTTATCGTTGTCCAGGAAATGTTCCTGCAGGAGCATCAGTAGGTGCTTGTTGTTGTGCCACTTGTGAAATTTTTGTTTCAAGCATTTTGTTGTGGGTGGCTAAAGCATCTACTTTGTTTGCTAATTGCTTAATTTGCTCACTAGTGTGTATGTTTTGATTCAGGAAGTCCTTGTTCATTTGAGTCTGGGAAACTTAAAGTTTTCCATCATTAATTCAAGGTTAGACTTCCTAGGAGCATTTGGAGCATTAGGAGCAGGTGCGGCAGCCTTTTGATAACTTGGTGGTGTAGCAGTTGCTTGACCAGGTGCATACAGTGCATTGTTGTTTTTGTAGGAGAAGTTTGGATGATTCTTCCAACCAGGATTGTAGGTATTTTCATAAGGCTTTCCTTGAGAAAAATTCACTTGGTCTGTAGGGGCTCCTACCAAAATTTGGCATTCAGGGGCAGCATGTCCAGGAGTTCCACATACTTCACAGTTTGGAGCTACAGCAGCCGCGGTAGCTGCGGGTGTTATGGTCAAGTTATCTATCTTTTGAGCAAGGGCATCTTGTCGCTACTGCGAAAATCGGCGCCGGCTGAACAGAAGAGTCGCCACCGTGCGTTATTTATCCCACGGGAGGGAAAGGAAACGCTCAGAGTAAACCTCGCACAACACGGGAAAGGTATGGTCATCGCAACCAAAACCTGGATTCGGGAGTCGGTTACGCAAGGGGAAGGTATTAGCACCCCTCACGTCCGTCGTACTCGACGGGATCCACGCTTGTTTTCGGGTATGGATTGTTATTCTATCTAAACTATAGGTCAAGGGTTAAAAAGAAAATAAAATGAAAATAAAAAATGACTCGGCAAAGTATCGCACTTTATGCCTACGTATTCCCGTCTGGAACGAGAAATCAGAGTCAACGTAGTTCGCCTACCTACGGGAAAGGAGGGGAAGATTGCTCGCTAGGATATCGCATCCTATGCCTACGTACTTTCATACAGCATGGAAGATCAGAGCAAACGTAGTTCGGGCCACGTACGACACAAATCTGTCCTTGATTGATTTTATTCCTTCTGAAAAAGGTTTTTCTGATTAGCAGTCCCGGCGGACAAAAATGACGCTTTGATGAGTTCACATTCTTTTACGGAAGAAGTGTCTTTTATTGTGTTTGAAATATTATAGTGTTTTTCTGTTTGTTTTGAGAAAGAAGAGACAGAACTCTAACCTACGGTTGCAAAGGGAATTGAACTGACCTAATGTTATCATGCATGGGTTAAGACCTAGTGTCTATCATGCTCCTCTCTTGCACAGAGAGAAACAGAGATCCTACGGGATAGGCAGAAACAGAAACAATCACAGATATATACAGTAAAGCAGTAAAATGCATGGATGCAACAATACAAGCGAGACAAGGGAGTCCCACTCAACCTCGAACCTGGAAAACAATAGGCAAAAGTGAACAGGCTTCACTTTCAACCCAACAGGGTAAACAGCACACAATACAGTCCAGAAAACCAATCAATACATCAAGAAATGAAAAACAACAGCAAAAGAAACAGCATCAGCAGCTCTGACTCAACATCTGACTTCAAGTAATCTCCAATCAGCTACAGGCTTCAACAAGCATCAATCTCCATCTTCATGGCCTTCAGGCAAGGGCTTTGATCATCAGTCTTCTATCTGCAATGGCTTTTCTTCAAGCTCAAACCTCCAGGATGAGGGATTAGTCACAAGAGTGAATTGGGTGTTAAGCAATCAGTTGACTACCAAGGGTGGTGAACAGACTGCTTCTAACACAAAAGACATTTTCTCTCAAGAGTTCTATCTCTTAGACACTATCACCAAGCCTTCCAAAGGAAGGGGGTGAGTATCTTAGAGAGACTCTGAATCACAGAGAAGAATGGATGCAGACAAGGCCATCCATGTTTGAGAAGCAAACTTTCTAACCTAGAGCTCTGCCTAGCTCCTAAACCCTAGTTCCTCAGCATCTGCTAGCAAGAATCTTCTCTTCAACTCTGGCAGTTGATCTTCAATCTTTGGATCTCCAATGGTCTTCATCTCCTCAGGTCTTCAGCTTCCCCAGGTCCCCAGACAATCCCAATACCCAAGCAAGCAAGCAATAATCCCCAGAGGGCACACCACACTAGTCAATCAGAACATTAATAGCAGTAGGGGAATCCTGACTTTTTTCTAAGGGATCTAATAGCTACCCATAACCCCTATAGTCCCATAACTAATCTAGTCAAACCCTAAGTCCTAAGGGAAAGAATCAAACTTCTTAAGTCATCACCTAAAAACCCTAATTTGTTCATGTTGTTCAAGCCTACCTTAAGCACCTAAAATTAATTCCTAAAAATGGGAACTAAATTGTTTCTACAAGTTCAATATCTCATCTAAACAACCTAAAAAGAATGGATGAAAAATATTAAAGCATCTAATAGAACAAAAATTAACAAAATCATGCATGAAATGAAACTATTTAAAATGCTATTTATTTAGAAAATATGAAAAAAATATCAAATAAAAATGAAAATGCAATTTTATTTAATGACAATTTTCTACACATTCTAATGAAAATGATGTAAAAAGAATGAATTAAAAATGATTTTTTATCTATTTATTATGAATTTTTAAAGTTGGTAAAAATTAAAGTGAATTAAAAAAAATGAATTGAATTAAAATGAGAGAGGGGGGTTAGAATAGAAGATACGCTCAGTTCATTTCAGGATGGGCCAAGCAGTGGTGGGGTGCGAATAGAAAGCTTGAATTAGGCCCAGAACCATTCAGACTTAATGAAAATAAAAAAACACGCAGGGGGTGAAAATAGGAATGAAATCATGTTCAAATTGATTGGGCTCACTAATGGGGGGTGGGGATATCACTCAACACTCAGGCCCGCCCGTTTCAATTAATGAAACGGTGCGTTTAGGGCACCAACGCCTTTCCCTCCAAATCAGAATTAAACCTCAGCCACACGATGGGCTCTGAGGTCAAAAGTCCAACACGAAATGGACAGTCCAGATTTCGTCTCCTACCTTGATTCATCTAGGGTTTCTGAAACCCTCACGCGCATGCCATGAACGTCCAAGTTCAAGCTCTCGGTTCTCTCTCTCCAGGCCATGAAACGCCACGATATAAACATGAAACTCACTCTAAATCTCTCCCTCTATACGTCTATGGTCTTTGTTTGCTTTGAAACTCAGCCAATCAACAAACCCGATCGAGACAAATTCTGACTCCATGAAAATACACTGAGATGCATCACAACAATTCTCAACCAAACCTATACTAGTCTACTCTATGCATAATGGTGATCATCCTGCGCTAACAACCTAAGATTATAATGCACTATGCTGCAAGTTCTTGATCCAAACAGTTTGGTGCACCTGTTATGAATTGTCTCTATTCAGCCTCAAATTCATCTAAACTAACCTCCTAACATCATAGACCATGAATATACTAGTAAAACTACCTAAATCTCCCTAGATTGAATAAGTTAGAAAGATTTGCACCTTGAGCAAGCTTTAATGGAGGCTGAGTAATCACGTGGATCCAGGCTCTTGTATGCTTCAATCTTGGTCCATTCTTGATATACTTGATTCTGTTTGCAATATTTGGATGAAACTTGGCTTGGATCTTGCTATCCAATGGAAATTGCAATTTGTGTGTTCTTGATGGAAGTGCACGAAATTGAGCTCTAACCACCAAATCTTTGATTCAATTCTGATCCAGGATGATGATTGAATGTAGGAGGATCAATGTTGATGAGAATTGATGAAGATTTTGGGAAATTTTGAGAGAATTGCAATGAGAAAGAATGAGAAAACTTTGGGAAATTTTGGTGAAAAATGAATCCAACCCTTGATCAATCTTCATTTCATGAATATATAGTGTTCAATGGTAACTTCTAGATCCCTCTTACACATTCCCTTGCCTTCCAACTTTGATTCATTTTGGCTATGTTTCTTAAAATGCAAGTAACCAAGGATAACTTTGATTTTTTCCACTAAGCTCAAAAAAGTGTTTGAACCATTGTTCTTAGAATGTCTTTTCCATTCAAAATCATATATTGGAAGTCTCCATTTGGACTTATAAATCTCTCAAACCATTTTTCACTTTGACTTTATTCAAATTATAAGCCATTTTAGTTCAAATTTGGACCAATTATGCAACTTCATGTTATGAGCTTTTCCAACAATTTGTGACCTTCTTTCTAGACTTAAAATCACATTTGGAGCAAGTTTGATGTTGTAAGTTTTTCCATTTGAGGCCTCCTTGTATGAGTTTTGGACATAGGTTAAAATGACCTGTAATTCACAAATGCCCAAAATACCCTTTGCTTGCCAAGGCCATAAGTTGAGTTCCACACATCATATGAAGGCATACTATACCATTCTAGAAAGCTAAGACAATGAGGAACAATTCTTATGTTGACCAAGAATTCATTTGAAATCTTCTTGAGGGGTAAAAATTGCTTGGAAGTCAAGTCACTTTCACAGACAAAATTTCAGATACCTCAGATGACCTGTAACTTGCAAGGACCATAACTTGAGTTCTATAAATCTCCTTGATGTCTTCCACCACTCAAATTAAAGGTCTTGAGATCCTCTACAAGTTTCATGTTGGCCAAGAAGCCATTTGAAGCTAGCATTTTGACTTATCTTGCTTGGAAATTTGACCTAAACTAGGGGATTTTACACAGAAACCCTAATTTAGAAACTCCTCTTCTCCTTGATTCCTCTTGAATTCTCCTTGGCATATTTCCATATCCTTCTTTATATGTCCCATGATGAACCCCACATCTCTCCACTAGACTTGAATGCCCCTTAAATCAGTCAATTGACCTAGGGTTGACCTAGGGTTGACCCAGATGAAACCCTAGTTGACTGTCTTCAGCTATAGCTCTTGTGCTCTCATCAATGACTTGTCTCCTTCTTTAAATGACTTTCTAAGTCTCTCATAATGTCTAGATACCCTCCATGCCTTCAACTCACAGCTCACAACCCTCTTGTTGACCCTCAGATACCCTCAGCTAGGAGATGGACTCAAGGCTTGATCTGCTGAACTCTTTGCTTTCAAATTCTTTCCTGATGACTTGAATGAGATTGAATTGGGATAATAACCTCTTGATAGGCTTCTAGAGATGAGAATAATGATTGGTCCCCTGTTGAATGACTTGCTATGCTTATGCTATGCAGATGGTTAGTCTATGTACATGACTCTATATGCAAATGCTAATGACATTGAAACATAAACCCAAGGAATAAGGTTGGGCAAATTTTAGGGTGCAACAGCTGCCCCTATTCAAGCGACTTGGACCCGATTGGGTGAAGAGCCCGGAGCCTTCAGACATTCGCGGTACGAGACGGTTGAATACTAGTGAAACCAGAAATTTGCCAACCGCAGAAATAAATGGCGCTCCTGCTTGAGGAATGACATTCATCAGCTGAATTTGACTGTTACGGCAACCCACTGATCTCGTGCGACTGTGCTGGGGATTGTCTTCATCGTTCTGAAGAGGATTCTGTCATAACAGATTGCTTGCTTGTCCACGTTAGGACTCCATTTGCTGTTAACCCAGAAAAATCTCGGCAACTCCGCTGGGGATAATTCGTCTGTATTTCTATAAACTAAATCGTCCACGTTAGGAATAAAACTCTTTCACGCTAGGAGTAACACCTGTCCACGTTAGGAATAACATCGTCCACGTTAGGAGTCATTTCTTCTGTATCTGTCCACGTCAGGACTAACCCTTCCATCTTTCCACGTCAGGAGGAAATCTTCTTTCCACATGAGGAGAACTATATCAATCTGTCCACGTAAGGACTCCAATACCACTTGACATGTCCGCGTCAGGACTCCAATCTTTCCACGTAAGGAATCCAACTTTGGTTCTGAACCTGTCCACGTCAGGACTCAACTTTCCACGTAAGGAGTACATCATTCTTCCACGTCAGGAATCAACTTTTCTTGAATCTGTCCACGTAAGGACCCCAATTTTTCCACGTAAAGAGTAAATCTTCTTCTTCCACATTAGGAATAACTTCTTTGATCTGTCCGCGTCAGGACTAAACTCTTCCACGTTAGGAATAATCCATTTCTTTCCCCGTCAGGAATCAATCTTGATATGTCCGCGTGAGGACTCAATCCTTCCACGTAAGGAATCTCCATCTTTCCACGTTAGGAACACAATCTTAATCTGTCCATGTAAGGACTCCACTCTTTCCACGTCAGGAATGCTGTCATTTCCACGTAAGGAAACTATCTTTTTCCACGTAAGGAATCATCTCTTTCCACGTAAGGAATGCAACTTGATATGTCCGCGTAAGGACTACATCGTCCACGTTAGGACCCACTTCTCCACGTTAGGAATAATAATTTCTTTGATTTGTCCACGTCAGGACTAAACTCTTCCACGTAAGGAGTCTATCTCATTCTTGATTTGTCCACGTTAGGACTCAGGCGTCTTCGACCCGCTGAGGAAATAAGACCTGTCCGCGTCAGGACTCACACACTGGTCTGATCTGTCCGCGTCAGGACACCAACACCAAGAGTAATCACTTTTGTCAACGTCATGACCTCCCATTCCGCTAATTTCGAGAACTCGAATCTGCCCGCGTTAGGACTAACACATCTCACCCATCCGGGGAAATGAACCTGTCCACGTTAGGACGCCCACTTCTGAAGAAATCCCATCAATCTAGGAATAAATTGTCCACGTCAGGACTTAGTTCTCCAATGATCCTCACCCACAAACTTCTTAGCACCGACGTGACAGCGACTTTGAGGCTGACTCTACTGGGGATGTCTGGAAACCAAACTATCGGACGCCTGTTCTGATAACCGGCGGTGGCCTCTGAAATTCTGATTCATGGAACCCCTGACGACAACTAATTCTGCCTGGGAATAAAGAGAAACTTATCCTGGTAACTCTGTGGGGAATACTGCCGAAACTGACATTAGATGTCCCATGTCGAGATCTTGAACATTTGGTAATTCATTTGAGCAAGAATTCTCTCCACTTGAACTGCTAGAGTACAGGAACTGCTTCAGCAAAATAAATGCTGAAGATAATGTCGACTCCGCCGGGGATAGCCAGATGCTACAGAATTATTCCAGCAAAATAAATGCTGGAAGAGTGAAGTCGACCATACTGGGAAATTGGGAACTCAAATCAAACGCCTTGTTGAGGTAACCCCCTGCTGGGGAATATAACTTTGCTGGGGAATAGCAGATGCGCACAGTATGATCGGACTTTCTACTGGAACGTGAACTGATATTACACAGTATCTCTGACAAAATAAATGACAGGTACCACCACCAACTCTGCTTTGGAGAGTCTTGATCTTCGAGTTCCACTGGAAGGAATGAAAACACTTGTGAAGAGAATTCCGCTGGGGATGGGATGATTCTCTTGGGGAAAATTAACTGACTCCACTGGGGGAGAGTGCATGACCCTGCGGGGAAAGATGAACCTATCTGAATACAGCCTTATGATCTTGGACTCGCCAAACTCTGTTGAGGAAGAATAACTTTTCTGCTCCCTTTGGGCAAGCTACGGCTAGCTGGGGAATTCTATCTTTCTTCAGGAAGAACATGCATGCCCTGCGTGGGGACTAAGTCTTTCGTTATCGCAATCCTTTGATCACCTTCTTCGTATGGTTATGAAACCTGTAACAACACAAACAAGACACGACAAGCCTATGCAATCAAATCAATTCAGGTTAGTGACGTTACACTCAGTTAATTCAAAGCTTTAGCAATTGTTGGCAAGGGCCAGTGATGTTATACTCATGCTAGTTTCACTAAACTTAGGCGTTTTATCATGCACAAAACAGTAAAGAATCAGCATCAAGTACTGAATAACACATTTTATTGATCGGGCCCCTGAATGGGCGGAGTTTTTGTACACAGGATGTAACTCCTGAAAAGAGGAAGCTACGCAAAGCAAATACATAAGTATGCACAAGAAGCATGAATATTTTGACAAATTAAATTTTGTACACATGTCGGCAACGGGATGCAGATGAACACCACGAACTGATCCTCCCATGACTCGTCCGACTCTAATGCTTTCCCGGTATCCATTTTTCTGAAGAGACTGTATCCGATAGTCGACCCCTCAAACATATTCTCCCGCATTGATGCTCATCGAATTCGGACCGCAGTCATTTGCTTTTCAAATCCCTAACTTTTGCGTGAACCGCCCTTTACGGGTTTTCAGTTCACCGGGATACCCTTTTTTGCCGAAGCCGCCCAGTGTAGGTTTTCAACTTCGCGGGTGTACATTTTTTCAATTTTATCCCTAACTTTTGCCCGAACCTTTCATTCTGTTTTTTGGTTCGCCAGGATGCCCCATTTTTGCCTGGACTCTCTTTTTCTGTCCAGCGGGTCTATTTTAGGCAAAGTATTTTTTAACTGCGTCCGAATTCACAGGTGACGCAAAGTCTTCTCCGTCCATGGTGGACAACAATAACGCTCCTCCTGAAAAGACCTTACTGACAACGTATGGCCCCTCGTAGTTGGGGGTCCACTTGCCCCTGTGATCTGCTTGCGGCGGGAGAATCCTTTTCAGCACCAGGTCGCCCGTCTGAAAGCTTCGCGGAAGTATCTTCTTGTCGTACGCTTTCTTCATTCGTCTTTGGTACAAACGACCGTATGCCAGAGAAGCCAACCTCTTCTCATCCATCAAACTCAGTTGGTTCAATCTATTCGTTACCCATTCTGCCTCGTCCAGCTGAACGTCTCGCAATACCCTCAGAGAAGGGATCTCAACTTCCAATGGTAATACCGCTTCCATTCCGTATACCAACGAGAACGGAGTTGCCCCGGTTGATGTGCGTACCGTCGTACGATAACCGTGCAAAGCAAAAGGTAGCATTTCATGCCAATCCTTATAGGTCACCACCATTTTCTGGACGATCTTCTTTATATTCTTATTGGCCGCTTCGACAGCGCCATTCATCTTGGGTCGGTAAGGGGAGGAGTTGTGATGTTCGATCTTGAAATTCTGACAGAGCTCCTTCATCATTTTGTTGTTCAGATTTGAACCATTATCCGTGATTATCCGCTCGGGGATCCCATATCGGCAAATGATATCTCTCTTGATGAATCTGGCCACCACTTGCTTCGTTACATTTGTGTAAGACGCCGCTTCCACCCACTTGGTGAAATAATCGATTGCTACTAGGATGAACCGATGCCCGTTAGAAGCCGTCGGCTCGATCTTTCCAATCATATCGATTCCCCACATCGAGAATGGCCATGGAGATGACATCACATTTAAAGGACTCGGAGGCACGTGTATCTTGTCGGCATAAATTTGGCACTTGTGGCACTTCCTTGCGAACTTGAAACAATCAGTTTCCATCGTCAGCCAAAAATAACCTGCCCGCAGCAGTTTTCTCGTCATAGCATGCCCACCAGCATGCGTACCAAAGGTACCTTCGTGAATTTCCTCCATGAGAAGCTTTGCCTCTTTCTCGTCTACACAACGCAACAACACCAAATCGTGGTTTCTTCTGTACAAGACGCCATCCGGATTCAAATAGAAATTACCCGCTAATCTCCTGAGAGTCTTCTGATCTTGACTGGATGCCCCAGCCGGATACTCTTTATTCTTCAGGAAATTAAGGATATCGAAATACCATGGTTTGTCGTCGGATGCTTCATCGATAGCAAATACATAAGCTGGCCTATCCAACCGAGAGATAGTGATTTGGGGAGCTTCGTTCCAGAAGTTGACCTTGTACATGGAAGACAAAGTGGCAAGGGCGTCAGCCATTTGATTTTCTGCCCGCGGTACGTGATGCAATTCAACTTTGTCGAAGAAAGGCAACAATCTCCTTGCATAATTCATGTAATGTATCAAATTAGGCTGACGTGTCTCCCATTCCCCTTTGATCTGATTCACCACCAGAGCTGAGTCTCCGTATACATCTAGATGTTTGATTCGCAAATCAATGGCTTCTTCAAGCCCCATTATACAAGCTTCGTATTCGGCCTCATTGTTGGTAACGGCAAAGGTCAATCGGGCAGTAAACGGGATGTGCGACCCGTGTGGCGTAGTGATGATTACCCCTATTCCGCTACCGTAAGCATTCACAGCTCCGTCAAAAATCATCTTCCATTGGGACCCCAACTCTGGCCCCTCGTCTGGCAACGGCTCTTCGCAATCTTTCATCTTTAGGTACATGATATCCTCGTCAGGAAAATCAAACCTCATCGATTGGTACTCTTCAATAGGCTGCTCCGCTAGATACTCAGACAGCACACTCCCCTTTATAGCCTTTTGCGAGACGTATTGGATATCATATTCAGTCAAGACCATCTGCCAACGGGCAATTCTACCTGACAACGCCTGCTTTTCAAATACATATTTGATAGGATCCATCTTCGAGATGAGCATGGTTGTATGATTCAGCATGTACTGCCTCAAACGCTTGGCGGCCCAGGCTAGCGCGCAACAAGTTTTCTCCAGCATTGAGTATCGAGATTCACAGTCTGTAAATTTCTTACTCAGGTAATAGATCGCATGCTCTTTTCTCCCTGTCTCGTCGTGTTGACCGAGGACACAACCCATGCTTCCCTCAAGAACCGTCAAATACATTATCAAGGGTCTCCCTGCCACCGGGGGTATCAAAATAGGAGGTTCCTGCAAATACTTCTTTATTTTATCGAACGCCTTTTGACAATTTTCGTTCCACGTTACAGCTTGATCTTTCTTCAAGAGCTTGAATAACGGTTCACACGTGGCCGTTAGGTGAGATATGAACCGAGCAATGTAGTTCAACCTCCCTAAAAACCCGCGCACCTCTTTCTCTGTTTTAGGCGTCGGCATTTCTTGAATCGCTTTTATTTTAGCAGGATCGACCTCTATTCCCCTTTCACTTACGATAAACCCCAGCAGTTTACCCGATCTCACCCCGAAGGTGCATTTATTAGGGTTCAGCCTCAGCCTGAACTTCCTAAGTCTTTTAAACAACTTCAGCAGATTCACCAGATGCTCTTCCTCCGTCTGGGATTTGGCAATCATATCGTCAACATAAACTTCGATCTCTTTATGCATCATATCATGGAAAAGAGTCGTCATCGCACGCTGATATGTTGCCCCAGCATTTTTCAAACCAAAGGGCATCACTTTGTAGCAAAATGTTCCCCAAGGCGTTATGAAAGTAGTCTTCTCCATATCCTCTGGCGCCATTTTAATTTGATTATAGCCTGAAAAGCCATCCATGAAGGAGAATACGGAGTACTGAGCAGTATTATCAACTAACACGTCAATGTGAGGAAGTGGAAAATCGTCTTTTGGGCTTGCTTTATTCAAATCTCTATAATCCACGCACATTCGAACCTTGCCATCCTTCTTTGGCACTGGTACGATGTTGGCAACCCATGAAGGATACTTCGTCACAGCCAGGAAACCAGCGTCCCACTGTTTCTGCACCTCCTCTTTGATCTTCATTGCCATATCTGGTCGCGTTCTGCGAAGCTTTTGTTTGACCGGCGGGCAATCTTCTTTCAGTGGCAGGCGATGCACAACCATGTCTGTATCGAGCCCCGGCATATCTTCATATGACCAAGCGAATACATCATTATACTCTCGGAGCATTTCAACCAGTCTTCGCTTGATATCACTCTGCAGTGCGGCTCCGATACGAATATTTTTCTCAACCCCTTCCGACCCCAAGTTGATAATTTCGATGACCTCGTCGTGAGGCAGAATGGCTCTTTCCTCTTGCTTTACTAACCAAGACAGTTCTTCAGGAACGTCGCTATCTTCGACAACCTCTTCTTCAGCCTGAAACACCGGGCGCTCAAAGTCGGGACGAGTCATAGGTGGTTCAAGGATGTCATCTGAAAATGTTATCCTGCAAAAGGAATGGTTAAGTGCTTCAAAATGCGTATAAAGCGAATAACCACGTTGCCATTTTATTGAAAATATAAAACAAGAAAGACAGGGATTACAGTATTTGCACATGAAAAACGCCATTTATTTAATGATTAACACGCAATGTTTATAACAACACAGCCCTAAGCAAATCCTGATGCCCCGGGCAAGACATCAGATTATTCAACAATTAATAAAGCAAAGCATTACTGTTTAAAAGTCACAGGAACAAGCTCCTGAATAGACCAGTTGCACAGTCCTTGTCCTGGCGTGCTTGGTTGAATCCAGGCATCCATATCACAGTCGCTGTCTCCTTCATCGGACTCCGAAGCAGCATTGACAGTTTCACGACATACTCCACTGGCAGAGATGACAATTGGCTTTCTGAAATGGGGGGCCCCCACGGAAGGAGTTGATGACGACGGTTGGTACCCCAGCCCGAACCGGTCCATCTTCACAGGAATGTCCAGCACTTTGCCCCAGCCCTTTGCTTCTCCTGCTTCTACTAGAGCTTGAGCTTCCTTATACGATGAGACAGCTATCTCTGGCACTTTGCTCGGCCCGGGACCTTTGTCCTTGATGCGCAAACCTTCGAATGCCTGGCATGGTGTTTCGTGGATCTCCCCGTCGACCTCCACATATTTAAACGATGATAAATGGCTGACCAGGATGTCCTCTTCTCCGCACACGGTGACTACGCTGTCTCCGACCATATACTTTAACTTCTGATGCAGGGTGGACGTGACGGCCCCTGCCCCATGAATCCAGGGTCTTCCAAGCAAGCAGCTATACGCAGGCTGTATATCCATGATATAAAACTCCGTTGCAAACACTTCCGGCCCCACTTGCAGAGGCAAAGTGATTGATCCAAAGACTGTTCTCCGCGTGCCGTCAAACGCTCTGACTACCAAATCACTGGGTGTACACAAAATCCCTCGAACATCCAGCTTCATCATCGCCTTCTTGGGCAGCACATTCAAAGATGATCCGGTGTCAACCAATACGTGCGACATTACCGATCCTCTACACTCAACAGATACGTGTAACGCCATATTATGATCTCTCCCTTTCGGAGTCAAGTCAAAATCGGTAAAGCCCAAGCTGTGGCCTGCATTCACATGTGCCAATACTCCTTCTAGCTGATTTACGGAGACATCCTGGGGTACAAAAGAAGTGTCCAGGACTTTCAGCAAAGCATTTCTGTGAGCTTCCGAACATAAGAGCAATGACAGGATAGATATTTTGGACGGTGTCTGCTGCAGATGCTCCACAATCTTATAATCACTTTTCCGAATCAAGCGCATGAACTCTTCTACATCCTTCGATGCCGCTTCTTTTTCACTTGCTTGTACCGGAACATTTTCAGTCGCTTTCCCTTTTCCTTTCGCTAGTCTTTCAGCCTCGACTTCAGGAGATATAAAGATCCTGCCACTCCTTGTCATGCCTCCTGAACCAACAACGTTATCCACAATCCCTACTGGCTGCTTGTTAACATCAATCTTTATCCCGTCACAATACACCTCTAACCCATATGACCATGGGACTGCTTTCGTGTTCTCGTACGGGATTGGCCCGGCTTTAGTTATGGTGATCGGTGGGCGCTGAGCTGGTGCTGCAATAGTGATCGTCTTCCGAGGAATCGTCACTGTGGCCACATCACTCCGATTATCCACCACTGCCCCTGCAGGCTCGTCAGTTGCCGCTCGATCAAACTGCAATATGCCCTCATCAATTAAAGCCTGAATGCCTTTCTTCAAATCCTCACACCCCCCAGCTAGGGTCCAACAGTCTAAGCAATACTCGTTACATCCTGGGTAAACACCTCCTTGCAACAGTCGGCTCTTTATCTCGTTCAGCGGCGTCTTTAAATCTTCAACATTCATAATAAGATTCAGACCTTCCTCAGTCAGCACGGCGTTTGTCCCATGATTAGGCATGGGTTTCTGGACTATATTCGGACCTGCCGTTCCGAAGTTGATAGTCTTGTTGTCCAAAAGATCCTGCACAACGTGCTTAAAAGCATGGCAACCTTCTATATCGTGGCCCGGGGCCCCAGAATGAAACTCACAGTGCCTGCTTGCATCGTACCCAAACGGGGGAGCTCCCGTTATCGGCGCCAGAGTTCTTTTCTCTACCAGATTCAATCCCAACAATGTCTGCAATAAATCAGCATAGGTTGAGGGAGGCTTCTCAAACATTCTTCTCGGCTTACTACCCTGGAATCTTCGTTGAGCTTGCTGTGCCCCCTGCTGAGGCTGCTGCTGCTGTGGCATTGGTTGCTGCTGAACCGGTTGTTGCTGATAGGGAATAGTAACACTCGACACCTGCTGCGGCTGACGATATTGACCTCGTCCCCTGCCTCGGCCTCGGCCTCGGCCTCCAAATACTGCGCTTGCCTCGCCCTGACGGCGCCCACCATAAGCTTTCCTATTACTGCCAGATGCAGTTGATTCCTCGACTTGGAACTTTCCTTGCTTAATGTTACGTTCAATCTTTTCCCCCATCAGAATCAGGTCTGAAAAACTGGCCAGAGATGTATGAAACAGCATATCATGAAACAGCCCTGTGAATGTGCCGACAAACATATCATTCATTTCCTTATCTTCCACCGGAGGATGGACCCTGGCAGCCATATCGCGCCACCTTTGCGCGTACTCTTTAAAACTCTCCCCCTTCTTCTGCGAAAGCCCGGCCAACTGGACCCGATTGGGTGCCAAGTCGCTGTTATACTTGTAATGGGCTACAAATGCCTCCGCCAATTGCTTCCATGTCTTGATATCAGTTGGCTCCAACCCCATGTACCACTCTAGGGAAGGGCCTGATAGACTATCCTGAAAGAAATGCATTAGCATTCTTTCATCAGTTGAGTATGCAGACATCTTTCTGTAATAAGCTCGCACATGCACTTTTGGACATGTGTCTCCTTTGTACTTATCGAACGCAGGAGCTTTGAATTTAATTGGCACCCTCAAGCCAGGTACCAAGCCCATTGTTGCCATGTCCAAACCCACATCACTCTGGTTTAGGACTCCCTTCATCTGCTCTTCCAGCATTCTAATCTTTTGGGAATCATCCATCGGCCCTTCAAAACCTCCTCCGGAGAAGGCGTCCTCCTGCTGATCTTCTTGCCACATACCGTTTCCAGCTCCGTACCCATCATATCCATTATTACGTCCAGCTCTGATCTGATTCATTCCCGGACCTCGGCCTCTGTTGCCGTACCCTTGAACACCTCCAGCAGGACCGAAAGCCATAAATCCAGTACCATTTCCGTTTCCAAAGCCTCCGTGACCCTGATTGATCATACCATAACCATCTTGCCCAAAGCCTTGAGCATTAAAGCCATACTTGCCAGTGTTATCGAATCCCTGATCGTTGAATCCGAATCCAGTATTGACAAAGCCATTGCCTCCTAGATTATCTCCCAAATTGACATCACCCAGTCCAGCATTATGGACAGCAGTCTCATTCCCCACTCCGACGTTACCGTTCACAGCAGCGGTAGCGTTATTGACATTAGCAGCAGGTATATTGACCACGGGCGGAGCCGCTGGCGTGGGAGTGCCGTCTCCATGAGCAGTATCAACCCGGACAGACTGATGATCTTCATTACCATGACCAGCGTTTCGGGCCAACAGAGGCTGGACCATGGCCTGCAAATTCTCCTGCCCTTTTGCTATAGCTTCCATGGTCTGCATGAAGAGGGCGAGCTTCTCGCGCACATCTTGCATCTCATTCTGCATTTGGTCCATGATTTTTCGACAATTGGAGCGTGTAGAATAGCGGTGCGAATGCTGATCTGCAATCCTGTTAAGTACCTGATACAGAGCAGGAAATAAGACACCATCCAAAGATTACCTGTAATGCAATATGAATATGAATGCAATGCAATGTGTCTGTGCATTAGGGAAGTTCATTCCCCCAGTTCTAGTGCGAAGGTGCCGGTGCAGTGACAGTGTTGACAATAGGAATATCGGAGCTGAATCATAGAAAGCCTCATATATTGCAGGGAGAATCAATAAGCCCAGGGTACAATATCACTGAGAGTACAAAGAAGGCATGACCTCAACCAACAATCCTGGTGATGGTCAGCACTATGCAAATAAAGCATACAAGTTACTACATGAAATGATCAAATCCTCCCAAAAGTCTGGTATTCCTCTATCAACTTCTTGGTCTCCGGATGGCTTGGTCGATCAAGCAGCCCTTCAACAAGCTGGTTTCTCCTCTTAAGGACACGGCGTACGTCTTCAGCAGTTTCTTCCCATGCTGCTTCTCCGAAGCAATCTTCTAGCTTTCGCTTCTGAGACACTGCTTCATCTCTGGATTTGATTGCCTTGTTCAGTGCATGTTGGACACTATACCGGGTCATCACTTCGTCCTCGCACTTCTTGATGCTAGACTTCAACTTCTCCTCGAGGTCGGAAATTTGTTGCTTCAGCTTATCTTCCCTCTTCTTATTGTTGGTGAGTGTGGCATTCCAAGTCTTATTGCAAGAAGATATCTCTCGGTGTGCTGCGTCGAGCGCCTTCTTTTTGGCTTCCAGCATGTCATGGGAACTTCTGAACTCTTGCCCCAGACGTTCACGCTTTTTCTTTTCCTCAGTCAACTCAGCCCCTAGTCTGTTTACTAGCTCGATCTGTTGTTGGAAAGCATACACAGCCTTGTTTTTCTCACTGCGTACCTGGGCTAACTCTTGCTCTAACCCTTCGTTAATCTTCATCAAGGCTTCTTTTCCTTCACAACCTGTTCATAGACTTCCCTAGAAACAGTAGTTGGCTCCGCTACCGGAACGGGAACAAGAACTGGTGCATCTGGAAACGGCATCCTCAACTGACTAGCCCTCTCCTGAATCCAAACTCTATAAGGTGCATAGGCCTGACAGTCGTTCTTTCCTAACAGTGGCTTCCCCTTGCGGTTGATACGTGTCCAGGCATGTTGCAACTTGGCTAGCAATTTTCCCTTCAAATCACCTGTGAAGTACAGAGATTCCTGTACTTCTTCCTCCTGAGGTGGATTCTTCAGTGCATATCCGAACTGGCGAATGAATAGAGAAGGGTTGTAATTGATACACCCTTTTCTTCCTATCAGCGGCACATTAGGGTACCCATAACAGCTGAAGATAAGCTCGGATCCCAGCAGATCTCTATCAAACCACTCCATGTCTTCCGACGATAGCCTCATCAGGCGCTCCGGCCAACCAACTGGGACTGTAGTCTCTGCAACAGATCCTCTCTTAGGAAGGTGACTCTCAAACCACATACTCAACAAGGGTACACATAGATGAACATTCTTCCCTCTTCCCTTCTCATTCTTGTAATGCAGTGAGTGGTAGAGATCTCCGAGTAAGGTAGGTACAGGATTACCAGCGGCAAACAAGTAGAAAGCATCGAAGTCCACAAAGTCCGGTATATTAGGAAACAAGACTATGCCATAAATGCACAAGGCCAACACAGCATTGAAAGCAATCCAACACCCGCTCTTAGCGTACTCCTGGGCTTTACCAACTAAGAACTGAAGTGAGAAGCCTGGAATTCCACGGGAAACAGTAGTCACAAGTTCAGAAGCATCAATATGCAAGGCTTTTGCCAAATCCTCCGGCTTGGGTTTGGCGCCATAATGAATGAATGGAACCTGATTCTGCACGGGCAGCTCAACATACTCAGCGTATTCCTCCAGGGTTGGTCCCATAATAAAGTCAGAGAACGTAAAGCACCTCAAAGCAGGGTCGTAGAATTGCATCAAAGCATACAGCCCATCTAACTCTACCTCTGTAGGTTTGCACACTAATCTCAATAATCTACCATAGCTCATCCGGAAGCTCCTACGAACACCCTCATCAGCAAGAGAGATCAACCCAAGTAGAGGAACAATATCAGGCGTAGGCAATTTGTAAGCAACCGTTCTCCTTAAGCTAGTCATGATCAAACACTCAAAAGTCTGGGCACTAGAACTAGGGAAATGCAAATGCACCTGCAGCACAGACACACGTTAGTGAAATGCAAATGGTAATGGATATGCAGTGATGTAATGCAAGTAACATGCAACAGGGACCAAAGCTGTAGCTGAATAGCCTGAACCCAATCAAGAAAGGTCTCAGATAGACCACCCAGAAGTCATCAAACCCTGGTCTCAGATAGACCTAAAATAAAACTCCAACACTGGTCTCTGACAGACCTCAAACCATAACTCCAACTGGTCTCTGATAGACCTCAAATCACATCTCTAATTGGTCTCTGACAGACCTCAGAACTCTCCAACTGGTCTCTGACAGACCTCAAAACACATCTCCAAATGGTCTCTGACAGACCTCCTAACTCTCCATAAATACCCAGGATCTCTGATCAAGAAATAACCGGTAGTCTGAAGGTCTAGTTACCTGCATAACCCTGAATCCCCTCACAGGTGGGTGGCCCTATAACTGGCACAAGGTACGGCATCCTATGCGGTCGTCGGCGTCACAGACTTTCAGGGTTGATGATACGATTCCCAGAAGGAGTGGCATCATCAATTCCTGAAGAGGCCTCACTTAGCCAACTTCCAAATGATCGGTCCCCAGAGTCGACAATCCAACTAACCAGCAACCCACGCCAACCAAAGGAAGGGGCAGGAGGCCAACCAGAGGAACCTCGTCTGAGTGTAGATTTCATGGGACACCGAAGCAAGCAAAGCAAGCGGGCGCCCACTAATTTCTACTCTAATTCTAGGTGCACTCAAGCCCAGGTCCGGCTTATCTCTCAATATCAGAACACCCGTCACACCCCGATACAGCAATAATAAACAATATCTAAAGCTGAAAATACAAGGTTAGAAATATAAAAATAACTCCATACAAAATCCTCGACGGGAAAACAAGCGTTAGGATTGACTCTCTTAAGGGACGTTGGATCCCAAATGCATAAGAACTATCGCAGTCCTTAGCAGCCAGGGGACGTTGGATCCCCAGCAGAGTCGCCAGCTGTCGCTACTGCGAAAATCGGCGCCGGCTGAACAGAAGAGTCGCCACCGTGCGCTATTTATCCCACGGGAGGGAAAGGAAACGCTCAGAGTAAACCTCGCACAACACGGGAAAGGTATGGTCATCGCAACCAAAACCTGGATTCGGGAGTCGGTTACGCAAGGGGAAGGTATTAGCACCCCTCACGTCCGTCGTACTCGACGGGATCCACGCTTGTTTTCGGGTATGGATTGTTATTCTATCTAAACTATAGGTCAAGGGTTAAAAAGAAAATAAAATGAAAATAAAAAATGACTCGGCAAAGTATCGCACTTTATGCCTACGTATTCCCGTCTGGAACGAGAAATCAGAGTCAACGTAGTTCGCCTACCTACGGGAAAGGAGGGGAAGATTGCTCGCTAGGATATCGCATCCTATGCCTACGTACTTTCATACAGCATGGAAGATCAGAGCAAACGTAGTTCGGGCCACGTACGACACAAATCTGTCCTTGATTGATTTTATTCCTTCTGAAAAAGGTTTTTCTGATTAGCAGTCCCGGGGACAAAAATGACGCTTTGATGAGTTCACATTCTTTTATGGAAGAAGTGTCTTTTATTGTGTTTGAAATATTATAGTGTTTTTCTGTTTGTTTTGAGAAAGAAGAGACAGAACTCTAACCTACGGTTGCAAAGGGAATTGAACTGACCTAATGTTATCATGCATGGGTTAAGACCTAGTGTCTATCATGCTCCTCTCTTGCACAGAGAGAAACAGAGATCCTACGGGATAGGCAGAAACAGAAACAATCACAGATATATACAGTAAAGCAGTAAAATGCATGGATGCAACAATACAAGCGAGGCAAGGGAGTCCCACTCAACCTCGAACCTGGAAAACAATAGGCAAAAGTGAACAGGCTTCACTTTCAACCCAACAGGGTAAACAGCACACAATACAGTCCAGAAAACCAATCAATACATCAAGAAATGAAAAACAACAGCAAAAGAAACAGCATCAGCAGCTCTGACTCAACATCTGACTTCAAGTAATCTCCAATCAGCTACAGGCTTCAACAAGCATCAATCTCCATCTTCATGGCCTTCAGGCAAGGGCTTTGATCATCAGTCTTCTATCTGCAATGGCTTTTCTTCAAGCTCAAACCTCCAGGATGAGGGATTAGTCACAAGAGTGAATTGGGTGTTAAGCAATCAGTTGACTACCAAGGGTGGTGAACAGACTGCTTCTAACACAAAAGACATTTTCTCTCAAGAGTTCTATCTCTTAGACACTATCACCAAGCCTTCCAAAGGAAGGGGGTGAGTATCTTAGAGAGACTCTGAATCACAGAGAAGAATGGATGCAGACAAGGCCATCCATGTTTGAGAAGCAAACTTTCTAACCTAGAGCTCTGCCTAGCTCCTAAACCCTAGTTCCTCAGCATCTGCTAGCAAGAATCTTCTCTTCAACTCTGGCAGTTGATCTTCAATCTTTGGATCTCCAATGGTCTTCATCTCCTCAGGTCTTCAGCTTCCCCAGGTCCCCAGACAATCCCAATACCCAAGCAAGCAAGCAATAATCCCCAGAGGGCACACCACACTAGTCAATCAGAACATTAATAGCAGTAGGGGAATCCTGACTTTTTTCTAAGGGATCTAATAGCTACCCATAACCCCTATAGTCCCATAACTAATCTAGTCAAACCCTAAGTCCTAAGGGAAAGAATCAAACTTCTTAAGTCATCACCTAAAAACCCTAATTTGTTCATGTTGTTCAAGCCTACCTTAAGCACCTAAAATTAATTCCTAAAAATGGGAACTAAATTGTTTCTACAAGTTCAATATCTCATCTAAACAACCTAAAAAGAATGGATGAAAAATATTAAAGCATCTAATAGAACAAAAATTAACAAAATCATGCATGAAATGAAACTATTTAAAATGCTATTTATTTAGAAAATATGAAAAAAATATCAAATAAAAATGAAAATGCAATTTTATTTAATGACAATTTTCTACACATTCTAATGAAAATGATGTAAAAAGAATGAATTAAAAATGATTTTTTATCTATTTATTATGAATTTTTAAAGTTGGTAAAAATTAAAGTGAATTAAAAAAAATGAATTGAATTAAAATGAGAGAGGGGGGTTAGAATAGAAGATACGCTCAGTTCTTTTCAGGATGGGCCAAGCAGTGGTGGGGTGCGAATAGAAAGCTTGAATTAGGCCCAGAACCATTCAGACTTAATGAAAATAAAAAAACACGCAGGGGGTGAAAATAGGAATGAAATCATGTTCAAATTGATTGGGCTCACTAATGGGGGGTGGGGATATCACTCAACACTCAGGCCCGCCCGTTTCAATTAATGAAACGGTGCGTTTAGGGCACCAACGCCTTTCCCTCCAAATCAGAATTAAACCTCAGCCACACGATGGGCTCTGAGGTCAAAAGTCCAACACGAAATGGACAGTCCAGATTTCGTCTCCTACCTTGATTCATCTAGGGTTTCTGAAACCCTCACGCGCATGCCATGAACGTCCAAGTTCAAGCTCTCGGTTCTCTCTCTCCAGGCCATGAAACGCCACGATATAAACATGAAACTCACTCTAAATCTCTCCCTCTATACGTCTATGGTCTTTGTTTGCTTTGAAACTCAGCCAATCAACAAACCCGATCGAGACAAATTCTGACTCCATGAAAATACACTGAGATGCATCACAACAATTCTCAACCAAACCTATACTAGTCTACTCTATGCATAATGGTGATCATCCTGCGCTAACAACCTAAGATTATAATGCACTATGCTGCAAGTTCTTGATCCAAACAGTTTGGTGCACCTGTTATGAATTGTCTCTATTCAGCCTCAAATTCATCTAAACTAACCTCCTAACATCATAGACCATGAATATACTAGTAAAACTACCTAAATCTCCCTAGATTGAATAAGTTAGAAAGATTTGCACCTTGAGCAAGCTTTAATGGAGGCTGAGTAATCACGTGGATCCAGGCTCTTGTATGCTTCAATCTTGGTCCATTCTTGATATACTTGATTCTGTTTGCAATATTTGGATGAAACTTGGCTTGGATCTTGCTATCCAATGGAAATTGCAATTTGTGTGTTCTTGATGGAAGTGCACGAAATTGAGCTCTAACCACCAAATCTTTGATTCAATTCTGATCCAGGATGATGATTGAATGTAGGAGGATCAATGTTGATGAGAATTGATGAAGATTTTGGGAAATTTTGAGAGAATTGCAATGAGAAAGAATGAGAAAACTTTGGGAAATTTTGGTGAAAAATGAATCCAACCCTTGATCAATCTTCATTTCATGAATATATAGTGTTCAATGGTAACTTCTAGATCCCTCTTACACATTCCCTTGCCTTCCAACTTTGATTCATTTTGGCTATGTTTCTTAAAATGCAAGTAACCAAGGATAACTTTGATTTTTTCCACTAAGCTCAAAAAAGTGTTTGAACCATTGTTCTTAGAATGTCTTTTCCATTCAAAATCATATATTGGAAGTCTCCATTTGGACTTATAAATCTCTCAAACCATTTTTCACTTTGACTTTATTCAAATTATAAGCCATTTTAGTTCAAATTTGGACCAATCATGCAACTTCATGTTATGAGCTTTTCCAACAATTTGTGACCTTCTTTCTAGACTTAAAATCACATTTGGAGCAAGTTTGATGTTGTAAGTTTTTCCATTTGAGGCCTCCTTGTATGAGTTTTGGACATAGGTTAAAATGACCTGTAATTCACAAATGCCCAAAATACCCTTTGCTTGCCAAGGCCATAAGTTGAGTTCCACACATCATATGAAGGCATACTATACCATTATAGAAAGCTAAGACAATGAGGAACAATTCTTATGTTGACCAAGAATTCATTTGAAATCTCCTTGAGGGGTAAAAATTGCTTGGAAGTCAAGTCACTTTCACAGACAAAATTTCAGATACCTCAGATGACCTGTAACTTGCAAGGACCATAACTTGAGTTCTATAAATCTCCTTGATGTCTTCCACAACTCAAATTAAAGGTCTTAAGATCCTCTACAAGTTTCATGTTGGCCAAGAAGCCATTTGAAGCTAGCATTTTGACTTATCTTGCTTGGAAATTTGACCTAAACTAGGGGATTTTACACAGAAACCCTAATTTAGAAACTCCTCTTCTCCTTGATTCCTCTTGAATTCTCCTTGGAATATTTCCATATCCTTCTTTATATGTCCCATGATGAACCCCACATCTCTCCACTAGACTTGAATGCCCCTTAAATCAGTCAATTGACCTAGGGTTGACCTAGGGTTGACCCAGATGAAACCCTAGTTGACTGTCTTCAGCTATAGCTCTTGTGCTCTCATCAATGACTTGTCTCCTTCTTTAAATGACTTTCTAAGTCTCTCATAATGTCTAGATACCCTCCATGCCTTCAACTCACAGCTCACAACCCTCTTGTTGACCCTCAGATACCCTCAACTAGGAGATGGACTCAAGGCTTGATCTGCTGAACTCTTTGCTTTCAAATTCTTTCCTGATGACTTGAATGAGATTGAATTGGGATAATAACCTCTTGATAGGCTTCTAGAGATGAGAATAATGATTGGTCCCCTATTGAATGACTTGCTATGCTTATGCTATGCAGATGGTTAGTCTATGTACATGACTCTATATGCAAATGCTAATGACATTGAAACATAAACCCAAGGAATAAGGTTGGGCAAATTTTAGGGTGCAACACATCTACCTTAGCACGGACGTGATCAAGGCTATTAACCTCGTACATTCCGCCTTTTGGTTGGGATTTTCCACTGGAGTTCTTTCACCTCCCCATTGGTAGTGGTTCTGAGCCATACTTTCGATTAGTTGGTAGGCTTCTTCGTAAGGTTTATCCATAAGTGTACCACCAGCGGTGACATCTATTGTCATTCTTGTATTGTACAAGAGACCATTGTAAAACATGTGGATGATTAACCAATCTTCAAGACCATGGTGCGGGCACATCCTTGTCATGTCTTTAAATCTCTCCCATGCCTCAAAAAGAGACTTGTTGTCTTTTTGTCGAAAGATATTGATTTGGGTCCTCAGCATGGCTGTCTTGCTTGGTGGAAAACAATGTGCTAAGAAAACCTTCTTTAACTCTTCCCACGTAGTTACGGAGTTTGATGGCAAGGATTGCAACCAAGCCCAATCTCTGCCTCTCAATGAGAATGGAGAAAGGCGTAGTCTTATCGCGTCTGCGGATACACAATTTGCCTTCATTGTGTCTAAGTACTGCACAAAATTGTTCAAATGTTCATTGGGATCTTCTGTAGGGTTTCCAGAAAATTGATTTTTTTTAAACTACAGATAACAACGAGGGTTTCAACTCGAAATCGTTTCGGTTGATAGCAGGTGCAACAATGTTGTTATGCGGTTCTTGCTGAGACGGGGTAGCATAGTACTTAAGAGAACGGTTTTGTAGTCTATCGCCCATGTCTTGGTTAATTTCAGATTTAGCTTCAAATTCTGATTCTGAGTCAGATTCAGGTTCGGTTTCAGATTCAGGTTCCGAACTAGGGAAAGGGATTTCGTGAGTTTCGCAGTATTCTCGGATACATCTTCTTATGGTAAGAAGGCATTCAGGTTTGTCTTTCGATCGAGTGAGGTTCTCGCCTTGTGAGCAAGTACTTGGTATACAATCGGCATAATGGGAAATAGTGTTTTTGCCTTAGTCTATACGACGCAACAAAGGAGTTACGATATTGACTTAATTAGTCCCCGACAACGGCGCCAAAAACTTGATTGCGGTTTAGTGTGTCTAAATAGCTCTAACTGCAAGTATACAGTCGTATCACGTAGTTTTAAAAGATTATCGATCCACAGGGACTAGAAATCGAATGTGCCGTATTCTAATGTTACTATGTAAATCTAAGGCTAATCGTTTAGGAAAGTCAAGTGCGAAGGGAATTAAATCTAAAATGCTAAAATTTCTAATAAGACTAATTAATAATAGGATGTCAGTATGCAACGCGTCAGTCGTCGGGAATTTAATAGATAATCGATGTACGTCAGATGGTCAAAATACTTTTTATTAGAAAAATACTCATTTAAAAATCCTTACCTCACACTCTCGTGTTTATTGATTTAGACTATATCGTTAAATTAAAATGAGCGCTCTCGCTGTATCATTCGAATTTAACAATACTTTTTGAAAATAAATAAGTCCTAATTAATTTTAAAGTGCTTCCGCTGTGTTTAGAATTAATGCCTAATCTCAACTATCTGGTTAAAACCTCAAACTCTCGTTTATCTTGACCTTAACCTTAGTTTCCCTTTTTACTCTCGCAAGAAAGGTCGATTGGTTAAAATAAGAGACTAGAGCATAAAAAATAGTTTGTAAAGAGAAATAACACCGATTATTATTTAATCCTCTCTGATAGATTGGTTACATACCGACATCAGCTACTCTAGCCGGACATAGTGGAACAATCAAGCACAATACAATACAAAATATAATTATAAATTATGTTGTAGTTGCGATAAATAAAATAAACAGATCAATTAAAAACCTGGAATTAAATTTGAACTGGAGATACAAATAATGGCAGGCTTGCTTGCAATACAAATCACCGTTCTTCAAACTTGATGCAGAAATGTAAACTGGTACGAAAAAGAAAATTACAGAACTAATGCTTTGACAAAAACTGGAAAAAGAAAACTAGTAAACTTTGAATTCTGAAAAAATCCTTCGGCCCCTCTGAAGATCCGTTTTCCTCATATATATAGTAGGTTGAAACTGAAAAGGGTTTCCTCACGTGCCATAAAAATCTCTTTCGAAACCGTGAAACAAATCTGGACGTGCCCTGGAAAATAGGGGGAGTGGGAGAAAAATTCCCCACATTCCCAGGTGGCTCGCGCCACCTTCCTTCATGTGGCTTGCGCCACCTTCCTTCATGTGGCTTGCGCCACTTGCTGATGGTGGTGGGCGCCACCTTAAATGTGGCTCCAGCCACATTTAGGTGGTGGGCCCACCCTTTTTTCATTTTCTTTTCTTTCTATTTTCTTTTCAATTCTTTTTCTTCTCAAAATCTTTTCTTTTTCTTCTCAAATTCTTCTCTTTTTCTTCTCATTTTAATTCTTCACCTCGAACTGAGTACCTGAGAAAAACAAACGAATACGAGTAATATATAGCATATAATAGGGGAAAATCAAATAAAACATAATATAAACGCATGCATGTCAAGTCAAATACATAATGTAATTTCGCGTTATCAGATGGTAGGTTCCCAGTCTGGACTTGCTTTGTTTCTTCGTTGGGCACTATGTTACCTTCAACTGAATCATCATGTGGGTCTATGTCAACCAGGTGAACTTTGAGGGTATTTTTCGGATCCGCTTCTCCTGTGGGTTCCTTTCTTTTCAACTTTAGGCTATCCTTATAACACTTTCTCGCCAGCCCCTGGTCGCCTTTAACAATACCAACCCGACCTCTCTAAGTGGGAATTGCATGGTCAAATACAGAGTTGAAAGTGAAGCTTCTAGGGTGTTGAATGATGGCCGGTCTATAATGATGTTATAAGGTGAAGCAACATTGACTATCAGGAACCTCACTCAGACGGTCTTTGTATTAGCCGTGTTGCCAAAAGTGGTCGGCAACGCTAGGTGCCTGAGAACCTGCACTTGTTCTCACAAGAATCCTACTAGACTACCTTTGAATGGTAATGAATCGGTCTTATCGAGCCTCATTCCTCTGAAAGCATCCCAATATAGTACGTCGGTTGAGCTTTCAGGGTCTATCAATACCCTTTGCACGCTTCAGTCTCTTATTTGTAATTTAATAACCATGGGATCATTTTCATGAGCTAGGACTGTTATGGCGTCTTGTTTTGAGAATGTTATAGCATCTAAGTTGTCTTCCAATTTCTCTGGAGATCTCTGGTCGGTATGCATGATTGCCCTAGCATATCTCTTTCTGGCCGAACTTGTTTCTCCACCAGCAGTAAATCCTTCAGCGATGGTGTTTAGCGTGTCTCGGGATGTCTTTGTCTCATGACCCTTTTCGGCATCTGAACTCTTCTTCTGGGATGACATTTATGGTCCTGGGTCATCTTGACAGGGAATTCTCTTGTTATTTTGTGGTCAAGAATCCTTCACATACGTCAAGAGATGGCCTCTCTGGATTAGAGCTTCAATTTCTTTTTTCAGCTGTTAACAGTCCTCGGTGTGATGTCCCCGTATACAGTGGTAATTACACCAAGCCTCAGGTTGCCTTCCCATTATTACGTTGGCTCTTTTGGGACGATGAGGCTCTGGTAACAGGTTCATATGGCTGACTTCTTTAAGGATTTCTTCTCTACTTGCATTCAAAGGGGTGAGGTCTCTGTCCGGCTCATATGATTGTCTGTATGGTCTGGGAGCATGTCGCTCGCGCATAGCTCCCCAAGGACGCTCATTTCTCCTGTTAGACGCCTCTTCCTTGATCTTTGTCTTTTCACTGTTGTCCTGGGCTCTTTTCTCTTAGTTATTTTCTTCTCTTTTGATGTAACACTCAGCCTGAGTAGTGATCTCGTCCATGCTGATAGTCGGCTTCTGAATTAACAACTCATAGAACTGTCCATCTCGTAATCCATGTTGAAAAGCTCCCACAAATAGTTCCTAGTTTGGATGAGATACTTTAAGGGTTTCCTGATTGAATCGAGGCAGGTACTCACGTAGTGATTCTGAATGTTTCTGTCGAACACTGAACAGTATGGTCGTGGACACCTTCTAGCGCTTGCTTGCCGAGAACTGTTGTACTAGTTTCTTAGTCAAGTCTTGGTAACTTATGATGGAGAGCCAAGGAAGGCTCGTGTGCCATCTTAGAGCTACATCGTTAAAGGTATCAGCCATGAGCTTACACTTAAGTGAATCTGAAGGGGCAATTGTGGCCATTTGATTATTAATGGAAATAACATGCTCCTGAGGATCTGTTTTCCCATCATAAGAGGTTAGTGATGGTGCTTTAAAGTTTTATTGGATGTGGTCGTCCCATATCTCTTGAGAAAGAGGTTGTTGTTAGAATACAGATTGGTTCTTAGTTATATCTCTATATTTTGATGATAACACTTATGAAATTTTGTATTAAGAAATTATATACTCTAAATTTGTTCAAGTATTTTTGCTGCAGATATTAAATTTAATATTCTTCTGAAAGCAAAAATGGATCTGAACGTTGAACTACACAAGGCTCTGAAGTGTCAGAAGAATCTCATTAGAAGACTCTGAGCGCTGCCTACAGAAGGATCTGAAGCAGAAGCTACAGAAGCATCTGAAGTGTAGACTGAAGACTTTGTATGAAGAGTTTCAAGCACTGTTTTTCAGAAGACTCTGATAGTACTGTACGCTGCAAGTACTGAGGATCTGATCTCCAAACTCTGCTCTGAATGAATTCATACTCAAGCACACTTGCTACAACACTCTGATACAGCAAACTCTGAAGACATCAAGACTCTGATCACTCAAGGCTCTGATGTTAATTGCTGTGAATTAGAAACTTGTTGAAGAAGATTATTTGAAGTTATATCTGTTGGTTATGCCAAACGACTCTTTCCTCTTTCATGCTAGACACAAGAACTCAGGCAAAAAGGATTTCTCTGAATGTTCTACTTCTAGGAAAGGTCAAGTGATGTAAAGACAAAAGGCTACAGCTATTGTGCAGTTCACGGTCTCCAAGCTTGCAACGTCTTGGACTTCTCTACTTATAAAAGCAAGTTTCCAACAACTTTCTATAGTTGACGAACATTGACGATTTATTGATAAAATCCATTGAAACTCTCTCAAAGCTCTCACACAATTTTTATTCATTTGTTGAATAGTTTCATAAGTTCTTAAACTTAAGTGTAAATCACAGTTGTGATATAACTTTCTTAGAAGCATTTAAACACTTGTTTAGTTTTACATTTGATTGTAAAAAGTTCCTTGAGAAGACCAAGTTGTGGTCAGTAGTTCTTGAGAAGACTAAGAACAGTTGTTCTTAGTGGTTGATATTGTAATCAGTTTGATTATAGTGGATTAAGTCCTTGTGGAGAAAGGCAAATCACTCTTGAAAGGGTAGACTGGAGTAGTTGAGTTCAACGAACCAGGATAAAAATCTTTGTGTTTTTATTGCCATAATATTTTTTAAATCCTTACTCAACCCCCCCCCCCCCCCTCTAAGTATTTTCTCACCTTCAGTTGGCATTAGAGCTCCGGTTCTGTGTGTACTATCACTTCACCGTGAACAGAAAAGATCCAGTGAGAAAAAAACTCTTGATATTCTTTGGTTGATATTATGGCTAAAGCTTCAACATCCAAAAGCAACAACAGATATGAAGAAAGGGATAGAATCAGCACAAAACGCCCTATGTTTGATGGGGAGTGTTGCACCCCAAAATTTGCCCAACCTTTTCTTAACTTGGTTTATGATTCCTTTCATTTCTTTCTAGCATTTGCATTGCATAGCATGTTGCATTGAACATGGGATCAAGAGGTTATGCATCAAGAAGAGTCTACTCAGAGGTTTGAGCCTAAGAAGGGGTTTTTACTCAAGTTTGGCTGGTAATCAAGTCATCGGGAAGTGGACATTGGTCTTACAAAAGAAAGGATGGATGTATGGGGGCCAACTCCTAACTTGGTGGCCAGTTGAAGAGCATCAGGGGATTGTGAATGCATGATTATGGGTATAAGATGTTGAGAGATCTCATTGAGTGCCTTGAGGGTCATTGTGGAGCTCATCCAACTGTTTGTGCTAAGTGTGAAAGGTTACAGTTGAAGGTGTTGCAACTAGGGTTTCATCTGGCTAATCCTCAGTCAACTGTGCAATTGAAGGAGATTAAAACTCAATTCAAAGTCTTTATGGTCATGGGATGTTATGTTAAGATATATGAGATATCATTTCAAGTTCAATTCATAAAGGGTTAAGTGTGTGAGAAGTTACTAAATTAGGGTTCTCATGGTAAAATCCCCTATTTAGTGCCTGACTTCAAGACCACCTATCTCAAGATACAAGTTTCATCTCAACTTTTGATCAACATGGAACTTGTAGAGCATGTTATTATATTTAATTTGAGTACTAGAATTCCTTGATTGGATTTATAGAACTCAAGTTATGATCCAGACAAGTTACAGGTCATCAGAGGGATGTGATTTTGGTCAACAAAGGTCAACCAACTTCCAAGCCATTTTTGACCTAGAAGAATGATTTTCCTCAACTTTTGGCCAACATGAAAGTTGTAGGTCTTGATCTTAGCTTTCCAAATTGTACTAGAAGTCTTTTATCTGATTTGTAGAACGCAAGTTATGAGGTTCACAAGTTAGGGGTATTTTGGGAAAGTAAGATTACATGTCATAAAATTATAGGTCCATTTCACCAACTTGCACACTTCAAATGGAAATCTTTTCAACATGAAACTTGCTCCAAATAGGGCCATTTGCATTACCAAATCATCTCTTGTCATGGTTGGAGCTTGGATTGAAGAAATGGGATTTGAATTTCTCATAAAGAAGGCCTAAAATGAGAATTTGAGATTTAATTGATTTTAAACTTTCTCAAGGCAAGTTTGTACTTTTTTTGAGTGCAAATAACATTTTGAGCACATTGGAAATTTCACATTTACCATTTGATGTCATGAGGTTGGCCATTTTCATAGTTTCTTCACCATGAAGCAACAAATTGGAAATCTACCATAGGATCAAAAACAAGGGCTAATTCTTGACCCTTTTATTAACCAAAGCCATGTGCAATTGATTTGGATCAGAATATGAGCATGTGCAGTGGGAAATTTGTGTGTTTGGCAAAGCAAAAAGTGAGTGCAAATTGAAATTTCATTCTTCCAAATTAGCCACAATTGGGCCCCCATTTGATCCTAAATCCAACACATAAATATTCTAGATGAAGAATGGATCAGAATTAGGTCATTTTGGTGCAAGAGGAGCAAGAACACGTGAAGAAAAAGTGAGAGCAAGGTGGAATTCGAATTCTGAGATTCATCCACTTTCAAACCAAATTGAGCATTCAAACACCTGTAATGAAGTTCATGGAGTGATTCTGGACACTATTCATTAAGCTTCAGCATAGTTTCAAGGCCCAGTGGAGGCTATCCACTAGGTAAACTAACTTTCAAGTTTTCTCTTAATTCATGACGCCATTCTGTGCCATTTTTGCTTGTTTATGATCCTTGAGTAATGTAGATCATTTTTGGATAATAATTGTTTGTGTTTGTGATGTTTGATGTGTGGAGCTCCAAACTTGTTTGATTCGGTTTGATCAATTTATGAGGTGTTTTGCTTAAATTTTGGTTGATCTATGATCTACATAACATGTAGATGATGTTTGGATTACTTTGGTTGAGTTTTAAGAACTTCGAAAATTTGTGCACCAAGCTTGTTGTTCACTTTCTGAATTTGTTATGAGGAATTAATGGAAACTAATAGTGGATTTGAAATCCTTGCGAAGAGTAGATGAATTTTCATCTAAGATTCGTCCAAAATGGTTGAGAAATGAAGGTTGTGTTATTGTGGTGCTATTCGCGGCGGCCAGAACTTGTGGAGAAGATGATCGGAAATTTTTCCGGCCGGCTGAGAGGTTGAGAGGTTAGGGACGATGACGTGTCGTTCTCCTGCATGCACGATGTGCTTACTTTTACCATTCACGGCTGTGATTAGAACGTATGATGCACTTCCTTTGACTTGATACACATAATTCCATTTGAAATTTCATTAATGTGTTGTCATTATATCAGCCACATGATGTGAATACCAAAAGATCATGCGCGTATCATTGCTTTCCACGGCTGTACATTGTTGATCGTTGCACACACAATTGACAGAATTATTTGATTTTCTTGATGGGCTTTTAAATTAGCGCGCTATTAACACCCCCCCCCCCCCCCCTTGAGGGCCATTTTGCCCCTGGTTGTTGACTTTTGTGGCTTTTCTTTTTGCCTTTGTTTCTCCCATTTCAAAGTGGTACCTCCTAATGAATTTTTTCTTTTGAGGGTGCTTTGAGGGGATATTTGACTTGTGCTTATGGCCTCTATTTGACAACTTATTTAGCTTGTTTGTGCATTTTATTTGATATTTTTTGAGCCCTTTTCCTATTTTTGAAGTGACTTACAAGTTAAGTCATCTCATAGGACAGCTCACACAAGTGCTTGACCTAGTTTGACTTGGATATGACACTTTTGGATCCTTTGAGCTTGCAATGTCTTGTAATTCATGTTGCTAACATGTTAAGGATGCTTTTGGTTCAATTTTAGGTCATGACATTTCTTTTTGCTTGCTCATTTGTGTTCATCTTTTGAGTCTTTTGATTAGGGTTTCTATGTGGAGCTTTCTTGCCTTTCCTTGGTGCATATGTTTGCTTTCTTTGGTGTTATGTTTTCCTTTTCATTTGTGCACTCTCTCCTCATCCTCCATTATGTCCAATGACTTTGGAATACTACTTAAGGTTTCTTGGTCCCTCCTTAGGAGGAACTTGAAGCTTACCTAAAGTAATGAATCCATGAGGACTTTTTCTCATTGTTTTTGTTACTTGTTTTTGATGCATCTCTCTCTTTTTTCTCTTTGCATCTTCATGTTCATGCTTGGTTGATATGAGCTTGTAGTGGCTACTGCCTCACACATGTTTCCTCCCACTTTCATCCTATGTGTTCTTACTTATGCATTTGTGTTTGCATCCTTCATTTGCATTGCTTCCTTTATGGTTTCTTCTTCTTCTTTTGTCTTCCTTCCCTTAGGATTTCTAAACTCTCTTGTTCAAGAGAGGTTATGATAGACATTAGGGTTCTAAACATGCATGATAATATTAGTTAGAGATTTCCCTTTTGTAATCCCAACTTTAGGTGCACTTTGCATGACAACTTTTAGGATTTGATCTAGTCTCCCTCTAGTTTGTCCCTTTCTCTTCTCATTATCAAACAACTTCAATCCACTTAATAAAGATAGTGAATATTATGCCATGAGCCTTGTACTTGGGAAATGGTGATTGAATGGTTACCTCTCAATTGCCTAGAGTGTTTAGTATACGTCCTTAGGACGATATGCGACGCATTCGATCCTAGATTTTAGACTTTGTTATAACATACATTATGAACACTCTAATTCAAAACACTTCTTCTCCTAAAAAACACAAAAACAATTCAAACCTTTTTCATCCTTCGGGATCTTAATCAGGAAACCTTTTTCGTAAGCAAGAGTGCTGTTAACTTTCAGTCCTATCGTAAATGGTAACGCCTAAGTCTCCAATGGTCGAGCTGCATACACCAACTGCTAGAACTGTCTGTTAACCCTACTCGGGTAAAACTTTTGAACAACTTGTGTTCTCGTAAGCCCGAACTACGTTTGCTCTGATCTTTCGTACCAGACGAAAGTACGTAGGCACGAGACGCGATGTCTCAGCGAGCAACCTTCCCCCCTTCTTTAGCCGTAGTTAGTCGAACTACATTGACTCTGACTTTCCCATTGCACGAGGGAGTATGTAGGCCCAGAGCAGCGACGCTCTGTCGAGTCCTGTATTTTCTTTTTCTTTTTTCCTTAAGCCTTTAGCTAGATAGTTTTAACACACCCTTTTAGATAGACAACGATGCGTGGATCCCGTCGAGTATGACGGACGTGAGAGGTGCTAATACCTTCCCCTTGCGTAACCGACTCCCGAACCCAGACATGGTTGCGACGACCTTGTCTTTTCCTTTTTCTTTAGGTTTTTGCGATCGTTTCCTTTCCCCCTCTTTGGGATAAATAACGAAGGTGGTGACTCTTCTATTTTTTCCGCCGGTTGTTTTTCGCAGTTGCGACAGCTGGCGACTCTGCTGGGGACAGGAATATCCCCTATGTGAGTCAATCCTAGCGCTTGTCTATTTATTTTTGGGTGTTGTATATATGTACTTTATTTACTTTCGCATTTTACTTTCACGCATTTATTTTCCGTATCATATGTCATTTGTGTTGTGTTGTGGGAATGGGGAGTTTTTATGAGTGATAAGTCGGACCTGGGCTTGAGTACATATCTAGCATTAGTAGTGGAGACTAGTGGAGGGCCTGTTTGCTTAGCATACACAGTTCCCCATGAAATTCACACTCAGACGAGATTCTCTTTGATGACTTCCCAACTGGCCCTTAGGGCTCGGCGGGAGGTTGAATCTGAGAATTGTCGACTCTGGGAACCAATCATCTGTGAGTCAGCTAAGTGAGGCATCTTCAGGAGATAATGATGCCAAACCAGAAATGGTGAACGTATCATTATTTCTTGAAAGTTTGTGACGCTGACAAACGCATAGGATGCCATACCGTATCAGTGAATAGGTCCATACCTGTGAGTGGGACTGGGGTTATGCAAGAACCTTTTACCTTCAGATTACCCGGTTTTCTCTATAGTTTGAATCTGGATTATTGGTATCAGTTGGTTTCTATCGGAGCAGTGATGTGTTCTTGCTAAGGCAAAGCTTTGATCTTCTTCAGTCAGCACAACAGACTTGATCTCTTGTGAGTGCATTAGCATTTTGCATTTTGTTTTGCATTTGCATTTCATTTTTGCATATCCATCCTCATCCGGAACAGGGAGCTTACCCGTCTTTTGTTTGCTTCGTCAGTTGATTTCCCGACATTCGTATTGGACTTGAGTTAGCTTCTAGAAGGATCATGAACTCAGGGGAGAAGAACTTGGTTGTTACAAGGGCAGAGTTTGAATTGATGAAGAATCAGTTGAGTCAGATCATGGAAGCCATGTCAGTTATGACTAGAGGAGAGGCCGGTGTTCAGAGGACTCCAGTGAACAATGTTGCTCGAGCTCATCCTGTGCCGACTCCTGTTGAAGGGCATCCCATTGCCAGAGATAGAGATTCTTCTTCTCTCCATGACACAGAATATTAGAGTTTCAAATTCCCTGAGCCAGGTCCCCAGAAGACTGTTCCAAAGGTTAATGTTGAAGACCCGAAGACTGTTGAATTTATGGGAAAATGTCAGTTGTTGGAAGAAAAGCTTGATACCTTGATGAGTCGGGATACTCTTGATCTGAATGCTTCGAGCATGTGTTTGGTGCCCGGTTTTGTGATGCCGCCGAAGTTTAAAATGCCAAATTTTGAGAAGTTCAAAGGGGATAGTTGTCCGAAGCAGCATTTGGTGATGTTCTGCAGGAAAATGACTTTGTATGTTCACAATGATCAGCTTATGATTCACTGTTTCCAAGACAGTTTGAGTGGAACATCGTTGAGTTGGTATATGCAGTTGGAGAGTGGTTGTATCCGATCATGGTTAGGTTTAGCCAATGCCTTCGTGAAGCAGTACGACTACAATCTCGATATGGATCCTAGTCGCATGCAGTTGCAAGAATTGTCTCAGGCGGAGAATGAATCCTTTAGAGGGTATGTGCAGAGATGGAGAGAATTCGCTGCTCGTGTTCAACCACCGCTTCAGGATAGAGAACTGTTTGACATCTTCTTGGATACTCTAAAGGGCCAGTACTTTGACAAGTTGATCAGTGGTGGAATGTCAAACTTTGCTGGCTTGGTGATAATGGGTGAACGTGTTGAGAGTGGACTCAAGAATGGGAAGATTATAGACATGCCCTTCATTTCAATTGAGGAGAATGAGTCAGTTGTGAGTTCTCAAGAAGAATGGGAGAAAGGAAGTGATCTTATCTCAGAGTCTTCGGCATCTCAGGTTCAGTCTTCAGACGTTTCAAGTGTTCAAAGCCAACGGTCATACCGTTGTCAGCCGCGTCAGCACGCTCGACGAAGACCCAGAAAACCAAAAGGTAGTTTACTCAGCTACCGGTGTCGTACGGTCAGTTGTTGCCGAATTTGGTCAAAAGTGGGCTGATAGTGCCAAAAGAGACTAGTCCAATGATCCCGCTGTACCCTCCAGGCTTCGATGTCAATGCTCGCTGTGAGTACCATGTTGGGGCACAAGGGCATTCCACAGACGATTCTAAAGTGCTTTGGAGCCAAGTGCGGACTCTTTTAGACTCTAACAAGTTTTCCATCACGCCTCAGGGTATTATTCAGATTAATGATTCACCTTCATCCCACCATGAGGGCACAACAGTTCTTGTTATGGAAGGATCCACCGAGAGTGTGTATTTTGAAGAGTTTCAAACTGAAGGCTCAGTTGAATATGAGGGAAGTTGCTAGAAGGTTTCCTCTGCCGACTGCCGCATCTGTTTTCTTTGCTTATGTGACTAGCTTCTGTTTATTACTATATGCTGACCATCGCCAGGCTTGTTGGTCGAGGTCACTCTATTTGTATTCGGTTATTTCTGGATGGTGTGATCTCTGTGTGTTGGTTATCCCTGATTGGATCTTGGTTTCCTTTTTGCCTTGGTGTTATTATAGAGTTTCCTTGTTGCATACTTGTTTGCATCTTGCATATTATTTTTGTGTAACAGGTACTTCAGAGCTGTTAATTTGACTTCATATACTCTCACTAGTTTGTTGCAGGTTATATAATCAGGTAGTCATAGGAATTCCCACAAAGTCATGGAGCAAGTACGAGCAGAGCTGAGAGAAGTCAAGAGCCAGATGGGGCGGTTCGTTGCAAACATGCAAGCGTTGCATTTGGATCAGAATGCACTCAGAGAGGAGAACCGCTAGTTGAAAGCTCAGGTAGGATTAATCATGGAAGTGATAAGGAGTGTGCTCAGAAAGGAAGGTGATCAAATGCCTGAGGCTGCAGCAAAGACGTGTGTTCCACTTCTGTCTGTAGAGCCTATCCTAGAGCGAAATGTATGTCAGAAAGCTGTTGCACAACCGGAGGTTCCGAAGTTCCCGTGTCATCAGCTGCGTCCTGTTTCTCAGGAGAATCCGAGGATTAGAAGATATGGTCAAAGGAAAAAATATCAAGATAGAATCTTCGATCAGATCCCCATGGATTATGCTCAGTTGGTGCAGCTCTTGCTCCAATTTTAGTTGGTAAAGCCTCGAACTTTAGATCCACTTACTGGCCAACCACCACCGGGCTTCGATTTAAATGCTTATTGTGATTTCCACTCTGGGGGACAGGGGCACAACATTGCAAACTGTAAAGCTTTTAAGCATAAGGTTCAGGACCTGATTGATTCGAAGAAGATTGAATTCACGCCGAGTGGCATGAGGGTATCAGGCGAAGTTATTCCCTATCATGTAAAAGAGATGGATACTCTTATTCCCATTCCTAAAGCTGCAGTCAGTCAAGAGTATATCCTGTAATCCTTGGTGTCAGAATCCCCTTGCCCACAATTGTTGCCTGTTCCTGGGTCAAGCTTAAGGATGAAAACACCTGGACAAAAGGAGTCCCTGATAATTCAGACTCAACCTCCGAGTGTTTCAACTGTTCAGGGTCAACGACCCATCCAGCCGTTGCAACGGACATCAGTTCCTCTCCAGAATCAGCAGCCTCATAGTTCTAGCTCGAGTTTGCGCGTCAGGAAAAGACCGAAGAAGCCAGAAAGGCCTTTCGCTCGGTTTCCCATTGTTGCACCCTAAAATTTGACCAACCGGGTCCCGTATCTGGCTCGATGTTTCGACGCATTTCGCATTCGCATTTACATACTGCATATAGTGCATTTCCTCAATCATGGTGATTTTATCGGGATTACAGCCCTGCTGTCGCATTTCGGGTATCTCAGACCGGTTCGGATAATCGAAGGTTATTTTGAGAAGTCGCGCGCTTCCTGGGTGTTTTCAGTACGCAGTGATTTTGAAGATTCATGGTGTCCGGGTTTACTGTTGCTTCGATCTGGTCTCGCGCTCTCTTTTGTGTTAGTTATTTGCATTTGTCTGCATTTTTTAGGATTTAATAGCCTCTTGTAGATTTTAAATAGGTTTTATAGCTTTTGTAGATTTTAAATAGATTTTTTTAATATTTTTAATAGTTTTAAATCTTTTTTAGAATTTATAAATTGTTTTTTAATAGATTTTAGAATAAACTTCTTTTTTAGATATTAAGTCATTTTTAGATAATAGTTTAATATGATTTTCTTTTACTAGAATTTTTAAATAGGATTAATAGAAATTATTAGAGTTTTTTTTTTATTATTAGTCTAGAGATTAGTGGAATTATTAGAGTTTTATTAGTTTAGAATTAATATAGTTTTAGGTTAATTCTCATAGATTAGATGTTAATTCCCTTTTAATAGAGTTTAATTAGAGTTTAATCTTTTGTTTAGATTTTAATTGAGCTAATCAGTTTTAATTAGGAATTATATTAGTTTTAATTTTCATTTTTAGGCGTTAATTGTAGTGCTTAGTTAGTGTTAATTGATTATCCATTAGTTAATTAGGTTTTCTTTTAGTCCTTAATCAGTTAATTAACCATTTTTCAGTCCATTTTCGTTGGGCCCAGTTTGGAGGTCCATTCTATCAGTCCAAATCCCTTGCCACATGTCAGCTATTTAAGCTCCACCACGTGTTACACTTCGGGAGGGCCACATCACATTTTTCCACCCTCAGAATCACACACGTGGCTATCCCTCCTCTCTCTCACATAACACGTGTGCTTCATGCAACTCCTCCCTCTGACTTCCCCGTGACACTTGTCATCGCCGGAGCTTCACCGGTTGCATGGTCGGCGGCCATGCAACCACCGCAACCAACCCTCGCCGGCACCTCCTAACTTCTTCCGGCCGCCGCAACTGAATCCCTCCGCCGTAACCAACCTCGCCGGAAACTGGAAAGAATTCCAGAAATTCATCTTTCTCCTCTCACCTTCATCTTTCTCCAATCATCATCATTTCAACATTCATCAACACTTCAAGAAACCACTAGATCATCATCTTCTTCTCCGATCGACCTTCATCCACTATCATCAAGCATCATCATCATCATTGTTCTTCAGAGCTCGTGTGGTTTTCCCAGAAAATCACCGGTGATTCCTCAACAACACAAGAACAATCTCCAGAAACCTCCTCTAAGAGCTTCATCTTTGTTCATCATTCCTCAAGAACATCATCCGTCAAATTTCCAGAAATATCAACCGGATCTTCAACGATCTTCATCGTCTGTGCATCGATTTCCATCGTGTTCTTCGTTTCTTTCCCAGAAGATTCCTAGATTCCTCAATAATCATCAAGAGATGTCAGGTTCTTTCAAATTCTTGTGTTAACACTTCCATCGGCGAGTAACTTTCGTATCTCCGTCTTCAAGAACGAACACCTTCAAGAACCTTCGAGTACCTTGAAGAAGTGGTGGTTGTGTTTATTCGGTTTGATTGAGTAGTTTGTGAGAGGTATTGGAAGATTGATGATTGTTTGGTGTGAACGAATATGGTGCTGAAATGAAAGATTGAAATGGAGACAAAGGGACTGAGTGAAAGAACAAAGCGAACAGCGTTAGGTTTTTTCCGTGAACAGTGAAAGCGAGAAGAGAGAAAGAAATTAGGGTTGCTGAAGGTGGAAGGAGAAGAGGGAGGGTTGGACCATGTGTGGATTGGGCCAGGCCCAATCGTTTCACTTACAACACCCCCCAGTTTCCATGACCCCCTTCGTTTTTGCTTGCTGATGGACCTGGGTTGGGCCCTTCTATTGATTGCACCCCCATTCTCTTCATACACCCCGTCCGTTCTTGTTTGTTATGGATTGGGCTGGGCCAGCGGATGCTATCAACGCCTCCGTTTTTCTCAACTCACCCCCCCCCCCTGTATTTGTTTTTTCTGAACCTCTTAGTGGACTGGGCCCAATCCTACAATGATGTTTTGGGTTTTTGCTGCCTCACCCCTGGGTCTGCAGTGTACCCCCTTGTGTTTTTCTTTATTTTTCTCTTATTTTCTTTTGTTTAGAGATTTTAAAAAAGAGAGAAAAGATATGAGAAAAGAATATTGGAAAAAAAGATTTGAGAAAAAGAATATTGAAAAAAGAAATGAATAAAGGAATATTTGAAAAAAGAATAAAAAAAAAAGAAATATGAAAAGAATAGAAGAAAAAATAGTAAAAAAGGGAATATAAAAATATTATTTTGTAGATTCAATATTTTCTTTAGGATACAATTTTTCATAGAGTTTATTTCACCTTTTTTAGAGGTAGTTTTAGAAGTCCATTTGTTAGGGGACTATTTTCCATTTGATTTTCCATTATAGATGGATAGGATAGTATTTTTAGGAGTTTATTTTCCCGTATTCGATCATTGTAACCCATTTTCAGAATATTAATAAAACGAGATTTCAGATGTGGTCCCAAAAGTAGCCGAACTACAGCTGCTCTGATTTCTCGTACTGAGCGAGAATATGTAGGCATAGGATGCGATATCCTAGCGAGCACACTAACAACTAACCTTTTGTTCTCTCGCTGATGTGCGATCGAGACTTTCCCGCTGACGACTGATGTTATCCTTTTCTCTTGTTCGAGTGCATTTGAGACCAGACCGTAGTTTTAGTTCCCATAGGTTCCCGTACCTTTAAAACCAGTTTAATCTCTCACTTCCTGTGTGATCGAGAACCCTCTGCTTAGCCGTAGTTAGCCTGAACTACGAAAGCTCTGATCTTCCATGCTGTGTGGAAGTACGTAGGCACAAGACGCGAAGTCTTGGCGAGCCAATTCCCTGTAGTTTCCCGAACTACGTTGACTCTGACTTTCTCTCTTGAGAATACGTAGGCATAGAGTGTGATGCTCTATCGAGTCAATTCCCTTCCGTTTAGATTTAGCAGCCGTAGATAGATTGTTTTTGCATTCTTTAGACAAACCAAGCAAGCGTGGATCCCGTCGAGTACGACGGACGTGAGGGGTGCTAATACCTTCCCCTTGCGTAACCGACTCCCGAATCCAGGTTTTGGTTGCGATGACCATACCTTTTCCCGTCTTTGCGGTAGGTTTACTTCGAGCGTTTCCTTTCCCTCCGTTGGGATAAATAACGCACGGTGGCGACTCTTCTGTTCAGCCGGCGCCGATTTTCGCAGTAGCGACACCCATGACGTACAGTCAGATGTTACCAGATCTGATCAGAGGGGGATTGTTAGTGCCAAAGAATATCAATGCGGTGATCCCTCCATATCCGCCAGGTTTCGATGTCAATGCTCGTTGTGAGTACCATGTTGGGGCGCAGGGGCATTCAACCGACAACTGCCAAAGTGCTTAAAAGCCAGATTCAGAATCTGCTGGACTCTGATATGTTCTGGATCACACCTCGGGGTATCCAGATCAACAAGTTCTGCCATGTGGGGTCAGCAGTTCGCGTCATGGAAGCATTCACCGACGGCAAAGGTTCAGAAGAGTGCCAGATTGGTTTCCATAGGCAACTTTGAAGATGGCTGGTTCAGCAGGAAAATCAGTGTGAAAGCCCAGTTCTCAGAAGCTGGCAATTTTCATTTTATCCTGTTATTTCTTTATGTTTGTAATTTCCTTCCTGTTTCAAGTGCAATCTCATTTGTAAAACTTGTTGTTTCTGTTGATTGATATTAATGAAATGAATATGCATGTTTTGATTTAATCCATTCTTGTTCACTACTTGCTTTTTACAGATGTTACACGCTTGTTTAAGCGGAATCTGGGGAGGATGGCGAAGTTTAAAAGACGCGCAAGCTTCCGATTGTATGCTTTTGAAATAAAACTTGTTGATGATGTACAGGCATTGTTTCAAATTCCCAAACACCGGAGATATAAGGATGATAATCCTTTGTCAACCCCTTTGAGCCTAGTTGTAGGAGTTTCTTTTTGAAAATGAAAAACCCTAAATCTTAATCTGGGGCCAGGTAGGTGTCAGCTAATTTTGGTCGAGCATTCAGATTGCAAAAGAGTTGTTCTCGTTCAAGGATAAATCACACCTGTATAGGTCGTGCCTAAAAAACCACAATGGTGAAATCTTGTCGATCAAGGAGTGAAACAGTCACGTTATTCCCCAAAGAGTCAGACAAACCAGTGTCACACGATTTGATCCGGAAAGAAAAAAAAAAGCCCGCTGAGTCGAATTTTGAAAATAAACAACTTAGGCAAAAATTAGGGCATCCCGCTGGACTTTGAAATCAAAAGAAGCTCAAAAGAGCCAGTCCAGGCAAAAGTTAGGGAAATAAGAAAGTGATGATGAAAAACAAGTCGTGTGATTCAGGTACCAAAGACGAAAAAGTGAGTGACTGTCACTCTGAAAGCTTGTGGTTTCTCGAACCAGTACTCCTGTCCTTAACCTTTGAAAGGTGAGCGCTAGTGTCAAATTAGCTGAATATAGGATCGGAGAACATCAAGGAGGATGAGTGGGTTACAATGAATTTTGAGCCTTTATCCTTTCCTTGTAAACCGTGAACCTGACCCAGTTACAACCTGAAAAAGTCCTAATTGAAGCAGGTTTGTTTCGAAAGCATACTTCGGTAAAGATCGCGTCAAAACTGACTCCTAAAAGGATTCCTCTTACAGTGTCGTACTAATGTTGACGTGTTGATATTTGATTTCACTCACTTTATGTCACATTTTTTCCAGTGAACAGATTGGAATGTCAAAACTGTCATATACATTGCATTTAATATATCTTTTATGCAGGACAACTTGTTTTACTTGTGAGTAAATGCTTGTCAGCAGGAGAGTTTCCACAGTGGAAAGATCGATCAGGATAGAATGCGGAATGCCTGAATATTCCATCGAACTAGGGCAAGTTATATCAAATGATCACAGCATGGGAGTCAGCCATCTGAAAGTCAGTTAATCTGAGGCAGTCAAGTCGAGATTCGGCGATTCTCTCGCAACCGAGAAACACTTTCCCCACAGGTTAGCCCATCAAGGGCAAAGTCATTGTAAGACTGGGGCACGCCACCCCAAAGAGCGCAGAAGCTATTCCTTACCCGTGGGGCAATTAATGTGAAGCACTTCTTCGAGGTTCAAGGTGTTTAGTCAGTGCATATCAAGCCATCAGCGCATGAGATTTTAGGATTCCTTTCAAGGAATATCCCCACAGAGGTCCTACAGGCTGGGGCAGATTTGGAAGTACAGGAATTGTTCCTCTCCATGTCTTCAAGAGCTGTTCAAGCAGGTTCAGCTAACTTTCGAGTGCAAGAAGAATGTCGGGAAGTCATGTTAATCAATCACCGTCAGGTTTCACCTGTCTTCCCCAGCAGAAGCCCAATCATCATTGGCACGTGTGAGCTATCTCCAGTAGAGTCCAATCATATTTAGCACATCCGGTTATCCCCAGCGGAGTTGGCTTCACCTTTCCAGCATTTATTTTGCTGGAAGGTTCTGTTGTATCCAACTTTCCCCGACAGCCCGAGCCTGCATTTGCATCTTTGCATATATCATCATATTTGCATTTCATCCTCAAACGCGTAGCATTTCCATTTCGTATGGAGCATTACGCCATAGAAAAATTCAAACATACGCATATGCATTTGAAGCATAAGCCAGTTTCTGTCAGCCTTTCGTGGCAACTTGAATCACGTTTCAATCAATCCAGCAGCTTTGTTCAGACAGCTTATCGGTTTATTCGGGTTTCAGATCATCTGTCGGTTATAATTTTTGTCCATCAGTCCTCTGATGATGACATCCCCAAGCAGATTCTCTTTCCGTCAGTTCCTATCGACGATGTGTTTCCCCAGCAGGTTTCCTCTCGTCTATCATTAGACGATGCGAGCTTTGTGTATGGTTTTCTCTCGTCTATCATTAGACGATGCGAGTTTTGGACATGGTTTTCTCTCCGTCTATCTTTAGACGCTGGGAGGTTTCAAGGCGATCTTTCAAATATGGTTTTCTTTCTGTTTATTGGTTGAGATGACATTCCAAGAGGGGTTTTTCCTGGCTGTCGATTCTTATTGACGTCGGAGCTTTTTGAAGAATGTTAGGATTTCCTAGTTGTTGATGCTTATTGACGACATGGCTCTTTGAAGGTGGTTTTCTTCCTGTCAGTTCTTATTGATGATGTGGCCCCTTTGAAGATATTTTTCCATCAATTCCTATGGACCAAAGGATTCTGAAATTTGATGGGTGGTTTTGATGTTCATTGACATGGTCTATTTTTTTCCTCTCGTCTATCATTAGACGATGCGAGATTTGGATATGATTTTCCTCTTGTCTATCATTAGACGATGCGAGATTCGGATATGATGTTCCTCTCGTTTATCATTAGACGATGCGAGATTTGGATTTGACGTTCCTCTCGTTTATCATTAGACGATGCGAGATTCAGATACGACTTTCTTCCTGTCTATCATTAGACGATGTGAACCTTCGGGATTGTTTTTCTTCCTGTCTATCATTAGATGATGTGAACCTTCGGGATTGTTTTTCTTCCTGTCTATCATTAGACGACGTGAATGGATCAAGTGCATGTTGATCCGGCTTTAGATGATGTGAAAAGATCAAGTGCATGTTGATCTGGTTTTGGATAATGGAAAGGATTAAGTGCATGTTGATCCGGTCCATGGGTTAAATGTCTGTGGCGTTACACAGATGACTGGCAGCAATGTCGGGTGTTCTTTATCGGATGATCGGTCAGCCGGTTGCCGTTGTAACTGTCTGTGTTTAATTTTTCTAGATATTTGTTCTCTAATCAGAGTGTTGTAGTTTATTTCTGCGGTTGGAAAATTTCCGGGTTCTTTGGTATTCAACCATCTTTTACCTTGATTGTTTGAAAGTCGTTCGCTTTTCATCCATTCAGGTCCAAGTCGTTTGAATAGGGGCAGCTGTTGCGCCCCAAAATTTGCCCAACTTTTTCTTAACTTGGTTTATGTTTCCTTTCATTTCTTTCTAGCATTTGCATTGCATAGCATGTTGCATTGAATAGGGGATCAAGAGGTTGTGCATCAAGAAGAGTATACTCAGAGGTTTGAGCCTAAGCAGGGGGTTTTACTCAAGTTTGGATGGTAATCAAGTCATCGGGAAGTGGACATTGGTCTTACAAAAGAAAGGATGGATGTATGGGGTCAGCTTCTAACTTGGAGGCCAGTTGAAGAGCATCATGGGATTGTGAATGCATGATTACGGGTATAAGATGTTGAGAGAGCTCATTGAGTTCCTTGAGGGTCATTGTGGAGCTCATCGAAGTGTTTGTGCTAAGTGTGAAAGGTTACAGTTGAAGGTGTTGCAACTAGGGTTTCATCTGGCTAATCCTCAGTCAACTGTGCAATTGAAGGAGATTAAAACTCAATTCAAAGTCTCTATGGTCATGGGATGTTGTGTTAAGATATATGAGATATCATTTCAAGTTCAATTCATCAAGGGTTCAGTGTGTGAGAAGTTACTAAATTAGGGTTCTCATGGTAAAATCCCCTATTTAGTGCTTGACTTCAAAACCACCTATCTCAAGATACAAGTTTCATCTCAACTTTTGCTCAACATGGAACTTGTAGAGCATGTTCTTAGCTTTAATTTGAGTACTAGAAGTCCTTGATTGGATTTATAGAACTCAAGTTATGATCCAGACAAGTTACAGGTCATCAGAGGGATGTGATTTTGGTCAACAAAAGTCAACCAACTTCCAAGCCATTTTTGACCTAGAAGGATGTTTTTCCTTAACTTTTGGCCAACATGAAAGTTGTAGGTATTGATCTTAGATTTCCAAATTGTACTAGAAGTATTTCATCTGATTTGTAGAACTCAAGTTATGAGGTTTACAAGTTAGGGGTATTTTGGGAAAGTAAGATTACAGGTCATAAAATTATAGGTCCATTTCACCAACTTGCACACTTCAAATGGAAATCTTTTCAACATGAAACTTACTCCTAATAGGGCCATTTGCATTACTAAATCATCTCTTGTCATGGTTGGAGCTTGGATTGAAGAATTGGGATTTGAATTTCTCATAAAGAAGGCCTAAAATGAGAATTTGAGATTTAATTGATTTTAAACTTTCTCAAGGAAAATTTGTACTTTTTTTGAGTGCAAATAACATTTTGAGCACATTGGAAATTTCACATTTACCATTTGAGGTCATGAGGTTGGCCATTTTCATAGTTTCTTCACCATGAAGCAACAAATTGGAAATCTACCATAGGATCAAAAACAAGGGCTAATTCTTGACCCTTTGATTAACCAAAGCCATGTGCAATTGATTTGGATCAGAATATGAGCATGTGCAGTGGGAAATTCATGTGTTTGGAAAAGCAAAAAGTGAGTGCAAATTGAAATTTCATTCTTCCAAATTAGCCACAATTGGGCCCCCATTTGATCCTAAATCCAACACATAAATATTCTAGATGAAGAAAAGATCAGAATTAGGTCATTTTGGTGCAAGAGGAGCAAGAACACATGAAGAAAAGTGAGAGCAAGGTGGAATTCGAATTCTGAGATTCATCCATTTTCAGACCAAATTGAGTATTCAAACACCTGTAATGAAGTTCATGGAATGATTCTGGGCACTTTTCATTAAGCTTCAGCATAGTTTCAAGGCCCAGTGGAGGCTCTCCATTAGGTAAACTAACTTTCAAGTTTTCTCTCAATTCATGATGCCATTTTGTGCCATTTTTGCTTGTTTATGATCCTTGAGTGATGTAGATCGTTTCTGGATAATAATTGTTTGTGTTTGTGATGTTTGATGTGTGGAGCTCCAAACTTGTTTGATTCGGTTTGATCAATTTATGAGGTGTTTTGCTTAAATTTTGGTTGATCTATGATCTACATAACATGTAGATGATGTTTGGATTAATTTGGTTGAGTTTTAAGAACTTCGAAAATTTGTGCACCAAGCTTGTTGTTCACTTTCTGAATTTGTTATGAGGAATTAATGGAAACTAATAGTGGATTTGAAATCCTTGCGAAGAGTAGATGAATTTTCATCTAAGATTCATCCAAAATGGTTGAGAAATGAAGGCTGTGTTATTGTGGGGCTATTCGCGGCGGCCGGAACTTGTGGAGAAGATGATCGAAAATTTTTCCGGTCGGCTGAGAGGTTGAGAGGTTAGGGACGATGACGTGTCGTTCTCCTGCAGGCACAATGTGCTTACTTTTACCATTCACGGCTGTGATTAGAATGTATGATGCACTTCCTTTGACTTGATACACATAATTCCATTTGAAATTTCATTAATGTGTTGTCATTATATCAGCCACATGATGTGAATACCAAAAGATCATGCGCGTATCATTGCTTTCCACGGTGGTACATTGTTGACCGTTGCACACACAATTGACAGAATTATTTGATTTTCTTGTTGGGCTTTTAAATTCGCGCGCTATTAACACCCCCTTGAGGGCCCAGTCCCGTTTTTGCCTAGCTTTTGTTGCTATCCACACCTTGTTCTTCCTATTTTCTTTTATTTTTCTTTTTTATTTCTGTTTTAATGCTGTTTCCAATTTAATTCATTAAAAATAGCTCCAATATTATAAAAATTCAACAAAAATAATCTTCACAAACCTTGAGATGTCTACTTTTTTTTAGAAATTTTATTTTAATTTTTTTCACTTTATTTTCAATAAAAAAAATGAATTAAATATTGGAGTTGTTCCTAATTGAATTAAATTGTGACGTTGTTTGCTTTTTATTTTGTATCTCCCATTCCTTTTTGGTTCAATGAGTGAAAATTGATCTTCATCCTCTTGATGAGTTGAATGATTTTTGAGGACCATTTTGCCCCTGGTTGTTGACTTTTGTGGCTTTTCTTTTTGCCTTTGTTTCTCCCATTTCAAAGTGGTACCTCCTAATGATTTTTTTCTTTTGAGGGGATATTTGACTTGTGCTTGTGGCCTCTGTTTGCCAACTTGTTTAGCTTGTTTGTGCATTTTATTTGATATTTTTTGAGCCCTTTTCCTGTTTTTGAAGTGACTTACAAGTTAAGTCATCTCATAGGACAGCTCACACAAGTGCTTGACCTAGTTTGACTTGGATATGACACTTTTGGATCCTATGAGCTTGCAATGCCTTGTAATTCATGTTGCTAACATGTTAAGGATGTTTTTGGTTCAATTTTAGGTCATGACACTTCTTTTTGCTTGCTCATTTGTTTTCATCTTTTGAGTCTTTTGATTAGGGTTTCTATGTGGAGCTTTCTTGCCTTTCCTTGGTGCATATGTTTGCTTTCTTTGGTGTTATGTTTGCCTTTGCATTTGTGCACTCTCTCCTCATCCTCCATTATGTCCTATGACTTTGGAATACTACTTAAGGTTGCTTGGTCCCTCCTTAGGAGGAACTTGAAGCTTACCTAAAGTAATGAATCCATGAGGACTTTTTCTCATTGTTTTTGTTACTTGTTTTTGATGCATCTCTCTCCTTTTTCTCTTTGCATCTTCATGTGCATGCTTGGTTGAGATGAGCTTGTGGTGGCTACTGCCCCACACATGTTTCCTCCCACTTTCATCCTATGTGTTCTTACTTATGCATTTGTGTTTGCATCCTTCATTTGCATTGCTTCCTTTATGGTTTCTTCTTCTTCTTTTGTCTTCCTTCCCTTAGGATTTATAACCTCACAAGAGAGGTTATGATAGACATTAGGGTTCTAAACATGCATGATAACATTAGGTAGAGATTTCCATTTTGTAATCCCAACTTTAGGTACACTTTGCATGACAACTTTTAGGATTTGATCTAGTCTCCCTCTAGTTTGTCCCTATCTCTTCTCATCATCAAACAACTTCAATCCACTTAATAAAGATAGTGAATGTTGTGCCATGAGCTTTGTACTTGGGAAATGGTGATTGAGTGGTTACCTCTCAATTGCCTAGAGTGTTTAGTATACGTCCTTAGGACGATATGCGACGCATTCGATCCTAGGTTTTAGACTTTGTTACAACATACATTATGAACATTCTAATTCAAAACACTTCTCCTAAAAAACACAAAAACAATTCAAACCTTTTTCATCCTTCGGGATCTTAATCAGGAAACCTTTTTCGTAAGCAAGAGAGTTGTTAACTTTCAGTCCTATCGTAAATGGTAACGCCTAAGTCTCCAATGGTCGAGCTGCATACACCAACTGCTAGAACTGTCTGTTAACCCTACTCGGGTAAAACTTTTGAACAGTCTGTGTTCTCGTAAGCCTGAACTATGTTTGCTCTGATATTTCGTACCAGACAAAAGTACGTAGGCACGAGACGCGATGTCTCGGCGAGCAACCTTCCCCCCTTCTTTAGCCGTAGTTAGTCGAACTACGTTGACTCTGACTTTCCCATTGCACGAGGGAGTACGTAAGTCCAGAGCAGCGACGCTCTGTCGAGTCCTGTATTTTCTTTTTCTTTTTTCCTTAAGCCTTTAGCTAGATAGTTTCAACACACCCTTTTAGATAGACAACGATGTGTGGATCCCGTCGAGTACGACGGACGTGAGGGGTGCTAATACCTTCCCCTTGCGTAACCGACTCCCGAACCCAGACATGGTTGCGACGATCTTGTCTTTTCCTTTTTCTTTAGGTTTTTGCGATCGTTTCTTTTCCCTCTCTTTGGGATAAATAACGAAAGTGGCAACTCTTCTGTTTTTTTCGCCGGTTGTTTTTCGCAGTTGCGACAGGGAGAAGTTTGACTATTAGAAGGACAGAATAGAAAGTTTCTTCCTTGGTTATGATGCTGGTCTATGGGACTTAGTCATTGATGGTTATGTTCACCCCACTGTTGGGGATGGCAAGAAAATTGATAGAAAATCTATGACTGAAGCCCGGAAGAAGGAGTTCAGAAATCATCACAAAGCTAGAACAATCTTATTAAATGTTATATCTCATACTGAGTATGAGAAGATTACGAACAGAGAAATTGCATTTGATTTGTTTGAGTCTTTGAAGATGACACATGAAGGGAACTCACAAGTTAAAGAGACCAAGGCTCTGGCCCTGATCCAGAAATATAAAGCCTTTAAAATGGAATAATATGAATCTATAGAAACTATGTTCTCTAGATTCCAGATCCTCACAACTGGATTGAAAGTGCTGGACAAAGGCTACTCAACTGTTGATCATGTGAAGAAGATCATCAGAAACTTACCCATCATATGAAGACCAATGGTCACTGCTCTGAAGCTAGCTAAGGATCTGAATAAGATCACATTGGAGGAACTAATCATCTCTCTGAGGAGCCATAAGATTGAACTTGAAGAAGACGAGCCTCAAAAGAAAGGTAAGTCAATTGCTCTAAAATCTAACAAATTTGTTAAAGCATTGCAGGTGTTAGAAGAAAGTTCTGAAGAGTCTTCTTCTGAAGAAGAAGATTAACTGCCTTTGTTGTCCAGAAGGATCAACAAACTCTGGAAGCACAAACAGAGGAAGTTCAAGAACTTCAAAAAGCCAGATCAACGCAAAGAGTCCTCTGGACACAAAATCGGGAAAGAAGGAGGTTGTTTGCTATGAATGCAAAGAACCTGGTCATTACAAGAATGAATGTCCAAAGGTTCAGAAGGAGAAGCCAAGAAGAAAGTCTGAGCATAAAAAGAAAGTTATGATGGCTACATGGGATGATTCAGATGCATCTGAATCTTCATCAGAGTCAGAAGAAGAATGTGCCAACGTGGCACTAATGGCTGATGTGGAAGATCAGGATGAAGGATCATCTGGATCTAAATCTGATTCAGAAGAGGTACTTTCTGATCTCACTAGGGAAGAACTTATTAAAGTTTTATCAGAAGTCCTGAAAAACTATAACCAGATTAAGCTCAAATGCAAGAAGCTTAAGTGTAATCTTGAATCTGAGAATAGTCTGTTAAAGTCAGAAGTTACTGAGCTCAAAGAAAACAATTTGAAAATGAAAAACAATTTTGAAAAAGGTCAATAAGACTCTGAATCTGAAACTAAGTCTAAATGCAAAAATATTTTAGAAGAATATGACTTCAGTTTTCAGAAGTTTCTGGCTAAAAGCATAGATAGAAGCAAGATGGCTTCAATGATCTATGGAGTTAGCAGAAACAACAGGAAAGGAATTGGATATGAATCTTCCTCTGGAAAGGATTTAAATCCAATGCCTGTTGATAAACTTATCATTAAGAAGACTCCCTTATATTCTCATTTTAAGTTTGGTCATCTGAATGATATTAAACACACACGTTCTGATCAGAACATTCCTGTGTTTAAACCAAAAGTTAGTCAGAACAAAACTGTTATAAAAAGACAGAAGTTTAGACAAACTTTTAAGGAAACTAACCCAAAAAGATCTGGGTACCTAAGGATAAGATAATACCTGTTGCAGATTTTTTTAGCAGCAAAGTCAAGACGCCAATCATGGTACCTGGAATCTGGCTGCTCACGTCACATGACGGGAGAAAGGTTTATGTTCCAAAGCCTGGAGCTTAAATCTGAAGGAGATGTCAAGTTTGGAGGGAATCAGAAGGGCAAGATTATTGGCTCTGGTACTATTGGAAATGATAACCTTCCCTCTATATCTAATGTTTTACTTGTAGAAGGATTAAAGCATAATTTATTGTCCATAAGTAAATTAAGTGACAATGGTTATGACATAATCTTTAATCAAAAATGTTGCAAAGCTGTTAGTCAGAAGGATGGCTCAATCCTATTTAATGGAAAGAGGAAGAACAACATTTATAAAATCAATCTTTCAGAACTTAAGGTTCAAAATGTTAAATGCCTTATGTCTGTTAATGATGAGCAATGGGTCTGGCACAGAAGATTGGGGCATATTAATATGAGACGTATATCTCAGATTAATAAACTCAATCTGGTCAGAGGACTTCCTAAGTTAAAGTTCAACTCAGATGTTTTTTGTGAAGCATGTCAAAAAGGAAAATTTTCAAAATCTTCTTTTAAAACTAAGAATGTTGTTTTAACTTTAAGACCATTAGAGTTACTTCACATTGATCTGTTTGGACCAGTGAAAATTGCATCCATCAGAGGCAAGAAGTATGGATTAGTCATTGTTGATGACTATAGCAGATGGACATGGGTGAAATTCCTAAAACACAAGGATGAGTCACATTCTGTGTTCTTTGACTTCTGCAAACAAGTCCAGAATGAAAAAGATTTTAAAATTGTTAAAGTCAGAAGTGATCATGGTGGCGAATTTGAAAACAAATATTTTGTAAAATATTTTAATGAAAATGGCATTGCTCATGATTTCTCATGCCCTAGAACTCCACAATAGAATGGAGTTGTAGAGAGGGAAAATAGAACTCTGCAAGAAATGGCCAGAACCATGATCAACGAGACTAATCTGGCAAAGCATTTTTGGGCAGAAGCAATAAACACAGCTTGTTATATTCAGAACAAAGTGTCTGTAAGACCTCTTCTGGAGAAGACTCCCTATGAATTGTGGAGGAACAGAAAGCCCAACATTTCTTATTTTCATCCTTTTGGATGTATATGTTATATGTTGAACACTAAAGAGAATCTAAACAAGTTTGATTCTAAAGCACAGAAGTGTTTCATGCTTGGCTATTCTGAACGCTCTAAAGGCTACAGAGTATACAATACTGAAACACAGATTGTGGAGGAATCTATACATGTTAGATTTAATGATAAGTTTGGCATTCAAAAGCCAAAGCAGTTTGAAAGTTCTGCAGATAGAGAAGTAATTTTCACAGACTCTGAAGGCTCAGAGGCAGAAAAGGCTCAAGTGAAGGGATCGGAAGCAATGCCAGATGCAACTCCTTTGGCTACTCAAATGAACAACTTGAATATTTCTGAAGAATCAACTGTTAGAGGATCATCTTCCAGAATCAAGGCCTCTCACCCAGAGGATGTGATCATTGGAAAGAAGGATGACCCTATAAGAACAAGATCCTACCTCAGATCATCTGAAGCGTCATTATTTGGTTTGGTGTCAGTGATTGAACCAACTTATGTGGATGAAGCTCTGCAAGACAATGACTGGATAATTTCCATGCAAGAAGAGCTCAATCAGTTCACAAGAAATGATGTTTGGGATTTGGTTCCAAGACCAAAAGGATTCAATATAATTGGAACTAAATGGGTCTTCAGAAACAAGTTGAATGAAAAAGGAGAAGTTGAAAGAAACAAAGTAAGGCTTGTTGCTCAAGGTTATAGCCAGCAAGAAGGAATTGATTACATAGAGACTTATGCCCCTGTGGCCAGGTTAGAGTCTATTCGTTTACTCATTTCTTTTGCTGCACAAAATAACATCACTCTATATCAGATGGATGTTAAGAGCGCCTTCTTAAATGGGATTATAGAAGAGGAAGTTTATGTTCACTAACCCCCTGGTTTTGAAAGTGATAAATTTCCAGAACATGTTTTTAAACTTAAGAAATCTCTTTATGGTTTAAAACAAGCTCCCAGAGCTTGGTATGAGAGATTAAGTAATTTTCTTCTGGAGAAAAATTTTATCAGAGGCAAAGTGGACACAACTCTCTTCTGTAAAACATTTAAGAAAGATCTGTTAATTTGTCAAATATATATAGATGATATTATATTTGGATCTACCAATGTTATGCTGGGAAAAGAGTTTGCTCAATGTATGCAGGCTGAATTTGAGATGAGCATGATGGGAGAATTGAGATTCTTTCTGGGAATTCAAGTCAACCAAACTCCAGATTGCACTTACATTCATCAGACTAAATATGTAAAAGAGCTTCTGAAGAAGTTCAACATGACTGATAGTAAGATGACAAAGACTCATATGCATCCAACAAGCACTCTTGGTAAGGAAGAGGTAAGTAAGAAAGTAGATCAGAAACTCTACAGGGGTATGATAGGATCTCTTCTATACTTAACTGCTTCTGGACCAGACATTTTATTTAGTGTATGCTTGTGTGCAAGATTCCAATCAGATCCTAGAGAATCACACTTAACAGTTGTTAAGAGGATTCTAAGGTATCTGAAAGGTACTTCTAATGTGGGTTTGTGTTACAGAAAATCTGATGAATTTAAACTAGTTGGATTCTGTGATGCTGATTACGCTGGAGACAGAGTTGAAAGAAAAAGTACTTCTGGAAGTTTTCAATTTCTGGGAAGAAATTTAATCTCCTGGTACAGCAAGAAACAACCTACAACTTCTCTATCAACTACAGAAGCAGAGTATATTGTTGCTGCTGGTTGTAGCACTCAGATGCTTTGGATGAAAAGTCAGCTAAAAGACTATCAGATCTGTGAGAGTAATATATCTATATTCTATGATAATACTTCTGCTATATGCTTATATAAAAACCCAATTTTACACTCTAAGGCTAAGCATATAGAAATTAAACACCACTTCATCAGAGACTATGTTCAGAAGGGTATTATAAAATTAAACTTTGTTGATACAGATCATCAATGGGCTGATATTTTCACAAAACCCTTGCTGAAGATAGGTTTAAGTTTATTCTGAAAAATATTGGTATGGAATTTTGTCCAGAATAATATTTATCAGAAGCAACTTTCTCAGATGCAAAATGTTTAAACTCTGAAGTATTTCATCTGTAATTTATTTAATCTCTTGGTTTATTATTTCTGTGTGTATCTGAACTAACAAGTCTCAGAGGATCTGAACGTTGGTTAACGTTTCATTTCTCAAAGAGTTTTCAGAAGCACATGCAAGCAAACATGTAACACCCTTTTCTATACCCCAAATAAATGCATATAAAACATTTAAGCATATACAAATTCATCAGAGTAAAAGTTTTAGAATAAGGTATAAAAGAAGAATGTCACAACTTCACCAATAAAACACTTTAACATTTTTCTCTATAAAATATGTAACATTTTCAAAAGTAAGCGGAAGATCAAATCATTTAAGCAGTTCCAAAATATTAATTCAAATGCACATAAGTCATCCAGATTAATACATCATATCAGTTAGATTACAAAACCACATCAGCTGATACATCGCAATGTATCACAAAAGAATGACTATACTAGTCTAACTACCCCGTGTTACATATCAGAGCAGCAGACTCAAAAGAATGAAGACTAATCTTCACAAAAGGACTCCAGCATCCTAATCTGCAATGCCTCATAGAGCATTATAAAACAGCAGAAGGGTGAGAAATATAACCATAATAATCAAAGCATAAGATTACGTATATATAGGTATCATATAACACATATTCACATTTCTCACCACACTTTATTCTCACAATCATAATCATATCACATTCACATATATCAACATTATGAATAACCACAAGCACATCCCTTCATGCTTGACTTCACAATCATTCACAAGCACATATGTACCACAACAATATTATGCAATGTGACTCAACATATTCAATGCAACTCAATGCTATGCGGTACCGACTCTCGTTATCTTTTCTCGGTTTTTACTTTAAACCGGGTCCACCCTTCTAGACCGATAACTCGTTATCATTTTTCGGTTTTTACTTTAAACCGGGTCCACCCTTCTAGACCGATAACAACCAAGCCCGTCCCCTAGGCTTCAAACCCACCCTTCTAGGTTTGGGACAAGCCACTAGTTTCCACGAAACTAACAGACATTGCCTCTTGACTGAATGATGCATGTACAATCAACCAATCACAATAAATGCACTTAAGACCGTTCCCGCGTCTTAATCCCATGCATTCGAATAATTCACCCCTTCGAGAATTTCATCATGATTGCACATACAACATATATCAACATTTATCAATGTATTCATTTCACACATCATCATATTCAACAACAATGCACACATATCACATATGTTCCCATGCATTCACACAACAATCGCATACATATATGCACTCACAATTCATTAGACGATACACATACATTCCTCATTGTATTCCCATGTATCTCTAATTATCACAACAATCAAGGTATTCACATTGCAATACCAATCATACAATTATAAGTTACGCACACATATTCAAAATGTTCTCATGCATACTCATTACATAATTGTACACAACACTCAAACATTCACAACTCATCAATTAATGCACACATATTCATCATTATGTTCTCATGTATTTTAACCGATTACAAGTAATCATTTATATTACAACTCTAGGATTCACGCCCGAAGGCTACCCACAGCACACATATCATCACCATGGATCACATACCTATTCATATCATAGAGGTATTAACCTATGTGAATCAACCAAACAATCACCATTTGGATAACACAACAAGGAAATATACTGTCACATTCGCCTTCATTCGCCTGGCGAACCCTCGCAGCGAACCTTCGCCTGGCCTTCGCCTGGCGAACTCTCTTAGCGAACACTCGCTAGGCTTCGCCTGGCGAGACTTCCCAGCGAGCCCAAGTCAGTAGCTACTGACTTCATTCGCCACCATTCGCCAGCACCTTCGCTGGGCGAACCTTCGCTACCCAACTTCGCCTGGCGAACCCACCAGCGAAGTCCACTGGGACTTAAATATAATTATTCGCCAACATTCGCTAGGCTTCGCCTGGCGAAGCTTCGCCTTCGCTCGCCTGGCGAAAGCCAGCGAACCTGCGCAGAACAGAACCCCATTCTGTTCCTCCTTCACCAATCCATCATCAACCCTCTCTTACACATCCAAATCAGTACAAACAACATCAATACATGTTACCCGACTATTCTACGGCATTATTGCTCAGTTTCAACCGATTAAATCATCATTCTACTGATTAATCCAACTTTTGCCCTAATTGGAAAGTGATGGAAACTCTACTAAAACCCTAACCCAACATACATAACATCATACCATGATCAAATAGAAACATTTCTCACCCTTACCTCGATTAATCGGAGCTTTGATGTTGGTTCTTGATGATTTCCACTTTTCCTCTTCTTCTCTTCTCTTTCTCTCCTTTCTTCTTCTTTCCTCTTTCTTTCCAAATGTTTTCTAACTTTCTTTTCTTTTCTTTCTCTCTTATATATATTTCCTTCATTTTCCTTCCTTCCAATTTCCTCCTCAATTCTCTATTAATCCCAATTAATAAAATTAATTTCCAACATTAATAAAAATCCCACTAAATCAATTAATTACTATAATTAATTATTTAATGAAATTTGGGCTGTTACAACCCTCCCCCACTTTAGGAATTTTCGTCCTCGAAAATGTTACCTGATTCAAACAGTTCTGGATAAGACTCCTTCATCTGGCTCTCAAGCTCCCACGTAACATTTCCACCAGCCGGTCCTCCCCAAGCGACCTTCACTAAAGCAATCTCTTTACCTCGAAGCTGCTTCAATTTCCGATCCTCTATCCGCATAGGTGATGCCTCAACAGTCAGGTTATCTCTCACCTGCACATCATCTATCTGGACTACATGAGACGGATCCGCAATGTATTTCCTCAACTGAGATACATGGAATACGTCGTGAAGATTAGAAAGCGACGGTGGTAAAGCCACACGATAGGCCACTTCTCCTATCCTTTGCAAAATCTGATAAGGACCAATGAAACGCGGCGACAACTTGCGCGACTTCAGTGCCCTACCAACACCTGTCATCGGAGTGACTCGAAGAAACACATGATCTCCCTCTTGAAATTCAAGTGCCTTCCTCCTCTTGTCATAATAACTCTTCTGACGACTCTGAGCAACTCTCATCTTCTCTTGAATCATCTTGATCTTATCAGTAGTCTGTTGAACTAACTCGGGTCCAACAACCGAACTCTCTCCGGACTCGAACCAACACAATGGTGTCCTACACCGCCTACCATACAACGCCTCAAATGGTGCCATACCAATACTCGAATGGAAACTGTTGTTGTAGGTAAACTCAATCAAAGGCAAATAGCTATCCCAAGCTCCTCCTTTTTCCAATACACAAGCTCTCAAAAGATCTTCAAGCGACTGAATCGTCCTCTCCGTCTGACCATCAGTCTGAGGATGATACGCTGAACTCAAACGCAACTTAGTACCCAAAGCACTCTGCAGGCTCTCCCAAAATCTCGAAGTAAACCGCGGATCTCTATCCGAAACAATACTTAACGGAATACCATGCAGACACACAATCCTCTCAATATACAACTTAGCCAACTTCTCCAAAGGGTAATCCATACGCATAGGAATTAAATGAGCAGATTTAGTCAACCTATCCATGATAACCCAAATAGCCTCAAAATTACTCGGCGTCCTCGGCAAACCTGATACAAAATCCATAGAGATACTATCCCATTTCCACTCAGGAATAAACAACGGCTTCATCAACCCCGATGGCTTCTGATGCTCAATCTTTGACTTCTGGCAAGTCAAACAAGAATACACAAATTCCGCGATATCTTTCTTCATACTAGGCCACCAGAATACTTTCCTCAAATCCTGATACATCTTAGTAGCACCCGGATGAATACTCAATCCGCTACGATGTCCTTCCTCAAGGATGCTCTTTTTCAGCTCAACAACATTTGGAACACAAACTCGATCCCGGCATCTCATAATCCCATTCTCATCAATCCGAAAATCACCACCTTGGCCTTGGTTGATTAAAGTCAACCGATCAACTAGGCTCAAATCTGATTTCTGTCCTTCTCGAATTTCGTCCAAAACACCACTTGTAAGCTTTAACATACCCAAATTAAATCCAAAAGAAGTTCTCTCACATACCAAACTCAAATCCCGAAATTGCTCGACCAATTCCAACTCTTTCACCATCAATGCCGACATATGCAATGATTTCCGACTCAATGCATCCGCTACTACATTCGCTTTACCCGGATGGTAGTTCAAGCCAAAATCAAAATCTTTCAAAAGTTCAAGCCATCTTCTTTGTCTTGCATTCAATTCCTTTTGATCAAAAAGATACCTCAAACTCTTGTGGTCACTAAACACTTCAAATCTTACGCCAAATAGATAATGCCTCCAAAGTTTCAACACGAACACAACGGCGGCCAACTCTAAGTCATGCGTCGGATAATTCTTCTCATGCACTTTGAGTTGCCTCGAAGCATAAGCCACAACTTGATTATTCTGCATCAACACACCTCCTAAACCCATCAAAGAAGCATCACAATACACAAGGAATGGTTCTTCCGGATTTGGCAGAATCAAAACAGGGGCTGTCGTCAACCTTCGCTTAAGTTCTTAAAAACTCGCTTCACACTTTACGTCCCAAACAAAGGCTTGACCTTTCCTAGTCAACTGCGTCAACGGCAACGATAACCTAGCAAATCCCTCAATAAACTTCCGATAATAACCGGCTAAACCAAGAAAACTTCTGATCTCAAAAACTGACTTCGGAGTCTCCCATTGCGACACCGCTTCAACCTTCGACGGATCAACCGTAACACCACTACTAGAAATCACATGACCAAGGAAACTAACTTCCTTCAACCAAAATTCACACTTAGAAAGCTTCGCGAACAACTGCTTCTCTCTCAGCACAGATAACACAATCTTCAGATGCTCGGCATGCTCTCCTTCGCTCTTCGAATAAACCAAGATGTCGTCAATAAACACCACCACAAACTTATCCAAATAAGGATGGAAAATCCTATTCATGTACTCCATAAATACACCCGGTGCATTAGTCACACCAAATGGCATCACGGAATACTCATAGTGTCCATACCTCGTCCGAAACGCCGTCTTCTGAATATCCTCAGCTTTCACACGGATCTGATGATACCCAGATCTCAAATCAATCTTGCTGAACACGCTTGCACCAACCAACTGATCCATCAGATCATCAATCCTTGGAAGTGGATACTTATTCTTAATAGTCACCTTGTTCAACTGTCTGTAATCCACACAGAGCCTCATAGAACCCTCTTTCTTCTTAACCAACAAGACCGGTGCACCCCACGGTGACACGCTCGGACGAATAAACCTCTTTTCAAGCAAATCCTCAAGTTGAATCTTCAACTCTTTTAACTCCGAGGCCGACATACGATATGGAGCCATCGATATCGAACTAGTTCCAGGAATCAAATCTATCGAAAACTCCACTTCTCGCTCCGGCGGTAAATCCTTTATCTCATCAGGGAATACTTCCGGAAAATCTCTAACAATGGGCAAACCATCAATCTCTTCACTCTCACCAGTCCTCAAAGTTGCCATAAGCATAAATACCTTAGCCCCATCTTGCACCGATTCTTTCACTTGTTTCTTCGTCATAAACAAATCTCTTTCAACATCCGAATCGGGAAAAATAACCGTTTTGTCAAAACAGTTAATATACACACGATTGAATTTTAACCAATTCATTCCAAGAATGACATCCAGTTGATCTAAATGAAGACACACTAAATCAATCCCAAAATCTCTACCGAAAATACTCAACGGGCAATTCGAGCAAACATACGGTGTAGTTACCGAACCCATAGCAGGAGTATCAATAACCATACCGCCACCAATCACAGACAACTCAAGATTCAACCTTCTAACACAATCCAAAGAAATAAAAGAATGCGTAGCTCCGGTATCAATTATAGCGATCAAAGGTATACCATTAATAAAACACGTACCTCGGATCAATCGATCGTCGCTAGCAGTCTCAGATCCAGAAAGAGCGAACACTTTCCCGCTCCCTTGATTCTTCTTCGGCTTATCACATTTCGTACTAATGTGTCCTTGCTCACCACAGTTATAGCAAGTAACACCCGTACCGCTTCTGCACTCAAGCGCCTTGTGGCCTGGCTTGCCACACTTAAAACACGCCTTCCCAACACTTTTGCATTCGGGAGCACGATGTCCCGCTTCACCGCACCTATAACATCTCACCGGAGTAGAAACTCCCCCACTTGGCCTCTTGCCATAACCCATTCTCTGCTTCCCTTTGTCCGCAGGAGTCACATAAGGTTTTCCTCTGAGTTGACCTTTTCCTTTCTTATCACTTAGGCTCTTGTAGTGGCTAGACCTAGCCCTACTGTCTTCGTCATAAATTCTGCTCTTGTTAACCAACTCAGAAAACCGCCTGATTTCCTGGTATCCAATAGCTTGTCTAATCTCAGGTCTCAAACCGTTCACAAACTTGAGGCACTTAGACCTCTCAGCATTACCAGTATTATAGTGAGGACAAAATTTGATCAACTCCTCAAATTTCGCCGCATACTCAGCAACCGTCGAATTACCTTGCCTCAACTCAAGAAATTCGATCTCTTTCTTCCCTCGCACATCCTCTGGAAAGTACTTCTCCAGAAAAGTTTCTCTAAACAAATCCCACGTAATCACAATATCATCTTCCTCAAATCTTTGGCGAGTATTACCCCACCAATCTTCAGCTTCTTCCTCGAGCATATGAGTCCCAAACTGCACCTTCTGTGCATCCGAGCAATTCATAACTCGAAAAATCTTTTCCACAGCTTTCAACCAAATTTGTGCCTTGTCCGGTTCATGAGTTCCCTTGAAGACCGGAGGGTTATTCTTTTGGAATTTCCCCAAAGCACGGAATCCATCATCAGCATGATCCCTCACATTCACATTGGCCGGAGGATTCTGCCCAATTGCCCCCGCCAATCTCGTTAATGCCTCCGCAATTGCTTCGTCGTTCCTCCCTGCAACCATCTTACTAATTCCAACAACAGAACCACGTAAGAACAACCAATATTGATAATGCATCACACGCATATCAATAACACACAGGGAAAAACACTCTAACAACTTGGCCGGACGGACCGACCTGCTCTGATACCACTATTGTAACACCCTTTTCTATACCCAAAATAAATGCATAAAACATTTAAGCATATACAAATTCATCAGAGTAAAAGTTTTAGAATAAGGTATAAAAGAAGAATGTCACAACTTCACCAATAAAACACTTTAACATTTTGCTCTATAAAATATGTAACATTTTCAAAAGTAAGCGGAAGATCAAATCATTTAAGCAGTTCCAAAATATTAATTCAAATGCACATAAGTCATCCAGATTAATACATCATATCAGTTAGATTACAAAACCACATCAGCTGATACATCGCAATGTATCACAAAAGAATGACTATACTAGTCTAACTACCCGGTGTTACATATCAGAGCAGCAGACTCAAAAGAATAAAGACTAATCTTCACAAAAGGACTCCAGCATCCTAATCTGCAATGCCTCATAGAGCATTATAAAACAGCAGAAGGGTGAGAAATATAACCATAATAATCAAAGCATAAGATTACGTATATATAGGTATCATATAACACATATTCACATTTCTCACCACACTTTATTCTCACAATCATAATCATATCACATTCACATATATCAACATTGTGAATAACCACAAGCACATCCCTTCATGCTTGACTTCACAATCATTCACAAGCACATATGTACCACAACAATATTATGCAATGTGACTCAACATATTCAATGCAACTCAATGCTATGCGGTACCGACTCTCGTTATCTTTTCTCGGTTTTTACTTTAAACCGGGTCCACCCTTCTAGACCGATAACTCGTTATCATTTTTCGGTTTTTACTTTAAACCGGGTCCACCCTTCTAGACCGATAACAACCAAGCCCGTCCCCTAGGCTTCAAACCCACCCTTCTAGGTTTGGGACAAGCCACTAGTTTCCACGAAACTAACAGACATTGCCTCTTGACTGAATGATGCATGTACAATCAACCAATCACAATAAATGCACTTAAGACCGTTCCCGCGTCTTAATCCCATGCATTCGAATAATTCACCCCTTCGAGAATTTCATCATGATTGCACATACAACATATATCAACATTTATCAATGTATTCATTTCACACATCATCATATTCAACAACAATGCACACATATCACATATGTTCCCATGCATTCACACAACAATCGCATACATATATGCACTCACAATTCATTAGACGATACACATACATTCCTCATTGTATTCCCATGTATCTCTAATTATCACAACAATCAAGGTATTCACATTGCAATACCAATCATACAATTATAAGTTACGCACACATATTCAAAATGTTCTCATGCATACTCATTACATAATTGTACACAACACTCAAACATTCACAACTCATCAATTAATGCACACATATTCATCATTATGTTCTCATGTATTTTAACCGATTACAAGTAATCATTTATATTACAACTCTAGTATTCACGCCCGAAGGCTACCCACAGCACACATATCATCACCATGGATCACATACCTATTCATATCATAGAGGTATTAACCTATGTGAATCAACCAAACAATCACCATTTGGATAACACAGCAAGGAAATATACTGTCACATTCGCCTTCATTCGCCTGGCGAACCCTCGCAGCGAACCTTCGCCTGGCCTTCGCCTGGCGAACTCTCTCAGCGAACACTCGCTAGGCTTCGCCTGGCGAGACTTCCCAGCGAGCCCAAGTCAGTAGCTACTGACTTCATTCGCCACAATTCGCCAGCACCTTCGCTGGGCGAACCTTCGCTACCCAACTTCGCCTAGCGAACCCACCAGCGAAGTCCACTGGGACTTAAATATAATTATTCGCCAACATTCGCTAGGCTTCGCCTGGCGAAGCTTCGCCTTCGCTCGCCTGGCGAAAGCCAGCGAACCTGCGCAGAACAGAACCCCATTCTGTTCCTCCTTCACCAATCCATCATCAACCCTCTCTTACACATCCAAATCAGTACAAACAACATCAATACATGTTACCCGACTATTCTACGGCATTATTGCTCAGTTTCAACCGATTAAATCATCATTCTACTGATTAATCCAACTTTTGCCCTAATTGGAAAGTGATGGAAACTCTACTAAAACCCTAACCCAACATACATAACATCATACCATGATCAAATAGAAACATTTCTCACCCTTACCTCGATTAATCGGAGCTTTGATGTTGGTTCTTGATGATTTCCACTTTTCCTCTTCTTCTCTTCTCTTTCTCTCCTTTCTTCTTCTTTCCTCTTTCTTTCCAAATGTTTTCTAACTTTCTTTTCTTTTCTTTCTCTCTTATATATATTTCCTTCATTTTCCTTCCTTCCAATTTCCTCCTCAATTCTCTATTAATCCCAATTAATAAAATTAATTTCCAACATTAATAAAAATCCCACTAAATCAATTAATTACTATAATTAATTATTTAATGAAATTTGGGCTGTTACAAAACACGTGTCACTTTGAATCTGAAAAGATGGTGTGCACTATACTGAAGAGACATTTGAGGTAACGTTTGAATAGTTGAAATTCTTGATTTTCTCCCCAATTGTCAGAATCATAAATGCTTTGAAATGATTATTTCTTTTTATTAAATGCCATTAATTTCTAAATGAAAACGTGCTGAACGTGTGACCTTTTGTGTGCCCTAAATTTCTTCTATAAATTCCACAAATCTCACCATTTCACACTTTTCACTCTCACAAACACGTATATGCATTTCTGCTTGCTCTTTAGCCTTCATCTAAACCTTAAACCTTCATCATCTTCAATATTGGCTACTTCATTTTCAACCTCAGCTCAGTTCCAATCTTCTATGGCTGTTGTATCTTCATCAAACATGGGTGCTGCCCCTTTTAAGGAACCTGAGAGAACTCTTTTAACACTAGTTGATAAGCTTGAAGTTTTATGTGAATCAATGGTGGATTTTGACTCCTTGGCTAATAATGGTTTTGATTTACGTCCTATCATTGATGCTCAAGGCTGGGTGAAGTACTTTGATAGATTGTTTGGACCAGTTTATCCATATTTAGTGAAAGAATTCTGGATTCACGCATCTGTCTACCCAAAGTTCATAATCTCTTCTGTTCTGGGAAAAGAGATTATTATCACTGAAGATCTAATCAGAAAACTCATTGGGTATGAAGAAACTGATGGAGTTTCTCATCTTCCAGCTGGGCGTAATTTCATCTGGACAAGCTTCCAACAAGTTCAAGGATCTGAAACCTGAGTACAAGATCTGGGTCAAGATTTTTCTGGGCTGCATCAACCACAGAAAATCCACAAACTCTCCAGATTATGTTAACAATGAACAGATTTACTTCATGTACTGCTTGAGTCAGAGTACTAAAGTGGATCTGCCACACATTCTTTTCATGCATCTGTGGAATCACATTAATGCATCCAGAGAATCTATCAAGACTAAGGGTCAGAAGATCAGAACATGGATACCTTTTGGAAGATTAATTTTAGACATTCTGACGGAGAATGGTCTGGTAGCTTCTCTGCATGAAGCTGGAGTGAAAGAAGAACTTGCTTCAATTGTTGGTAAACCTTTGAATGGGAAGAGTCTCCAAAGGCTAAGAGTTGTGGATGAACTCGCAATTGCTCCTAAAAAGCTGAATATTGTTGGATTCAGTCAGAGGAGGATTCCAATAAAATATTTTCCTATTTTTGGTGTTGAGGAACCTAGAAACGCTATTCTTACGTACATTCAGATGTGCAAGGCAGATGGAACACCTGTACCTGCTGATATTCTGCTACGTGCAAGAGAACCAGTCCCAGATGTTTATGAGGAGAATATGAGGAAGAGAAGACAGTTAGAGATGGAAGTAACTGCAAGTCAGAAGAAACAGAAAACTTCTGAAGAACCTCAGAAGAAGAAGAAAAGAAAAGCTTCTAGAGAAGCTCTTTCTGCACCTATCAAACGCATCAAGATAAGAGGTACAAAAAAAATCCTTACCTTCTATTTCTAAAATAGCAATAGAATTATCAACAGTTAGCTTTGATCCTGAACCCCCTCCTTCTCAAACCTAAACCATTTCTTCTCCATCTCATTCCTGTGAACCACCAACAAAACCCATTACATTTGAACCTGAACAACCAAAAGTTTCTGAATCACAAGTTCCAACTGATTCTGTTCCCACTAAACCAATATCTCCTACACTTCTAGAATCCACTCAAACAACACCAACACCACAAGAATCAACAGAACCAACACCAACACCATAAGAATCAACAGAACCAACACCGACACCACAACAACCTTCTCCACCACAACAACAACCTGAATCTCAACAAACTTCAATACCTGAATCAATACCATCTGAACCTATTGTATCTGAACCACCAGATGTAAGCTCACCCCCTCTCTCAGAGGATATGAACCAAAACAACCAGATACATTTATTTCATTTGATGCTATCATTCCTGAACCCAATCCAAAACCTTTACCATCTGATCCCCTTCCCTCTGGACTCCAAATTAAACACTTCTTTGATAAACCAACACAATCAGCTTTTGTTCCATATTTTGATAATCCAAGAGCTGTTATTCCTTCCATACGCAGAATCAAACCATTCTTTCACCTCATACCTGCTCAGAAGAAACCACCCTATCCCAATCCTCTAACCATTATTCCTACCATAATACAACCACCTGAACCATCCAAACCATCCACTCTGGAAGCCTTTCTTAAACCTAAACCAAGGCTAAATGTTGATATTTTATTTGCTAATTTTATGAAATAAATAAGGATGAGTTTAGACTCTGTGAAGAAGAGATGACTGTCAACCATGAATGCAGATGAATCTGATGCTATTTGGAATAGCTTCATCTCTAGATTCAACACTGTGGCTTCAAATCTGAAGAATATGTGCCCTGATGATGCGAAGATCAGACTTGCTGAGACTGCCAGAACCATGTTATGGAATATGAAAAGATCTCCACCTTTGCTTCTTGAGGATGTACCTTCATCTTCAAGAGTATCTGCTATAGAGACTCTTGAAGGATCTACTTCTGAAGTCATTCTGGAAGAGAATCCTTTGGCTCTGATGATTGTGGACAAATTATCTGTATCTGTGCTTACAGAGTCTGCAACTCCAATGGATATTGACTCTGTTCCTGCTCCTACATCAGAATCTCCTCCGTCTACTTATTTTGAAATTAAGAAAGAGAATCCAGATTTAGAAGATAAGATTGTTGTGCTGGAAGCTGGTCAATCTGAGATAAAGTCCTGGATGGCAAAGCAAGATCAGAAGACTGAGAACATTGAGAAGTGGATGTCCAAACAAGAAAAATCTTCATCTGAGATCACTCACCTTCTGAAGATGCTTCTTTCCAAACAATCCTAGATTTATGTTTTATGTATCTGATGTTTGAGCACTTGTTTTATATTTCTCATCTGATGTTTTGTTTGTTCTACCTGACTATTTGAATGAATGAATGAATCTGAATGTTTTCTCTATCTGATTGTATCTTTTCTCTCTGTTTCCTTTTATTTGTATTTAAAAGTTTTCTTTTTGATTATGACAAAAAGGGGGAGAAAATGAAATTCTCTGTTCAAATAAACTTTACCTGAATGGAATTCAGAGATATCAAATCATAACTAACATGAATTTTTAGTCTTTCAGAACTAATGTTAAATCTGACAAAATTCATTAAAGTAACTCTGAGATCCCCAGATCAAGTTTTAACAAATCAAGGCTCTGATTCTGAAACGTGGCTCTGATTCTGAAAAGTTCATCCAAATCAAGTCCTAACATTGAACACTCAGGCTCTGATTCTGAAAAGAATACTCATGCAAAAAGGGAAGTTTATATTCCTTCTTAGTATTCAATTCAGGGGGAGATTCATAATCTCAGGGGGAGTTATAATTTATCTCTTTATTGAACAAAATTTCCTATGTTTCTGTCATCATCAAAAAGGGGGAGATTGTTAGAACACAGATTGGTTCTTAGTTATACCTCTATGTTTTGATGATAACACTTATGAAATTTTGTATTAAGAAATTATATACTCTAAATTTGTTCAAGTATTTTTGCTGCAGATATTAAATTTAATATTCTTCTAAAAGCAAAAATGGATTTGAACGTTGAACTACGCAAGGCTCTGAAGCGTCAGAAGCATCTCATTAGAAGACTCTGAGCGCTGCCTACAGAAGGATCTGAAACAGAAGCTACATAAGCATCTGAAGCGTAGACTGAAGACTTTGTATGAAGAGTTTCAAGCACTGTTTTTCAGAAGACTCTGATAGTACTGTATGCTGCAAGTACTGAGGATCTGATCTCCAAACTCTGCTCTGAATGAATTCACGCTGAAGCACACTTGCTGCAACACTCTGATACAGCAAACTTTGAAGACATCAAGACTCTGATCACTCAAGGCTCTGATGTTAATTGTTGTGAATTAGAAACTTGTTGAAGAAGATTATTTGAAGTTATATCTGTTGGTTATGCCAAACGACTCTTTCCTCTTTCATGCTAGACACAAGAACTCATACAAAAAGGATTTCTCTGAACGTTCTACTTCTAGGAAAGGTCAAGTGATGTAAAGACAAAAGGCTACAACTACTGTGCAGTTCACGGTCTCCAAGCTTGCAACGTCTTGAACTTCTCTACCTATAAAAGCAAGTCTCCAACAACTTTCTATAGTTGACGAACATTGACGATTTATTGATAAAATTCATTGAAACTCTCTCAAAGCTCTCAGACAGTTTTTATTCATTTGTTTTGAATAGTTTCATAAGTTAAACTTAAGTGTAAATCACAGTTGTGATATAGCTTTCTTAGAAGCATTTAAACACTTGTTTAGTTTTACATTTGATTGTAAAAAGTTCCTTGAAAAGACCAAGTTGTGGTCAGTAGTTCTTGAGAAGACTAAGAACAGTTGTTTTTAGTGGTTGATATTGTAATCAGTTTGATTATAGTGGATTAAGTCCTTGTGGAGAAAGGCAAATCACTCTTGAAAGGGTGGACTGGAGTAGTTGAGTTCAATGAACCAGGATAAAAATATTTGTGTTTTTATTGCCATAATATTTTCTAAATCCTTATTCAACCCCCCCGCCCCCCTCTAAGTATTTTCTCACCTTCAGTTGTGGCTCGATAACCTCCTCCTTGTGGTCGCCGTCAGCTTGACTTTGTTGTTATAGAACTTGTATATTGTCTTGCAGCGTCTCATTCTGTTGACGCATGACCTCCATCATGGCTAGCAGTTGAGCCATGTCTGGAGGATCTCCTTCAGAGGACATGTTGTTAGTGTAAGGTGTGGCCTGGGAGAGTTTTACCTAGGCCCCACGGTGGGCGCCAAATGTTCTAGCCAAAAATGGTTAGATACACCAAAAGTGCTAATTCTCCTTGTCCTGGACAAGAAGAACTATGTTGTCTATATTGTGAGGGATATTTGGGGATTTAAGAGCTACACTTATGTTGTGTGTTGTCTCAAGATGATTGTGTCTTGCTTAACACTCATGTGGGAGCCCCTTTTATAGTCTTCCATGAAGATATGCCATTAAGAGGAGTTTCTTGACCTTCTGACGTCACATGGCCATAATTGTCGTAACTCCCCTTCATGAATGTAAGCTTTGAAGCTCTGGTAACGTCCACATTCATGCACTGCCACCGTTACAAATGTTGGTATGCCGGTTGAGTTCATGTCCAGCGTAAGTGTCAGGTTGGTGGGGTATGTACTCGACTTCGTAGGAGCTCAGCTGATGGGAGTTAAGTTATGTCATCGGTACGGGTTATAGGAGATACTTGCCTAGCTCTCTGCATTGCTTGACCTTTCTTGCTATTGTAGTCTAGTTCACGTTTAACCTCGTCCGGCTACACAACTCGGCTTAAAATATATTTGGCATGTACAGTATGTATATTTATTAAACATGGTGTTATATACGAGCTATTTTACAAATATTTATCGGTGTTATCCTTGTTTTATTCGCTTTATGTTTGGATTTGAGTTGCGGTAGAGATATCCTCTTCGAATCTGGATCTAGGATGAACATCTCTTAGGTTCCGAACTCTAGAGATAGATTTAGATCTAACATTCGTCATAGGTATCGATTCTTAATGCTCCGTATTGTGAGTTATGCAAGACATCATTGGTGAGGCGATGCGGTTGTTCTCTCAACTTTGTGTTCGACATAACCTTTGTTGTGAGAGATACGTGGAGGTATTAACGAGTGATTTAGGTTGTGCACAACTGATTAGTAGATTTGTGTGTTAGATAGGTGAATGAATGTCATTCCTGACGAGTTCTCTGTCGTACTTTATTTACTTGTTCATGTGTTTCCTTTTTGCATTTTACTCCCATACCATTAAAACCAAGCTTAAAGACGTAGAGATTATCGAACAACATTCTTTCTCTTGAATTGATCCCTGTGGAGACGACAAAATTGGGTACTAAATTAATTTTTGCTTGCTGCTTTACCTCTTCAACAAAATGGCGTTGTTACCATGGATTTTTTTTATATTGAATCACATTGCAATAGTTTCTATGTTTTAAAACTTTGAACATATTTGTCCATAGTTGTTTTCATATGTGATTGTACATATTTGTTTATGTTTCGTTTGTTCATTTATCATAAATATGTGTTGTCCATCTTGTTTATGTATGTGTTTGTGCATATTTTTGTTTTTCGTTTATGTTTGCTCAAGTGTTGCAGGTTTATTTGGTATATACTGGTGAACGAGGCAACATAGAGAAGCTTGTACGTAAATAAGGAGTCGAGCTTACGACGTGAAACAAACGCTTGTTGTGAGGCAACCCAACAGTTTTTGAGTTTGTACAGTTTTATATTTAGTAGTATAGTTAAAATAAGGTGAGATTGGATGGATTGAATGAGAGAAATAACTTGAAAAACTCAGCAAGCCTGTGCGCGCTTAGCGCACCTTGCTTTTTGTGGAAAAACTCTCTTATTCTCTTATTCATTTTCACCCATTTTATTAATATATGTTTATTAGTTTTCATTTGACTTTGTTAGTTTTATAAATTTTTATGTTTGTTCTCAAGTTTTATATTTTATTAGCTATATGATGCATTATGTGATTTTTCAATTTTGATTGTTTCAACAATAAAATGTTTTGGTAGTGTGAAAAATTTAAATAAAGTTGCATTGCTATGGTTTGTGTTTATTGATTTTCTAGAACATAAAATGTTTATGAACCTTAGGCTCTGTATAACTTACATATCATTCATTCTCTTGCAACTTTTGTTTATTTTTGAATCATTTTAATTCATAGCCCATTGTGAGAAACCTCCATTGTTTACTAAATACTTAGATGACTGATAACTTTGTTAATTCGTTTGATTCATGCTTAATATTTTGATTATTGTGATTTTGTGGAAGCATTAGAAATGATCAAAGTATTTGTTTATATTAAACACAAACATATCCAAAAGTAACTTATCCATGAGTAGTGAGAATTTGTTAACCCCTTTGAGCCTAAACAGTTTAGATCTCATTTTAGGGATGAACTTTGTTTATGTACATAATTTGAAAGTTTAGATCATCATTGAATTTTGTGGGATTCTAAAATTTTCCTTGAACCTTTGAACATTATTTAAATTGATTTCCTTTCCATAAAAAGTAAGGAACATTCACTTGTGGTTTGATGGTATTCAAGTTGGGGAGAATGAAAGAAAATGGTAGGTTGCTAAAAAATTTGAACAAGCATAAGAAAATTGTGAAAACAAAAGAAAAAGATGCTTGTATGAAAAAAAAAAAAAATAAAGAATGAAAAATAATTGTGCAAATAAAGTTTGGAAAGGAATTGGTGAATAAAGTTGTGATGTATAAATACCATGTATAGTGAATATTTCTTTTGCGTGGCAACTTTGATTCAATAGTCTAAGAAATGGCCCTTTATTATGAAACCTGACCAAGCTGCAACCTTTCAAGCCCTTAGTATTCTTCTTGCTTCCATGATTTCATTTATGATTGTTAGATGAATGTATGAATTGAACTGTTGTTACCATTATTTTCAAATGACTGTAATTGTCCTGCAGTTGCAACCGCGTAAATTTCTTCATCCTTATTCTGAAGAGGAGTGTTAGGTGTGATTCATTCTTGAATATTTGTATTGCTTTAGAATTTTCGACATGTGTTTTGTGCTTAGACTTTGTTTCAAAATAGTGGTGTCATTGTAGTTTAGTGGTAAGCATTGCTTTGCATGTACTTTTGATATTTATACCATACGTTTGTTTTCCGTTTGGAAATACTTGTAGAGCATAATTTCTTGATAATTGCTTTTTTTTCCGAGTTGATTGATTCTTGTTTAAAGACAAACAAGTTCAAGTTAGGGAGAGTTGTTAAAGGTCAAACTATGCATACTTTTGATGGTATTTGTGGCCCTTTCCAATGGTTTTCTTGGTAATTTAGTAGTAAATTTATATGTTTTAGTGAAAATATGCAAGTTTCCGATTTTATTGTAAATATTATGAATTAGGATCATTTTGATGTTTTTTTACAGGTCTTCTTGTTGATTTATAATGCTTGGAACCTATGGTGAAGGGAAGAAAGCCTAGAAGATCCTTTTCCAAATGTTTTGTCGGTAAATCACGCTTAGCGCGCATTTCAGCGCGGTTTTACTGTTGAGGCAGTGGCAAAGGACCTTTGACCGCGCTTAGTGCGCTTTAAGACGGTTTAAGAGTATTTTAAGTGAGATTGTGCTTTGCGCAATTGTAATAAATATCATTCTTTCTAATTTTAGTTTATTCAAGTAAGTATATTTTTTTCATTATCATATAGAGCATTGAATAAGTTTTCCAACGCTTGCGACCGTGCGTCAACCGGAGTTACGGTTCGAAAGTTATGAAGAAAATAAGAATTGTGATTTTGCTGATGGCGCTAAGCGCCCTCATAGTGCGCTTAGCGCGGTTCGCATTTTTCCAGCCTTTATTTAAGTCACTTTTCATCATTTTTTAAGTTATGTGGTTGAGAACTTTAAACCCCAATTTCATTAAACACATTCTTTGTATAGAGTAGCTTAGAAACAACATTAGAGGTTGCATAGCGATGATTTGGAGTTGTAATTGCGTCACTTTGCTGGACACAAGAGATATTCCTCTTCATTTTTCTTCTTCTTATGTATTTTTCATTTGTTGGGGTTTGTATGTAAGTTTACTTTGATAGTATGTATATTTATTAATCATGCTGTTGTATACGAGCTATTTTGCATATCTTTATCGGGGTTATCCTTGTTTTACTCACTTTATGTTTGGATTTGAGTTGCGGTAGACATACCCTCTTCAAATCTGGATCTAGAATGAACATCTATTAGGTTCTGAACTCTAGAGATAGATTTAGATCTAACATTCACCATGGGTATCGATTCTTAATGCTCTGTGTTGTCGAGTTGTGTGAGACATCATCGATGAGGTGATGCGGTTGTTCTCTCAACTTTGCGTTAGACATAACCTTTATTGTGAGCAATACGTGGGGGTATTGGCGAGTGATTTAGGTTGTGTACAACTGATATGTAGATTTGTTTATTGGATAGGTGAATAAACGTCATTCTTGATGAGTTCTCTACCGTACTTTATTTACTCGTTCATATGTTTTCTTTTTGCATTTTACTCCCATACCATTAAAACAAAGCTAAGAGACGTAGAGATTTCCGAACGACATTCTTTCCCTTGAACCGATCCCTGTTGAGACGACAAAAGTGTATACTAAATTAATTTTTTTCTTGCCGCTTTACCGCTTCAACAATCTCCAGAACATTTTGTAGGTTAAAATGCGACAAACTTTCTCCTTCCTCATTTCTCATTTTACTCAAACTCAACTTCAAACTCCCTCAAATTTCTTCTTTACACCAAGTCAAAACTCATTTAACAAGGCTCGGGGGAACGTCAATCATCATATGTAACATCAAAAACATCAATTTCTTGTAAGTTTTTTGAGTTTTCTATAAAAACTTTAATTTGTGTAAATGAGTAGAAATCAATTATTAGAGTTAGAAATGAGTATAAATAACATTAAAGATAGTTTAGACATAGTGTATTATATGTTTGTTTGTTGAAAATGATGATTAAAATAAGTTTTTTTGAGATTGAATGGGGTACATTGACACCGTTGAAGCAACCTCTGAGTTACAGAAAATTTCAGAGATGCATCTCCATAATTGTTTAACGTTTTTGTTTCCCTCAGATTCCGGAGATGCATCTCCGGAATTTTCTGTAGTATTTTCTTATTTTCTTGCTTGTGTGTTGTTTGTCTGCATTAATGGTATGTCTGACTTTAACTTACAAACATAATGGCTGATAGATAGGATAAACTGAGGCATATGAGGGTTTCTCAGTACGCATACGTTCGGCAGGAGAAGAGTCAGCAGGTTCTGGAGACTTCTGGTCTTTCTGGTCAGGCAAAGCCATCTACTTTTGGGGCTCGTGTTTCTCCTCATGTCACTCCATCTTCATCTTCCTCTAGTCGTTATAGATCGTGCATATTATCTTGCAATGTCTCATTCTGGCGATATAGTTTCTCCATAGAGGTGAGCATCTCTTATGGGTCATCATGAGGGGGAAGCATTCACATTGGGTCAAACATTCACCTAAAGATCAAAGACTCACCCAAACAAGTGAGAAAGAGACATCACATATTCACCCCAAAACCTTAAGGTGATAGGTGTATGGGTTATCTTATTTATAAAGTGCTTAACCTCTACTTTTATAAGCAATGTGGGACTTAGAACTCACACTTATTTTTCCACACAACTCACATTTGTTTTCTAATAATCTCCCCCTTAAGTGTGAGTTTATCCACTATGTTCCCCCTCAAGCGGAAGCTCTTTCGTCCACATGCTTATACCGCCGTTGAGAGACACTAGTATCTCATCATGGGCACTTCAATGGAATACGCCACCTGACCACCATGTTAGAAGTACTTTCGACACAAGGAGTCGGTCCCTTGCTCGAACCAGGCTCTAATACCACTGATGGGTCATCATGAGGGGGAAGAATTCACATTAGACCAAACATTCAGCTAAAGATCAAAGACTCACCCAAAAAAGTGTGTGTGTGTGTGTGTGTGTGTGTGTGTGTGTGTGTGTGTGTGTGTGTGTGTGTGTGAGAGAGAGAGAGAGAGAGAGAGAGAGAGAGAGAGAGAGAGAGAGAGAGAGAGAGAGAGAGAGAGAGAGAGAGAGAGAGAGAGAGAGAGAGACCACATATTCATCTAAAATCTTTAGGTGATAGGTGTATGGGTCCTCTTATTTATAAAGCGCTTAAACTCCACTTTTTTAAGCAATGTGGGACTTAGAACTCACACTTATTTTTTCACTCAATTCACGCTTGTTTTTCAACAATCTCTATTATGAACACTTGGTCACCGCCTTTATTGTTGGTGGTTGCCCTTACCATCGTGGGAATATAAGGTTTAGTGTCATATATGGTTGTGTGGACCGGGCTATTTTTACTGAGCCCTCCAATGGACACCAATGTACATGCTAGGTACACTAATTTGACAACTCTACCGGTGATAAGCCAATTAGAGTTGCAAATATCCTTTTGAGTGTATGTCGTTTCGAATAATGTCTTTCTTTTCCCTTTGTGATTGATAGTTTATATATGATCTCATATAATTAATGTCCATAAGACCAGTTTATTGGTTATAAAGATATTTGATAGTTCCATGGTTCTATGATATAGAATTGTCCATGGTTCTATGATTGGCTAAATTATGGTAAAACATGACTCTGCACTAATGTTAAGCAGGATGTCATTACCATAGTTATGACATCGCTAAAGGAGCAAGCAGGAGCTGGTGAAAGAACTGTTGTGGAGTGGTTTAATGTGAATGTGATGCTGAATGTCGTGACATCCATCACGACATCCATCTGCTGTCATGACAGAACTACTATCGTGTGTGAGAAACAGCAGGAGTAGTGGTGCAGCAGGAGCTAGTAAGAGCTGATAACAGAACTGTTGTCATGTGTTGTAAACAGGATGTCATTACATCTGGTGCAGCACGAGCTTGCAGCAGGAGCTAACGAGAACAGATGACAGAGCTGCTGTCATGGATGAACTACTGTCATGGATGTCATTACCAAAGTAATGACATAGCTGTCTGGCACAGCAGGTGCTGCTATGTGTTAGCAGTAGCCATAACAGGTTGAGTTGTGGTGAAGTTCCTCACAGGTAGTGAGTGAGGTGTGCAGCCACAACTGTTGCAGTTGTGATGAAGCTCCTCACAGGCAGTGTGAGGTGTGCAGCCACAACAATGTGAGTTGTGGTGAGTGAGGTGTGTTGTCATGTGTTTTAAGCAAGACATAATTGCAAGACATAGCTGCTAGTGTATATCTCTTGACAGAATTGGTTTGGATTGATAAGACCATGTTGAAAATACCTCATCAGTAAATATGTCAAGGAGATGGATTAGGAACAAGAACAAAGTGTATTGGTATTCATAAAAGGATCTTGGAGACTTTTTAGGAAACTTGAATATGCTTGTTTCTAATATTATTCTGCAGAAGATTGGGAGAAACCATGACTGTCATGATGAAAATTCAGCAGAAGTGCGTAGCAGAGCAAGCTGGTCAGCAAAGAGTGAGCAAAAGTTGAATGTCATACTAAATGTCATGACATTGATCGTATAACATCAGTCGTGCAGGCATGTTGGTTTTCTGTTATCTCAAGCTAGATTTCAGGAAGACTTGTTATGACCCCTGAGTTATATCAGGAGAGATTCAAGGCAATGTTGACCATGTCATGACCTAATTGGACAACACCTTGAATTGTGGAAATTAGTTTTATTTTGTTAAAACTAATATTTGTTACTTCTGCATAGCCCAAGCCCAGTCTGCACGACTATAAAAGGAGGCGCAAAAGCAGAAGAAAAGCAAGCACTCACATCAAGAAAAACCAGAGTGTAAAATAAAGGTCTAGGGTTTGAGAGTCCCTTGTGTGCAAGTCACCCTTTGTATCTTTTGATACATTGAGGTAGACATATTTGTAAGTGAAGAAGGTTAGTCTTCACTTGTAAAGTCTGTTTAGAAATACTCGTAATCCAAGCAATTGTCTGGTTGATGATTGCATTGGTTAGGTAGATTCCAGGTTGTGTCTCACTCAAAGCTGTGAAGCAAGAGTGTATGAGTTCCTTGATCAAAGCTGTGAAGCAAGATCAAGGTGTGTATGAAGTGTCTCTTCATACTGATTTATGTAATTGTTTGATATGACTGTTGTGTGATTGAGGGGAGTGAGTGGGTATACTCAGGTACTAGAGTGTCTCTAGGCTGAAGTGTCATTGGGTAGAGATTAAGTGAGAAGTGCAAACTGGAGGTTTGACTTTGAATTGATTCTACTAATAGTGAATTTCCTCCCTGACTTGGTAGCCCCCAGATGTAGGTGTTGTTGATACCGAACTGGGTGAACAATTACTGTGTTATTTATCTTTCTGCATTTACAATTCTGTACTTTAAATGGTTAGATAAATAGTATGACAGACTGCAGATGTCACAACAGAGGTCGTGACATTGGTCATGACATTGGGACAATTTAAAGAAATTTAAATTGGTCATGGTCTGTCCTCGCCCTTGTTGAGCAGAGATCAATGTTCTTGGAACACATGTGATCTGCATACCAGAATTTCAATACTGTCTCCTTGTCTGTCTAAGGTCAGTTAATTGGAATAAAACCATTTGCTTCTATGTCTAGAACCATCCATTTATGGTTATTAATATGACTTAAGTTCTATATCCACTTGTTGAAAGGAATTAGTAGGCAGTAAGATTAGTTGGCTTACTTGACTTGGCCCATACTCGTTTGATATGGCTCGGTCTTGTCTTATGAGATGCCTTAAAATCGGGGCGGGCTCTTCTAAGTCTAGGTTTAGATACGAACCAAAATTTTAAACTTGTCTAGTCACTTAATCATGAGACTTGTAGGGGTAAAATGTTTTGCGAAAAAAACCATATTGTTAATAGTCTCATAAGCACGAGACATGTATGAATGATATATTTTTTGAAGAATAATTAATTATACGTAGTCCCTCAAACATGAGGTATGTAAAGGCGGGATGTCTAATTTCCAAAAAAATGTGAGATGTTTAATCTTTAGTGAGTGAGATGTTTTTACCTCAAGTAGTGATCGATTTTGTCATAGTTATTTTCCTGTTTCTTGACCTTCATAGTTTCACTAGGGGTATAGTCTTGACTAGTACTTATTATTACTAAGTGATTCGGGACTCACATGTAAGCCAAGTTATCATTAACTTCTACACCCATAGATTACTAAAATTAAATGTGGCTACTTTCATATTTATCACTTACGTTCTGAAATAGACGATATTCATTCCTAATATGGAAATAATGAAATTAAATTGTCATACTGTTTTCTGATTATAGATAATTAATAGTAGTATCAGTGTGCTGCAAATATAAGTTCAAACCGTTTCTCTGCAAAGTTAAAGAAATCTTTAATCCTCCTTTGCTAAGTATTTAATTTTATTTATACTTATATAGAAAAAGTATTTTCATATATTTTAAAATTGTAATTTAAATTAGGGAATAAACGAGTTTAAGTAGAGATAAAAATAAATAGAATGGGCTTATTTAATGGGTCTTGTACTAATAAAATAAAATAACTATAAAGGTTAATATTTTCAACACTCTCTCAAGTTGTTAAATGGATATCGACTATTACTAACTTGCAAGTAAGTTGGTTGAATATTGTTTTGTTGGTAGACCAATTGATGGGCAATAGTTATTAATCCATTATCCAAAATGTTGGTCAATCTTTACTTGTTTTGTCCTGACATGTTAAATCAACCTATGTGCAATAGTGATGGTCTACTTATTGCCAGAAAACAGCTTTATAGGACTTTCAGATTGTATCTTCAAATCTTCTAACACTTGATTCATTCATAAAAGTTCACAAATCCCTAATATCATAGCTTTGAATTATGCTTCAACACTTGATCGAACAACTACATTTTACTTCTTATTCCTCCTAGTAACAAGGTTTCCGCACAATAAGGTACCATAACTTGAAATAGATCTTATATATCAATAAACCTTCATAGTTAGCATCAATGTAAATCTTCCTAGTTAGATTTCCACCTCATTTAAAAAAAAGTCATTTTTTTGGAATGGCTTTGAGATATTGTAGAATATGGTCAACCATCTGCAAGTGTCTCACTGAATCATGCATAAATTTTCTCACCACACTAATTGCATCTTATGGTTTTGTTCAATATGAACACTAGTAGGTTTGCATTCAAGTTTTCTTATTTTCTGCAAAAGATCAAGCACATATTTTTTCCAGGAGATAAGAATGTCTTTTTTTTGAATGGACTACCTCAATTTTTAAGAAATACTTCAACTCTATAAGATCCTTCTTTTCAAATTCTACTGATAATTTATTTTTAAGTAGTTGTCTCTCACTCAAATAATTTCTTATAACAATAATATTCTCCTTGTATATGTTTAAAAAAATAAAGTTTGATCTCATTGATTTTGCTTATAGCTCAATCACAATATTGCATTTGTAAATCTTTCTAACCATAATTGAGGGGATTGTTTTAATCCATATATGAATTTCTTCCATCGACAGACCTTGTTGGCTTCATTTGTGGTACTAAAATTGAATGGAATCTTCATATACACTTCCTCTTTTAAGTTTAAATGCAATAACACATTTTAACATCAAATTGCTATAATTCATCTTTGTTACTGGCGAACTCTCCTCGTAATCAATGTCATAGTTTGAGTACAATCTTTTGCCAATATAATCAAGGGTGTCGTATAATTTGTGTTTTATAATATAGATTCATTTGCGTCTAACTCCAACTCACTTCTTATATTCTGACCTTTGCTTTCATTTTCCCTTTTATAATTAGGCTCAACTTTTATATTTAAAATGGTTCTTTAATAAATGGTTCAATTTAGAAAAATTATTTTCTAACGGTTTGGTACAATATAGAATTTTTTTAGGCTCAACTTTTATATTTAAAATGGTTCTTTAATAAATGGTTCAATTTAGAAAAATTATTTTCTAACGGTTTGGTACAGTATAGAATTTTTAAACAGTATACTAAACCAGCAACTTTGATTTGATTCGGTTCTAAGTAAATTAAAACGGTTCGAATTAATTTAAATAAATTTTATTATGGTTTGGTTCGAATCGGTACAGTTTTCTCTATGAACTATACCATAAACAATCCTACTCAAAAGCACATCTACAATGGTATTTTTGTAATAATATTTTATTTTTTCACGCAAGAGCTGCAAGTAGTAGCTTCTCAAAAATCAAATCCACTTCAAATTCAACATTCAACCAAAGAGATGCTAAAACTTTCTAAAACCCAAGTGTTAAATCTTGAAAAGTGACTAAATTGTTCATTTATAGTTCTGTTTAGAACTGTAGCTAAAACCTTAGTGTGAAATTTTGAAAAGTGACAAAATTGTTTATCTATAGTTTTCTGTTTAGAACCGTAGCTAAAAGAATTTTGAGAATTTTGATATCTTAGACAGCGGATATGAATTCCTGTTATTACGGGAAGAAAACTCCTCTACATCGGAGCTCCAAACAAATAATTTCAATGGAGGCTATGATAACAAATGCAAATTGACATCCTAACTAGACTCTATATAAGAAAATTGAAGGCAGATTAATGAGTAAACTAAATTTAAGAAGCAGGGAGCCAATATTATTGTAAGAAGGTTGTACACACTTGAGGATTCATACATAGATACATAAATATACTTATAATCCAAAAAAAGTAAGAATTTGAGTAAACCAAATTGAAAGGAAGCACGAAGAATGTTCATACAGCGAGTTTGAGATCACCCACATCAAGTTGAGCAGCAATTTCCTCAAGTTTCTTCTTAACACTCATATCAATAAGCTTAGAGCCAGTATTCCCATACCTGATAGTAAATCCAGCCACCAAACTTGGATCAAGAAGGGTTTTAGTCCTCACTCTCTTAGCCCCAGTAAGCTTCTGAACCTGTTTTGCAATCTGAGCCAAATGCTGCGACTCCAACTTCACAACTGAAGTCACAACCACAAGCTCGGTATCAGTTATAGTATTGTAAACAAGTTCAAACTCCTTGAAAATGTCGAGGACTTCGTCGATCCTCTGTGAGTCGATCAAGATGTTAAGGAAGTTGAGTGTGTGTGGTTGGAAGCCTGAGGCAGTGGCGAACTCTATTATAAGTTGGCGTTTGGCGGAATCTTCGACTATTGGGCTGCAGAAATAGTCGAACACCTTGGGGTCAGAAAAAAGCTGTTCGATTTTCTCGACGTCGGCGATTGTTGCGTCCAGGGTGTTGTTTGATTTTGCTACGTCGGCAAAAGCGGCTGCGTAGCTGGCGGCGGCTTGGGATACCATTTTGGCTCCGAGGGCTCCTCCGCCGGTGGAGCGGCGGGTTTTGGTGAGGGAGAGTTTGAGTTTTGGGGAGGTGAAGGTGGAAAAGGAGAAGTTGCGGATGGGTTTTCGAGTGAGGATGTTTGTGGTTTTGGGGATGTGCTTGGAGTGGAGTGAAGCGGTGGTGTGTTGTAGAGACGCCATTGTTGGCGTGGGTAGAGGAAGAAGAAGAAGGGTGAGATAAGAAAGTTGTGTGGTGAGTGAAATGAAATGAGGGTATTTTGTTTGTGTTGTGATTGGTGGGAAGAAGAAGGGTGAGATCCCGATAGGATTAAGGCGAGAGGAGCACGATCGCCTCTTATCTGACGGATAAGATAATGGCAAATCCAATGTGTGGATGTATTTGGGAGAAGAGGATTTGGTTTTCTATTGTGTTTCAAATTTCCAAAATAAAAAATCTTTTTAATTTTGACAAGATTCTAATGTCTCTTATATACAAATATAAATTAAATAAAATATATTAATGGATGTATGTTCTCCTCTCACCTAAAGTATTTTTGACTCTCAAGTCGAGTGTTTGAAAGTGTGTGTATGTTTCTACTTCTTCCTCTAAAGCATTATGTTCTTTTAGGTCTCATGTTTGAGACTAGGACTGGGCAGCGAGTCGGATCGGTTCGGATTCGGGTTCAGAATTTTAATCCGATTAATCTATCGGGTGAGTAATTTCAATCCATTTTTAACCGGATTGAATTTCGAATTTTTCGAATTCAGTTTTATTTGGGTTCGGGCCTTCAGTTTGGTTTTCTTCGGATTTGACGGATTTGAGCCCAATAAAATAAATATAACAAATTCAATATAAAATCAAATTGTTTAACTAAAATTAAAATTAGTCCTTCCAAAGACCATATAAAATCTAAGTTTAAATTAATCCTTCCAGCATAATTTAATACATGTAGTAACATAAACAAAGCAAAATAAATCTAATAACATAAACCAACACAGCCAAAGCACCATTGTGAAACCAGGACTTGAAAAACCTTCCATTTTATATGTATTTTGGCATGTTTGAAATACATATAAAGGTCTGCACCACCACCACCAACAAGGGATAAGTAGATGTAGCAACAGTTATGCCTGCCAGCCCACCACAACAAAATGTATGCAAAGGTCTGCACTGACATTATCCTTATTACTTTACAGTTGTGGAACCGTTCTCAGCAACTGCACATATAAAACACCAATCAATATAAAAACAACAAAGAACAAAAGATTATCACCTCCAAAGATTATCACTTGTCTGCACCTAGACCTACAGAACAAAAAATTATCACCTCCAAAGATTATCTAAGTATTTTAAAAGCAAAGAAATGACTGAACTAAAAAATACCTTGCTTAGAATACCAACAACAAGATTGATCTGCTTCATTCTTAACTCACTTGCTTTAGCAATTTCTAAACGAAGAATTTGATCGAAGAGTCATTGATGCCCTTTGACAAAGTCAATCACTTCACGAACAATTTTATTTTTCATCTGTAGTTTAGAAAAGAAAACAGAAACATGTCCACAACATTCATCAATTAAACAACATTCACACAGTAGCATGAGGTCAATTAAAGATTGAAACAGGTTGTTGGAACAAAAACAACCCAAACAAAGTAGACTACAACCCAAGAAACATGTAATTATCAACTAGAAGTAATTCTATTTGGAAATACGGTCTTTTACTTCTAACTTTAAAGGCTAGGGGACCTGTGAATGCAGTATAGCCAGATTAGCAACCTCAAAAGAGTTTACTATCATACTAAAACATGTGTCGTATAATAGAATCACATCAGAGTTGAAATCACCAGAAAACCAATAAGGTGTCTGTTAGGACAGTGGTAAAGTGTCGGGTTTTTGTTATCGTCTCCACAGGGAATATAAGATATTGTTGTCGTTCAACAGTTGATAAATTCGTAACTTTATAGTAACAAAAGGGGGGTTTTGGTTTTAGTAACGGTATCTTGCATAAAAAATTAATGTTTCGCGGTAAAAGTTAGGGTTTTGCAGTTTAAAGAAAGATTGCCAAAGTTAGGGTTCGGTGATCGCTTTTCATACATATGTTCGATCAACAAGATTCATAAACTCCATTAGTTGATAAATGCATTCACAACATCCTCTCAATGTGATTATCTCTAACTCACATTGTGGGATTTGTCATTTTGATCCATTGTTGATCTCTCACACAATCTATCAAAATGACAACATTAAAGTTCAACATTTATGTGAACAACTTCATTCATAACTATCTCTAGCTTACAAACAAAGATGGATGAAAACCTAGGTTAAGAGTTGGAAAATATCTCTCGATCATAAACCAACACAAAGAGTTATCGATAAAGCAAAGTTTTCACCATACATTCATCATCAAAGAGTTTACAAATGAAGATCAATACATTTACATACAAAGCTTGATGATCACCTACATCTAACCTTGACAAAAGGAAGTATTTAGCTACTCATTTTCATGGTAGCTTGCGATAGAAGTATAGGGAGAAGGTTGATGAACATCCGAGTCAAAGAATCCAACTTGAATGAGAATCCACCTTCTTTTTGGTGGAATGATGTTAAGAGATGAAGAAATGAGAGCCATAAAAGTTTTTAGGTCACAAAAATCACTTTTTAGCAAAAGTAGTAAAAGTATATATTTTCAACAAAAAGTACACTAGCTATTTATAGACAAAGTTGATGGTCTGCCACGCTCCCGACCCTGCTCGCTAAGCGAGCTTCCAGCGAATGTTCGCTACAGACTCGCTCAGCGAACATGCTAGCGAGGTCTGAGGCAATCATTCTATTTGGCTTCGCTGCAACCTCGCTCAGCGAATATGCTAGCGAGTTCTTGAGGTATGATTCTGTTTGGCTTCGCTACTTGCTTGCTAGGTGCTCGCCTAGCGAGTGCTTTGCTACCCTCCTCGCTACCAGCGAACAATGCCAATGTGCGTCTGCCCAAGTCTGGGAGTGTTCGCTAGCTGCTTTCTATGAGCTCGCTTAGTGAACACTCGTTACTGCTTCGCTCAACAAACATGCTGGCGAACTTGCTATTGCTTTCAACTTTCTTGGTTCCTCTGTCATCATTCTTGTGCCTTCAAATCCTACTCTTTCATGCTCAAATACTGCACAATAACACACAAATTAAAAGAACCAAGAGTGTTTCACACTATGATGCATATTAACAAAAGCAAGTCGGTTAGAGCACAAATTAGACAAAACGGAGTGAAAGTGTTGCACCCCAAAATTTGCCCTCACAATACAAGACTTTGTGTTCCAAGAAGGTTCACAAGGTTCACAAAATTCACAATTGGTCAGAAGAGTTGACAATTCCCTCAGACAATGCACCTCCTAAGCAGTGCATCCAAAACTAGGGTTTTGACTTTAATCAGGCTAAATAGACTTCCAAGACTTCAAGTGAGCTTCATAACATCTTATATGTGTATAAGAACCCCCATGTCAAGTTTCAAGACTTTTCTCAAAAGTTTGCTCAGTCAGATGATCAGATAAGTCAAAAGCAGTCAATGCAGTTAAAAAGTCAAACTGAGGTCAACTGTGGTCAAACCAAAGTCAAACTTCATGATTTTTTTTGCCAACATCAAAGAGAGGTTGGGTAAATATCATATGGCATGCATTTTTTTTCTAAAAAGTAAAAATGGCACAATTGGCAGGAGGACATGTGTAAGGAGTTATGAGTGTGAGAGGTTGAGAGTTCGAATCTCACCTTTGTCATTTTTTTTGTTTTTTTATTATTTTTACTCTAAATTTTTCTATCTTTCATTAAAAAAAAATAACAAAAATAGTTTTTTATTATTATTTAATTATTATTTTCGTATTTTAATTAAATCATTTTTTAAAATATTATTTTTTTCACTTTTTTCTAAATTATTCATAAAAATATCCAAAAAATCATAAAATAAAAAATATTGAAAAAAATTTTGTTCTTTTTATAATATTTTTTATTTTAGGAATCAATAGGATTATTAGTTTTTATTTTAAGTTTATTTTAATCATTTTAAATTATTTAAATTTTATTTTTTCTTAACTAATTATTTAGTTTGGGCTTTAAAATGGGCTTTAGGGACATTATTGACAATTTGGTGTTAACCCTAATTTGTTCCCTATATATACATGTGTTGCCTTGTTGGAAAAAGAGGAGAGAATGAAAAAAACCTAAGAGGAGTGAGTGCCGTTTGCCGTTATTTAGTTTTCTTCTTCATCCATTACTATTGTTTCTTTTTCTTCATCGTTTACCGTTATTTCTTTTCCTTCATCTATTACTGTTGTTTCTTTTTCTTCATCTTTTACCGTTATTTCTTTTTCTTCATCTATTACCGTTATTTCTTTTTCTTTATCTATTACTGTTACGTTTATATATATATAATTTTTAAATTGTTAGAGTTTATATATATAAGATTTTTGATCGAATTATGTCGATACGATGTTTGCACATTTGTGTGCATGACGCGTGACATTTGTGTTAGTTCGATCTGGTTGCGATGATCGCATTTTTGTGTGAGCAATAATACTATTTTTTGCTTAATTTCTTTTTCTTTGCGATAAATTTTGTTTCGTCCGATTTAGATCTGGTTGCGATGAGCGCATTTCTGCGTTAGCAACATTGTTGGGTTATTTGGCACATTTAAAATTCATTATTGCTTTATTATTATTATTATTATTATTATTATTATTATTATTATTATTATTATTATTATTATTATCATTATTTATTATTATTATCATTATTATCATTATTATTACCATTATTATTATTATTGTTATCATTAATTTATTAAAATTTGTTATAATATAAAAATCTGTTTTTTAAAATAAATAACATTAACATCTTTTCCAAATTAATATGAAAACCTATTATTTTTAAGAAAAACTTTTTTTTAGATAAATTTAAAATAATAACTAAAATCTTTTTTTTAAAATAATAACTAGAACCGTTATTTATTTTATTTTATTATTGTTCAATTCAAATTTCATTATCATATTGTATCTGCTCCTCTCATGTAACCTCGCGAACTTAACAATCGCTCTTTAAATTCTGCCTTTAAATTTCTGCTTGCATGGTTTAAATTATGACATTATCTCTCTGTTTGCATGATTCAATTATCTCACGCGTTTACTATTATTTTTGTCACATTGCACACATCCGAAGGTTAGGTCTAACTGTTTGGCCGTCGCGCCAATAGTCCGTAAAACTTCACACATTCAATTTCAAATCCTCAAAACTACAAACTACAAACCCTAATTTTCACAAATGCCTCGCCGCAGGCAAAATTACAATTTTACCCTTAGCATTAGGTCAAAGAGCCGCCGCGCTCATTTTAGGGTTTCCCGCCGTGGAATCCCTAATTTAACCCTAATTACAACTTAACATTTCAACGTAGAGATTTGGAGTTTCTACACTCCACGTAAGCGTGTCCTTAAGATGCGTTTATTCCCCTTGAGACCTTGACCACAGTCAAGAAGTTTCTAACCTCCCTATTGAGGGGAACTACGATTACTCTGATTCCACTCCCGTAAGGATACGTAGGCACAAGATGCGATGTCTTGCCGAGTAAACTTAGAATTAACCCCCTTTATTATTTATTATTGCTTATTTATATTTTATTTATCTTTGCTATTTAATTATTTTGCTTATTATTTTGTAATTGTTTCTTGGATGTAAAGTTGTTTAATTATTTAATTATTATTATGGTTAGTAATTAGGGAGTGTAACAACATGTATGTAATATTAAAATAAATTTAGATCACTTTTAAATAAAGATAATTAAAATAAACACGTCACACACGTAAGTCGATTTTAATCGCCGTCTCACTTCCTAAGGATATCCCTCAAGTTGCCTACGAATAATGGTTAAGTGGGGTGTATAAAGCAAGTCCCTCAAATAGAAAAATCATCAAAGTCCCTTATGGTTGCCTTTACGAATCGAGTCCCTTTCGAAAAATGATGATGGTCCCTTATATGTGCTTATTACATCCCACAATGGCCTTCAAAGTCAAATTGTCCCTCACATATCCCTTAACATCCAAAGTAAGGACTACCTACTCCATTATAGTAGGGATAGTCTTACTAAAGGAAAGAATGAAGAATAAGAAAAACCTTTAAACATTAGGGTAGGTTACTCCTAGGTGCTTGCTCACTTCAAAACTGTTTCGCACTTAAACAAATTTTCAACAAGTTTTCAAACAAGTTCTTAACACATCCTTACATGGATTATTTATTAACTATTCTGAAAATTTTCTATTCACACACTACACTTTCAAAACAATTCAAAAGTGAGCTTAAGTACCTAAGAGCCCATGGATAACCATGGATGAAAAGGGTGCTAACACCTTCCCTTTTCATAACCTACCCCCCGGACCCAAAATATTCTCTAAGGTCTTTCCTGTTCTTTTATAACCTTTCCTTATGGATAAAATAAAAGTCGGTGGCGACTCTTGCTATCCGCAACATTGTTTAAAGTCAGTTCACCGGGTTACAGAACTGGCGACTCTGCTGGGGATCTATTTAAGAGGGGTACCCTTAGGAATTAAGATCACTTTAAATTGTTTGCCTTGTTTGCTTTATTATTATATTGTTGGGGTGCTCTTATGTGTGAAAGGTCCTAACCCGGATCTAGTGTACCTTAAGTAAATGGCAATAGACCAAGGAAACTGTACGACGTATATCGATACGGTTGATCTGGTGGCCATAGTTAGTGCGACTTCTTGGTTGGTGCTTATATTCCTTAAGTCAAGTTGAGGATAATATTGAGGCTGCCATATGTTGTCAATGCACTAACTGACTTTTAGAACCCTAGTTAACTCATCTTGGCCTTTAGAAAGTAGTGAGGTAACCGGCTTTGGTGCAGACTGAAGTTGGTTGACACTCGATACTACGCTCATTGAGATCTTAAACTTGGAGGGTTTTGGTTGGCAAGTAAGTTGCCTTCTGAACAACCACCCTTGTGAAGGATCAATGATATTGAGATCCCTTAGAACCTGGTTATTTTTGTAGGACAGGATGAACCATCTAACTTCAGGGGAGGGTACTTGCCTTTGAACCTCATGCAAGCCTTTAAACCTAGGGCTATGGTGTGACTTGTTTGTGTGTGCCACATGTTTGTGATTGAGCATGACATCATGACATCATCATGCATCATAAGCATATCATTTTCCCTAACCATTTCAAGGACCAAAGGATTTATCTTTGTTCTTTGTTGCAGGTCATGGCTTCTGCTCGTAGAAACACCATCAGGATCAACTTTGTAGGGATACCTGCTAAGCTCAAGGAGTTGGTTTCCCTAGTGCCTGATCATTCCCAGTTCAACAAGAGACATGGTCACTTATTGGATTTAGTTACTTCAGGGTTCAGTGAAGACATGATGAGTGTGCTGTTTCAGTTCTTTGACCCTAAGCACCATTGCTTTACATTTCCTGATTATCAGCTGGTTCCAACCATGGAGGAGTTCTCTAAACTTCTGGGTATACCTGTTCTTGATCAGAAGCCATTCACAGGCTTAGAGAAGGAGCTTAAACCAGAAGTTATTGCTGCAGCTCTACATCTGAAGAAGTCTGACATTGTTCTAGAGACGAGAAGTGGAGTTAAAGGTATTCTTGCCAAGGTATTAGTGGATAAAGCTCAAATGTTCTTGAAGGCTATGAGCTACGATGCTTTTGAGGAGATCTTAGCCTTATTGATTTATGGCTTGGTGTTGTTCCCCAATCCTGATCAGTTCATAGACGTTCATGCCATCAACATATTCCTGAGTCACAATCCAGTGCCTACCTTACTTGGAGACATCCTACATTCTCTTCACACCCGTACTACAAGGGCAAGAGGAACTTTGATGTGCTGCATACCTTTACTTTCTAGGTGGTTTATTTCTCACCTTCCTCGCTCAGTAATGAAGAATGAGCAAGGTTTCAGATGGTCCAAGAGGATCATGTCACTTTCTCACTCAGACATCCATTGGTGCTCCAGATCTATGGAGAATGTCACCATCATTGACCGTTGTGGGGAGTTTCCTAATGTGCCACTTCTAGGCATAAGAGGAGGCATCACCTACAACCCATCTCTAGCTTTACGACAGTTTGGTTACGCCCGGAGCGATGGTCCACATGACATGTTGATTCAGGGCATTGTGTTTGACTACGACAACGATCTTCAGGGTTACCGTCAGAGATTCATACGAGCTTGGGGAAAGGTAAACAGGATTGACAGCAAGACACTGGAGCCTAAGTACACTATTCCTATGGAGGCTTATCTCAGATGGGTACGATCTCGTGCTCAGACACTCATGATGCCATATCCTGCCGTCCTACCAGTTACCATGGAACCTGTTGCTGAAGGAGACACAGCTTATACCATCCTTCACCCAGACATGCCTACTGATATGGAAGACTTGCAGAGATCATGGATCCAACTGAAAGAGCAAAGGGATACTTTCGAGGCTCATTACAAAGCAAGCCAAGCAAGGATCCTAGAGCTAACAAAGCTACTTCATGAGGAACGAAACCTCAACTCATACCTCAACACAAAGAGGAAGCGTCCATGGGAGACTTAAAACCCCATCTTTTGTACTTATTTCGTTTTCATTTTTTGTAAGCCTAAAAGGCAAAACAAGTTATTACTAATAAAAAGTTACTTTCTTGTTTGTTTAAGCAAATTTAAATCCTGCGGTCCTTGAAAACATTGCATATGCATTCCCATATCATTGCATCACAGGTTTATAATTGTGCACAGGTTTCTCATCTTCTCGCTGTTTATTTCAGCAATGGCTCTTGAACAATCAGTTAAGGATCTCCAGGCACAGAATGCACAGTTCCAAGAGCTGATCCTGAACCTATCCAAGGGGCAGGATGAATTGAAGACACTGCTGGCCAAGAAGACTAAGAAGGCTAGAAGGTCTGCTGGGTTGGGAAGAAGGTTCAAAGGTCCTGTCAAGACCAAGGAACATGTTGAAGACTATGAATCTGAAGAATCTGAGCAGGAGAGAGGCAGTCTCCACAACACTATGGGGGACTCTGATTCTGAGGCTAACTACTACCATGAGCCTAACGAAGACAAATTCAAGATGCTGGTGGATAGAATGGATGCTATGGAATTACAGAAATCATCTGGGTTGGATTTTGAGGATTTGAGCTTGATATCTGGGGTGGTCATACCCATTGGGTTCAAAGTTCCTACATTTGTTGTCTATGATGGGGTCTCTTGTCCCAAATTGCATCTGAGGTCTTATGTCAGAAGAATTCAACCCCACACTGCTGATAAAAAGTTGTGGATCCATTTCTTTCAAGAGAGTTTATCTGGAGCTCAGCTAGAGTGGTATTATCAGTTGGAGAGTGTCAACATCAGAGATTGGAATGACCTTGCTGAAGCTTTCTACAAGCAGTATCAATACAATGCTGACTTAGCCCCCACTCGCATGCAGCTTCAAAGCATGTCTATGGGTGCCAAAGAAAGCTTTAAGGAGTATGCTCAGAAGTGGAGAGACTTAGCTGGAAGAGTTCAACCCCCTTTGACTGATAGGGAGTTAGTTGATATGTTCATGTGTACGCTGAATGGTCCGTTTTACAGTCATCTCATTGGAAGCTCATCATCTGGCTTCACTGAGTTGATCATGACAGGAGAGCGAGTAGAGAATGGTATCAAGAGTGGTAAGATCCAAGTGGGCACTTCTTCATCAGGTGCTGCAAAGAAGCCTCCCACTGGGAAGAAAGAATCTAATGCTGTGTATGGTCAGCCTGATCGTAACAGAAGGCATCAGTCTGTTAGTGCAGTTCATATTTCAAATCCAACTCCTGCAACAACAGAGCAGCCTCAAGGCAACCAACAGAGGGCTAGAAGACAGTTCACGAAGATCAAGATGTCAATGGCTCAGGCATTGCAACACTTGTTGAAGGCTGAACTTATTACCCTGAGGGAGGCTCCTCAGAATCCCAATGTTACCTCTCCCAAGTACAATCCCAATGCACGATGTGCATATCATTCAAACTGTCCAGGACATGATACTAATAACTGCTGGGTCTTGAAGAACAAAATTCAAGATATGATTGATGCTGGAGAAATTGAGTTTGATCCACCAGGTACTCCAAATGTGATTACAGCTCCAATGCCAAATCACGAGAAGACTGTCAACGCCATTGATGAAGATATTGATGAAGATCTGCATGTCTATTCGGTTATGGAGTTGAGCACACCATTGTCTGTTATCAAAAAGAGGTTAGTACAAGCTGGGATCTTTCCAGGTTGTCATGAAGATTGTCTATATTGTACCTATAAGCCGGATAGTTGCTTCATTTTGAGAGATGGGATTCAACGTCTCATGGATAAATATACTATAGTGTTTGAAAGAAGATCAGCATCTGTAGAAAGTATGGTGGATCATCTGACTCAGGGTAAGAAGATTGAAGAGGTTGACATGGTTGACAAAGTACCACTAAGAATCACTTCAAAGGGTCCCATTAAAATCACTCATCAGGGCCCAATCAAGATTATTGCTGAAGGTCCTGTGAAAGTTGTTGCTGAAGCCAGAGTAGCTCCTCTGATCATTACCACTCCTGGTCCTATTCCTTATACATCTGACAAAGTTGTGCCTTGGCACTATGGGTCTGATGTTTACATCCGTGGTGTCAAGCAGGAGCCTTTACCTGATATGCCTGTTGACATTGATAATATTGCTGGATCTAGCAAGATCATTCGTAGTGGAAGAGTCTTCTCTCCTCCAGTTGCTTCTAAGAGTGCAGTTACTCCTGCTGTTACTTCCACCACTGATGCTCGGGGCAAGGGTCCCGTTATTGAGCCTGTATCTACTGATGTGCCAGCTGCTGATGACCTCTCTAAGCAGATGGAAGAAGTATTGAAAATCATTCGCAAGAGTGATTATGATATTGTTGATCAGCTGGGGCATACTCCCTCAAAGATTTCTATGCTCTCCCTGTTATTATGTTCTGAGGCTCATGCCAAGTCATTGATCAAGTTTCTAAAGATGGCTCATGTACCCAGTGCAATTTCTGTGGACCAGTTTGAGAATTGTGTTGCGCACCTGACCTATGACAACGGGTTAGGATTTTCTGATGCTGACTTGACCCCTGCCAAGAGGGATCATAACAGGGCCCTGCATATTTCAATTGAATGTAGGGGCACTACCCTGTCTCATGTGCTGATAGACAATGGTTCCTCTCTGAATGTGTTGCCTAAGGAAGTCCTGAACAAGCTGAGTCCTGAAGATACGGTATTGAAGCCCAGTAATATTGTGGTAAAGGCTTTTGATGGTTCTAGAAGAGTAGTGCATGGGGAAATTGATCTTCCAATCAAGGTTGGCTCTCAGGTGTTTACTGCTACATTCTATGTGATGGATATTCGTCCTTCGTACTCATGTCTGCTTGGTCGTCCCTGGATCCATGGGGCAGGTGCTGTGACCTCCACATTACATCAAAAGTTGAGATATCCGGTGAATGGAAAAGTTGTTACTGTCTTTGGAGAGGAAGAATACTTTGTCAGCCATGTAAACACTTTCAAGTATCTGGAAGTAGAAGGTGAATACATTGAAACTCCATGTCAGTCATTTGAAGTGGTTCCCTAGGCTGTTAAGGATTGTGTGACTCCTCCTGCTATGAAGAAGGTTCCTGTGGTCATCAGAAACCCTCCAACAATGGCAATGACCTCCCTCAATGATGCAAAAGTTGTGGTGGAAGAAGGTGGTTGTACTATTTGGGGTCAGCTTCCTGATATTCCATACAAGTCTGACAAGTTTGGTTTGGGTTTCACTGTAGAGTCCCAGAAGGCTGTTCGTCGTGCTCGTGCTGTTCGTATCACCAATCAAGGGGTCATCAATGTTGTGGGAGATCAAGATGAAGACTACAACTTGGAGGCATGGATTTTTCCTACTGTGGGTGCTGGACTCAATAATTGGAAAGCTGAAGATGTTATCCCTATCTCCTTTAGTCAGGAGTAAATACTATTACTGTGTTATGTTTTTAAATTTAAACTTTCAAGCCATGTGCCTTACCCGGGGCACAATGGTGTGCTTGTTACGGGTTGTCATTTCATTTGCATACTTCATTCAATAAAATCAGTGGACGTTTCGTTTTCGTAAATATTGTGTTCCTTGTCTTTCTTTTTCTTTTATTTTTGCTTTATCAGCTATGTGTTCTTACACACACCCACGTCACTAAAATGCAGATCCTCATCCACTCTGGATCCAGTTGATAACAGTTCTACTATTGCCAATTACAATTTCGAGAATCCGATCTATCAAACTGAAGACGGAAACGAAGACGATTGTGAAATACCTGTAGAACTTGCTAGGTTGTTACAACAAGAAGAGAAAGCTATACAGCCACATGAAGAGCCAGTCGAAGTTGTGAATCTGGGAACTGAAGAAAACAGAAAAGAGGTCAAGATAGGGGCTGATTTAGAGGACAGTGTCAAGAGCAGGTTGATTCAGATGCTACGTGACTATGTGGAGATCTTTGCTTGGTCTTATGAAGATATGCCAGGATTGGATACAGACATTGTGGTTCACCGTTTGCCAGTGAAAGAAGATTGTCGTCCAAAGAAGCAGAAGGTTCGTCGTATGCGTCCTGAAATGTCAGAAAAGATCAAAGCAGAGGTAATGAAACAGTTCAATGCAGGGTTCTTGGCCGTAACTTCTTATCCTCAGTGGGTTGCAAATGTGGTACCAGTTCCTAAGAAAGATGGTAAGGTACGTATGTGTGTAGACTACAGAGATCTGAACAAGGCTAGCCCTAAAGATGACTTTCCACTTCCTCATATTGATATTCTGGTAGACAACACTGCTCAGCATAAGGTATTCTCTTTTATGGATGGTTTCTCTGGTTACAATCAAATCAAGATGGCACCTGAAGATATGGAGAAGACTACATTTGTGACACAGTGGGGCACCTTTTGCTATAAGGTAATGCCATTTGGTTTGAAGAATGCAGGGGCAACATATCAGCGTGCTATGGTGGCTTTGTTTCATGATATGATTCATCATGAGATAGAGGTATATGTGGATGATATGATAGCCAGATCTCAGAATGAAGAGCAACATCTTGATCATCTGCACAAGTTGTTTGAGAGGTTGAAGAAATACAAGTTGAGATTGAACCCAAACAAGTGTACTTTTGGAGTTAGATCTGGAAAACTCTTGGGTTTCATTGTCAGTGGAAAAGGTATTGAAGTGGATCCTGCAAAAGTGAAAGCTATACGAGAGATGCCAGCTCCCCGTACTGAGAAGGAGGTTAGAGGTTTCTTGGGACGATTGAACTACATTGCAAGATTTATTTCCCAATTAACTACCATCTGTGAGCCAATCTTCAAGTTGTTGAAGAAAGATCAGGTGATGGAATGGAATGATGAGTGCCAGACTGCCTTTGATGAAATCAAGAGATATTTGCTAGAACCTCCAATTTTAATGCCACCAGTTGATGGAAGACCCTTGATTAGGTATTTAACAGTATTAGACAACTCAATGGGGTGTGTATTGGGGCAACATGACGAGTCTGGTCGAAAAGAGCAGGCAATATACTACCTTAGCAAAATGTTTACCGACTGTGAAACAAGATACTCACTGCTCGAGAAAACTTGCTGCGCTTTGGCATGGGCTGCTCGCCGACTAAGACAGTATATGTTGACCCATACTACCTTGTTGATTTCGAAGATGGATCCAATCAAGTACATATTTGAGAAACCTGCTCTCTCCGGAAGAATTGCAAGATGGCAAATGATCTTGACGGAATATGATATACAGTATACCACTCAGAAGGCCATTAAGGGGAGTGTTGTTGCTGATCATTTGGCTCATCAAGCAGTAGATGATTACCAGTCAATGAATTTTGAGTTCCCTGATGAAGACATTATGTATGTTACCAAAGAACCTGGACAATATGACGGACCTGAACAAGGATCCCGATGGACTATGGTTTTTGATGGTGCCTCCAATGCACATGGTAATGGTGTTGGTGTTGTGATTAGTTCCCCTGAAGGTTGTCATACCCCGATTACTGCCAGACTTTGTTTCTATTGTACCAATAACATGGCTGAGTATGAGGCATGTATCATGGGTATGCAAGTTGCTATTGATATGAAGATTCAGTTCCTTGAGAATTATGAAGGATGCAGGCTTGGATGAAGATGAGTGGATTCAGACTCGACTTGACCAGATAAATTTGATTGATGAGAAAAGGTTAGCAGCAGTTTGTCATGGCCAGATGTACCAGAAACGGATGATCAAAGCTTTTAACAAGAAGGTTAAGCCAAAGGTATATCAGGCTGGTGACTTGGTAATCAAGCGTATCATATTACCACAGGGTGATCCTAGGGGCAAGTGGACTCCAACATATGAGGGACCATTTGTAGTCAAGACAGTGTTCTCAGGAGGTGCCATGATACTGACTACAATGGATGGTGAAGACTTCCCACAACCTGTAAACGCAGACATAGTTAAAAAATACTACGCATAAAAAGAGACCCGCTAGGTTGACAGGCCTAGGCAAAAATAAGGGCATCCCGGCAAACCAAAAGGGTTTGGGCAAAAATTAGGGATATATATATAAAAAGATGTACACCCGGCAAGTCGAAAACCTGAAAAGGCGGCTTGGGCAAAAAAGGGTATCCCGGTGGATTGAAAACCTGAAAGGGCAATCCAGGCAAAAGTTAGGGATTAAAGCGTATGACTATGTCTCGTTTGGATCACTCATGAAACTGCAACCAGTTGTACTACTTACTCAAGCTCAAACAGATAAAGCTCAATCCAATCGTTTCCGTCTCAACAGCAAGAAGATGAGATACTTGAGTGGCAATAGTAGAATTGAAACTCAATAGGATTATTTCCCACATAGCTGATTCTTTTTGTAAAACTTCATGACAAAATTCTCTTACTAGGGTTTATGTCTCCTTGTACAAACTTACCCGTGTATGGGTCACTTTTGATATAAATAAATTCCATCTTTTGAATCCAGATTCACTTTTACCCTATTTACATAAGCGAAACGTCCATTGGTTGTGTTTGAATGTATGTATGCCTTTTAATATGATTGATGTTTACCAGACATGCATGAAAATGCAGTAATAGTATTTACTAAGGACGAACGAGGGAAGGATTTCAACGAAGCTTCGCCGGTTCATCTTTACAAGACAGTTACAAACCATCAGTAGGACTAATCCATTTTCACAAAGTCTAATCTCCCCTGGAATTTATATCCATCTCTTTTATCCTCATACGGATATACGGGAAATTACTTTCCAATAAAGGCACGATGAACGAAGACGGGATGTTATACTTATCCTACTATCAAACGAAAACGAAGGTTATCTATACCCTACTATCCCCAACAACGGGAGGTTATCTATACCTTGTTATCCCCAACAACGGGAGGTTATCTATACCTTGTTATCCCCAGCAGACGGAGGGTTATATATTCTTCAACAACGAATCGGGATTTATTTTCCTTGGCCAGCAGTTGTTATACAAGGATATCCAGACACTTCCAGCAGTGTCATATCATACATACATCATTTACATCATACCATAACATATATGTCTATAGTACATTACCTAAGTGCATCATGTCATACATACATAAAGCATAAACTAATGTTGTTATACAGAATGCTACCTTGTTTTCAGGTTAATTATCCAACAAACAAGCTTATGATCTTTGGGACTGCTTTATTGTAACCTCAGGGTTACTTTATCCTCCTGATGAGCTTCTTATTACTTTGGGACTGCTTTATTGTAACCTCAGGGTTACTTTATCCTCCTGATGAGCTTCTTATTACTTTGGGACTGCTTTATTGTAACCTCAGGGTTATTTTATCCTCCTGATAGCCTCTCATGACTTCAAGACTGCTTTAGAGCTACTGATTGCTCTATCCTCCTGAAATTACATTATTATTTCAAGACTGCTTTAGAGCTATCCATTGCTCTATCCTCCTGAAATCATTACTTCAAGACTGCTTTAGAGCTATTCATTGCTCTATCCTCATGAGGTCATATTACTACTTCAAGACTGCTTTAGAGCTATTCATTGCTCTATCCTCCTGAAGCCATCTAATTATTTCAAGACTGCTTTAGAGTTATCCATTGCTCTATCCTCCTGAAATCATTACTTCAAGACTGCTTTAGAGCTATTGATTGCTCTATCCTCCTGAAGACATATCACATTATTATTTCAAGACTGCTTTAGAGCTGTTGATTGCTCTATCCTACTGAAGCCATTCTATTACTTCAAGACTGCTTTAGAGCTATTGATTGCTCTATCCTCCTGAAGCCATTATTACTTCAAGACTGCTTTAGAGCTATTGATTGCTCTATCCTCCTGAGGTCAGATTTATCACTTCAAGACTGCTTTAGGGTTATCATTATTGATTGCTCTATCCTCATGAAGACATGCTGTTACATCAGTATTACTCCAGACTCCTGACAGTTCTCATTATACTACTGAAGAACTTTCCCCTAGTGGCATCTTTAAGCCCACTCAATCATGTTCAACCAACCATCAATATCACTCCATGCACTGGTGAGTGCAAATTTTTGGGCTTTTGTGTTCAATCCCCTTCAACCTTCCAGGTTACGACTGGCAAATATACCAATCTAACCCCTCAGGTTTCAGAAAATTGAACAGGGGCAGCTGTTGCACCCCAAAATTTGCCCTCACAATACAAGACTTTGTGTTCCAAGAAGGTTCACAAGGTTCACAAAATTCACAATTGGTCAGAAGAGTTGACAATTCCCTCAGACAATGCACCTCCTAAGCAGTGCATCCAAAACTAGGGTTTTGACTTTAATCAGGCTAAATAGACTTCCAAGACTTCAAGTGAGCTTCATAACATCTTATATGTGTATAAGAACCCCCATGTCAAGTTTCAAGACTTTTCTCAAAAGTTTGCTCAGTCAGATGATCAGATAAGTCAAAAGCAGTCAATGCAGTTAAAAAGTCAAACTGAGGTCAACTGTGGTCAAACCAAAGTCAAACTTCATGATTTTTTTTGCCAACATCAAAGAGAGGTTGGGTAAATATCATATGGCATGCATTTTTTTTCTAAAAAGTAAAAATGGCACAATTGGCAGGAGGACATGTGTAAGGAGTTATGAGTGTGAGAGGTTGAGAGTTCGAATCTCACCTTTGTCATTTTTTTTGTTTTTTTATTATTTTTACTCTAAATTTTTCTATCTTTCATTAAAAAAAATAACAAAAATAGTTTTTTATTATTATTTAATTATTATTTTCGTATTTTAATTAAATCATTTTTTAAAATATTATTTTTTTCACTTTTTTCTAAATTATTCATAAAAATATCCAAAAAATCATAAAATAAAAAATATTGAAAAAAATTTTGTTCTTTTTATAATATTTTTTATTTTAGGAATCAATAGGATTATTAGTTTTTATTTTAAGTTTATTTTAATCATTTTAAATTATTTAAATTTTATTTTTTCTTAACTAATTATTTAGTTTGGGCTTTAAAATGGGCTTTAGGGACATTATTGACAATTTGGTGTTAACCCTAATTTGTTCCCTATATATACATGTGTTGCCTTGTTGGAAAAAGAGGAGAGAATGAAAAAAACCTAAGAGGAGTGAGTGCCGTTTGCCGTTATTTAGTTTTCTTCTTCATCCATTACTATTGTTTCTTTTTCTTCATCGTTTACCGTTATTTCTTTTCCTTCATCTATTACTGTTGTTTCTTTTTCTTCATCTTTTACCGTTATTTCTTTTTCTTCATCTATTACCGTTATTTCTTTTTCTTTATCTATTACTGTTACGTTTATATATATATAATTTTTAAATTGTTAGAGTTTATATATATAAGATTTTTGATCGAATTATGTCGATACGATGTTTGCACATTTGTGTGCATGACGCGTGACATTTGTGTTAGTTCGATCTGGTTGCGATGATCGCATTTTTGTGTGAGCAATAATACTATTTTTTGCTTAATTTCTTTTTCTTTGCGATAAATTTTGTTTCGTCCGATTTAGATCTGGTTGCGATGAGCGCATTTCTGCGTTAGCAACATTGTTGGGTTATTTGGCACATTTAAAATTCATTATTGCTTTATTATTATTATTATTATTATTATTATTATTATTATTATTATTATTATCATTATTTATTATTATTATCATTATTATCATTATTATTACCATTATTATTATTATTGTTATCATTAATTTATTAAAATTTGTTATAATATAAAAATCTGTTTTTTAAAATAAATAACATTAACATCTTTTCCAAATTAATATGAAAACCTATTATTTTTAAGAAAAACTTTTTTTTAGATAAATTTAAAATAATAACTAAAATCTTTTTTTTAAAATAATAACTAGAACCGTTATTTATTTTATTTTATTATTGTTCAATTCAAATTTCATTATCATATTGTATCTGCTCCTCTCATGTAACCTCGCGAACTTAACAATCGCTCTTTAAATTCTGCCTTTAAATTTCTGCTTGCATGGTTTAAATTATGACATTATCTCTCTGTTTGCATGATTCAATTATCTCACGCGTTTACTATTATTTTTGTCACATTGCACACATCCGAAGGTTAGGTCTAACTGTTTGGCCGTCGCGCCAATAGTCCGTAAAACTTCACACATTCAATTTCAAATCCTCAAAACTACAAACTACAAACCCTAATTTTCACAAATGCCTCGCCGCAGGCAAAATTACAATTTTACCCTTAGCATTAGGTCAAAGAGCCGCCGCGCTCATTTTAGGGTTTCCCGCCGTGGAATCCCTAATTTAACCCTAATTACAACTTAACATTTCAACGTAGAGATTTGGAGTTTCTACACTCCACGTAAGCGTGTCCTTAAGATGCGTTTATTCCCCTTGAGACCTTGACCACAGTCAAGAAGTTTCTAACCTCCCTATTGAGGGGAACTACGATTACTCTGATTCCACTCCCGTAAGGATACGTAGGCACAAGATGCGATGTCTTGCCGAGTAAACTTAGAATTAACCCCCTTTATTATTTATTATTGCTTATTTATATTTTATTTATCTTTGCTATTTAATTATTTTGCTTATTATTTTGTAATTGTTTCTTGGATGTAAAGTTGTTTAATTATTTAATTATTATTATGGTTAGTAATTAGGGAGTGTAACAACATGTATGTAATATTAAAATAAATTTAGATCACTTTTAAATAAAGATAATTAAAATAAACACGTCACACACGTAAGTCGATTTTAATCGCCGTCTCACTTCCTAAGGATATCCCTCAAGTTGCCTACGAATAATGGTTAAGTGGGGTGTATAAAGCAAGTCCCTCAAATAGAAAAATCATCAAAGTCCCTTATGGTTGCCTTTACGAATCGAGTCCCTTTCGAAAAATGATGATGGTCCCTTATATGTGCTTATTACATCCCACAATGGCCTTCAAAGTCAAATTGTCCCTCACATATCCCTTAACATCCAAAGTAAGGACTACCTACTCCATTATAGTAGGGATAGTCTTACTAAAGGAAAGAATGAAGAATAAGAAAAACCTTTAAACATTAGGGTAGGTTACTCCTAGGTGCTTGCTCACTTCAAAACTGTTTCGCACTTAAACAAATTTTCAACAAGTTTTCAAACAAGTTCTTAACACATCCTTACATGGATTATTTATTAACTATTCTGAAAATTTTCTATTCACACACTACACTTTCAAAACAATTCAAAAGTGAGCTTAAGTACCTAAGAGCCCATGGATAACCATGGATGAAAAGGGTGCTAACACCTTCCCTTTTCATAACCTACCCCCCGGACCCAAAATATTCTCTAAGGTCTTTCCTGTTCTTTTATAACCTTTCCTTATGGATAAAATAAAAGTCGGTGGCGACTCTTGCTATCCGCAACATTGTTTAAAGTCAGTTCACCGGGTTACAGAAAGATGCCCAAATTTGATAGCTCAAATAAGCACAATTGGGCATATAACAACTCTCCCCAACTAGAATATTGCTTGCCCTCAAGCAAAGTATGCCTCTTGAAGATCTAGAGGATTTGCTTAAAGAAAAAGGATTTTTCAAACTCGGATCAAATGGCTCAAAAACAAGCGACTCAACCAAACACGTGTTTCCAATGGTTAGAACAACACAATGCACAAGAACTAAAATCTTAAAGCAATACAAAACATTTATCAATTCACAACAATGCTATCTTGAATGAATCACCCTATCTCTCCTCTTCGAATAAGGATTGAAGAAATTTCGCACATGCAAGCGCGGGGACAATTTCACTCTCCAATAAACAATGCAAAAATCAATTCAATTCATATAATGTCTAGCAATTATAAATGAAAATGTGGAAGTACGAAGATCACTAAGGTCTTTTCCGATTGTAGCTTGGTCGGGTTTACAAACAAGGGACATAACTAAAGCCATTGAAACGAATTTGTCGATGCAAAAGAGACATTCACTTGTACAACAATTCACACATTCAAACTTCGTTCAATCTTGATACTCATTTGAAACCTTTACAACTCTTGTTCCACAACTCAATTTTTTCAATATTTTTCTTCCAAGCAAGCATTCATGATTATTCTTTTCTTTTGATCATTTTCTTTCTACACCATGTTCATAAAACAAGTGTTTTTCTTTTTCACAATCCTCTTCGATGCTTGCTTGGTTTTTCACGAGTTGTGGCAAGTTACCCACTTATATTTTCGTTCTCCCCAACTTATCCTCTACTTCCTTCAAAAGTGAATGTTCTTTGCTTTTTACGGCACAAGAACAATAATAAAAAAAATTTCAGGTTTTTCAAAATAAAAAGATTTTTGAAGTCTCGCTTTATTTCAAGCCGAGATTCAACTGTTTAAGCTCAAAGGGGGTCACGAATACTCTCTCAACTCACGGGTAAGTTTGTATTTGGAATTGGTTGTACTCGAAAGAAACAAGTGCCTTGATCATTTCAACTAACTTCCACAAATTCATAATAATAAAAGACAGAACATGAATTAAATGAATCAACATGATTTATCAGAATCCAGCATTTAAGTACATAATGGAGGTCTCCTCACAATTTGTGGTTCTAAAACCTAAGTGACTCATTCATTCAATTATGTTGTAAAGAGACAATATTTTATCATAAAAAGAACAAAGTTCCGCATGCATTCTAGAATTCTAACCGAAGGTAACCATGTACCTTAGCTTTAATCGCTTGTTAATTTTTTTATCATCGTCATCCAAGCTCGGATGCACCTTCATTTGGATACTTCTTTCGGAGAGCAACCAATCTAGAAGGTTTTGACATCAACCAATCCACAAAAAATTATTAAAAACAAAATTAAATGAAAAACTATTAATCATAACTGAAATTAAAGAAATAGAAATGTGCCTGGGGGACAAAACACCCCAATAATATAACCCAAAATATCAGAACAAAATAAAATCCAGAAATCAAAACAAAACAGTAAACTAAAACAGAATCAAAGATCAGTCCTCCTCGGACTCAGACTCATCACCATCATCAACATCATCTTCATCAAAGTCCTCCTCTCCTGATACATCATCATCGTCACCCTCATCATCATCATCAGTCGCCTCAGCAGGGCCATTCACACCCCCTCCAAAAATAGGCCTGTCCACAGGCCAGCTCGCGTGCTGCGTAAATTGCTCGCGAGTCATCATGGAGCGCTCGGTGGAAGGGTCTCGGACCTGCAGTTGCAAAACCTGTAAAGAATCATGAATATTATACATGGCGCACTGCTGAGCAGCCATCTAGTCCCAGTTGTAGTTGCATACTTGCTGTAGAAAAGGGTCGAACCCTTGAGGAAAACCACTGGAACCATCAGCAGTTCCGGTATCACCAGCCGATGCACTACTCCTGTAATTCTTAGGTTTGCAGAACTTGTTCACATACTTGTCATCGACTGCCGGAGGAATCTTCACCATACTCATAGATGGGAGCTTTAAGCGCGATTGAGAGCATAATGCCATGATGAGGCACGGAAAAGCGAGGGGGCAATTAGCTCGCGACCCTGCTTTCAAACCACTCTCAACAACCGATTTTATTTCGTTTGCTATGATCCTAGCAACATCAATCTGAACGTTGGTTAGGATGCTGTGAACAGGATATGCCACTAGGATCGGCACAGTTGATGTGTGAGACTTTGGTTTTATATTGGTGAGAATCAGTACCAGGATCAATTGAGCCATTGGAGTCATGTCTTCCCGATGAAACCTCACTACCTCTCCAGATTGGTTTCTTTCCACACTCTTCCCTTCCAGCAAAAGGGTTGTTGATATATCATCAATGTCAGGGCGGCTTCTCAAGCTTCGGGTGTATGTGTCATATTCATCTGCTCCCAAATTGAGCGGTTCCCCAAGTATCCTGTTAATAGCAGCCCTATCAAAACTTATATGTCTTCCTTGCACTCGTGTCATCCACGTAAATGGTTCGTCATCGTCTGGTAATGCATTTGCATAAAATTCCCTAATGATGTCGATATTGTATTGTTCAAGTGGGGAGATCAGCTTGTCCCACTTTTTGCTATTTATCAACCCGACAAAAGTTCCAAACTTGCCTCGAGGTTCAATGATGAACCTCTTTTCCGGCATGATCTTCCTCTTTTGCAAAGTCGAATACCGAACGGCTTGCTTTGGTCCAAGGAACACGTTGTAACGACCCAATTTTCAATGACTAATTATTTGTGTTAAATAATTGATTTATTGGGATTATTCTAATTATTTGATGATTGTTTAAATGGATTGATAGATGATTTGAGAGAGGAAATTCAATGGAAAGAAATATATAAGGAAAATGGAAGAGAAAAGAAAAGAAAGGAAAGAAAAGAAGAGAGAAATAGAAGAGAAAGAAAGAGGAAGAGGAGGAGAAGAGGAAAAAGCTTGGAAAGCTCAAGATCCGCTTCTAGCTCCGATTAATCAAGGTAAGGGTGTGAAACTTTATTATTCTATCCATGTGTATAATCATGTATGATTTTGTTGGATTATTTCGGATCGATTGGTAGATTTTCTACAACTTCCATTTTAGGGCGGAAGTTGGTTTAATCGGTAGAAACCGAGTTTTAACGGTTGGAAATGAGAATGAGTGGTTAAGTTTAGTCGAGGAATATTAGGCTAAGGTTATTAGAACAAGTCGGAATTAAATCGGTTGGATTCGGTAAGTTTGGGAGTGCCGGGACAGAACTGAATGTTGCTGTTCGCAGGCGACTCGCTAGCAGCTCGCTAGGCGAGGGCACAGCGAACGCTCGCTAGCAGCTCGCTAGGCGAGCGTGTAGCGAATGGTCCCAGACTTGGGACAGTAAGGTTTTGGTGCCCTTCGCTGACAGCGAAGGGAGTAGCGAAGAGCTCGCTGGGGGTTCGCCGTGGCGAACGAGGTAGCGAGCAATGTCTGGAGGTTCTATTTGTACTCGCTAACAGTTTGCTAGGCGAGGAGGTAGCGAACGCTCGCTAGCAGCTCGCTAGGCGAGCGTGTAGCGAACGTAGCAGGATGAGTTTTCCCTGCTGTTGAGTGCTGTTGTGGCTTGGGCTTCCGGTTGCAATCGACCCTTCTCTGATTTAATAGCTTGTATGCTGGTTCGTGAGGTGCTGTGGGTAGCCGAATGGCGTGAATCCTAGATTGTGCAATGAATTGTGGATTGTGTCCGTATGGCGATTATGTATGCATTGTGTAATTAACTACAATTGCATGACGAGATGATTAAGTTCGTTGTTGTCGGTACGATAATATGAATGCATGAGAAGATAATAGGATTATGTGTGCATTGAGTAGTGAGAGTGGTGTCGGAGTGGATTACACTAGGGTAGAATGATGTGATATCATTCCTAGTTGTGAGCTCATTAGGGTAGGATGATGTAATATCGTTCCTAATGAGGCTTAAATAATATTATAGTGCATTTGGGTTATTCCTAATGAAGTGTGATTGATGGGTGCACTAGGGTAGAATGATGTAATATCATTCCTAGTGGCGGGTTCATTGGGGTAGGATGGCTAGACGTTATTACTATAGTGTTATATATGCATGTAGAGGAAGGTTGTGAGTCTTTTTGCGTTAAAGGCATCTTGATGTACATTATATTTGATCCCGTGTAGGATCTGCAGAACCTCGCTTGGTGCGATGGTTATATTTGATCCCGTGTAGGATCTGCAGAACCTCGCTTGATGCGATGGTTATATTTGATCCCGTGTAGGATCTGCAGAACCTCGCTTGGTGCGATGGTTATATTTGATCCCGTGTAGGATCTGCAGAACCTCGCTTGATGCGATGGTTATATTTGATCCCGTGTAGGATCTGCAGAACCTCGCTTGGTGCGATGGTTATATTTGATCCCGTGTAGGATCTGCAGAACCTCGCTTGGTGCGATGGTTATATTTGATCCCGTGTAGGATCTGCAGAACCTCGCTTGATGCGATGGTTATATTTGATCCCGTGTAGGATCTGCAGAACCTCGCTTGATGCGATGGTTATATTTGATCCCGTGTAGGATCTGCAGAACCTCGCTTGATGCGATGGTTATATTTGATCCCGTGTAGGATCTGCAGAACCTCGCTTGATGCGATGGTTATATTTGATCCCGTGTAGGATCTGCAGAACCTCGCTTGGTGCGATGGTTATATTTGATCCCGTGTAGGATCTGCAGAACCTCGCTTGGTGCGATGGTTATATTTGATCCCGTGTAGGATCTGCAGAACCTCGCTTGATGCGATGGTTATATTTAATCCCTTGGAGGATTTGCAGAACCTCGCTTGGTGCGATGGTTATATTTGATCCCGTGTAGGATCTGCAGAACCTCGCTTGGTGCAATGGTTATATTTGATCCCTTAGAGGATTTGCAGAACCTCGCTTGATGCGATGGTTATATTTGATTCCTCGGAGATTCTGATAAGTGATAGATTCGTAGGAGAGTCTGATGAGTTGTAGTGTAAATGCATGAGTGAGAGATGAGTGATTCCTAGGAGAATCTGACGGACGAATGAGTCGATATCATACGTTCTTGGGGTGTGTGTGTGCGTATGTGTTGCGTGATGATATGTCGTGATTGATGGTGGGACAGTGAGTCCAGATGATATGCATAATTTATATAGATTCTGCCTTTTATTTCATGTACTATTATACCATTATTATTTGACTGTGATTCTCACCCTTTTGTTGTTGTTGTGGTCTGTGCTTCTTCGGAAGTACAGACAATCCAGGTGTTTAGCTAGCTTGGATTATGTTGTGCCAGTCGAGTCTAGGGCGCTCTGATACGTAGCACGGGACTTGGGTGTTTTGTTAATCTTTGTTGCACTTGCTTTAGTTTTCCTGTGAACGTATCATAACTTGATATATTTTATTAATGAATATTTTCCGCTGCATTTTGATGAAAAACCTTCTAAGGAAGTGTATGGTTGGATTTTTATAATGTGATATCCCACTTGGGGAGTTGAAACTCTGATGTTTATTTATAATGTTTATTATTTTAATTGTTTTGGAAAGTGGGGTGTTACAATTGGTATCAGAGCAGGTCGGTCCATTCGGCCAAGTTGTCTAATGTTGGTTGTCCCCTTGTACGCGACATGTGTGTGAAAACACTGTCGGTGCGCGTTTGTTGTTTAACCTTTGTCTGCAAGTAGTGAGAATGATTAAAGTGGGGGAGAAACTTGTGCTTCTCCAGGTTGCTGCAAGGGTAGAGTGGTAGCTCAGTGTGGTGGGATGCTCTTATAGTTTGGTGAAGATGGTTTATACTCCATCATGATTTCGGCCGTCTATTGACAAATTAAGGAACTGATCATCCTTAATCTCTTGTTGATAGTAGTTGGGATTGTGTTGGATGGGATAGACGTATCTTGCAAGTTTAGATGGCGTGGTGCAGTGAATTGTTTGGAGTGAATACGAGTGCTTAAGAATTGTTTTGATGAGTCGGTGCAGGACAGTGATGAGATGTTTAATTTTGATGGAAATTTTGAGTATTGATGAAAGTGGGAAGTTGGTTGTTTACCGTTTGATTGTGGTTGCCTGAGAGTTATCCTGACGAGATAAGTGTTATACAGCCAGGACGTGAAGCGGAGTTGTGATTGACTTAGTTGCGGAAACTAGTCAGATACTGAGAGCTCCATATGGTATGTCTGCTTAGATGGTCAAAGAATTAAAATTGATTGAGTAGTTTTGAGACTTGTGTCTGGTATGTAAGCTACGGCAACGGATTATGGGGGTAGAGTATAAAGGTGGATAATGACTTTCAGTGATTATTAAGGAAAGTAAGATGTGGGATACCATGTGGGTATGATTGGGAGAATTGAATATGAAGCAGAGGAAAACGATTGGAACTTCTGAGGAATTATAGTTTTGGATTGAATTACCATTCGGGTAAAGCAACGCAGTGGCAGATGCGTCGATTTAAGATTTGGTATATACCGTTGATGATGGTGAGGAAGTTAGAACAGATCAAGTAAAATTCGGGATATGAGTTTGATCTGTGAAGAGACTTCTTATGGGATTGAACTTTGTATATTGAAATTGACTATTGGTATTCTCGAAGAGATTCAAGGAGGTCGGGAGTCTAATTTGAGTTAATAGATTGATTGAATTTAAAGAATTAAAGTCGAAGGGCTGATTTTCGGATTTATGGGAATGATATCATGAGATGTCGTGATAGAGCTGTGTTTTAGAGATTATTAAGTGGGATGAGAGTATTGTGGTTGATGGAGTATCCATCCTAGTGCTATAAGGGTGTAACCGAATTTGAGAAAATTATTTTGATGGCCATAGATGAAGAGAGAAGTGGTTTAGTTGTATGTGCTGGTTAACTTGTCAGAGGTCGAAGAATGAACGTCTGAGACGGTTGAGTCTGACGTAACCGTTGTATATTCCAGAGTTGAATTTGGATAGTATTCTCAGGATTTGCGTTGGGTTTTCCGGAGAATTCGAGGAGTGTGATTTTAATCGAGTAGTTTCGAATATCGCTGAGGTGATACAGTTGTATGAGATGTCGTCGAATATTGTGTCTGATAGGGATCTGAAGCGTTATATGGTATGAGGAGTAGGACTCCTTTGTATTGGTATGAGTCAGGCGAGCGTGTTGTGCTCGGACCTGAGGATTGTGTAAGAGACGACTGAGAAGATCAAGAAGATCTAAGAAAGGGCGTGTTCTGAGAGTTTCGGTGGTGACGAGTGTTGATTGAGCTTTGGAGTCTCGGAAGCACACATCGTGGTTTATTGCTTAGTATCAGAGGGCGCAACGGAAGCGTGGGAGCAATATCATGTTTGATTGTCTTACCGCTGTCGCTTGTGAATTTACATAATGTGGTATATGCCTAATCGAGGTAGTGCGAGTGCATTCATCCAGGTGGATGGTGTACAAGTGAGGAAGGATTTGACTGCCAAGACATTGCTGGTCCGGATTGATAAGTAAGAGGTGACATTTTCGAGGACGAAAATTCCTAAAGTGGGGGAGAGTTGTAACGACCCAATTTTCAATGACTAATTATTTGTGTTAAATAATTGATTTATTGGGATTATTCTAATTATTTGATGATTGTTTAAATGGATTGATAGATGATTTGAGAGAGGAAATTCAATGGAAAGAAATATATAAGGAAAATGGAAGAGAAAAGAAAAGAAAGGAAAGAAAAGAAGAGAGAAATAGAAGAGAAAGAAAGAGGAAGAGGAGGAGAAGAGGAAAAAGCTTGGAAAGCTCAAGATCCGCTTCTAGCTCCGATTAATCAAGGTAAGGGTGTGAAACTTTATTATTCTATCCATGTGTATAATCATGTATGATTTTGTTGGATTATTTCGGATCGATTGGTAGATTTTCTACAACTTCCATTTTAGGGCGGAAGTTGGTTTAATCGGTAGAAACCGAGTTTTAACGGTTGGAAATGAGAATGAGTGGTTAAGTTTAGTCGAGGAATATTAGGCTAAGGTTATTAGAACAAGTCGGAATTAAATCGGTTGGATTCGGTAAGTTTGGGAGTGCCGGGACAGAACTGAATGTTGCTGTTCGCAGGCGACTCGCTAGCAGCTCGCTAGGCGAGGGCACAGCGAACGCTCGCTAGCAGCTCGCTAGGCGAGCGTGTAGCGAATGGTCCCAGACTTGGGACAGTAAGGTTTTGGTGCCCTTCGCTGACAGCGAAGGGAGTAGCGAAGAGCTCGCTGGGGGTTCGCCGTGGCGAACGAGGTAGCGAGCAATGTCTGGAGGTTCTATTTGTACTCGCTAACAGTTTGCTAGGCGAGGAGGTAGCGAACGCTCGCTAGCAGCTCGCTAGGCGAGCGTGTAGCGAACGTAGCAGGATGAGTTTTCCCTGCTGTTGAGTGCTGTTGTGGCTTGGGCTTCCGGTTGCAATCGACCCTTCTCTGATTTAATAGCTTGTATGCTGGTTCGTGAGGTGCTGTGGGTAGCCGAATGGCGTGAATCCTAGATTGTGCAATGAATTGTGGATTGTGTCCGTATGGCGATTATGTATGCATTGTGTAATTAACTACAATTGCATGAGGAGATGATTGAGTTCGTTGTTGTCGGTACGATAATATGAATGCATGAGAAGATAATAGGATTATGTGTGCATTGAGTAGTGAGAGTGGTGTCGGAGTGGATTACACTAGGGTAGAATGATGTGATATCATTCCTAGTTGTGAGCTCATTAGGGTAGGATGATGTAATATCGTTCCTAATGAGGCTTAAATAATATTATAGTGCATTTGGGTTATTCCTAATGAAGTGTGATTGATGGGTGCACTAGGGTAGAATGATGTAATATCATTCCTAGTGGCGGGTTCATTGGGGTAGGATGGCTAGACGTTATTACTATAGTGTTATATATGCATGTAGAGGAAGGTTGTGAGTCTTTTTGCGTTAAAGGCATCTTGATGTACATTATATTTGATCCCGTGTAGGATCTGCAGAACCTCGCTTGGTGCGATGGTTATATTTGATCCCGTGTAGGATCTGCAGAACCTCGCTTGATGCGATGGTTATATTTGATCCCGTGTAGGATCTGCAGAACCTCGCTTGGTGCGATGGTTATATTTGATCCCGTGTAGGATCTGCAGAACCTCGCTTGATGCGATGGTTATATTTGATCCCGTGTAGGATCTGCAGAACCTCGCTTGGTGCGATGGTTATATTTGATCCCGTGTAGGATCTGCAGAACCTCGCTTGATGCGATGGTTATATTTGATCCCGTGTAGGATCTGCAGAACCTCGCTTGATGCGATGGTTATATTTGATCCCGTGTAGCATCTGCAGAACCTCGCTTGATGCGATGGTTATATTTGATCCCGTGTAGGATCTGCAGAACCTCGCTTGATGCGATGTTTATATTTGATCCCGTGTAGGATCTGCAGAACCTCGCTTGATGCGATGGTTATATTTGATCCCGTGTAGGATCTGCAGAACCTCGCTTGGTGCGATGGTTATATTTGATCCCGTGTAGGATCTGCAGAACCTCGCTTGGTGCGATGGTTATATTTGATCCCGTGTAGGATCTGCAGAACCTCGCTTGATGCGATGGTTATATTTAATCCCTTGGAGGATTTGCAGAACCTCGCTTGGTGCGATGGTTATATTTGATCCCGTGTAGGATCTGCAGAACCTCGCTTGGTGCAATGGTTATATTTGATCCCTTAGAGGATTTGCAGAACCTCGCTTGATGCGATGGTTATATTTGATTCCTCGGAGATTCTGATAAGTGATAGATTCGTAGGAGAGTCTGATGAGTTGTAGTGTAAATGCATGAGTGAGAGATGAGTGATTCCTAGGAGAATCTGACGGACGAATGAGTCGATATCATACGTTCTTGGGGTGTGTGTGTGCGTATGTGTTGCGTGATGATATGTCGTGATTGATGGTGGGACAGTGAGTCCAGATGATATGCATAATTTATATAGATTCTGCCTTTTATTTCATGTACTATTATACCATTATTATTTGACTGTGATTCTCACCCTTTTGTTGTTGTTGTGGTCTGTGCTTCTTCGGAAGTACAGACAATCCAGGTGTTTAGCTAGCTTGGATTATGTTGTGCCAGTCGAGTCTAGGGCGCTCTGATACGTAGCACGGGACTTGAGTGTTTTGTTAATCTCTGTTGCACTTGCTTTAGTTTTCCTGTGAACGTATCATAACTTGATATATTTTATTAATGAATATTTTCCGCTGCATTTTGATGAAAAACCTTCTAAGGAAGTGTATGGTTGGATTTTTATAATGTGATATCCCACTTGGGGAGTTGAAACTCTGATGTTTATTTATAATGTTTATTATTTTAATTGTTTTGGAAAGTGGGGTGTTACACACGTCACTGTCAAAATGGATTGGAACCGGTCGGGGTTTTGTTGGGACAACCTTTCGCTTCTTGCCTTGGTTTCGCTGGTTTCCTGGGGCCATCTGCAAAAGGGTCACAGAAGGATACCACAAACAGCACCACATAACATTAGTCAGCAAAAATAAAACAAGACTGAGATTCTCGCTGGCTTGCTCGCTTAGCGAGCTAGTAGCGAATGCTCTCTACAGGCTCGCCTAGCGAACAAGCTAGCGAGTGCTGCGTATTTTCAAAATGCAGCCACTGTTAGAAACCCTCATTAACAATCAACAAGGTAACAAGAACCGTTCCAATATCCACTAGGTTTATCATGAAAAGATTAAGACTAACCATACATGCAATCAAATTTTTCTCAAAATCCCTAACATTCCTAATCTGACCTAAATCCTAATCTCTACACATTAAGCAATAGAGAACAAAAGAGAAGAGAATAGAAATCAAACCTGTGGCAGCAGAGAAATTGAGATGACAAGGAATTTGGGTTAGCAAGAATTTGCAGAGGAAGGAGCGTTTGCACGGTGAGAGTGAAAGTGAAGTGTGGAAGTGTTAAGTGAGGCTGAGAGTACTGAAGTTGTAAACAAAAAACAGAAATTGGGCCTACATAAGTGGCTCACTAACCAACTTAAAATTGCATGTTCGTGCACGTTCGCTACGAGCTCGCTAAGCAAACTGCTAGCGAACATTTTCTACATGCTCGCTTAGCGAACGAGCTAGCGAGCATGACAGAAGTTTGAAAAAAAACAAACTCAGCATAGCATGCAACTTCAAGGCTCACAAGTTTCCACCATAGACACCAAAATACACAGAAAAACAGAAAATACTTACAATGTTGAGGTGCCTCTCAACAAGCGCTTGTTTAACGTCGGATAAGCTCGACGGTCCAAGATGTTCACACCGGAACATTCAGAAGGAAGGCACAGCTTTGTCGGTCCACATGACCGCCAAGATATATCTTCAAACGTTGACCATTAACTGTCCATTTATCCTTCCTTTCCAAATCTTCTATTACGACAACTCCATACTCCTTTACTTCTATCACGCGAAATGGCCCGGACCATTTTGACCTCAATTTTCTAGGAAACAATCTCAACCTGGAATTAAACAACAATACCAATTGCCCGGACACAAATTCTTTTTTCCGGAGCTTCTTGTCATGATATTCCTTAACTTTTTCTTTGTACAACCAACTTGAGTGATATGCGGCATTGCACATCTCCTCCAACTCAAGTAGTTGCACCTTCCTCTTTTCACCGGCCAACTCATTATCAAAATTCAAAAATTTTAAGGCCCATAAGGCCTTGTGCTCCATTTCAACCGGCAAATGGCAAGTTTTACCATAAATCAATTGAAACGGAGTTAGCCCAATTGGAGCTTTATAGGCCGTGTGATACGCCCATAGAGCTTCATCCAATTTTTGCGACCAATCCTTCCTAGAGTTCCACACGGTTTTTTCCAAAATTTTCTTAATCTTTCTATTAGAGACCTCAGCTTGACCATTAGCCCGTGGGTGGTACGGAGTGTCCACTCTATGCGTTACACCGTAATGTTGTAAAACTTTTTCCAACGGTGAATCGCAAAAGTGTGACCCTCCGTCTCTAACCAACACTCGGGGGGTTCCAAAACGGAAAAAAATATTTTTCTTTAAAAAGTTAATGATCGTTTTAGAATCCGCCCTTGGTGAGGAAATCGCCTCAACCCACTTTGACACGTAGTCAACTGCAACCAACAAGTATTCATTTCCAAAAGAGGGTGGAAATGGTCCGACAAAATCGATACCCCAACAATCAAATAATTCAACCTCTTGAATGTTTTGAAGAGGCATCTCATCTCTCTTACCTATTCCACCGCTTCGTTGGCAACTGTCACAACTTTGCACATGGGCATTTGCGTCTTTAAAAATAGAAGGCCAATAAAATCCCGATTGAAGGACTTTATTTACCGTTCTAACCCCATTGAAATGGCCGCCATAAGGCGAGTTGTGACAATGACATAGAATACTTTGCGCTTCATCACCGGTAACACACCTCCTTAACAAATTATCACCTCCCAGCTTAAACAAATAAGGGTCATCCTACACATAGTACTTGGCATCCGAGAGGAATTTCCTTTTTTGGTTAGAAGTTAGGTCGGGCGGCACAAAACCACTCGCCTTATGGTTTGCAAAATCCACAAACCACGACCTCACTTGAACTTTAAAGAGTTTTTCATCAGGAAACTCTTCTCGGATTTCCTTTTCTAAAGTAGTCACCTCCACATTGACAAGGCGAGATAAATGATCTGCCACCAAATTTTCCGACCCTTTTTTGTCTTTAATTTCTACATCAAATTCTTGCAACAAAAGGATCCAACGGATAAACCTTTTCTTTGAATCCGGTTTGGTTAGCAGATATTTTATCGTCGCATGGTCGGTATAAACAATCACTTTAGACCCAATGAGATATGACCTAAATTTTTCAAGTGCATACACTATTGCAAGCAATTCTTTTTCTGTTGTGGCATAATTAATTTGCGCCTCATTAAGAACTTTGTTTCATAGTGTATAGCATGAAAAATTTTGTCTTTTCTTTGCCCCAACACCGCTCCAATAGCATAGTCGCTAGCATCACATATTAGCTCAAAATTTAAATTCCAATCCGGAGCAACTATGATTGGAGCGGTGACTAATTTTTCTTTCAAAATCTTGAAAGCTTTTAAACATTCATCAGATAAGAGAAATACCTGGTCCTTGGCCAGCAAGTTACTCAAAGGCCTAGCCACCTTTGAGAAGTCTTTGATGAATCGCCGGTAGAAACCGGCATGCCCAAGAAAGCTTCGGATACCCTTTAAGTTAGTTGGAGGAGGCAACTTCTCAATCACGTCTACCTTAGCATGATCCACTTCAAGCCCTTTTGACGAGACTTTGTGACTGAGAACAATCCCCTCTGTCACCATAAAGTGGCACTTCTCCTAATTTAGCACCAAATTAGTCTTCACACACCTTTCAAGCACGGTTTCTAAATTTTCCAAACATAAACCAAAAGAACCACCAAACACCGAAAAGTCATCCATGAAAACTTCCATTGTTTTCTCTATAAGATCGGCAAAAATGGCTTGCATGCATCTTTGGAAAGTTGTCGGCGCATTACACAACCCAAAGGGCATTTTGCGGTAAGCGAAGATTCCCAACGGACACGTGAAAGCCGTCTTCTCATGATCGTCCGGGTCAACTGCAATTTGGTTGTACCTGGAATAGCCATCTAGAAAACAATAGAATTGTTGTCCCGAGAGTCTCTCTAACATTTGGTCCATGAACGGAAGTGGGAAGTGGTCTTTCCGAGTTGCGGTATTCAACCGCCTATAGTCAATGCACATTCTCCACCCCGTTGCTACCTTTGTTGGGATCAACTCATCTTTCTCATTACGAATAACGGTAATGCCACCCTTTTTAGGAACCACGTGCACCGGACTCATCCAAGGGATATCCGAAATAGGGTAGATCATTCTCGCATCCAATAGTTTGACAACTTCCTTTCTAACAACCTCTTTCATTGTAGGATTTAAGCAGAGTTGTGGTTGAGCCACCAGCTTAAAATCCTCCTCCATTAAAATTTTGTGCATGCAATAAGAAGGACTAATTCCTTTGAGATTGGAAAGAGTCCACCCCATCGCTTCTCGATTCTTTTTTAACACATCAATTAAACGGGATTCTTCACTTTTGGACAAAAGGTTGCTTATGATAACCGGCTTTTCTTCGGTTTCATCTAGGAATGCATACTTCAAGTTATTTGGTAACTCCTTCAATTCAATCATTGGCTTTTCATCTTGAACCTCCTTTTTCAACAATTCCTCCTCCACTTCCCATGGTTGTAACTCTTTAAGACTATCAAATTCTTTTAAACATTCATCAAGAGCTACTTCTTCTTCAAGTGTTAAAACTTCAAAAGAGTCATTAAGAGCTAGCTCCATAGGAGTTATAGCATGAGCATGTTTGAAAACTTCAAAGGTGGCTTCTTCAATTACATCAACTCGGAAACTATCATGTTTGTCATTTGAGTGCTTCATTGCTTCAAAAAGGTCAAAAGTGACTTCTTCGTTTTGTACCATCACCTTCATTAAACCTTTGTCTACATCAATCATCATACGAGCGGTTTTCATGAATGGTCTTCTGAGAATTAGCGGCGCATCATCGTCTTCCTCCATATCAATAACAATAAAATCAACCGGAAAGAAAAACTTGTCAACCTTTACCAATACGTCTTGAGCTACTCCATGAGGGTGAGTAGTAGACTTATCGGCTAATTGCAACGTCATACGGATGGCTTTAATCTCAATGTTGCCAAGCTTTTTCACAATAGATAAGGGTATAAGATTGATGTTTGACCCCAAATCTATTAACCCCTTTCCAACATAAACGTCGCCAATTGTAACCGGCAAGGTGACTCGCCCCGGATCAACTTCTTTTCTCGGTAGAGTCCTTTGGATGATGGCACTACGACTCGCATCCAGAACAACTATTTCCGGATCCGTATACCTTTGCTTTTTGGAGAGTATGTCCTTCATGAACTTGGCATACTTTGGCATTTGCTCCAAAGCTTCGGCAAACGGGATATTGACTTGAAGTTGTTTAAAGATATCCATGAACCGGGCGTAATGTCGTCCATTTTCTCTCCTAGATGGAGCATGTGGATAAGGTAAATTTTGGACCGGAGTAGTGCTTACTACCTCTTTCCTTCTAGAATTTCGCTCTTTTTTCTTCTTCACTTCTTCCACCATGACTTTTTCACTTGTTTTATTTTCAACTTCACCATTTTTCTGATTTTCAACTTCAACCAATTTTTCTTTCTTTTCAACTTCACCATTTTTTTGATTTTCAACTTCAACCAATTTTTCTTTCTTTTCAACTTCCTCCTCACTCCACTCTCCAACTTCCCCATCAATTTCATCAATTTTTTCTCGTCATCCTTTTTCTCAACATCTCTTTTTTCACTCTCGTCAACCAACTCTTTTCCACTTCTCGTCCTTATAGCCTTACAATGCTCCTTAGGATTTGTTTGCGTATTTTCCGAGAAAGATGGTCCGGATTGTTGTTCCGCTAATTGCTTAGAAAGTTGACCAACTTGAGTCTCAAGATTTTTAATTGCTGCATCGTTACTTTTTTGATTCGCCATTGACATTTGCATGAATTGCATCAATGTCTCTTCCAATTTTGAAGCTATGACCGGTGGTTGTTGAGTTTGATAGGGATTTTGACGGTTGGAAGGACCACCTCCATAACCTTGGTTATGTTGATAGTTTCCCCTAGGTTGGTACCCTTGGTTGCATTGATAGTTTTGTTGTTGTGGATTTTGGTGGTGTTGTTGTTGATGTTGCCTCGGCTGATAGTCTCTTTGATTTGCCATGTAATTAACTTCTTCAAATCCTGGAGGTGGACAAAATCCGGTGTCGTGTTCACCTTTGCAAAGTTCACAACAAGCTATTTCTTTAGCTTTTGACGGTTCTTTTAACTCTTTTATTTATTGAGTTAAGAGTTCCACTTGTTATGAGATAAGTTTGTTTTGCGCAAGAATAACGTCATTTGTCCGTAACTCGAGCACACCCGGTTTTCTTTGAGTCACCCCACGGTTATGATTCCCTTGATGATCATTAAGTGCCATCTTATCAATAATTGCAATTGCATCATCTGCACTTTTTGACATTAAAGAACCTCCCGCCATAGCATCCAATAAGGTCTTGTGAACTGAAAGGAGTCCATTGCGAAAAATGTGAACTTGAGTGAGCTCGTCAAAACTGTGTCCCTTGCACTTTCTTAACATAGATTTGTATCACTCCCAGGCTTCGTTTAGTGATTCACTAGCTCCTTGAGAAAATACCGCAATCGCCATTTTAGCCTCCATGAATCGGTTATGTGGAAAGAAACATTCAATAAACTTCTCCTCTAGAAGATTCCAATCCGTCATGATTGTTGTCGATTGATCAAGGTACCATTCCTTCGCTTTCCCAATCAAGGAATGAGGAAATAGTCTCCTAAACAATGACTCTTCGTCCGCTTCTGTTGCTCCCATTGCGCCAACAATCTCATAGAATTTTGTAAGATGGGTGAACGGATCCTCATGGTCTAGTCCCGTGAAAGGATTTTGATAGACTAGAGCCAGGATTCCCGTTTTCATCTCAGCTTGCCTTCCGTTTTGAAGATTCCGTGAGAACTGAGCAGTATGTCTTGGACTGTTTGTGCATGGAGTGGAAATTGGAGGTGGTGGTGGTGGAGGTGCTGCCATAATTGGTGTGAAATGTGGTGATGGTGGTGGTGTAGAGGAACTTTCTCCTTGCTCTTGTCTTTTCCTAGCTTGTTGCCTCCTCCGTCTTATTCTGTTGTTCAGTCTCCTTGAGGTTCTCTCGATCTCAGGATGAAAAAGAAGTTGGTCCTCAGGAATCTGTCCTCGCATAAAACAAGGGTTGCACACTAAACCAAACAGATTACAAGCACAAGTAAAAAAAATTCAAAGTTAAAAATTCAGCAACTATTGTGCTGCTCGCAATATCAATTAACATTCCCCGGCAACGACGCCAATTTCTTAGGACAATGATAAAGTGTCGAGTTTTTGTTATCGTCCCCACAGGGAATATAAGATATTGCTGCCGTTCAACAGTTGATAAATTCGTAACTTTATAGTAACAAAAGGGGGTTTTGGTTTTAGTAACGGTATCTTGCATAAAAAAGTAATGTTTCGCGGTAAAAGTTAGGGTTTGCGGTTTAAAGAAAGATTACCAAAGTTAGGGTTCGGTGATCGCTTTTCATGCATATGTTCGATCAACAAGATTCATAAACTCCATTAGATGATAAATGCATTCACAGCATCCTCTCAATGTGATTATCTCTAACTCACATTGTGGGATTTTTCATTTTGATCCATTGTTGATCTCTCACACAATCTATCAAAATGACAACATTAAAGTTCAACATTTATGTGAACAACTTCATTCATAACTATCTCTAGCTTACAAACAAAGATGGATGAAAACCTAGGTTAAGAGTTGGAAAATATCTCTCGATCATAAACCAACACAAAGAGTTATCGATAAAGCAAAGTTTTCACCATACATTCATCATCAAAGAGTTTAAAAATGAAGATCAATACATTTACATACAAAGCTTGATGATCACCTACATATAACCTTGACAAAAGGAAGTATTTAGCTACTCTTTTTCATGGTAGCTTGCAGTAGAAGTATCGGGAGAAGGTTGATGAACATCCGAGTCGAAGAATCCAACTTGGATGAGAATCCACCTTCTTTTTGGTGGAATGATGTTAAGAGATGAAGAAATGAGAGCCAAAAAAGTTGTTAGGTCACAAAAATAACTTTTTAGCAAAAGTAGTAAAAGTATATATTTTCAACAAAAAGTACACTAGCTATTTATAGACAAAGTTAATGGTCTGCCACACTCACGATCCTGCTCGCTAAGCGAGCTTCCAGCGAATGTTCGCTACAGCCTCGCTCAGCGAACATGCTAGCAAGGTCTGAGGAAATCATTTTGTTTGGCTTCGCTGCAACCTCGCTCAGCGAGCATGCTAGCGATTTCTTGAGATATGATTCTGTTTGGCTTCGCTACTTGCTCGCTAGGTGCTTCGCTACTCTCCTCGCTACCAGCGAACAATGCCAATGTGCTTCTGCCCAAGTCTGGGAGTGTTCGCTAGCTGCTCGCTATGAGCTCGCTTAGCGAACACTCGCTACTGCTTTGCTCAGCGAACATGCTGGCGAACTTGCTATTGCTTTCAACTTTCTTGGTTCCTTTGTCATCTTTCTTGTGCCTTCAAATCCTACTCTTTCATGCTCAAATACTGCACAATAACACACAAATTAAAAGAACCAAGAGTGTTTCACACTATGATGCATATTAACAAAAGCAAGTCGGTTAGAGCACAAATTAGACAAAAACGAAGTGAAAGATGCCCAAATTTGATAGCTCAAATAAGCACAATTGGGCATCTAACAGTGTCTACTCTAAATACTAATCCACAGTAGATTACATCATAATTTAAATAATCATAAACTAATAAAGTTCTATCAGAAGAGGAAGAAAATTTAATAGAAGATACTATAATTGAAAACGGAGCACAAGCCAACCTCCATAAAATCTGATGTATCAATCAAGGAAGTTAATGAGAAGACTAATCTCAAGACCGGAGTTATAATCATCCGTTGTCTATCAACATCCACAACCATATCTCTTCTAAGTCGTAAAGATTAGGTGAAATGAAAATCAAACGTGACAGTCTCAAGGAAAATAATCAGTCACCTGTGAATTTGTTGACCTGCCTGATGAAAGATGCTCTAATATACCCATGGTAAATAGCACCTGTGCTCCACATTTCCCATATTTGTGACTAATTCTTAAGAGTACAACAAGTTCAGCCTCAAAGGTACAAGCCCTCTGTAAAGAGTCCAGTGAAAGACCTTTATCCTATAATCAAATAAATAAATTAAATTTGTGTCATATACATGAGACAGAAAATTTTAATATATGACACATAAAATTTTAATGAATATAAACATAAACATGAACATACTAAGACCCATTTCTAAAGTATGGGACCTACATTGATTTCACTCAATAAGAGAGTCTTGCTTTTCTCAAAGTTGCAACATTGGAATGCATCCCCTGAACCTGATAAAACAAGATAAAGGAAAAACACATAATGATGGATACCTACAGAACAAACCAGAACGTAATCAAAAAGCACAAATTCAACTCATAAACAGGAAAATTGAATGAAGCAACAAAAAAAACCCAGAGAGAGAGAGAGAGAGAGAGAGAGAGAGAGAGAGAGAGAGAGAGAGAGAAATAAACCTAGAGAGAGAGAATGAGATTTTTTGGAAGTGAAAGAAGGTCAAGAAACTTTGGAAGTGAAAGAATCCCAGTTTGTTCTGTGAGCTTTAATGATCTACAAATAAATTGGCTTTCCTTGATTGGTTTCTTGCAAGTTTTGCATCGTACCTCAAAAAGGATACAAAGAATTAGTTAAATGAATTAAATCAAGATTATATTTCATGTAGATAATAACACAACATTGAATAAATAACACAACATCATGGCTGATAATAACACAACATTGAATAAATAAACGATCTATATGATAAAAGAAGTAAGCGTATATTTTTATATTCTTACCAAAATTTGATGTGCATGACTGTTTTGCTAGTCTTTCAAAAAGTGTTTGGCTGTGTTGTTCATGGCTTCAAAAAAATGAGTATTTCATGACTCCAAAACATTCAAAAAATGGCTGAAAAAATCGCATAAAACATTAGAATACATAATATACTCAACAAACACGGATTAATAAAATACAAGTGATTTCAACCTTGATTTTTTTTAGACACAGCCAGAAGGCTGTGAGTGAGTCGGAGAGGATGACAGAACTCCACTTCCGGCTGAAGTTTCAGTAAATCCTATAATACATTATAAAAAAAATTAGTAAAATATTACAAAACAATTTACTAAAAACACTTAAGAAATATTTAAACAATACCTTGTAAAACATCTTCAGAAATCTCATACTCCTCGTTGAATTCCAAGTCTTTGAATTCGTAAAAAGAAGGCCTCGACCAATTCTGAGCACAAATTAGAGCCTCTGCCATTTCTGGTTTGAGAGAGCTTCTATATACCTCTAAAACTCTCCCACCCGTGCTAAAAGCACTCTCAGAAGCCACGGTTGAAACTGGCGTAGGCATGATATCTCTAATTATTTGGGACAGAATTGGGTATTGACCGGCATTATGTTTCCACCAACAAAGAATGTCAAACTTTTTATTATCCCTCTCATTAAAAGTTAAACATTTTCCTTAGTTTTGAAGCTCTGTTTCTTCTTTCATTGAAATTCATTTTCCCTAGCTATATATGTGATTACTTCATCGTTGGCAGCTGTTTCACCATGAGAAACAACCGCTGCATCAGGTGGAATTGAGCCTTCATCAGTGTCATATTCTTATTTGTAAAGATTGAACATCTTTGAAAGATTGTCATTGATGTCTTTTAATATGGATTTCATAGTGTCATATTCTTTTCCATACATATCATTAAAGCACCATTCTACATATCTTAACTTATACCGGGGATCAAAGATAACACCAAAATAAAGGAGTTGGTTCATCTTAGTGATATCAACACAATATTTACTATACTTTTCCAACATGTCCTTAGCCACCTCAACAAACAATCCATTAAGGTCCATGTTTAATTTCTTAAGCTCAATGTAAATGGCAGCCATGTACGGAAAAGCAGTATGCAAGCTTGCTTTTGTTGAAACAGAAAATACCTTTGTCGCTTCATAATAATTCTTCAAAAACTTTATAAACACCCTAACATTAACCCAATCTTGACTACTAGGGGGAATCAACCTCAAAGAAATCCTTATACGCTTCATCCTCATCTTCTAACTTATCAAAAGCTGTTTGAAACTTTTCAGCCGCGTCTAACATCAAATATGTTGAGTTCCATCGAGTTGGAACATCAAGACATACTGACTTCTTGCATAAGATCCCAGCATATTCCACACATTCCTTAAACTTTAAAGTCCTATGGGGTGAAGATATAACAAACCTAATTGCATTTCTAACACTTGAAATTGAGGTGTTAGCTACTTGTAATCCATCTCTCACAACTAGATTCAATACATGGGCACAACACCTCATGTGAAACCCAAATCCATCCATCAAAAGTCCATTCATGTTTCTTACTTTTTGTTCCAAATATTTAACAGCAACAACATTTGATGATGCATTATCCACCGTGATGGTAGACACACTTCTCAGCCCCCACTCCTTCAACACGTCCTCAACCTTCTTACCAACAGTTTTACCCTGGTGATTTGGAATAACCGTAAAGCTTATTATTCTTTTTTGGTAATTCCAATCTCTATCGATAAAATGGGCAGTGAGGGTCAAGTAATTTAGGTTTTGGACAGAAGTCCAACAATCTGTTGTAATTGCAACTCTATTACAATCAGACTTAAAGAACGCTTTCAACCTCACTTTCTCATCAAGATATAACTGATAGCAGTCCCTAGCTATGGTTCTCCTTGACGGTATACAAAATTGGGGTTGCATTTGCCTACAAAAGTGCTTAAACCCCTCCCCTTCAACTGTTTTGAATGGTTTCTCATCTAAAATGATAAAATAAGTCAATCTGTTTCTACAAGCAACAAGATTAAACCTAGAAACTTAATGAAAGCAGCCCACTTCCCTCGGTTGTTGAATATGACAAGATTGTTTGGGTAGGGTCAGTAGACACATTTAATGATACTTTGGACATGTTTTCATGTGACTCTTTAAGTTTGAATTTCCATGTTTCTTAGAGTCACACATGTACATTTGATGGCAATACTTACACGCATAGATTGGTGGGTCACTATTAGGAATAAGGTTAAAGTGATCCCATACCTCAGATCTTTTTCTATTACCATTGGCATTATGTCTTCTTTTCTTTAGGCCAATTGGTAAAAGATCGGTTGTTGCTGTAGTTTGTTGCCCACTTGTTATTTGTTGTCCACTTGCTGAAACAATTGGAGTTTGGTGTCCACTTACTGAAACAAAGAACTTAAATTATTAAAAATTACTACATTGACAGTATGTAATGTAAAGCATCATGTATAGAAAAACAAAGCGAACATTATGCTTTAAATAACATAATGCTTTAAGTAACCAAAGTCAATATTATGTGAACATTATACTTTAAGTAACATTATTCTTTAAAAATTACTACTTTGACAGTATGCGTTGTAAAACATACCAATATATTACCCCTAACTAGTACTAACATACCAATACTACTATGTACCGTACAAAGCATGCCATAAGACTATAATGAATGAGGCACAATGATAGAGACAGTGGTTAGGTTTATGGAGGGAAGTATTATAACCTTATTTCTATAAGACCAAGTGTTGTCATGTGTTTGTGTTTACCATTGCAACAATCAAGGTCAAATGCCTCTCTCTATCTATCCACCAATCAACACAACAGACTATTCCCCCTTCACATGCAAACAAACCATCCTTCTTAACCTCTCCAAAACAACATTTTTATTTGTTCTGTCACTTATACATCTAATCTTGCAAGAATACATGTTATATTTTATACGAGAATATATAACAAAATAAATTTTTATTATTCACTCACCAAGTCCTTGCATATCTCTAAGTCTTTGCATATCTCCAACTTCTTGCATAACTCGAGAAACCTTTCGAAACAAAGTAAAAGATATATAATCTAATATGGGTCTAAAATAAATGTCCACTCACCAAAATAGAGAACTACCAAAATTAGAACTAAGTAAAGCAGAACTATCAAAATCAGAACTAAGTAAAATCAAAACAGAAGAGAAAGTACCTTTTAAACTTTAAATTTAATCTCAGTCAATCATAACTCCTAAGCTAGGTTGCAGCACACCTTTTATCTGCAAAGCATGAATAAATGTCAGAAATTTACAAAATACCTTCCTCATACGGATGAAACTGTGGCTACTAAAACTAGAAAGTACCAAGTTGAAGTTATTGTTATGATAAGAATTTTGTTAAAAGGGTAAACTAATCATAAAGAGAAGAGAAGAAGAGATAAAAAAGTGAGTGGGAGAGAGGGCAAGATACTTACTGAGAGAGAGAGAGAGAGAGATGACGAAGATGATGATGGTGGTAGCTTGGAGGCAGAGCGATGACGATGATGGTGGTAGCTTAGAGAGCAGCATCCCCTGAATGTGTTTTTGATCAATGGTGGTAACCTAACCCTAATTAAGAATATTAGGTCAATTGATTTAATGTTAGGCCCAGCGAATTCTAAACTTAGATTACTTAATAATTATTATTATTATTATTATTATATATTCGGTCGGATTCGGATTCTGACGGGTCCAATATTTACCACCGAATCCGACCGCTTAAATCCCTTAATATCCAATTAATTGGCCCATGGATATCCGTAGCCCGAAGTTAACCGATTCGTAGACTAAAACAAGCTTCGGTTCAGTCGGGTTTATTCAGGTGGTCTCTGGATGTCCACCCCTATTTGAGACACATTATAAATTTTTGTTTTTATGGGTCAGTCCGTACATGGTATTTATTAGTATTTTTTTAGTAATTAATCACGAGTTTGATTTGATTGGTTTCGTATGAGTTTGTGAGAACTCAAGAACAATGTGAAGAAAATAGAAATGTGTTGTAAAGTATGAAGATTTGAAATAAAAAGCAACAAAAATGCAATTAAAACGAGGATAATGAAATAAATTGAAAGTAAAGTGTTTACATTAAAGTAAAATGGTGCGCATGTGTTAGCCAAAAAAATTCAATGTGCTAACTCGACACGAGAATTAGCTGAAATTTCTACACAAAAGTAGGGTAAGATTTCATGTCTTTCGGCTAGAGATAGTTTGGGACAAAACATCAAGGTTCGACATATTAAGGATTTGGCATGATATTTAGTGAAAATTTCAAAAGTTGGTTGATGACCAATTTGAAAAATCGAAGGAGATTCGACCAAAGCAAATTCAAAATCAAAATAAATAATTATTTTTTGATCTTATTCAAAGTGCCTAAGACACGTGGAGATCAATTGAAGGCAAGCGAAGCATGTAGAACTGACGTATCGAATGGAAGACGGTTGAACGTTGAACACAGTTAGTTTCATAGTATTATAAATAGGGATTATAGCGTCAGGATCTAGGATGACAAAATTATTGTAAACTTCAATACAAACTCAATGTAGTCATACGCAAGCAAGAAACGAGTCTGTGAAGAAAATTAACTTGTCTACCAATTTTTGCTTATGCGAATAAGTCTTTCCATTTTATCTACATTTACTTGTCTTATTTTCATTCAAGTTATCAATTTTGACTTAGTCGAGATTGATATTACTTTTACTTTCGATTTTACTCTATTTTCAAAGTAGTCAACATCCAACCCTTGACAGCATTAATGCACACTTCTTTTTCTCAAAAAATTTGCACAACATGCCCTAGGATTTACTAGTTTGTTTCTTCAAGCAATAAATTTAAAACTAAGTGAAGGTTTACCAAAATCACCGGTGAACAAATTGGCACGCCCAATGAGACCTATTTGTGCAAAATTTTAAAATTTCTTCTTTTAAAAAAAAGTTTTGTATTTTTATTTCTTTGTTGTCAGTTTTTTTCTTGTGTTGAATAATATTTTTTGTGTCTGGACTTTTATGCGCTTGAGGAGTGGTAGAACTCTAGTTAAAATGGTTCACCCTAAGAATATTTCACTTCACCAAAATAACACTCCAGACACTTAACACCTTATTTTTAGACGATAGGCTTCTATCGAGAGGGGTGAATTGATCACAAATTTAAAATGAAAAACTCTTGGTAAAAATTTGTTTTCAAAATGTATGGCACAACCAGAAAACCAACCTGAATCGAATCATATAACCGAACCTACTATCAAAGAGCTATATGCACAACGTAAACCTTATAGAATGATAATGAACACAAATCATTCAACAATGATCAAGTCATGAATCAATCAAATGCAAAGTTATTTGTAATGTTTATTTCCAATGAACACAGAGCGATAAAAGTACACAAAGACAATTTATCGAACACTTTGTGTGTGAATTGATCACGTTTTAAATTCGATTTATTTTGTTGATGTAAAAATCCAATCACAATCAAAGTGATTGTGATTATATCAACAACAACAATTTAAAATAAAGTTAAAAACAATTTCCAATCGAATTAATCGAAACAACAACGAAATTGATAATTTGCAAGAACAATAATTAAAGAAAATTAAAACGATAGAGAGGCACAAATATTTGTTTAGGAAGTTCTCCAATCGGCCTCGCTATGGGTATGTCTGCCCTCAATCCGAAATCAAATTGAGATACTTGCAATTAAACTTATCTTTGCAAAAATGTTTATACAAGAGGTGAAGAATTTTATCCCCATAAACCCAATTGTTTGTTGTTGAATCAACCACCTTTAAACCCTTGATCAAGTCACCAACAATGCGGTTATAATCCTCCAATTATCCCGAGCACGCACTTCTTGTACCCAAGATTCCCGAACACAATTCACTGGCTCGCGCTACTCCCTTACAAGGAATCCACCTTATCCCAAGGCATTCACTCGGTCGAATCCATGTTGATGTGATCTTGTCTAAAACCTTCAAATCACACAGATCTTGAAGTAAAATCCCACCTTGGTTTTCATATTTGAAACACACATAGATCCCAACCCAATATTCTCGGTTACACCAACCTAATTGGACGTTATTAACCCTAATCTAGATGGTCACACCAATCGAAAAATGATTATGTGCAGTTCAATTTTGTGTATGCATAGAAGAGAGGTTAAAGATTATGGGAATGTTTTGTAATTTGGTTTCGTATAGCTAATTCACTAGTACCTTGCTAGATAAATGGTGCATGTATGAGTATATATATGTGTATGCGAAATTTTAAGAAAAATAATATGCAAAGTGAAATTTTAAGAAAAATAAGATGCAAAGTGAAATTTTAAGTTTTGGAAGGCTACACGTCGGCCTGTCAAGGTCTTCACGTCGGTCTGAAGGAGGCGATCTATGGAAAAATCCACAGGCATCATTCTTGGAGCGTGGAATTCGAACTATACTGAAGAAAAAGATTCTACAGGTTGGCCTGAACACGTATAGGTCGGCCTGTGCAGTTTTGTTGACACACAAACTTGGTTTTTGATGTGAATGGCATGCCTAAGACCTTTCAAACCATTTCAAGAATATTTGTATGCATCATAAGGCTAATAATGATCAATACACAATTAAACTTAGGTTGATACCGCACAATATACAAAAATGCTATGTTATACTACTATTTTTGACATCATTCAAAACCCGGTTGAATTTTGTATATAACACTCACATACTCCCCCTTTTTTATGATGGCAAAACTTGAATCATATAGATGTAGTCGTTGCGTTTTTCTTTAGTACACTAAATAGCTCCCCTTAAAGTTGTGTGTAATCCTCAATAACACCCCCTGAATTTTTGCATGATCCTTTTCATAATCTTCTCCCACTTTGACAACATCAAAAAGAGAAAAAGAGGTCATTCATTAGAAGCATCACATAGATGTACAATTCACATAAAATCTATGCTACACAGAGGCAATTGCAAAGAATAAAAGGTACACTCACATACAACACATATATAAAGAACACAGGCTTAATAAGTCCCACCACAATACTCATATTTATTAATCTTGATTAATCAGTATACAAGCATTATATCCTTACATAAATCAAAGCAGCAAAACAACAAAACAAACCAAATGAAAAATGCATGGAAATAGACAACAAATAAAAGACTGGATGAAAGAAAGAAAAATAAGACACGCACTATAAAAAGAAATTCAATATCTTCACATCACAGCCTTCAGCGACCTCCAGGTCTCACTCCCTGCAACCAGCATTGATCATCGCTTCTGAACTGGCAGTCTAGGAAGTCACACATTTCTTGATAGAATTGTGTGTAGTGACGGTGGTCTTCATTTTGGGTAGCAATCATGTGATTGACCCTTGCAATGGTAGAGGTTGTGTTTGCATCCATATCATCCTTCAATGAGACTAGTTTGTTTGTGACAAAAGATGCAAAGGCTTCAAAGTTAGCATCTTGGGTCTTCATATGTTCTTGCATGTTGCAGAGTTGAGTCATTTGAGCATTTTGCTTGATCAACAAATTTTGAAGAAACGAAGTAATAGAGGATTGATCTTCATGAACATCATTATTCCTATGAACAACTACATATTCCACGTCGTGCATTGGCTCTTCGTCCCCAATAGGTTGCTCAATATTGGAGTCAACAAATTATGTAGGGTCGTCAAAATTGAACATCTTCCATCCATGTTTTCCTATCCTGAGGTAATACGCTTGACGTTCTTCATCCCAGAAGTACCCTATATTTTTTAAGGTATGTTGAGAGACTTCTTGAACTGGACCAGACGAGATGAACAACAGGTTTGGCACACCAATGTCAAAGAAGTTTAGGATTTTAGAGATCATGGATGTGTATTAGAAAGATGTACCTTTATTACATTTCCTGATTATGAATATTCTAGAGACAAAGTAGTGTGGCCAGTTGATGCGACTCTTGTGCATAAGAATATACACAAGATGGATTTCCGCATTGTGCACTCTTAAGTATCCTCCTTTTTTATGACGCGAAATATGAGAAACCATTCATAATAGTATCCTTGGAACCATATTGAGATGGGTGGCGGTTATACCCTCATGACAGTCTTCTGGCCTCAGAGCTTTGAGCATTTCATTGAGATGAGTGTTCCACTTGAAATCTCTATGAATGTGGACATCTGTTACCAAAGGATCAGGTTCATCCTCAGCATCAGGATCACAAATCATGATGTCAAATAGCCTCTTCCAAATGTCATAATTAACCTCATAAACCTTGTTTCCAACAGTGAATTTGAAAGTAGCTTTGTTCTGATCATGCAGTCTGGAATAGAACATATGGATGATATCTCTGTTGTAGTCTTACGGAAATTGTAGAAAATAATTTATCTGTTGTTGTTCAAAAATTAGAACTCTGTAGGCTTCTGCACATGTTGTTTCATGACCAGGCGGTGCAGAAATCTTTCTTCAAATTCTGCCACGCAGTTGTCTAAAACCAGTGATACCACATTTTTTGGAATAGTTGAGGATGCGGTCGTTTTTCTCTTGTCACTTCTGTTTCTAGCAATTTTGAGAGCCACTTGGATGAACTAAGAGATATTTGATAGTGATGTGATGTTTGGAACATGAAAGGAAGCGATGTCAATTTATAGAGAACGAGAAAATGCAAAAAAAATTAAGATTTCAAGAAAGTGGAAAGTTGAATGACTTAATGACATGAATTGACCATCAATAGTGAAGAGTTAAGGACACTAATGGAGTTACATTTGTTGTCTGGAATTTGAATAGCAATGCAAACAGATTCATGAATCAACCATAAATGCAGGAAGATGAAAAATTCTGGTCAAAAGAGCAATAATTCGTCCACTTGTTGTCATAGGCCGACCTATATGAGGTCAGGTCGGCATGTACTTGAATATTTTTTACAGATACAAAATTTAATTTGCATAGGTCGACCTATGCCAGAATGTGTCGATCTGAAACTTATAAAATTTCAAAATTTTGACTCCAGTGGAGTTTTAGAGACCAATGATGACTCAGTTTGTTCATGTAGAGACAATAATGACTCATGCACTCTAACTTGATGAGATACTATTCGCACGAGTTTTTCGCGCGGACAACCTCTGACCTCTCGACACGAGTTTGCTTACGGGACCGGCCAAACTAGTCCCAAGACTCTTGGTTCTAGGTGCGTGAATTCATGATGTACTTTGAATTTGTGATACACTTGACAGTTTTTGAATGTGGAGACGATGAAGTTTACATAAACAAATACAACGATGCTTCTAATAAAACGAAAAGAAAGTAAATAACTGACATAAAAATAAAGATGTTGTTTTTATAACATAGAAACTTGGTAAATTTAACTTAAATTGGTAAATACAAATGGGCGTGTTCGTACATTTTGTAAGGAATGGGGAAACTCCTTTCTCTCAGTGTGCGGTACTTAGAGTGTTTTTCTTAGAATGCTGACAAAAAACTCCCCTTTCTTGAAGCCAAGATTTGCTTTATATAGGGCAAGTGAAATAACCGTTAGATTATCTCTGGTGCTGCCACGTGTCAGGCCACTACTTTTGTAACTTCCTTCATGTTCTTCTTTTTCAAATTTATTTCCCGCCAGGCAACGAACCCCTTTTACCAGCTTCCCCTTTTGTCATCTTGGTCGACCAGCCCATGTCCCAATCGACCATGTACCTTTTCATGTGATGTCGACTTAGGATGCGTCCTCTTGAGTCTCGTCGACTTCGACACTTTACTGCCAATACCTTTTATTGGCTTTTTCCAGCCAACAAGCACTATCGGCTTGGGACGTTTCTTCCTACTTCTTGTCGACTTCGACCATTTTGTTGTCAATGTTTTTAGTTGGCTCTTTTCAGCCAACAAGATGCCCCACCAAAACCCAAGTCTCGACGGAGGATCCTGTCCACTGAGAGACTTGGTGTTTTTTAGACGTGTAGCAGTTGTCTACACCATCATTGTCTCGTGTCAAATTAGCCACGTGTCGGTCGCCTCATGACGTGATGATGGTGCCTTTCTGTGCTACAATTTTCATGGATTTCAATCATTTCTCCCAATTTCCCATGTCAACACCAACTTCCACTCATTACTTTTCCTTTGAATGAGAATTTGAAAAGCCTTCAAGCCTCTTCGTCTTCAACACGCTTCAACTATAAATAGTCCCCTTGCCTCTCTTTTGAACTCTTTCTAATACTCCCTCTTTTGCTTCTCCTTCTCTGAAAAACCCAAAAACGTTCCAGTTCTTCAAACCACTACCCTCAATAGCCTTCTCACTTGCTTCTCAAACCCACACAATGGGAAACAACCCTATTGCGTTCGTCATTTTAGAGGCGAATCCTCACAAACCCCTTCCTAAACCCACTTTTGCTGATAAAGTTGTGGTGGTTGCTTGGAAGCGGCAGATGATCATTCCCTTCGTGGTGGCTGGGAAGTTACATGTGTTTCATGGCCCATATCCTACTAGCAAGCCTAGCCATGAGGACATGCAAACGTTCTTTCTTGGTTTTCCGGCAGCCATTCCCCCAGCTTTCGTAAGGGTGGCACCCTCGATTTGAAGTTCATGGCGCAAAAGGCCAGGGTGTTCCGTTCAATGCCAACCCCATGCAATAAATACTATCTCGCCTGGTTAAACAAGGTCCAGAATAAACGCTAGGACCAATGGAAAAGATCTAGCATCTTCGACACCATTCAACTTTCAAGGAATGCTCACAGGGTCAACCCCTGTCTGTTGCTGGCGTCGATGTTCTTTTGGGAAGGTTCGACAAACACCTTTCAATTGCCTTGTGGGATGATGTCGCCCACTCTTTTTGATGTGGAGGCCATTACTGGTCTTTCCCCCTTGGGTAAAACCTTTGACCCCACCCTAGAAACTGAGGCGTCCTTCGACTTCGACCGTGCTAGCTTTCAAAATTTCATAGAAGACCATCATGACAAAGATTCGGTTGAGGTGTCAGACAATGAGCATATTGCTTTCTTGAACTTGTGGTTATCGTATTATCTCTTTTTCCCATGCTCCTTACAAATATCCAAAATCTACATTAGTTTGGCTATTCAAATTCATGAGGGTCGACAAGTGGCCCTTGGCAAACTTCTATTGGCCTCTCTGTATCATTCTGTGGGGCTATCGTCTCTAAAAATTTCACGTCTTTATGAAACCACCAAAGCTCTGAATGTGTCGGGGCCTATGTGGTTGCTGCAACATTGGCTAAATACCACCTTTGAATATCAACTAGGTTATCTTGCGTCTGCATGATACAACGTCTAAACGAAGATCGACTGGTGGAAAGGGTTCGACTTGCCTTTCTGACCACGCAGAAGACCCCCAACAAAACACTCTTTATGAAGTACCTTACTATGTTTTCTGAGGCAAACACCCCTGTTCCTGGAATGGCCCCCTTTACGCATCGAAGATTCGGGCCATCTTGGTTTCAGAACCCCTTTCCTAGTGCTTCCCCCAGAACGGCTGCACTCATGGAGAGATTTTTTAACTCCAACAATGTTATCATTCCGAATTGATTCAAGCAACATTGGTTATGGGTTCATGAACTACCAGCCCAACCTAGTTGCTTGACAATTTGGCCTGAGCCAGATGCTGCCAAAACCATTAGTCTGACATCCTGTTGACATCGTGTGGGCTGGTCGAAGGCTCAACTTGGCGGGACACAGGAATTGTCTTAAGTTCGCTAGGTCGACCCAACATCTGAAGTTGCCCGTATTTTGTTACAAACCTTCGTTCTTCACCACCGAAAGTTTCAATATCTGGTGGTTGGAGTACCAAGCCCAAAACTTCAATCACGGCATCTTCCTGGAGAATGTGGTCGACACCTTCGCAGCTTTATCTAGTGAAGCCCCTGGTCCGTTGGCGCCTTTGGCGGATGCAAAGCCGACTAGTGCTCCTGGGGACGCATCAAAAAAGGTGACCTCTTTTTCCTTGTCTTTATTTTCTTATACTTGAGTTTTAGTATTGCTTTTCTGACTGTTGCTCATTCCTTTAGGGTCACAAGAGAGACCCACCTGTGGCGTTGACCTTAACCCTGCCACCTAGAAAACAAAAAACATCCAGCGCTCAGGTACAACATGTCCTTTATTGCTCTTGTTTCGTTTATCTCTACTTGTCCACTTATGCAATTTGTTCTGGCTAGGCCCCTGAGCAACAAATAATTACTGACATTATGTTGTCAGATGAGAGTATCCAATCTCGGGTTTTTCCTTCTGAGGCATCGGAGTCTCCTCCGGCTACACCTCTGAGGCGGAAGAAAAAGGTTCCAGCTAAGAAGACGCATCTCAAAGGGGCTGCTTCGACCCCCAAACCTGTTGTTCCTGAAGACCTGACTAAGGATTTCCATACAGTGGTCACGGAAACCCCTCCGTCGCCCAAAACTGCTGAGGTATCCCTCTTTTTGTCCTCTTATCGGTATTTTCCCGGCATTTTCTTATCGATCTTTCCCTTGGTTGTTTCGCAGGATGTAGAAGACCCAGATTCGCCAACATTGGTCGACATCATTGCCAACACTGTTGGTCAATCTGCTGAGACCATACCTCCTTTAAGTCCTCAAAAGGTTGATGAATTCCCTGGGACGTCGATGGAGGAAACTTCAAAATAAAACCCTGTTGCTTTTATTGATCTTGAGGCTAATACAAAGAATAGTGCTCCCATTCATAGAGAAGAGAGTGTGGGTGCTCATCATGCACTTGACACTACATCGCCTCCGAAGGGTGTCGTCAAAGATACGCTTAATGCTACCCTAGAGGAGATTTTGGCCTAAAAGGCGTCGAAACCTGCATAAATGTTGAAGGCCCTCCTCAAGCTTCGCAGCTCTGTCGAGGTCGTTGCTCTTGCTTGATCGAAAAACACTGTTGACCCAGCCGAGGATAGCACTTTCACCTTCAAACTGCAGGAATTAAGGTCCTACTTGTTTGAGGATGAATTTGTAGAAGCAACCGCTAAAGACCCTGTGGCTCATGATGTCTTAAAGATTCTGGATGTGCTTTCAACGTTCGACGTGTCTTCCTCCATAACCAAATATTTGATCGAGTTTGAGGCCTTCTTCACTCAATTGGTGAAGGACGTGTCTCTGTGCAAACAAGGTGACACCCAGATTCGAGCTAAGATTAACGAAATGAAATGGGAGCGGTATCTCAGCTTTGTTTGTGAGAAAAGCTTAGAAGATTATGAGGCTTCTCAGTGAACATGTTCTGACAGACATCATGCCCTCGACCAACAAATATTGGACTATCATGCTCAAATAGCAGAGCTAGAGCAAAAAATTGCTGACGTCGATAAGGAGAAGGCTTCTTTGGATGCTGAAGCACCCTTACCGGTTAAGGAAGCTATCAAACAGGACGTGGCAAAAGGGATTGCTCATGTCAAAGCTGCCTTGAAGATTAAGAAAGTCATTGATAAAATGTGTTAAAGGAAGTTTGTCTTGGAGAGTTGGGTGGACCATGAAAGGACCTTGCTTGAAAGTTTTAAAGCCAGGTTTCTAGAGTAACCATATTTTCCTTTTATTCTCGTGTAACTTATGTTGGCCGTCCACAACCGCCGGCCATTTAATGAAATATTTATTTTTTAATCTGGACCTCTTGTAGCATAGGTCTGTATTTTTTTAAACACTTCCCATTTATCCTGACGACACGCCGGTCTCCCCCAATTTCTTGGACCTCATAAGCATTGCTGCTAAATTCTTGGATTACTTGGAATGGTCCTTCCCAATTTGAGAACCACATCCCTAACCTTTGGTCCTTTCGATCAGTCAGAAGTATGGCCTTCCAAACATAGTCACTGACTATGAAGGCCTTCTTCTTGACCTTCTTGTTGTATGTTTGGGCTACTTGAGTCTTCTGGTGCAACAACGTGTCGAGTGCCTCCATCCTTTCTTCATCTAGGTCCACCATCTCGTCCACCATCATACTCCAACATTGCTCCGATGGGATGTCATGCTGACGCTGGTGTTGCACCCCGAAATTTGACCAACCGGTTCCCATATCTGGTTTATGTTTCGACGCATTTTGCATTCGCATTCACATACTGCATGCATTGCATTTTCTAAGTCAGATTGATTTTATCAGGGATTGCAGCCCCTGGCGTTTCAGGCAGTTCAAGCCGGTTTGAATAAGCGTATTTTGAGAATTGCTGCTCGTTCCCTGTGTTTTCAGGCCATCTCGGTGCCCGGGTTTCGTTATGGTTGCGCAATCGTTTTATAATCGATTTAATCGGCCTCCTGGCATTTTTTAGAATTTTTCTTTTATTTTCTCGATTTTTAGGCATTTAATAGGTTTTTAATAGGGTTATTTGTTTTTCTAGATAGTAAATAGGTTAATATTTTGTTTTTAGAATTTAATAGTTTTTTTAATAGTTTTTTTAGAGTTTTAAATAAATATTCGTTTTTCTTTAGAGATTTAATAGATTTTAAATTTTTTTTTAGATATTAGTTTTATCTTTTAATAGAATAGTTTTAAATAGATATAACTAGGTGTTGATTTTCTTTTAATAGAATGGATTTTAAAAAAATAGATATTAATGTTTTTAGATTTTATTAGATTTTTTTATTGATTTTTCAAATTTAATAGAATAGTTTTTTTAAAAAAAATAGGATTAAATGTTTTTATAGAGTTTATTAGATTTTATTTGATTTTTCAGATTTAATTAGATTTTTTTAAATAGTTTTTTAGATATTAAATAATTTTTTCTGTTTTTTTTAATAGATTAGTTAGGATTTTATTATTAATTTTCGTTTTTAGGCTTTAATTAGAGTTTTTAATTAGGGTTTTTTTAGCTAATTTTCGTTTTATTTTAATTAGGATTTTATTTTTAAATTTTTGTTTGGTTAATTAGTTTAATATCCATTTGGTTTAGTTAATTAGTCCTTAATCCTGATTAAGTCACAGCATTAGCAAGTGGGCCAATTATCCACAAAGCCCAGTCCAAGGTCCAGTGCCAGGTGTCCCGTATATAAGCTCCCACGTGTGTATTATGAAAGGGGCCACCTCGTCTTTCCATCACTCAGAAATCGACACCTCACCATCATCTCTCTCCTTTCTGAGCCCCACGTTACCCCACTTTCTTTGCCACCTTTCTCTCAGCTGACACCTCACCGCCACGCGTCCGTTTTCCCCCCACTCCCTCAGGCCACGCGTCCGGTTCTCTCTCTCCTTGCATGCATGCACGCCACCTGGCTCCTACCGGTCAAACTCGCCGGAAAGCATACCGTCGGCCATGCAAACAGTTCAGAACTTCACCGGTGAAATCACACGGTGGTTCCTACGGTTGAATCTCGCCAGAATTCCACCGGAAATCATCATCCACCAGTAGTCACTTCCCATTAAGTTCCAAAACTCATTCAAGATCTCGATTCATTTTCCCGATCCACCCCTTCATCATCAAGATCTTCATAGGAATCATCAGCAATCCAGAGATTCATCGTTCATCAATATCATCTCCAGAATCTTCATCAACTGGTTCTCCAAGATCTTCATCTGTGATGTTCACGTGTGCATCATCATCACGAATCTTCATGAGATTTCCAGAATAGTCATGGATCGTTCATCACTTAGAACGTCAGGATCTTCAACTTTCGAATATGTCCAGATTCGTTCGATCTTCCTTTGAGTTCATCGTTGTGCTGACAGATTCTTCGTTGTTCTTCAAGTTTCTTTGAATATCTTCAATCAACAACTTCAAGAACGCCATCAAGTTTTCTTCAGTTCTCAGGATCTTTGTCGAGCTTCGTTCCAAGAATGCAACCGCCGCCGTAGGGTTTCGTTTCAGATTTCATCCAAGATCCAGAATCTTCCACGGTTGAGTCATCCATCCAGGTTTCTGCTCAAATCTTTTACTTATTGTAGTTTCTTCTTGTGTTGGTAACTGAAATCTAGGGTAGTTTAGATGATTAGGGTGTGAAACGAGGTTGATTTGGGGGAAAGTCGTCTTGAGCTGGGTAGTTGTTGGAGGAATCGTTTGAGGTGATGAGCATTGTTTCAAGGATTGGGAAATTGAGAGGGTTTCAGAGAGAGAGGTTGGGTGGCGCTTAGGGCTAGGGTTGAGAGATGATGAACAGTGTGAGGGAGAATTAGGGAAACTTAGGTTTTGCTAATGCTGAGGCTGAATGTGATTTGGGCTCGGGCATTAGGCCCAGTCACACCGATTACTAATCATACCCCCGTTTTCCATAAGCACCCCCCTCCCCTTTTGTGTTGTGTTCTGGGCCTTAGGCCGTTTGCTACTCCCACCCCCAGTCTGGGGCCCAACCTGGATAACAAAGCGAATTTCTCGCTATCTGCACCCCCCCCCCCCCCGGTTTATTGTTTTGTGTTGTTTTTCAGAACCTTTAATGGGCCTAGCGCGTTTGCTAGTAGTACCCCCCTCCTGGGCCCAGTGTATTCCTGCAGTGTAAATAATTGCTTTTGCCACCCCCTGTCTTAATTGAATTTTCATATTATTTCATATTTGCATATAGTTTACAAAATAAATTATAATAAATCCAAAATTAATCAGAAAAATATTTCAAAAATACCTCCATGATCTTGGATTTATTTGTGATTTTATGAAAATAATAAATTTCATATTCACCCATTTTTCAATTTAATTTGATTTTTCCCATTTTATTAATTTCTTTAATTTGGTACATTTGATACATGTTTTTGTAAATTTTCTTGTGACCAATTGGTGAATAGTTTTGAGTTGGTTCTTGTTGGGTTGATTAGATTAGAAGTATAGGTTCCCTTAGAGATTTATTCCACATTTTTATGGATTAATCTTGATTAGTTTTGATTAGAGAACATTAGGGTGATAGTAGTAGGGTTCAAACTCAACATAGGTGCATTATAACATTTTATTTTGGGGTTTTAGCTTGAATTAGGTTCTGGGACATATAGGGTATGTAGGGTAGATGTAGAAATCCCCTTAGAATTAATCTTAGAATTTTGAATACTATATTACTATTTTTAGTATATTTTACAAATGGAGTGTTTGTTTGGTGTTCCCACTTGGGTTTTTTAATTGTGTGCTGGGGCTTTTGGGCTTTGATATGGGGTATGGGGCTTGGCTTGAGCTTATGGAGCATGAAGACATCAAAAGAGAAGATTGAAGATGATAATGAAATGTTGAAGCTTGAAGATTGTTTGTGCTTGGAGTTGATTGAAGACATAGGAAATAATAGGAATAAGTCGAGCCTTAGAATAGACTGAATTGTTTTGTACAAACATGGATAACTTCATGTGCTTCCATTCCTCTCTATGACATAAAGTTCCTCTATGGTATTCACCTCCCTCCTTTGGAGGGATAAGTGGCCTTACCTTAGAGGTAGAACTTTGAGAGAACCACTCTTCTATAATGTTAAACTGTTTGTAGGCTTCCTTTGGTAGTCAATGAACTGTTTAACATTCAACTCATCTTGTTAAGTGACTATCATCCAGGAGAGCTTGACTTGAATAAAGAAGCCATTGAAGATAGAGATGAAGATCAAAGATTGACAAAGATGAAGATTATTCATGTCAAAATTGTGCAGCTGTTAAAACTAGGATTTACTGCTGTTTGGAGCTATCTGCTGTCTGATGCTGTCAACTGGTTAAGATTCTGTGCTTGCTTAAGCTTGGTGATTTCTTGGAGATGGAAGCTTGTTGTAGCTTGGGTATAATTGGAACTTGACTTTGGGGTTCACTTGAAGATGTTACTGTTTTGTTGTTAATCAACTGTCAGAGTTGGATGTTTTTCAGAGCTGCTGTTGTAGGAGTTGGTGTGCTGTCAGAGCTGGTTGAGGTTTTATCTTCTTTGCTGTATTGTTTGTTAATATTCCCCTTAGGTTTGAAGTGAAGTTGTTTCACTTTGCCTATTGTTTTTTAGGTTCGAGGTTGAGTGGGACTCCCTTGCCTCGCTTGTACTGCTGCATCTCATGCATTTTACTGCTTTGTTGTATATATGTTGTTTCTTTTCCGTTTATCCCTTAGGATCTCTATTTCTCTCTGCGCAAGAGAGATATATGACAGACATTAGGCGTTAATCCATGCATGACAACATTAGGGTAGTTTTGATTCCCTTCTTTTAACCCTAGGTTTTAGAGTTCTTTCTCTTCTATCTCAAATCATTCAAAACACAGTAATAAGGTTTCAAACATCAATAAAAGACAGTTCTTGCGTAAAAGACTGTAAACCAATCAAAAACGTCATTTTTGTCCGCTTGGACCCGTAATCAGGAGAAAACCTTTTTCAGAAGGATAAAAACAATCAAGACAGACTTGTGTCGTACGTGGCCCGAACTACGTTTGCTCTGATCTTTCATGCTGTATGAAAGTACGTAGGCATAGGATGCGATATCCTAGCGAGCAACCTTCCCCTCCTTTCCCGTAGGTAGGAGAACTACGTTGACTCTGATTTCTCGTTCCAGACGGGAATACGTAGGCATAAAGTGCGATACTTTGCCGAGTCATTTTATTTTCTTTTAACCCTTGACCTGTAGAATAGATAGAATAACAATCCGTACTAGAAAACAAGCGTGGATCCCGTCGAGTACGACGGACGTGAGGGGTGCTAATACCTTCCCCTTACGTAACCGACTCCCGAATCCAGGATTTGGTTGCGATGACCATTCCTTTCCCGTCTTTGCGGTAGGTTTACTTCGAGCGTTTCCTTTCCCTCCGTTGGGATAAATAACGCACGGTGGCGACTCTTCTGTTCAGCCGGCGCCGATTTTCGTAGTAGCGACAGCTGGCGACTCTGCTGGGGACTCCAACGGTTCCCTACGCGAGTCAATCCTAGCGCTTGTTTTCCCGTCGTGGGTTTTGTATGGATTTACGTTTCTGTATTTTACATTCAGCATTATATTATTGTGACTATTGCTGTGGGTATGAGGGGGTTCTATGATTGAGAGATAAGTCGGACCTGGGCTTGAGTGCACCTAGAATTAGAGTGGAAATTAGTGGGCGCGTGCATGCTTTGCATGTACTAGTGTCTCATGAAATCCACGCTCGGACGAGGTTCTTCTGGTTGACTTCTTTTTCAACCCTTTGGGTTGAGGGGGTTGTCGGTTAGTTGGATTGTTGACTCCGGGGACCGATCATTTGGAAGTTGGCTAAGTGAGGCCTCTTCAGGACATGATGATGCCACACCTTCTGGGTATCGTATCATCAGTCTTGAAAGTCTGTGACGCCGACGATCGCATAGGATGCCATACCTTGTGTCAGTTGATAGGACACCTACCTGTAAGAGGGGTTGGGATATGCAGGTAACTTGACCTCCAGATTACTGGTTTTCTTGATTGAGATTCAGTGGCGTTGATATTTGAGGACAGCGTTGTGGGGTCTGTTGGAGACCAGGTTGGAGTATTGTTTTGGGTTTGTTGAGACCAGGCTTGAACAGTGTTATGGGTCTGGTTAAGACCAGTATGGTGGATTCTTCTCAGCAGCACACTTGGTCCCTTGTGTGTGCATTTGGCATTTCACATGACTGTTTGCATTTGCATTTCATTTTGCATATTCATCCTCAGCCGGAACAGGAAGCTTACCCGTTTTTTGTCCCGCTCCATCCAGTTGGTTTCCCGACATTCGCCTTAGACCTGAGTTAGCATCTGGGAAGATCATGGCTCCAGGAAAGCAGAACTTGATTGTTACTCGGGCAGAGTTTGAATTGTTGAAGCACCAGGTGAGTCAGGTCATGGAAGCCATAACAGCTATAAATGGAGGAGGAAACATTGGTCAGAAAGATCAGATGAACAATGTTGCTCAGCCCGTGCAAACCCCTGTCAGAGGTCCATATTCTTTCGATGACCCAGAGCATCACAATTCCACTTTCTCTACGCCAGATTCTCCAAGGATTGTTCCATCTCCAAGAGTTGTTCCGCAGGTTAATATTCAGGACCCAAGGACTGCTGAGTATATGAGAAGACTTCAGACGTTGGAAGATCAAATTGCTGCCCTGGTGAATAAGAATACTCTTGATCTGAATGCTGCGGGCATGTGTTTGGTGCCAGGTCTTGTATTGCCTCCGAAGTTCAAGATGCCCAATTTTGAGAAGTACAAAGGGGATAGTTGTCTGAAGCTACATTTGGTTATGTTCTGCAGAAGAATGACTTCGCATGTCACCAATGACAAGCTCATGATTCACTGTTTCCAAGATAGTTTGATTGGAGCATCTTTGGACTGGTACATGCACTTGGAGAGTGATAGTATCAAATCATGGTCGGATTTAGCCAATGCCTTCGTGAAGCAGTACGACTACAACCTGGAAATGGCTCCTTTTCGCGTGCAGTTGCAAGAATTATCTCGTGCGGAGAATGAATCCTTTAGGGGGTATGTGCAAAGATGGAGAGAATTGGCTGCTTGTGTTCAACCACCGATTCAGGAGAGAGAAATGGTTAGCCTCTTTTGGGGTACTCTGAAGGGCCGTGATTACGACATGATGTTCACTTGTACAAGCTTTGAAGGCTTGATGAGAATGGGAGAGCTTGTTGAGAGAGGACTCAAGAATGGAAAGATTTGAGAGGCTCCTTATATCCCAGTTGATAAGAATGAATCAGTTCTCAGTTCTCAAGAGGAGTGGGGAGAAGGAAGCGATGTTGTCTCAGAATCTCTAGCATCTCAGGCTCAGTGGTCAGACACTTCAAACCAGCAGTCATATTATCGTCAGCCGCGTCAGCACGCCCGACAAAGACCAAGGAAGCCTGAAAGGCAGTTTACTCAACTACCGGTGTCGTACAGTCAGTTGTTGCCAGATTTGGTCGAAAATGGATTAATTGTACCTAAAGAGACTAATCCCATGATCCCGCCTTATCCTTCAGGTTCTGATGCCAGCGCCCGCTGTGAGTACCATGTTGGGGTACAGTGGCATTCGACAGATGATTGTAAGGTGCTTAGAAGCCAAGTTCAGAATCTGCTAGACTCTAACAAGATCTTTATCACACCTCAGGGTTTTGTCCAGATTATTGATTCTCCTTCATCCAGTTGTGTGGGTTCGTCAGTCAATGTCATGGAATACTCCACCGAAAGTGTATGTTCGGAAGAATGTCCAACTGAGAGCTCAGTTGAATATGGAGGAAGTTGCTAGAGGTTTCTGCACCGGGTGTCGCATTTGTTTAGCTTTCGTGCATTGTTGTTTGCTGACCACCACCAGCCTTGTTGGCTGGGGTCATTGTATTTTGTACTTGGGTGTGCTTGTTTGCTGCTCTTGTTGGCTTTATATAGTGGTGTGAGGTGTTTATCTCCGTGCTTATAGCTTGGGGTTTCTTTGTCTTGTCTTGAATATGTGTTTGATTTCCGCATTGCATTCTCACATAACAGGTATATCAGAACCGTGGGTCTTATTTCATGATATCCAGTTTGTTGCAGGAATTCCCTCAGAGATATGGAACAGAATCAGGCTGAATTGATTGAAGTCCGAAGCCAGCTAGGGCAGATGATGAAAGACATGCAAGAGTTGCGTCTGGATCAGAAGATACTCCAAGAGGAAAATAATCAGCTGAAGACCCAAATGAGCTTGATCATGGAAGTAGTCACGAATGTGCTTAGGAAAGAGGATGATCAGCTATCTGAAGCCGCAGTGAAGGAGCTTGTTTCACCTGTGCCTGTGGAACTCGTGCCTGGGGAACCTGAGCTTAAAAGACGTGTTGATCGACACCAACAACAACAACAACAAAGGATACATTCGGTTCAGCGAAGGTCAAGGAGGGTATTTGAGGCGCCGCCTTCAACTTATGCTAAGCTCTTTCAGACTTTATTGAGTTTGAAGCTGGTTGAAAAAAGAACATTGGCCCCACTCACAGGAACGACGCTTCCTTATGGGTATGACACTAGTAAGCAGTGTGAATTTCATTCCGGGGCACCCGAACATGATGTGGAAAGTTGTCACGCTTTTAAGCACAACGTTCAGGAATTGATTGATGCAAAAGTTATTGAACTCACGCCGGGCGGCGTAATTGTACCTAATGGTCTTACCCCAGTTGGTGAAAATGATGGACGTTCCCGAAGCTGCCGTAGATCAGAAGTATATTCTGCAATCATTGGTGTCAGAATCCCCCTGTCCTCAGTTGCTGCCTAGACCAAGCCTGAGGATGAAAGCGCTTGAACAAAAGGAGTCCCTGATAATTCAGACTCAACCTCCAAGTGGTTCGACTGTTCAAAGTCAACAATCTGTCTAGTCTTCGCAATAGACGTCAACTCCTTTCCAGAGTCAGCAGTCTTATTGTTATCGGTCAAACCTGCGTGCTAGACAGAGCCCAATGAAGTCAGAAAGGCAATTCACCCGGCATCCGTTTTAAGCAGTATGGTTTCAATAGGCAACTTTGAAGATGGTTGGTTCAGCAGCAAGTCAAATGTGAAAGCCCGGTCCTCGGAAGCTGACGTTTTCATGTGTTTCATCTTGTCATTTCTTTATGTTTGTAGTTTCTTTCTTGTTAAATTGCAATCTTGTTTGTAAAACTTGTTGTTTTCATTCAATTGATGATAATGAAATGAGTGTGCATGTTTTGATTAAATCCATTCGTGTTCACTAATTGATTTTTACAAATATCCAACGCTTGGTTAAGCAGAATCCGGGGAGGATGACGAAAATGAACGACAGGCAAGCTTCTGATATTGTACGCCTTTGAAATAAAACCTGTTGATGATGTACAGGCATTGTTTCAATCCATAAACACTGGAGATATAAGGAAGATAATCACTTGTTAACCCCTTTGAGCCTAGTAGTAAGAGTTCTTTCTGAAAACGAAAAGCCATCAATCTCAACCTGGGGCAGGGTAGGTGTTGGCTAGTTTGACCGAGCGTCCAAATTGCAAAAGGAGTGTCCGTTCGAGGATCAATCACACCGCTATAGGTCGTGCCTAAAAAACCACAAGGGTTAAATTTCAAAAGTGAAACAGTCACATTATTCCCCAAAGAGTCAGACAACCAGTGTCACACGACTTGTTCGGAAAAAAAACGAAAAGCGAAAAGAATCAAAAGCCCGCTAAGTCAAAACTTGAAAGCAAATGACTTAGGCACAAAAGAGGGCATCCCGCTGGACTTAATAATCAAAAGAAACTCAAAAGAGTCAGTCCAAGAAAAAGTTAGGGAAAGAAAAAGAAAAATGAAAAGGATTACAAAAAAAAATCCTCAAATGAAATACGAGTCGTGTGACCCCAAGTGTCAAAGACGAAGAGCGAGTGACTGTCACTCTCGAAAATCATAGTTTCTCGAACTATCACTCCTATTTTTCAACCTTTAAAAGGTAAGCGCTAAGGTCAAATTAGTTGAACTTAGGATTGGAGAACATCAAGGAGAATGGGTGGGTTGAAATTAAAATTCGAGCCTTTATCCTTTTTTTCAGAATCGTGAACCTGACCACGTTACAACCTTCAAAAGTTCTAATAGAAGCAGGGTTGTTTCGAAGGCATACATCGGTTAAGATCGCGTCGAAGCTGACTCCTAAAAGGGTTCTTCTTACCATGTTGGTATTGATGTCGATATTTTGATAAATGATTTGTGCATTATGTGTCATAAACGGTTTTTTCCACTTTTCCAGTGAACAACTTGGATGTTAAAACTGTCATATGCAGTGCATTAATATATCTTTTATGCAGAACAACTGGTTTTACTTACGAGTAAGCGCTTGACAGCAGGAAAGTTTCCTACAGTGGGAAGTATGATCAGGATAGAATGAGCCGGGGCAAGCTATTATCAAGTGATCCCCAGTGAGGTCAGCCATCCAAAGTCGTTATTCCGGGGCAATCAGGTCGAGATTCGGTAAAAATCTCGTAGCTAGAGTCACTACACTGAATCATCCAATCAGGGACAAAGTCATTGCAGACAGGGGCAGGCCACTCTAGGAGAAGCGCAGAAGTTGTTTCTTGCCTGAGGGGCATTTGGTCCGAAGTATATCTCTGAGGTTCAGAATGCCGGGGCATTTCATATCAGACCGTCAGGGTACAAATTTTCAGATTTCCTTTTGAGGACTATCCCCACAGAGGTCCCACAAGCTGGGGCATATCAGAAGCGAAGGAATTGTTCTTCTCCATGTCATCAGAGTTACTCAGAGCTATTCGAGCAGATTCAGCTAATCTCCAAGTGTGAGTCGAATGTCGGGAAGTTGTATTATCCTTTGACCCTTCAAACAGAAATAGTGAATTCAGACAGATTGTTTTCCAGCGTCAGTCGTATATGACCCGTCACGGAGAGCCTAAAGCCCAATCCTTATTGGCAATTTTCAGGAAGCCCAATCCATATTGGCGATCACTGTGAGGCCCAATCTGTGTTGGCGCATCAGTTTCAAAATCCAATCTTCATTGGTACGCAGGAAGGCTCCGTCTGTTTTCCCCAGCGCAAGTCCAATTTTCATTGGCACGGGTAAGTTATCCCTGACAGAAGTCCAATCATGCTTGGCACATTCGGTTATTCCCCAGCGAAGTTGGCTTCACTCTTCCAGCATTTATTTTGCTGGAATAATTCTGTGATATCCGGTTATCCCCAACGGAATTGGCTTTGTCTTCAGCATTTATTTTGCTGAAGCGGTTTTCTGTATCCAACTTCTCCAGCGACCCGAGCCCGCATTTGCATTTGCATATATCATCATATTTGCATCATACTTGCATTTCATCCTCAATTGCGTAGCATTTCCATCCCATATGGAGCATTACGCCATAGGAAAATTCAAACATACGTATATGCATACGAAGCATAAGCCAGTTTTTCTATCAGCCTTCAGTGGCAACATGAAGTACTCTATAATCAGTTCAGGGGCATTTATCCAACAGCTTTATTCAGACAGCTATTTGGTATTCGATTCTCAGATCATACAACAGTTATGCTTTACTCATCAGTCGTCTGATATCGACAGGTTTCTCTTCCCGTCAGTTCACATTGACGATGTGTTTCCCCCAGCGAGCCTTCTCCGTCTATCATTAGACGTCGTGAGTTTGGACATGGTTTTCTCCGTCTATCTTTAGACGTTGAGAGGTTTCAAGGCGATCTTTCAGATGTCGGCATTCTTTCAGTTCATTGGACGAGATGACATTTCAAGAAGGTTTTTCTGACTGTCGATCCTTATTGACGTCGAGGCTCTTTGAAGAATGTTTGGTTTTCCTAGTTGTTGATCCTTATCAACGACATGGCTTTTTGGAGGTGGTTTTTCTTCCTGTCAATCCTTATTGATGAGGTGGCCCCTTTGAGGATATTGTTCTTTCCATCAATGCCTGTAGACGAAAGGATTCTGAAATTTGATGGGTGGTGTTGAAGTTCATATGGTTCTCGTTCCGCTAACGGTTTTCCTTCGGGATGGTGTCTTTCCGTCTATCTTTAGACGATGTGAATATGGATATTGTTTTCCTTCGGGATGGTGTCTTTCCGTCTATCTTTAGACAATGTGAGTATGGATATTGTTTTCCTTCGGGATGGTGTCTTTCCGTCTATCTTTAGACGATGTGAGTATGGATATTGTTTTCCTTCGGGATGGTGTCTTTCCGTCTATCTTTAGACGATGTGAGTATGGATATTGTTTTCCTTCGGGATGGCGTCTTTCCGTCTATCTTTAGACGATGTGAGTATGGTTATTGTTTTCCTGCGGAATGGTGTCTCCGTCTATCAGTAGACGATGGGAGGTGATCAAGTGCATGTTGATCCAACCTTCGGGTTTGTTATTTGTGGTGTCCCGCAAGTAACTGGGGGCTAAAGTCAAACCTCTTTATCAGGTGATCGATCAGTTTGTTGCCATAATAATTGGTTTCAGTTCTCTGGGTGGTGTTCCCCAAGCAAGTGCGCAGTTTATTTCTGCGGTTGGTAAATTTTCGGGTTTATTTTGTATTCAACCGTCTTCCACCTTTGAATGTTTGAAGGTTGTTCGCTCTTCAACCCTTCAGGTCCAAGCCGCTTGAATAGGGGCAGCTGTTGCACCCCGAAATTTGACCAACCGGTTCCCATATCTGGTTTATGTTTCGACGCATTTTTCATTCGCATTCACATATTGCATGCATTGCATTTTCTCAGTCAGATTGATTTTATCAGGGATTGCAGCCCCTGGCATTTCAGGCAGTTCAGGCCGGTTTGAATAAGCGTATTTTGAGAATTGGTGCTCGTTCCCTGTGTTTTCAGGCCATCTCGGTGCCCGGGTTTCGTTATGGTTGCGCAATCGTTTTATAATCGATTTAATCGGCCTCCTGGCATTTTTTAGGATTTTTCTTTTATTTTCTCGATTTTTATGCATTTAATAGGTTTTTAATAGGGTTATTTGTTTTTCTAGATAGTAAATAGGTTAATATTTTGTTTTTAGAATTTAATAGTTTTTTTAATAGTTTTTTTAGAGTTTTAAATAAATATTCGTTTTTCTTTAGAGATTTAATAGATTTTAAAAAATTTTTTAGATATTAGTTTTATCTTTTAATAGAATAGTTTTAAATAGATATAACTAGGTGTTGATTTTCTTTTAATAGAATTGTGCTGGTCTGGGCCCAACCTCGGTCCAGCCCAATACCATGCTCGGCCCAATAAGTGAACTGGCCACGCCGGGCACGCGCGTCCCACGGGACGGGCAGGGCACGTCCCCAGCCACAGGCGACGCCTCCCACGGCATCTCGACGTCCTCTCTTAACGGTCGAACAGGACACACCCCGGTGCGTCACCTTTGGTTCCTCCACCTCCCCGCGTTCCCCTCCGCGGGAAGAACAACCTGCTTCCGGGGAACCTTCCGAGCTCTCCTCCGCGGGGAGAACAACGTGCCCGGCGCACGTTCTCCACGTGCCCCCCTCTGCGGGGACACGTCATCTCCCAACTGCCCACCTCCGAAAGAGCAGGTCAAACCCACTTTCCGGAGATCACAGGATAGTTGGACTAGGGCGAAGACCACGTTCTGGTCTTCACTACGCCACGTAAGCCCTAGCAGCCATTAGGGTTGGGCCTGGTCATCCAGTCCAACTCAAATGACCGTTGGCCCAGCGCTAGGGTCTCTCTATAAATACCCTCTTCCTCAAGAGGGTCAGGTAACACATTCTCTTACCCCTTTTTCTGTACTTCGCCATCGCTCTTCCCAACTCCTCACTTTGGCATCGGAGTGTTTTGTAGGTACACCCCTCTTCTCTTCCTCATCACCGGCGAGCAAGCAGCAGTCCAACAGAGTGTGGTCAGCCCGTGATCCCCTTCTGATCAGGTCAGATCAAGAATGGATTTTAAAAAAATAGATATTAATGTTTTTAGATTTTATTAGATTTTTTTATTGATTTTTCAAATTTAATATAATAGTTTTTAAAAAAAATAGGATTAAATGTTTATATAGAGTTTGTTATATTTTATTTGATTTTTCAGATTTAATTAGATTTTTTTAAATAGTTTTTTAGATATTAAATAATTTTTTCTGTTTTTTTTAATAGATTAGTTAGGATTTTATTATTAATTTTCGTTTTTAGGCTTTAATTAGAGTTTTTAATTAGGGTTTTTTTAGCTAATTTTCGTTTTATTTTAATTAGGATTTTATTTTTAAATTTTTGTTTGGTTAATTAGTTTAATAGAGTGTGGCCAGCCCGTGATCCCCTTCTGATCAGGTCAGATCAGTGGCGCCATCTGTGGGAACAAAAACTTCCCCGTTACTCCGAGCAGAAAACCAAAGTTTCACCAACACTCCACGATCATGGCTAGCCCACACCGCGACGGCACTCCGCACGACCTCGCGCTCAACGTCGCCACCAACGGAAACAAGCAGATGGAAACAACGCGTCCGGTGGAAACCGACGAGAGGGACGGCCAAACTGCCTCGCCGTCATCCGCAGAGCGGCCCCTTCAGGCCGACCACCGGCCCCCAGGCTCGCCAGCATTCCAACCCGTTCCCATCCCGGCGGGAGCGGACCCGACGGTGGCCGCCCTCTTCACGGCCATCAACCAGACGAACCAGCTGATGGCCCATCAAAACGCGAGAATTGGAGCATTGGAACGCGTCCACCCTCCGAGGTACCCCCCGCGGGAAGACCAGAATGGAGGTTCGAGGAGTCCCTTACCTCGACCCAGAAATCGCTGACCGCGGCTGGAGAGGCACCGCCCACAGGTAGCGCGAGAACGCACCAGGTCCCCAGCCAGACAAGTTCGCGAGAGGAACCAGGGCACCGAGGCGATCCCGACCGGGGATCCCCGAGGCGAAAACTCAGGCAGGAGGTCGAGAACCCGAAACCGGGGGCCCTATTTTGAACGGCTCGTCTCCCCAGCGGTCTCCGGCACCCAGCGACGAGGACGATTACCGCACCCCGCTGTCCCGAGAGATCATGGTTGCCCCCATACCCCAAGGGATGGAGAAGCCCCCGACGCTGTCGACGTACGACGGCACATCCGACCCGGACGATCACCTGGAGAACATCGAGGCCATGCTCGATTACCGAAACATTCGGGGGGCTATCAAGTGCAGGCTCTTCCCGACGACTCTGAGGAAGGGCGCCATGACCTGGTATAAAAGTCTGGAGCCCAAATCAGTTACATCGTGGAGAGTCTTGAAGGACCTGTTCTCCAAACACTTTACGGCGTCCCGACGCCACCCGAAAACGGAAGCAGTCCTCGGGGCGATCATCCAGAGCCCCGACGAACCTCTCCGAAAGTACATCGAAAGATTCACTCGGGAAGCAGTGCAGGTGACGACGTCGGACGAGATGAAACGCTACTTAATGGAACAAAGTCTACGCCACGACTCAAAGTTCTACGAGGCCGTAGGCATACACCGGCCGACGTCCCTCCAAGATTTCCTCGATAGAGCCGCGCATTATATCCGATTCGAAGAAACACAAGCGGCCAACTCCGCTCGAGACACCCGAGACAGGGAGGCCCCCCGCGGGCACCGAGACGACGGAGCCTCGAGCCATCGACGAGGAGGAGACCGCTGTCGCGAAGACCGCCCCTGCGAACAACGCGAACCGCGCGGCCTGGCCGGCCGATTCACAGAGTACACGGCCTTAGTCGCTTCCCGCGAGCGCATACTGGCCGAATGCGCCAAAACCGAATTCGTGCAGGGAGGTGTCCGTTTTCCGTGACCAACACCCCCCAAACCCAACGTGGACAAATCGAAATACTGCCGATTCCACAGGAGCCACGGGCACGTGACAGAAGACTGCATCCATCTCAAAGACGCGATCGAAATTTTGATCAAAGACGGTCACCTGAAGAGATACACCCGAGGAGGCGAACCACCGAGGCAAGAGGCCCCAGAGCCCAAGAAGGTCGAGGAACTTCCCTCACCAGAGGACAACAGCAGGCTCCAGGTCGCGCTGTGTGCCAGCCGCCCCGAGGATTGGTTCGCGGGTAGAGAATTCGATCTCCCCAAAGGACCCGACCTAATCGACGAGCCAATCCGACCGACCAGCCACTGGGAATACTTCGCCAGATCCATGGTCATCTCAGATGGAGCCACGAGGAGCCTGTCCGTAGGATCCGTGAAGAGAAAATTCGACGAGCTTATCGCGAACAACTTCGGTAAAATGAGCACGCTCGAGAAATTCCAAGGCCGATCCAACCCGATCACATTTTACCTCGAGGAACTCCCCGGGGGATCCCCCAACTCCAACATACCCCTACTCATCCGTGCACGGATGGCGAACTTCGACGTCAGGCGCCTCCTCGTCGACGGCGGAAGCTCGGTTGACATCATGTACGCACACCTGTTCACAACTCTCCAGCTCGACGAATCCAACCTTTCCCCCTATGTAGGATCTGACCTTCAGGGGTTCAACGGGACGACGACGAGACCTTGGGGGTACGTGGAACTAAAAGTCACCTTCGGAGAAGAAGAAACAGCTAGGGAAATCAGCATCCGCTTCTTAGTCATCGAGTGCCCATCCCTCTATAACTGCATCCTGGGCAGGACAACGATAGCAGAGCTCACCGCGGTACCCTCCACCGTCCACCTGAAGATGAAATACTACACAAGACGGGGGGCCGTGGTGACCCTTAATGGAGACATCGAGGCCGCCCGAAGGTGTTTTGAGGCCGTGCTGAAGGGCCTAGACTCCATCGCTCCAGCGACCAAGAGGACAACTTCAAACACAACGCCAAAAGGCGAACCAACGAAGCGTCGGATCCGTGGAACTCGACAGTCGCTTCACCGACGATCTCGACCCCGAAACGACGACCAGCGAAGTCAACGGGCAGCCCTCACACCCAGCGCGCCCCATCCCGGACGGAGAATTTGAACTCATCCCCCTCGGGGAAGACACGAGCAGAACCGTGAGGATAGGTGTCGGACTCCCAGACCTCGCGAAGCGACAGCTCCAAGCCTGCCTCCGCGAGAACGCCGACCTCTTCGCCTGGAGCGCCGAGGAAATGCCCGGACTTGACCCCGAGGTCACCTGCCACCAGCTATCCATCAACCCGACCGCAAAGGCCGTTGTGCAACGCCGGCGTCGCCAGTCCCCCGAAAAATCGGCGGCAGCCGAAAAAGCTGTAAAAGACCTCCTAGAGGCAAACTTTATTTCGGAAGCCCGGTATTCAACCTGGTTGTCCAATGTTGTACTCGTTAAAAAGAATAATGGAAAATGGCGCATGTGTGTTGATTATACTGATCTCAATCGGGCATGTCCTAAGGACGTCTACCCCCTTCCCAACATCGACAAACTCGTCGACAACTCCGCGGGCTTCAAGCTCTTGTCCTTCATGGACGCATACTCGGGATACAACCAGATCCCGATGGCCGAACACGATAAACAGAGCATGGCCTTCATGATGGCGTCGGGCAATTACTATTATAACGTGATGCCCTTCGGCCTCAAAAACGTCGGGGCCACGTACCAGCGGATGATGAACCGTGTCTTCCACAACGAAATCGGCGACATGCTCGAAGTATACATGAACGACATGATCGTCAAATCTTGCACGGCGGACGACCACACGGCACACCTCCGGAAGGTCTTCGAGACCGCGAGGTCCTGCCGCGTGCGCTTCAACCCGGAGAAGTGCACCTTCGGCGTCTGCGCCGGTAAGTTCCTTGGATACTACCTGACCGAACGGGGGATCGAAGCCAATCCGGACAAATGTCACGCCTTCTCAAATATAACCACGCCCACCACGAAGAAGTCCATCCAATCCCTCAACGGCGTGCTCGCCTCCCTTTCCCAGTTCATAGCCAAGTCCGCCCAGCACGCCCTCCCATTCTTCAAACTGCTCAGGAAGGAGACCAAGTTCGAATGGACGGACGAATGCGAGCAAGCCCTTTGCCACCTCAAACGCGTCCTGTCCGAACCACCAGTGCTGACGCGTCCCGTGACGGGCGAAACCCTATACTTATATCTGGCCGTGGCTAACGAAGCCGTCAGCGCCGTCCTCGTGAGCGAAGCCGGGGAGGGCCAAAATCCCATCTAATTTACTAGCAAAGCCCTCCACGGCCCCGAAATCTGATACCAGCTGATCGAGAAGGTCGCCCTAGCCCTCATCACAGCAGCGCGCCATCGTGCTCTGCACCGATCAGCCCATCCGCCAGCTCCTCGGCTGCCCCGACATGGCCGGACGCATGCTGAAATGGTCGCTAGAACTCTCTGAGTTCGACATCACCTACAAGGGCCGGCACGCCATCAAAGCTCAAGCCTTGGCCGACTTCTTCGCCGAGATGACCCCACCACCCGACCCCATCGCCAGGAACCACATCTGGACCATTTTTGTGGACGGCTCCTCCAACTCCACGGGTAGCGGCGCAGGCATCGTCCTCGACAACGACGAAGGCACCCTCATTGAAGTCTCTCTCACACTGGCCTTCCCGACGACCAACAACCAGGCCGAGTACGAAGCGTTTCTCGCCGGCCTTCTCTTGGCAGCCGACCTGGGAGCCAAGGACATCCGAATCTACACAGATTCCCAGCTAGTCGCTTCGCAAGTCCGAGGAGAATATCAAGCGAAGAACGACAACCTCGCCGAATACCTCGCACTCATCACCGAAAAACTGCGAGGTTTCGACACAGCAGAGATTCAGCACGTCCCCCGCAAGTAGAACACCCGCGCCGACATCCTTTCCAAACTGGCAAGCACCAAAAAGCGAAGCGGCCACAAGTCGGTCATCCAGGAAGTCTTGTCCCAACCGAGTACCAGCGCGACCACTACCCCCCTCGACATCAACATCGTCGGGGATACTGACTGCTGGATGACCCTGCTTCACACCTACCTCAGCACCGGCCACCTTCCGGCCAACCCTGGAGAGGCTAGCGCAACCAGACGACGCGCCTGCTCGTACGTTCTCCTCGAAGGACGGCTGTACCGCCGAGGCTTCGCAATCCCACTCCTCAAATGCATAGATAAGTCCCAGAGTGCAGCGGTTCTAGAGGAAATCCACGAAGGCATCAACGCGCAGCACCTCGGCGGAAGATCCCTAGCACGAAAGGCCCTACGAGCAGGCTATTACTGGCCATCAATGCAATCGGACGCGAAGGAACACGTCAAACGATGTGACAAATGTCAACGACACGGGGACATGCACCTCGCACCCCCAACCGACCTCACATCCCTTTCATCTCCATGGCCATTCGCCTGGTGGGGGCTGGACATCCTCGGGCCCTTCCCCTTAGGATCCTACCAAAACAAGTACCTCATCGTGGGCATCGACTACTTCACCAAATGGATCGAGGCCGAAGCTCTGGCCAAAATCACGGCCCACAACATACTCCGATTCTACAAACGCAACATCCTCGCCAGATTCGGGGTCCCACTCGCCATCGTCACCGACAACGGCACACAATTCACGGACAAAAACTTTCGCGACTTCGTCACCAAACTCGGAACCAAACACCACTTCGCCTCGGTCGAACACCCTCAGACTAACGGCCAGGCAGAATCAGCGAACAGAGTCATACTCAGGGGACTCAAACGACGACTCGGCGACGCCAAGCGAGCATGGGTCGAAGAGCTCCACAGCGTCCTCTGGGCATACCGCACCATTCCCCACTCAACCACGGGGGAAACCCCATTTCGCCTCACGTACGGAACCGAGGCTGTGATACCCGCCGAAATACGCGAACCATCCCGACGAACGGAAGCTCCCCTGGGTACCGACGACAACGACGGCGCCCTACGAGAAGAGCTCGACCTCGTGGAGGAAATCCGTTCAGGGGCAGCCCTCCGAGAAGCCCGGCTGAAGCAACAAGTCACACTTCGCCACAACAGCAAAGTCCTAAAACGCGACTTTCAAACAGGCAACTTAGTTCTACGCAGAAACCAGAAAGACTCCCACGAGGGCAAACTGGCTGCGAATTGGGAAGGCCCCTATCGAGTCCGGGACAAAACGGAGCACGGGGCCTATTACCTCGAAAACCTGCATGGTGAACAACTAGCTCGACCTTGGAACGCCGTGAAGCTTAAGCGGTACTACAGTTAGAACATTGCCCGCGACGACCCATCGTCCCGGCCACTGGGGGGCGACACGGTACCACCGCACTCCCACGCGTCCACTAGCGACCAGAGAAAAGCAAGCCCTGCCTCTTGTGTGTGCGGGCAGACGGCCTTGCTCGGCAGGGAACACCTCGACCGAGATTCCCCTCCGCCGTACCAAAATCGGCAAGACACCCAGCTCGCGATGGGATGTCCAAGCCTCGGGGAAAACTACCCCCGAAACGGCCTGGCCATGCCGTCGGCCAAACCGGTCGGTTCCCTTCACCACCGGTAACAAGTTTATCGAGCTAACACCCGGACAGGCCCAGAGCATATCGAGGCATGCACATCAAACATCATTCAAGTAAACAAATAAATACGAAAAAACGAGCATAAACATCATGCAAATACCGAGCGCACACTTAGAAAATTCACAAAAATATATATTAAAAAGCGGGCACCAGCCCAGTAGTTAATATTACACAAACAGGGCACGCAGGCCATAAAAACAACGAGCACGCAAGCTCGGCAACCTATGCTACTTCACCCTCCTGATCAGCAACCACGGGCACCTCCTCGGGAACGACAAGCTCGGGGTCGACCACCTTCCCGCCGATGATCTCGTGATACGGCCCGATCCCATCCACGACCAGCGCTACGCCGGGGTTGACAACTTGGATCTGCGCGACAGCGCTCTTGAACCCGACCTCGACGGCCTCCAAACAATCACCTTCCAGCACCCGAATCTGGGAAATCAGATCGGCACGGGTGATCGACCGCTGGTCTTCCTCTGTCTCGTCCTCGGTCGGACGAAGCACGCTATCCAGGACTTCCATACGGACTTTCAGCGCCTGCACCTCGGCCATTGCTGCCCCCAGCTTCTCCTCCAGCAAGGTCACTTTCCCCTCAGCACCCTCCGCTCGTTTGCGCTGGTCAGCAACATCTTTCTGACTCTGCTCCAGCTCCTCAGTAAGCTTGGCCAAACGCGACTGCATAAAGGTAAGGTCCCCCTGCAATTTGGACAACTCGGCGGCGAAGCAGCCCTCCTCGTTCAGCACAAGGGCCGTCGTGAACATCCGCATCATCGCAGCCAAATCCTCCGCCAGGACACGTCGACGAGACTCTCGATCGGCCTGGCGGACAACCTTCACCTCCCCAGCAGAGACGGTAGGAGATCGAGCACCATGAAAATAGCCCGGATGCTGATGGCAAGGCGGGACGATGTAACCCTCCTCGCCCGAGCCGACCGTCAGTTCTACCAAACCGCGGGGCTCCTCGGATCTCGGCCTTTTCGCTGCCCCCTGAGACGTAGGAGACTGACTCCCTTGAGGCGAAGAAGACAAACTCTGCCCTCTCGGCGTCACAACCTCCTGTCCGACCAATTGACTCACCCGCGTCTTCAGGATCACGACATTCCTGGAAGCGCGCAGCTGCTTCACTCGCTCCTCGACAGAAGACATGTTCGCTGCAAAAACGAAGAAAGAGTTAGCAATGGCCAGAACACCCGACCACGGGGGGAAAAGAAACATCCCTACCTAGATAATCCAGAGCGTCCGCCCCAGTGGCGCAACCGAGCAGGGTCTTAGTGTTAATCAGCCGCTTCTTGGTTCGCACGTTCCCCTGCGCGTCGAAGATGTACCGACCATCGGGCGTCACCAGTTTCGACGGGGGAAGGGCCCGCACGAAGGCAACTATTTTCAAATAAGCGGCCATATCTTTCTCGTCGAGGGTCCCCGCTCGCACGATATACCTATCCGTACCACGGTTGAAGTGCTCCGCAGTCCATAACAGATGTATCTTGGGAAGCCACGCGAGGAACCGCTGGCCGTCTACCATTTGCTCGCCCTCGGCGAAAAGAGTATCCGAGCCTTGCTGAGTGATCGGTTTAACGAGGAAGAACCGACCTTTGAAATCTTTAACGGAATCGCTGTACGTCTTGAAGAGCTTGGTCGGCTGCTTAAACGAAACCCATCCCTGACAGCCGTTCACCGACTGACGTTGTAAGTGGAAGATGCGAAAAAACAACGGCACTGTGGGCTCCACCTCGAGATAGAAGCACACCACCTCGAAGGCACGGATAAAGGCCAAGGCGTTGGGGTGCAGTTGGGACGGGGCCAAGCGTAACCAATCAAAAAGCCCCAGATGGAAGGCGGAGAACAGCAACCTGAGCCGAGCCTCTTTGAAATAAAACTCGTGCATAGGGAACATCCGCCGCCTGTATCGCGAGCATATACGATGGTGCTCCTTCGGGCGATACACCTGCCAATGTTGTGGATCCCCTACAGGCGTGTCCTCGACAGTGGCATAGACGTCGTACGCATCGGCCACGAAGCAGGACGGGGTGGAGAGCGGCTCTTCGGCCACCCATTCCTCGACCGAGACGACACACTCGTCAAAATCCGGGACCTCGGGTTCGTTATCTTCGACCATCGTCCCCGGTACCAAGGCCGACATCTACACCTGAAAAGCAGAGGACAACGGTGAATTCGATAGCCAAGATCAAATCCACCCTTCCACCGCAGGTCAAGTGAAAGGGCGACAAAGGCCAGAGAACGGCGAGCAAACAGGCGCTCCCCGCCAATCCTCCTCGGGGAATCTAAGGGCCAACCCACCATCCCTCCTCGGGATGTTCTTCGGAAAAAGCGCGCGTCCCCGGGGCATTCATCGGAGAACGCCCCCGTCCTCGGGACATTCATTGGAACTACCGGCTCTCCCCGGGGCATTCATCAGAAAATTTCCAGATACGGCGGATCTTGCGTCTCTCCTCGGGGCATTCATCATGCCCCGACCACACATTCTAATCAAACGGCAGAAATAAAAAGAGAAGAGAAAGAAAAGCTCACTTGTAACGGCGGCAAACGGGAGGAAGAACCAAACGGTGCGGCGGCGATCAACGGCAACGGCGGACGGGCAGAGATCTCAAAGCTTCGCAGGTAAAACAGCAAAGTGAAAAGTAGAAAAGTGAGCAGGGACCCCCATATTTATAACCCGGTGCGGAATTCGAAGCGACGCTAGGCTCATTAATGGCATAGGGTAGCCGCCCCTACGACCGCTTAACGCGCGACACGTGGCGGCAACCTGACAGTCGCGCCCCTTCACCTGCTTTCACCCCGCTCCGTCGGCGACCGGGGATCCCCGCGCAAGCGCCCATTCCACCGTGCACAAAACCCTGACGAACCTCCCGTTTCGCTACCTCTCTCCCCGACACAGCGAACTTAAGTCCTCGCTCTGTCCCAGAGCTTCGACTTGGGGGGCTCCTGTTCTGGTCTGGGCCCAACCTCGGTCCAGCCCAATACCATGCACGGCCCAATAAGTGAACTGGCCACGCTGGGCACGCGCGTCCCACGGGACGGGCAGGGCACGTCCCCAGCCACAGGCGACGCCTCCCACGACATCTTGACGTCCTCTCTTAACGGCCGAACAGGACACACCCCGGTGCGTCACCTTTGGTTCCTCCACCTCCCCACGTTCCCCTCCGCGGGAAGAACAACCTGCTTCCGGGGAACCTTCCGAGCTCCCCTCCGCAGGGAGAACAACGTGCCCGGCGCACGTTCTCCACGTGGCCCCCTCCGCGGGGACACGTCATCTCCCAACTGCCCATCTCTGAAAGAGCAGGTCAAACTCACTTTCCGGAGATCACGGGATAGTTGGACTAGGGCGAAGACCACATTCTGGTCTTCACTACGCCACGTAAGCCCTAGCAGTCATTAGGGTTGGGCCTGGTCATCCAGCCCACCTCAAATGACCGTTGGCCCAGCGCTGGGGTCTCTCTATAAATACCCTCTTCCTCAAGAGGGTCAGGTAACACATTCTCTTACCCCTTTTTCTGTACTTCGCCATCGCTCTGCCCAACTCCTCACTTTGGCATCGGAGTGTTTTGCAGGTACACCCCCCTTCTCTTCCTCATCACCGGCGAGCAAGCAGCAGTCCAACAGAGTGTGGCCAGCCCGTGATCCCCTTCTGATCAGGTCAGATCAAGAATGGATTTTAAAAAAATAGATATTAATGTTTTTAGATTTTATTAGATTTTTTTATTGATTTTTCAAATTTAATAGAATAGTTTTTAAAAAAAATAGGATTAAATGTTTTTATAGAGTTTATTATATTTTATTTGATTTTTCAGATTTAATTAGATTTTTTTAAATAGTTTTTTAGATATTAAATAATTTTTTTCTGTTTTTTATAATAGATTAGTTAGGATTTTATTATTAATTTTCGTTTTTAGGCTTTAATTAGAGTTTTTAATTAGGTTTTTTTTAGCTAATTTTCGTTTTATTTTAATTAGGATTTTATTTTTAAATTTGTGTTTGGTTAATTAGTTTAATATCCATTTGGTTTAGTTAATTAGTCCTTAATCCTGATTAAGTCACAGCATTAGCAAGTGGGCCAATTATCCACAAAGCCCAGTCCAAGGTCCAGTGCCAGGTGTCCCGTATATAAGCTCCCACGTGTGTATTATGAAAGGGGCCACCTCATCTTTCCATCACTCAGAAATCGACACCTCACCATCATCTCTCTCCTTTCTGAGCCCCACGTTACCCCACTCTCTTTGCCACCTTTCTCTCAGCTGACACCTTACCGCCACGCGTCCGTTTTCCCCCCACTCCCTCAGGCCACGCGTCCGGTTCTCTCTCTCCTTGCATGCATGCACGCCACCTGGCTCCTACCGGTCAAACTCTCCGGAAAGCATACCGCCGGCCATGCAAACAGTTCAGAACTTCACCGGTGAAATCACACGGTGGTTCCTACAGTTGAATCTCGCCAGAATTCCACCGGAAATCATCATCCACCAGTAGTCACTTCCCATCAAGTTCCAGAACTCATTCAAGATCTCGATTCGTTTTCCCGATCCACTCCTTCATCATCAAGATCTTCATAGGAATCATCAGCAATCCAGAGATTCATCGTTCATCAATATCATCTCCAGAATCTTCATCAACTGGTTCTCCAAGATCTTCATCTGTGATCTTCACGCGTGCATCATCGTCATGAATCTTCATGAGATTTCCAGAATAGTCATGGATCGTTCATCACTTAGAACGTCAGGATCTTCAACTTTCGAATATGTCCAGATTCGTTTGATCTTCCTTTGAGTTCATCGTTGTGCTGACAGATTCTTCGTTGTTCTTCAAGTTTCTTTGAATATCTTCAATCAACAACTTCAAGAACGCCATCAAGTTTTCTTCAGTTCTCAGGATCTTCGTCGAGCTTCGTTCCAAGAACGCAACCGCCGCCGTAGGGTTTCGTTTCAGATTTCATCTAAGATCCAGAATCTTCCACGGTTGAGTCATCCATCCAGGTTTCTGCTCAAATCTTTTACTTATTGTAGTTTCTTCTTGTGTTGGTAACTGAAATCTAGGGTAGTTTAGATGATTAGGGTGTGAAACGAGGTTGATTTGGGGGAAAGTCGTCTTGAGCTAGGTAGTGGTTGGAGGAATCGTTTGAGGTGATGAGCATTGTTTCAAGGATTGGGAAATTGAGAGGGTTTCAGAGAGAGAGGTTGGGCGGCGCTTAGGGCTAGGGTTGGGAGATGATGAACAGTGTGAGGGAGAATTAGGGAAACTTAGGTTTTGCTAATGCTGAGGCTGAATGTGATTTGGGCTCGGGCATTAGGCCCAGTCACACGGATTACTGATCATACCCCCGTTTTCCATAAGCACCCCCTCCCCCTTTGTGTTGTGTTCTGGGCCTTAGGCCGTTTGCTACTCCCACCCCCAGTCTGGGGCCCAACCTGGATAACAAAGCGAATTTCTCGCTATCTGCACCCCCCCCCCGGTTTATTGTTTTGTGTTGTTTTTCAGAACCTTTAATGGGCCTAGCGCGTTTGCTAGTAGTACCCCCTCCTGGGCCCAGTGTATTCCTGCAGTGTAAATAATTGCTTTTGCCACCCCTGTCTTAATTGAATTTTCATATTATTTCATATTTGCATATAGTTTACAAAATAAATCATAATAAATCCAAAATTAATCAGAAAAATATTTCAAAAATACCTCCATGATCTTGGATTTATTTGTGATTTTATGAAAATAATAAATTTCATATTCACCCATTTTTCAATTTAATTTGATTTTTCCCATTTTATTAATTTCTTTAATTTGGTACATTTGATACATGTTTTTGTAAATTTTCTTGTGACCAATTGGTGAATAGTTTTGAGTTGGTTCTTGTTGGGTTGATTAGATTAGAAGTATAGGTTCCCTTAGAGATTTATTCCACATTTTTGTGGATTAATCTTGATTAGTTTTTATTAGAGAACATTAGGGTGATAGTAGTAGGGTTCAAACTCAACATAGGTGCATTATAACATTTTATTTTGGGGTTTTAGCATGAATTAGGTTCTGGGACATATAGGGTATGTAGGGTAGATGTAGAAATCCCCTTAGAATTAATCTTAGAATTTTGAATACTATATTACTATTTTTAGTATATTTTACAAATGGAGTGTTTGTTTGGTGTTCCCACTTGGGTTTTTTAATTGTGTGCTGGGGCTTTTGGGCTTTGATATGGGGTATGGGGCTTGGCTTGAGCTTATGGAGCATGAAGACATCAAAAGAGAAGATTGAAGATGATAATCAAATGTTGAAGCTTGAAGATTGTTTGTGCTTGGAGTTGATTGAAGACATAGGAAATAATAGGAATAAGCCGAGCCTTAGAATAGACTGAATTGGTTTGTACAAACATGGATAGCTTCATGTGCTTTCATTCCTCTCTATGACATAAAGTCCCTCTATGGTATTCACCTCCCTCCTTTGGAAGGATAAGTGGCCTTACCTTAGAGGTAGAACTTTGAGAGAACCACTCTTCTATAATGTTAAACTGTTTGTAGGCTTCCTTTGGTAGTCAATGAACTGTTTAACATTCAACTCATCTTGTTAAGTGACTATCATCCAGGAGAGCTTGCCTTGAAGAAAGAAGCCATTGAAGATAGAGATGAAGATCAAAGATTGACAAAGATGAATATTATTCATGTCAAAACTATGCAGCTCTTAAAACTAGGATTTACTGCTGTTTGGAGCTATCTGCTGTCTGATGCTGTCAACTGGTTAAGATTCTGTGCTTGCTTAAGCTTAGTGATTTCTTGGAGATGGAAGCTTGTTGTAGCTTGGGTATCATTGGAAATTGACTTTGGGGTTCCCTTGAAGATGTTACTGTTTTGTTGTTAATAAACTGTCAGAGTTGGATGTTTTTCAGAGCTGCTGCTGTAGGAGCTGGTGTGCTGTCAGAGCTGGTTGGGGTTTTATCTTCTTTGATGTATTGTTTGTTAATCTTCCCCTTAGGTTTGAAGTGAAGTTGTTTCACTTTGCCTATTGTTTTTTAGGTTCGAGGTTGAGTGGGACTCCCTTGCCTCGCTTGTACTGCTGCATCTCATGTATTTTACTGCTTTACTGTATATATGTTGTTTCTTTTCCGTTTATCCCTTAGGATCTCTGTTTCTCTCTGCGCAAGAGAGAAATATGACAGACATTAGGCGTTAATCCATGCATGACAACATTAGGGTAGTTTTGATTCCCTTCTTTTAACCCTAGGTTTTAGAGTTCTTTCTCTTCTATCTCAAATCATTCAAAACACAGTAATAAGGTTTCAAACATCAATAAAAGACAGTTCTTGCGTAAAAGACTGTAAACCAATCAAAAACGTCATTTTTGTCCGCTTGGACCCGTAATCAGGAGAAAACCTTTTTCAGAAGGATAAAAACAATCAAGACAGACTTGTGTCGTACGTGGCCCGAACTACGTTTGCTCTGATCTTTCATGTTGTATGAAAGTACGTAGGCATAGGATGCGATATCCTAGCGAGCAACCTTCCCCTCCTTTCCCGTAGGTAGGCGAACTACGTTGACTCTGATTTCTCGTTCCAGAAGGGAATACGTAGGCATAAAGTGCGATACTTTGCCGAGTCATTTTATTTTCTTTTAACCCTTGACCTGTAGAATAGATAGAATAACAATCCGTACTAGAAAACAAGCGTGGATCCCGTCGAGTACGACGGACGTGAGGGGTGCTAATACCTTCCCCTTACGTAACCGACTCCCGAATCCAGAATTTGGTTGCGATGACCATTCCTTTCCCGTCTTTGCGGTAGGTTTACTTCGAGTGTTTCCTTTCCCTCCGTTGGGATAAATAACGCACGGTGGCGACTCTTCTGTTCAGCCGGCGCCGATTTTCGCAGTAGCGACAGCTGGATGTGCACTGACTGGAGGAAAAACTCCGTTGGCAAAACAACATTGTGTCCAAATGCCAAACGAAAGGGTGACGAACCGGTAGATTCCTTAGGAGATGTTCGACAAGCCCACAATATTTGGTCCAACGTCTTGTGCCAGTTTTTGGGTTTTTGGGTAATGTGCTTTTTAATGAGTCTAATCACCACCTTGTTGGCAGCCCCGACTTGGTCATTCGACTGTGCATAATAGGGTGTGGAGGTAACAAGTTTAAACCCTTCCTCTGCTGCAAATTCTTGCATCTTCTGGCCAACGAACACTGAGCCTTGATCCGTAAAGGTCGTCTCAGGGGTGCCAAACCTGTACAAAATATGTTTTTGGATGAAGTTGATGATGACCTCTTGGTTTACTTTTAACAATGGAACTGCCTCAATCCATTTTGTGAAATAATCTATTCCAATGGCACCGCATCACTAAAGCCTCAAACTTTGCCGCATACTCAGCCACAGTCATATTCCCTTGCTTCAGCTCAAGGAATTCCACCTCTTTCTGGTCCCGAACATCCTCAGGAAAATACTTCCTCAAAAATTTGTCCTTAAACGCAATCCAAGTTATTGCAATACTAACACCTCCCAATCTCTGACGAGTGTTATCCCACCAATTCTCAACTTCTTCTGTTAGCATATGCGTACCAAACTGCACCTGCTGAGCATCAGTGCACGCCATAACCTGGAAAATATTCTCAACCACTCTCAGCCACTTTTGTGCACCATCAGGATCATGAGTGCCCACAAAATTCGGCGGATTGTTCCTCTAGAACTTCCCCAAAGCACGAAACTCATCTGGAGGTCCACCATTCTGGGCCACCACTTGGAAAAGCAATTCTACTGCATCAGCAATAGCACGATCATTTCTTCGAGCCATTTGCAACTACCAACAAGGTTAGAAGGAAATAACTCATCCAACAGTGTTCTCACATTATTGACCGACAAGGGATTAACAACATAAAAACTTGGCCAGACGAACTGACCAGCTCTGATACCACTAATGTAACGCCCTTTTCTACCCCACAAATATAATGGCAAAACAATTATATTTATTAGAATAAAATATTGAATGCAATAACATCATCCTAAAAGGGCGCACATTCCTAAAAAATTCAAATATAATCAATGCTCCGTAAACAACGGGTTTTCCCAAAATTACTCAAAAGGCAGTGGAACTCAAAAAGGTAATAATCCAAAGTTTTCCTTGCACCGTTAGGCAATCAACATAACAAAACTCAATAAAATATAGTTTGACTCAAAGAACCCAACCTGATGTTACACTATCAGAGCAAGACCCTTTAAGTCAACCATAATGGCCAATGACCCAAAAACTTCAAAAGTCCTCCACGACATCCACGGCTAAACCTGGTCATCTGCATGTTACCCACGTGGAGGCAACATTCAAACAGGCAGGGTGAGTAAAAAGATTCATAATAATCAATATATAAAATGGCGTCATTTTCATATTCAACATCATCAAAATCATCAAGGAACATCAAAGGCCACAACATTATAAATTACATCAAAATGTCACATAAATGCAAATGCAACAAGACTCATGCATGTGGTACCAATCAACGAAATTCGATGGACACTGGGCCATCAGCCCTCCATAGATCCACAACAGTAGGATTGATTCTACACGAGAACCGGAGCACAAAAAAAATACCTCACATCCGCACAATGGGGCCGAAGCCACAAAAATCAAGATCCTGAACCGAAGTCCAGATGCATATGAATGCATGATGCACACGTCAATAGCATCCTCATAATAAACTCATTAGGTGCATCATCATTCATCAAAATCATCATAATAATCATGTCATCATATAATCATCAAAACTCATAGAATCAACATCATAAATCATCGTCATTACTCATAGGAATCATCATACAATCATGTAATCATCATATAGGAATCACAGTCATACTCATGGTAATTCATTAAAGAAATCACAGCATCAAAACATCGAGACATCACTGCATAAGATCAGAATTCACAAAACTCTGCTACGGTCGCTAGCAAGTTTGCTATGCGAATCTGGGGCGAATGTTCGCCGTGCGAACTCGCGATTACAGCAAATCGCTGTTATGAACCAGCACCAAAACCAGACCAAAAACCTCTGCGATCTCCTTCCCCAATGCCCTAAAAACATCCCTAAATCATTCCTAAGGTATTACGGTGATAAAGGAACAAAATCTACGACTTATTAGGTCAATCTCGTATCGTATTTACGCCTCCACTTCCCATAAATCCTTACAACTACACCACGGTCATTAGAGTACTCACTATCCAATTACCCTACAGGGTTGAAACCTCAACAATAGATTTTGGCCACGAAGACCTAATTTCCCTTATCTCAAATCAGCCTCAAACCTATCAGACCATCAGTTCAAATCTCTCAAACTCATTGAACTCACCATCAGAAAGGCAACAACAATTCAATCAAAAATCCCTAAACCCTTAAATTATCTTTAAACACATTGAATCACATATTGAAAACAATTAAGGCAATACTCTTCATACCTTAATTGCCGACTCTAAGCTTTTCTCCTTGATTCTCGGAAACCTTGCGAAGCTTTTTCCTCAATCCTCTTCCTCAGAGCTTTGGCCTCTATTTCTTCATTTTTCACGGTCTAACAAGAATGAATCCTAATTTTCTCAAAATTCTTTTTTGTTAAACCTAACTTTGGGCCTTAAAATTGGGCTTTCCAACTTCACTCTCACTAACTCCTCCTCAAATGTCCATTTTGCCCTTAATTCACTTATATTTATTTAAATTAATAATAATACCAATATATTCATATTATATACTATTATTTAAATAAATAACTTAAAATCCATAGTTCTCAATATTCACACCAACCATCGAAAATCACCAAAAATGCGAATATTCTTATTTAAATAAATTAAATAAATATTCCAAGAATTTGGGGTGTTACAACTCTCCCCCACTTAAAAGAATTTTCGCCCTCGAAAATTACCTCAAGGAAACAGAGTCGGATACGACTCCCTCATCTGATCCTCACACTCCCAAGTCATACTTCCTCCAGATGGTCCTCCCCAAACTACCTTTACCAAGGAAATATTTTTACCTCATTGTTGCTTTACTTCTCGTTCATCAATCCGAACAGGAAATGCCTGAACAGTCAAATTATCTCTCACTTGTACATCATCCATCTGAATCACATGTGACGAATCTGGAATGTACTACCTCAACTGAGACACACGAAACACATCATGAAAATTCGCAAGCGACGGCGGTAAAGCAATCCTATATGCTACGTCTCCCACCCTCTGCGAAATCTGATACGGACCAACAAAACACGGTGTGAGCTTTCTGGACTTCAAATCTCGACCAACGTCAGTTACCAGCATAACTCTCAAAAACATGTGATCTCCCTCATGGAACTCAAGTTTTTTCCTTCTCTTATCATGGTAACTCTTTTGATGACTCTGCGACGTTTTCGTCTTTTCTTGGATCATCTTGATCTTCTCAGTCGTTTCTTGCACAATCTCAGGTTCGAGTACAACACTCTCGCCTGACTCATACCAACACAAAGGAGTTATACATCTCCAACCATACAATGCCTCATACGGTGCCATTCTGATACTAGAATGGTAACTATTGTTGTAGGTAAACTCAATCAACGAAAAATGACTATCCCATGATCCATCTTGAGCCAACACACAAGCTCTTAGCAAATCCTCTAAAGACTGGATAGTTCTCTCTGTCTGTCCATCCATCTGCGGATAATAAGCAAAACTCAACCTCAGCTTAGTATTCAACGTTGTCTACAAGCTGTCCCAGAACCTCGATGTAAATCTTGGATCTCCATCATACACAATACTTGAAGGAATACCATGCAGTTTCACAATCACATCAGTATACAATTCGGCCAGCTTCTGTAACGAATAATTGATCCTTATCGGTATAAAATGAGCTGATTTGGTCATCTATCGACAATCACCCAAATTGAATCATATCCCTTCAAAGTCTTCAGTAGACCTGTCACAAAATCCATAGAAATTTTATCCCATTTCCACTCTGGAATATTCAACGGTTGCATCAGACCCAACGGTCTTTGATGTTCAATCTTCGACTTCTAACAAGTCAAACAAGCATACACAAACTCAACAACTTCCTTCTTCATCCCTGGCCACTAAAACAATTTCTTTAAGTCTTGGTACATCTTTGTGGCACTCAGATGAATACTTAACCCACTTCTGTGGCCTTCCTCAAGAATACTCTTCTTAATTTCTGGCACATCTAGGACACACACTCTATCTCTGAACCTCATCACACCATTCTCATCGACCTGAAAATCACCCTCGTTACCTTGGTTGATTAACATGAGACGATCCACCAAACTCAAATCAAATTTTTGACCTTCTCTGATTTCTTAGAGAATACCCCTAGTAAACTTTAGCATACCCAACTTCACACTGTTAGGAGTTTCTTCACATACTAGACTCATATCTCTGAATTGTTCAATCAGTCCTAACTCTTGAACCATAAGCATCGACATATGCAAGGACTTCCTACTCAATGCATCAGCTATAACATTAGCCTTACCAGGGTGGTAACTCAATTCAAAATCATAATCCTTCAAAAGTTCAATCCATCTCCTCTGCCTCATATTCAACTCTTTTTGATCAAACAAATACTTCAAGCTCTTGTAATCACTGAACACTTCGAACCTGGACCCAAAAGGATAATGTCTCCAAACTTTCAACACAAACACCACCACGGCCAACTCTAAGTCATGTGTAGGATAATTCCTTTCATGAACCTTTAGTTGTCTGGAAGCATAAGCAACGACCTGACCATTCTGCATCAGTACGCCACCAAGACCTATCTTTGATGCATCACAATACACTACAAATGACTCACTCGGATTTGGCAAGATCAACACTGGAGTAGTCGTCAACTTCTTCTTGAGTTCTATAAAACTCCTCTCACATGCAACATCTCACACATAAGCTTGACCTTTCCGAGTCAACTAAGTCAATGGCAACGCCAACTTCGAAAGCCTTCTATAAACCTACGATAATAACCAGCCAAGCCAAGGAAACTTTGAATCTCAGTAGCATACTTTGGAGTGTACCACTGCAATACCGCATAAACTTTGGATAGATCAACATCAAACCCTCCACTAGAAATCACATGGCACTCACTTCCTTCAACCAAAACTCACACTTGGACAACTTGGTATAAAGCTTCTTGTCCCTCAAAACCAGCAATACAACTTTTAGATGTTGCACATGTTCTTCCTCAAACTTCAAATATATCAAGATACCATCGATGAATACTACCACAAGTTGATCCAAATAAGGATGAAAAATCCTATTCATATACTCCATGAATACACCAGGTGCATTAGATATACCAAACGACATCACCGTATATTCATAATGACCATACCTTGTCCTGAAAGTTGTCTTTGGAATATCATCAGGCTTTATGCAAATCTGATGATAAGCGGACCTCAAATAAATCTTGCTGACGCACAAGCACCCATTAATTGATTCATCAGATCATCAATCCTCGGAAGTGGATACTTATTCTTGATTGTCACTTTATTCAACTGTCGATAATCCACACACAACTTAGGTTGGTAAGGAGCCACCCTCAAACCACCAACTGAAGTGGTAAGCCTCATCCATAAAAGGGTGAGGTTGAAGTTGGTAAATAAAACCTTCTCGTTCTCATATTTCTATCGTCGAGACTAGTTGGGATAAGGTTTCTTGAACCATTCAAGACCGCACTATCGACTGGAAAATGGGGCCATTGACTCAGTGAAAGTTTTACACCGATAAAACATCTATAAGTAATCTTTGAAGATCTCTAGAGAGACAACCTTCCCATCTCCCGGGGTAAGCTTAGCTAATCGAGGACCTTCGGTTCCCACCTTCGAGTTATAAGGAACTATGGACTTTAGGGAAGATTCAAAAGTGGCATTTATCTATAGCTACAGAAGCCGAATAAGTCCACTTATTTGTAGGTTGTCGAAATTTTCTAGTCTTACCATATCAACGACATCCAAAGCCAAAGACTCGTAAGTCCCCATGAGAATTAGTTGGTTCATACATATTTTCCTGCCTGCATAGAATTGGGTTGCAAGGGGCACGTATTTTTTTCCACCTGAATAGATCGAGCATAGAGTACATTGACAACCAAAAAGTAAGAAACATAATATGTTCATGCGCAGAAATGTCGTGAATTTCCCTTCGATGATCCTCTATAAAAGAGGTGTAAGCTGGTCTAGAAAAGGAGAATGGGGGATAAGTTTTGGTAACCATTGTGGGATTGAAGTCCATCCCGGTTGGACGAAGACCAGTTATAGCAGCTATATTGAAGAAAGTGGGAGTTATCATCCTACATGGTAGTTGAAAAGTGTTGGTGGAAGTATCCCAAAAACACACGGAAGCAATTAGCATATGAGGATTGTAAGAGAGACTCACCATGGATAGATGAATTAGATCATAAATACTTAAATCTTTCCAGTATTGTGCATTCTTCCTTTCAACTCTATCCAACCACTTAATATACTCAACATCCTCCGTGGGCGGATATGAATGGAAGACCCGGTTCTTGAAGAATTTAAACTTCCAAGGTTGATCAATGAACACCAATGGTTCATACCCATGATATATAGGGAAATAATCCTATAGCAGTTGGGGTTTCTTAATGTATTTTGGCAAGGGGACAATAAATGCATGCACCTTACCAGTAAGCACGTAGAGGATGAAGGCAGAGCGATACTAGATTTTTCTGCATTTCATTTCCAAGGGAGGATTCGGTACGTAGTCACGGTCATCCAGAATGATAGGAAGCTCAATATTGGCTGCAAAGCCCGCATGACATTGTACTGGAAGCGGCATTGAAGGATATGGGTTTTATTTAGTAAGGGCGTAAGAAAGAAGGAAAAGCTAGGGTATTGTGGTTTCGTGAGGCAAGTTGTAGAAACATGAAGGTAGGAAGTGTTTGAGCAAACACGTTTAAATAACGGATGAAGAAATAGTTCAGTTCTTGTCCGAGAAAATATCGGCCACATGGTGGTTGATTCGGCAAATGGCATATACAAGTAATGGGGGGGAAATGGAAGTTAGAGCATTTTCATTTCACTTAGTCTTCCTATGGAATAGGAGGTAATTATAGTGAATCTGCACGCACGTCTGTAATGTGTGTATTGGTAGAAACGTTAGTCATAATGACTGACAACAAGCATGATTGAGGTGACGTGGCTTAAAATATGAGCAGTGATAGAATTATGTGATTGTATGTGATTATATGTGTGTTTTATTATGTTGGGGTACTCTAAGGTAAGAGGTAATTACCTTAGTGTTAGCGACCTTAAGGGTGAGGGGTGTGTGGCTAATTTTGTAGAACTTGGTGGTGTGGTGAGAATGATTAATTAATTAATTAATATTAGCAATATTTAATTAATATTATTATTTTAAATTATTATGAGATATGGTTATTATTATTTAATTGGTAAAATTAATAGTAATAATAATAATAATAATAATAATAATAATATTATTATTATTATTATTATTATTATTAAATAAAAATAATATTAGAAATAGAAAAGGAGAAGTGGAGAGGAAGTTTTGTCAAAACATGAAAACAAAGGAACGGGAGAAAAAAGGAGAAAAGGTTAGGGCTCAAGGAAGAAGAGGGAGAACTCCATTGTTGAGGAAGAATAACTCTTTACAAAACTCTAAGGTAAGGGTGGGGTTCTAACTAGCTAAGGGATAGTATGATGATCATGGCGGGTAGATTCTACAATGTAGGTTTTGTATCTCTCGTATTGTTCGTAAATTCAATTGAATGGTAATTATGAATTGATTGTTTTTCCGTTGACCGTTGTATGTTGATGTTGGGACTATTGTTATTGATGAATTTGATGTAATTGTTGTTGTTGTTGATTTGTCTAATGATGGTTGATTGATGTCGCTGTTTTGTCGTTGTGTGAATTTGAGAATCAAAGTCCGAACGAATGTTTTGGGTGTTTTGGGGGGAAGAAAGTGGGATTTTTTTGTTGATAAACCTAACTTTTGAGTAAAATAATATATTACATGTTTTATATGAAAAGTAGGGTTTTGGGTTGGGATAAAAAGCAGTTTTTGTACTAATAAGCAGCAGAAAAGAGATTCTACTACAGGTGTAATCGATTATCAGATATAGGGTAACCCATTACACTATTAAAAAACAACGTTTTTAGGTAAGCTGTAAGGGGGTAACCGGTTACCCTGATTTAGGTAACTTGTTACCCTGTGTTAATTATGTATGGTTGGCTGGTTTCCAAGGGTGTAACCCGTTACCTTGATTTAGGTAACCCGTTACACTAGAAACATTTATTTTTGAAAAAAAACTTTAAAAACTCATAACTTTCATTCCGGGAGTCCGATTCGAGTGTCGTTTGAAGCCTCAGAAATCTAGCGTGATGAACTTTAATCTAAAAAGTTTCAATAGCAGAAGTTAAATGATTTTGATGTTTGTTGATGTTGAACGCATTATTATCATTTTGTTGTGGTGTAAGATAATTTTAAATGCCTTATGGATGCGTTCTGTGTTGCTATGTTGTTGTGTTGCTGTTGTGAAACTGTCTTAACATGTATGTTGAGCATGATAGCCAATATTGGTGGAGTATAATACTATGGATGTGTTGGTCATTGCACTTGATGTTGTTGTTGCATGATTAATATGGTGCATGCATTCATGATGTTGGGACATTGGTCGGTTGTTGTGAGCATCAATCCTAAGAAGTGAGGATTATATGCTTGTAGCTGATTACCAGGATCAATGGAATCAATTAGATGTTATAGATAATGATGATAATGAATTGTGAGCTCAATATCTTAAGAGGTGGGGATTGGAGCTGGTGAACCTGAGTGTTCACGTATTAGAATTCCGACGAGAATTTTGATTCTGAAAAAGGGATTGGGTTCTAAAATAGGAATCAAATGGTATCACATGCATTGAGTCGATTTTTGAGTCTCATTGCATTTTCACATTGATTTCATTGGTTTTTGTGATTGATGTCTATTGTATGTTAACTTTTTAGATGTATATTGGGTGTTGTTATTGTGTTGGATGGATGTTGTGTTGGTTATATGAAATGGTGATGTGCATGAAATAATCGGTTGCCTGCTTATTATTATGCTTTCCTTTATCTATTTATGATATCTCACCCCTTCTGTTTGAATGTTGCCTTTACATGGGCATCGCGCGGATAACTCCCAGTAGAGGATTTGAAGTAAGTAGAAGATGAAGCCTTCTACTTTTCCTTTTGTGTTGGCGTCTCCTATGATGTGTAATTCCGGGGTCAGGGAACATTTTTCTATGTTGAGTTTTGTAGAGATTTTTTTATATCTCTAGAATTTTTGGTTTATGATATTTTGAACAATGATTATTTTTTGGATATCTTCTTATGTTGATGCTTCCGCTATTTTCGATAAAGTTGGAACTTAAGACCTATTAAATTGTTATAGTTGTTATAACTAATTTTCAAACATTGCATGTGTTACATATCATCATATATGAGCAGTTGTTTTACGTGTAGTTGTGTAACATCCTGAATATAAATGATGTATTTACTCTGATTTATTTTTATATTTCGCAGGTATATTTAGGGTGTTACATAAGTGGTATCAGAGCAGGTCGGTCTGTCCAACCAAGTTGTTGAGTCGTTGTAGTGTGACAGTTAACTATTGTCGGTGTTATTGAGTCGTTGTGGTGTGACAATTGACTATTGTCGGGTTGTCTTCCAACCATTTTTGTTGACGTTAGTGGTGAAATGGAAAATGGTTGGAAGGAGAGATGATGTTGAACTTGTTGTTGCATTGCATGTTGTTGCTCAAATTGTTCAGAATCAGCCTAATACTGGAGGGGATGATGAATTTTTTTCACTTAGGGAGTTCGAGAGGAACAAACTGCCTACTTTCAAGGGTAGTTGTGATCCGGATGGAGCGCAAGCTTAACTCAAAGAGATCGAAAGAATATTTAGAGTGATGAATTTTTCTGAAGGGCGGAAGGTACGGTTTGATACTCATATGCTAACAGAGGAGGTATATGACTGGTGGGTCAACACTCATCATGTGTTGGAAGCTGCAGGTGAGGTGGTCACTTGGGTTGTGTTTTGTAGGGGGTTTATGAGGAAAAAGGTGGTTACTTGTCTACTAGAGAGTTGGAAGAGATTTTGGAAGAGGAAACTCAAGTGCTTGCATTGTTTGCATCCTTATATGTGGAGAGTCAAGATGTGATTGATGAGTTACATGTGGTGCATGAATTTCCATATGTGTTTCTAGATGATATTTCAGATGTGCCACCAGAGAGAGAGGTAGAGTTTGCTATTGATATTGTCCCTAGTATCAGACCTGTTTCTATGGCACCATAGAGGATGTTAGCATCGAAGTTAGCAGAGTTGGAAAAGCAATTAGAAGAGTTGCTGGAAAATAAATTTATAAGACCAAGTGTGTCGCCTTGGGGAGCTCCAGTGTTGTTGGTAAAGAAGAATGATGGTAGTATTAGGTTGTGTGTGGACTATAGACAGTTAAATAAAGTGACAATTAAAAACAAGTATATGTTTCCAAGAATAGATTACTTGATGGACTAGTTGGTGGGTGCACGTGCGTTTAGCAAAATTGACTTTAGGTTGGGTTATCATCATATTCGAGCGAAGGATGAAGATATTCAGAAGACGGCTTTCAGAACTCGGTATGGACATTATGAGTATTTGGTAATGTCATTCGGCATGTCAAATTCACCTGGTGTGTTCATGGAGTATATGAATCGAATCTTTCATGCTTACTTGGATCAATTTGTTGTAGTTTTTTTATTGAGGACATTTTGATATATTCCAAATCAGAAGAGGAACATGTTGAACATTTGAAAATTGTGTTGCAAGTGTTGAAAGAGAATAAGCTTTATGATAAGTTCTCGAAGTGTGAGTTCTGGTTGAAAGAGGTGAGTTTTCTTGGTCATGTTATTTCAGGTGATGGTATTATTGTGGATCCATCCAAAGTAGATGCAGTTTTACAATGGGAGGCTCCGAAGTCGGTTATAGAGATTAGAAGCTTTTTGGGCTTGGATGGTTATTATCGTAGGTTTATTGAAGGTTTTTCTAAGTTATCACATTCGTTGACGCAGTTAAATTGTAAAGGTAAAGCTTTTGTGAGGGATGTTCATTGTAAGAAGAGTTTTGTTGAGCTGAAGAAGAGGTTGAATACAACTCCAGTTTTGATTCCACCTGAACTGAATGAACCGTTTGTGGTATATTGTGATGCGTCCTTAACGAGTTTAGGTGGTGCGTTGATGCAGGATAGTGAAGTTGTAGCTTATGCTTCGTGACAACTGAGTGTTCATGAGAGAAATTATCCTACTCATGATTTGGAGTTGGCTGCAGTGGGGTTTGTGTTGAAGATTTGGAGGCATTATCTGTATGGTTCCATATTTAAGGTGTATAGTGATCATAAGAGCTTGAAGTATCTATTTGATCAGAAAGAATTGAATATGAGGCTGAGGAGATGGTTGGAATTTTGGAAGGATTATGACTTTGGCTTGAATTATCATCCCGATAAAGTTAATGTTGTGGCTGATGCTTTGAGTCGAAAGTCTTTGTATATGTCTACTATGATGGTTAGAGAGTTGGAGTTAATTGAGCAGTTCAAAGACTTGAGTTTGGTTTGTGAGTTGACACCGCAGAGTGTTATGTTGGGCATGTTAAAGATTAACAATGATTTTCTTAATAATATTATAGAGAGTTAGAAGTTGGATGTGAAGTTGGTGGACTTGATGGTTTGAAGTAATCAGACTGAGGATAGTGACTTCAGAGTGGATGAGCAAGGTGTGTTGAGGTTTTGTGACATGATTTGTATTCCGAATGATTTTGAGTTGAAAAGAATGATTCTAGAGGAAAGTCATAAGAGTAGCCTGAGTATTCATCCAGGAGCTACAAAGATGTATCAGGATTTGAAGAAGATATTTTGGTGGCCTAGATTGAAGCGTGATGTGACTCAATTTATGTATGCTTATTTGACTTGTTAGAAGTCAAAAGTTGAACATCGGAAACCTACAGGGTTAACCTTACAATTCCGATGGATGATGTTTAAGTAAGGGATAACCTTACTATTGAGGCTTCGCCTGTGAGGATTAAAGGCTGTGAGGTGAAGCAGTTGCGGGGCAAGAAGATTGCTCTCGTGAAGATAGTGTGGGGAGGCACTGCCGGTGGGAGCATGACTTAGGAGTTAGAGAGCAGGATGCGCGAGGCATATCTTAAGCTGTTTAGATCAGGTAAATTTTTTAGGACGAAAATATTCTAAGTGGGGGAGAGTGGTAACGCCCGTTTAATTTTAATTATCTTTCGTAATTAAAATTATGTGATTATATGCGTGTTTTATGTTGGGGTACCCTAAGGTAAGGGGTAATGACCTTAGTGTTAGTTACCTTAGGGCTCAAGGAAAAAGAGGGAGAACTCCATTGTTGAGGAAGGATAACTCTTAGCAAAACTCTAAGGTAAAGGTGGGCTTATAACTAGCTAAGGAATAGTATGATGATCATGGCGAGTATATTTTATCATGTAGGTTTTGTATCTCTCGTATTGTTGTTCGTAAATTCAATTGAATGGTAATTGTGAATTGATTGTTTTTATGTTGATGTTGGGACTATTGTTGTAGATGAATTTGATACAATTGTTGTGTTTTTGATTCGTCAAATGATGGTTGATCGATGTCGTTGTTGTGTCTTTGTGTGAATTCGAGAATCAGAGTCGGAACGAATGTTTTGGGTGTTTTCAGGGAAGAAAGCAGGATTTTTGTGTTGATAAAACCTGCCTTTTGAGTAAAATAATAGATTACACGTTTTATATGAAAAGTGGGGTTTTAGGTTGGGATAAAAAGCAATCATACTGATAAGCAACAGAAAAGTGATTATGTTGCAGGTGTAATCAGTTACCAGATATAGGGTAACCCATTACAATATTGAAAAACAACATTTTTGGACAAACTGTAAGGGGGTAACCGGTTACCCTGATTTAGCTAATTTGTTACCCTGTGTTAATTTTGCATGGTTGGTTGGTTTCAAGGGAGTAACCTGTTACCCTAATTTAGGTAAGTCATTACACTGGAAACATTTATTTTTGAAAAAAATTTAAAAATTCATAACTTTCGTTTCAGGAGTCCGATTCGAGTGTCGTTCGAAGCGTCAAAAAGATGGTGTGACGAACTTTAATCTAAAAATAATTTCAATAGTATAAGTTGAATAATTTTGATGTTTGTTGTTTTTGAAAGCGTTATTATCATTTTGTTGTGTTGTAAGGTGATGTTAAATGTCTTGTGGATGCTTGTCATGTTGCTATGTTGTTGTGTTGCTGTTGTGGAACTGTCTCAACACGTATGTTGAGCATGATGGCCAATATTGGCGGATTACATGACTATGGAGGTGTTGGTCATTATACTTGATGTTGTTGTTGCTTGATTAATATGTTGCATGCATTCATGATGTTGGGACATTGGTTAGTTGTTATGAGCATTAATCCTAGGAAGTGACGATTTTATGTCGGTAGCTGAGTGCCAGAATGGATGGAATTAGTGAGATGTTATCGATAATGATGATAACGAATTGTGAGCTCAATATCCTAAGAGGTGGGGATTGGAGTCGGTGAACCTGAGTGTTCACGTATTAGAATTTCAACACAAATTATGATTTTGAAAAAGTGATTGGATTTTGAAATAGGAACCGAATGGTACCACATGCATTGGGTCGAATTGTGAGTCTCATTGTATTTGCACATTGATTACATTGGTTGTTGTGATTGATGTTTGTTGTATGTTAACTTTGTAGATGTATGTTGGATGTTGTTATTGTGTTAGATGGTTGTTGTGTTGGTTATGTGGAATAGGTGATGTGCATGAAATAATCGGTTGCCTGCTTATTATCATGCTTTCCTTTATTTATTTATGATATCTCACATCTTCTATTTGAATGTTGCCTTTACATGGGCATCGTGCAGATAACTTGCAGTAGATGAATTGAAGTAAGTAGAAGATGAATTCTTCTGTTTTTTCTTTTGTGTCAGCGTCTGCTCTAATGTGTAACATCGGGGTTAGGAAACGTTTTGCTATGTTCAATTTTGTAGAGATTTTTGGATATCTCTAGAACTTATGGTTTATGTTATTTTGAAGAATGATTATGTTTTGAATATCTTCTTATGTTGACTCTTCCGCTATTTTTAATAAAGGTGAAATTTAAGACTTGTTGAATTGTTATAGTTATTATAACTAATTTTGAAACATTACATGTGTTATATATCATCATATATGAGCAAATGTTTTATGTGTAGTTGTGTGACATCCTGAATATAAATGATGTATTTACTCTGATTTATTTTTATATTTTGCGGGTATATTTAGGGTGTTATAACAATGATATTTTTTTGGGGGCATCTGTTACATTTGGATTTTCAACTACTAAAAAATGACAAAGAATGTCAATGAAAAGACGTTTACTATGGAAAAGCATTAATTAAGTGTATTCAAAAGAACATTAATGGTAAGTCGTCGATAGACCAACGACGAAGGATCGATCGAGCTATCAACACAATGAGACATGGTTTAGAGGACTCTCAGGGATATATCCTCAAGATCCATATCGTTGAGAAATATATTAAAAATCTTGAAAATGACAGTCGACAAAAGCATGTTCAGAATCTCGAGAAGGACAATCGACATAAGCCCTTATTCCATCAAAAGGGTTAGTCAACTGAACAACGTAGTATAAGAGACTTAGTAAATTTACAAGTCTTAGATCCTGATAGGCAACATCGACAGCACGTTGGAGCAGTTATCGTCGAAGGTTCGTGAAGAAGTGGAAAACTTAAGAACCAGTTACCATTCATTGTGAGTTGCAAGCAGATAGCGTATTGGAAGACACGTAAGCACACTAGTTGGAACTTGAAAGATTGAACGTAGAGTAAACGTAGTAGTTCTGCAGTAATCATAACTATTGTCGACGGTTAGTTTGTAAATATAATAAATAGCAGGCTCATACATGAGATTAAGGATTGCAAAATTTCATACATACTCTCCATATCACTAGAACTCCCGAGTCAAAGAGCGAAACAGTTGAGTGAGAAATATATATGCGTTTTGTTTAATGTTATTTACTTCATTTTACATTTACCATTTATCACAACTTGACTTCATTTAAAGTCTTTTGCTACGTTGCATTCAATTCACACGTACATGTGTTCATACAAATTATTTGCACAAATTGCTTTGGAGATTTTTCAAGTTAATCTTAAACTTTCGAACTCGATTGTTTACCAAAAACACCAATAAACAAAAAAAAAAATTAATATATTACCGAAAATTTTAATTGTACTGAAATTTTCGAATTACCTTTCGAAAAAATTTATATGCAAATTTGATTTCAATTTTAAATAGAAACACTTTTGAAATTATAAAATTAAATAGAAGGGCGGGATGGCGGGTTAAATCCTCTAGTATCTTGGCCAAGCAAGACTAAGCAGAACATTGAAAAATTAGAAAGTAGGCTACTAATGGTTAAGGGTAATATAGAAAGATGAAATAAGATATACATGTCACACATCATTAAACTTTATATTTTAAGCTTGGGAAGTAAAGTTGATTTCCATTCCAGCAACCCAAACATTTTGTAAAAGCAAAAATCAGCGTTTTCTCTGCTCCCACGGGTCATCAAACATACGGTGAGTAAAATACTTTGAGCATTGAAATACATGATTACGTGATAAAACAAGACAATTGATATCATTAATTTATTTTAATATGAATATAGTTTCTAGATGAGATAAAAAAAATAATGTAACCATAAAACCCAAAAAGATATTTTGAACATTGACAATTCTTGCAAGGTTCATTAATGCTTATCATAATTGATCTGTTGTCAAGTCACACGTAAACGAGAGTGTTGAAATAACATAACATCTGTGCCTGGACTCTTAAGAAATAACACAATGGTAATAGATAGATTGAAAATGAGAGGATTGTTTCTACTCTAACATTATAGATCAAAGTAAGCTCCTTTTCATTATGTGGTAGTTGTAAATTCTAAAATCTATATAGTTTTGAAAGTAATATGAAACTTAGGAAAACTTGGTATTATATTCTATATTCTCCTGCTATCACACTTGAAGTGGTCAGAGGACTCGGATGGGGGTTTAATACATATTTGTGGTTTGATTGCACACAGCATATAATGAAGGCTCAAAATGTGTCATGACTGTTTGTTGACTATTTGGTTTGAGGAGAAATTTAAATATATTTGAAGTAATCAGAATCATCACATCACACGCAACATCTACAGTCATTCAGATTTCAGAAGATAGTTACTACAAACACAGAAACACTGAATGCATGTCATGCCAAGCTTCAAAAGCTAGTGCTCATCATACTTCAGATGAATTTCACTCATCGCTGGTTGGTGTTTCCTGACCTACATAATCAAGGAACAAATTTATATAAGTTATATTAAAGACCTACAGATTGGCTAGAGACATGCAAGTATAAGGAACCTATGAATTGAGAAGTTAATAGTATATTAGTATTGAATTGGTATCTAAGCCAGCTGAATTAAGTGAAAATACACATAAAAAAACTATGTATAAGAAGTTACCTTCACACTAGCCAATGAAAGTAGCTTGTGAGAGGCAGTATATGCAACATCTGAGTTTTCTAATCTCTTCTCCACAAAATAAATAACTTCAGAAACTCCTGACTGCAAGAAAGAATTTAAATATAAGATGCAGCTCTTCTGATCTGAAGAATGAATAAAAATATCAAGTTAAAGCAACACAAGACTGCGCAGATAGATAGTGATACGATGAAGCAAGGATACAATGGCAATACGTGGCCCATTGAAAAATATAGGATATGATAAGTTGTTTAAGATATGTATGTAAAAATTAAAATTTGACATTAGTTAAATTACTGTTTAACAAAAACCAAACTCAACACAACTTTTAATACATTACTAAATATTAAATCTAAACTAAGATATTGGAATGCTATTAATGTCGTCTCCTCCTTTGCCATCACCCATAAATAGAGTGGCTTCCAAATCCGGTTTATAAAGAAGCAACGATGCAACTTCAAGATTAATAAAGTTAAGAGAAGAGTAATTAAGGGGAAAGTTTGATTCATTTACTAATAATATGAACAGACATTAGGTAAATTGGGCATATTGGAGACATGGTGATAGCATTTTGCGGCATGTGACGCCTATCTCGACGTATCAGAATTGTTTTTGTAAATAAAAAAATTGGATACTCCTTTGATACTGATCGATGATGTATTGCAGAGACTTTGGTGTATATGTGCTTGTACAAAGTAGTGGTAGTGCCAGGGACTTCAATTTCATATCAATAAGAACATGAATAAACATGATTATCAGACTATACATCGCTCATAAGTTATTGCAATTTCTATTAACACGTCGCTAAAACCACAAAAATTAGCATCACAGTCTAACTTTATTGTGCTTTCCTTCCATATAAGAGCTTACAGTAGTATTAATATATGATAAAATGCAGTAGTTGTAAATAAAACCAGCTGAAGTGATTTTTTGCACTTCAGGCATAGCACTGTCTACATTCTCATAAACTTATGCTTAGAGAAAAAGTTAAATAAAAAGGTCCAGAAATCATCTGTACGATGGTTCCTTAAAACATATTATGTATCAAGTTGAACAAGACCACCAACCTGGATTATAATCTTGGCACACTCATTACAAGGAAACATGGTCACATACAGACGCTGCATTGATTAAAATAATAGGAATATGTTAGTATCAGGTGGTAAAACAAACCTTGTTGGTTAAAGAAATATAAGAAATTTCGTTTAGGTGCTAACTGGTATAAGCAGTAACATGTTATATGTGTGCTAATGACATTAGCCCATGTGAAAGTGGCAAAAGGAAATTGCTAAATCACGTATGAGTAAAAAATGTGCAGAAGCTGCAATGTTTACAATTAAATAATTAGAGTGCAGAAAAACTCACTTGTCCAGCGGCAGAGGCATGATTTGTGTTAAGAATAGCATTTACTTCAGCATGACAAACATAACTAAAATAAATCCATAATTAAAAGAGAAAAAAGAAAAACATTATCAACGAGATCATGGTTAATGAGAAGTAAGATTATAGCAAGAACATAATTAAGGTTACAGCAAGAGTGAGAGATGATTTAAAAAACACTTACGGGTACTTAGTCTCCAAAGGATTCCCGGTCTTAGATTTCTAAAACATAAATATATTTATCAATCAGAACGTTTAAATGATAACCAAAAAACAAAAATACTCAGCTCCTCCCTTAATCACCACCAACCTTGGCCCATGGTAACTTGTCATCAGAACAACCTCTTGGAAATCCATTATAACCAATCCCTACATCATAAAGAAGAAGCATAATCAAGGTATGAAACATATTGGACTCGGATGATTTTATTAGGCCTAGAAAGGGACAGCCTGTGACAAAGCAGTCCAAACCAAGTACAACAATATTGGGCAGGCGCACACTGGGTCGCCCAGCCCAAATCAAGATCCATGCTCCACCCCTTATGGTCTATGAGGTGTCCAAGGAATAACAATTTGGGAAATGGGAGCGAGGAAAAAACAGCCCCTCAATAATTTAAGAAAGAACCAGTCTTCCCCTATTGCCATGTCTTCGTCACAAAGCTAAGGAAAACTGTCTCTCTCTCCTTCTAATCCGGCCCAAAGAATCCTCAATAAATACTCCAACCTCATGACTTGGAGATTAAGTCACTACTTCCATCAAACCCTAGCATACAGAATCTCTTCCTATCAAACACACAAGCTGACTCTCAATAACCTTACCGTATATCCCAAGTACACATGTGTTTCTCGAAAGAAATAGAATATACAACATGCAAGTAAGAGAACAGAATGAACATACCTAGAATTATACCATCTTGACTCACTAAGCAAGCACCAACCTACATTATCAAATATCAACAACACCCCAATATACATAACCTTTAAAACCAACATCATTCAAATACTCAGTGTTATGGTATTTTTTAAAACATGCATTGAATCATATCTCACCAATTAGAAACTGTACAAATATTTTACAAACTAACATGTTAAAGCATGATGACCTGATTTGATAAAATACAAGCATAACAAAGTGGCATGTAGAGTAAATACATAGAAATTAAATTCTAAAAACAATTAAGGGCATTTTGGTGTGGTGTGAAATATGACCTGCCTATTAGGGTCTTTGGATCTTTCAGCAGACAAAAACGCAATTGCCATAAAATAATCATCCCACGACAAGTATCTGTGTAAATTCAAATCAGTTAAATTTAAATGAAGCCAATAAATAATTCCCGGTGGAGCTAAAAGTGACTTAAATAAAAGTTAGAAATAAATTACCCTTTGCGTTTGGAGGGGTCAAAAGGGTCGGTAGAAGAAGAGACGGTGCCGTTTTGCGAGGGATTGGTTTTGGATGGGTGATCTTGGGAGCGGCGGAAGAAACGGAGAGCGAGTGCGGAGGCGAAGGCGCCAACTAGAGTTGCCGTGGCCACTAGAGAAAGTTCCCGAGAGTTCATGGAGTTTGATATTTGGGGCAAAACAGTTTTGCTAGTATTGTGGATTTGTGGAAGGTGAAATCAACGAAGATGCGTCGTCGTTTCGGGACGAAATTGTCAAATGTAGTGTGAGAGAAGGAAATGAAATAGATGGTAGCGGGAATGTGAGAGTATTTAGATAAAGCGCGGGAAACTTTAGAGGGAGTTCTATTTATTTAACTACTCTTCAATTAAATACATTACAAATGAATGACCCACTAATGTATGAGCTAACTCTCAGTTAAAATGAACAAGATTTGCACTCCCGTGTCATACAAAATATAAAGGGTGCATGCATCCTATGCCAAGATCCACATGTCTCCGAGTTAATGGAAAAAAAGCTAATAGATATTGCTGTATTAACTCTTGTGTGCCAAAATAGTTCACTTTACTAAACGGATTAGAGATACCTTCGTATCGCACTCATAATTGTTTGGATCATGTTGCGTGGAAAAGATTGTTAGGTATAAAAAAATTTAAAAAGCTTTCAACTTAGCATTATTAGGTAAATGGAAATGGCATATTTTTATCAACAAAAACAATACTTGATACAAGATATTACTCCTCCGTTCTTTTATAATTGTCACTTTTAAAATAATTGTTTATTTTTTTTTAATTGTTACTTGTAAAGTTTAAGATAGTATTAAATATTTTTTTTGTTAAAATTATTTCTAAATAATTATTATAAAAAATAAAATAAAATAAATATAATATATAATTAAGGCTATTATAAATAAAATGATAATTATTGTATGAAAATTAACAATATTGACTAACTTTCTTGGTATGCGTAAAAAATTAAAAAGTAATACTTAAAAAGAAATGGAGAGAGTATCAAATAAATATGGTGAGGCAAATGGTAGGATTGTTGGAATAAGGAGAAAATGCTTAACTTGGTGGAAGGACATCCAAAGTATCGAAAATAGAATTTGGAGATTCAATCGAAATTAGATGTCTCAAAGGCTTAAAAGAGAGATAGAAAATGGGAAAGACACATTTGTTTGGCTAGATCCTTGGCACGAGAATTCATCTCTTAAAAATAGATTCTCGTGCTTGTCTACAATATGTGAAGACAAAAACTTAAGAGCAAAAGATTTGGTAATAAGTGAAGGCAATTGGAACTTCAACTAGAATAGAGTTTTATTGCAAAGAGGTTGTGATAAAGGAGGAGCCGAAGAAAAAGTTGTGGAGGATAGTAATTAATATAGAGAGAGTGAACAAATGAACTTGGGACTCAGGAACATATTTAGTCAAAAGGCTTATAAAATAATAATGAAGAACCCGATTGACAATGAAAGGTTGAAACTCGCAAATGCGTGGAACAAGTTTGTCCTGTTAAAGGTAGTAGTTTTGTTTTGGCGTTTATTTGAAAACAAAATATCGTCTAAGAATAATCTTCACAAGAGAGGGGTGTTGCAAGATTCTCAATTGGATTGTTCATTCGGTTGTCAGACAATGGAAAACGTTTCTCTCACTTTCTTTGAGTGTGATTCAATTTTGCAGGTGTGGTTAATGATACTTCGACTGTTAAACATATCTCCTGCGTTACATAACTCATCTGTAGCAAACTTTCGACAATTTCAAGGTCTGTGCCGAACAGGCAGAAAGATAGGCATGGCAAGGAAATTCAGAGCCGTCCGGACCCGCCCCGAAATTAACGAGAAAAACCCGATTTAACTGGGTGCAGGTGCAGGTAAAACCCGATTTTTTATTATGGGTTCGGGGGCGGAGGATGCTACTACCCGCCCTACATTCGTCCCCGCCCCTGTCTATTTTAATTTACTTTAATGCCTTATTTTAATTACTTTATTATACATTTATAAGAGTTATTTTAATTTTTAAAAATAGTTATACTAGAGTTATTTTAGTTTTTAAAAACATGTTTATTGGAGTTATTTTACTCTTAAAAACATGTTTATTATTAAAATGATTAAATATTTAATTAAATTATTAATTTTTATTATTATGAAAAAATATTTATTTTTAAAAAATTAACTTTTGCGGGTGGGCGTGGGACAAGGGCGGAGAATCGTTCCCAATTGGGGGTGGGTTTGGGTGCTAATTTTTTATCTCCTCCTGAGTTTGGGTGCGGAGGCGGGTATGTTACAGAGAAGCGGATGCGGGTGCGAGACTACTTAAATACGCCTCCGACCTGCCACGTTGTCATGCCTACAGAAAGACGACAGATAAATTCATTATCATTTGATATGTTACCGTTTGGGTAATTTGGAAAGGACAGAACAAAAAAAATTTAGAAATAAGGAAAGATTCACAAGGCGTTTAGTTGATGAGGTTAAGATTCTGTCATGGAATTGGTTGAGGAGTAAAGTGAAAGGATTCGATTACTCTCTCGTGCATTGGCTGAGTAGTCTAGAACATCGCTTGAGGACTAGCGGTAGTTTGTTTAGTTCGGTTCAGGAATTGGTTAGGTGTTGATTTTTTAGATTGGCGAGTCGAGGTCTCTCAGTTGTATATCAGTTTCCACGATCTTTTTGCGATTGGTTCAGTGCCGACTCAAGCTTGGTGTTGGCTTTGGAGTTTTGTGCCTTATGTTTTCGTTTCGTGGTTCATCTCAGTTAGAGTTGGTATTTATGTTGTAATTCTGCTTTATATTTGTTCTGCAGCTCTTATGTTTAATATAGACTGTGGTTTAGTAGTTGCATTTGTCTTGCAGACTTACTGTTGTAACTGTTTGCACTTCTTGTGCTGATTCAATGTTAATTTCCTTGGCTATTTAAAAAAAAGAAAAAACACAACCACTTAAATAATAATTAACACCTTTGTTCATCATTGTCTCTACAGCAATTTCATAGCTATTAACATCGTTTAGTATGATAGTCATTTCAATAAAAGAAGATGAAGTGAATTGGCTATTTGGTCTTCTTTTCACTTATGCAAATACTAAATAGAATTCTTACTCGATAAGTTGCACCTGCTAGATTTACTTAAACCACCAAACTATTTAACTTTGGTGGAAAAGATTATAATGCGAAATGATGTAATTTGTTATTGTGGACAATATTTTCATATATTATTATTAATTGTGTCCTAAAAACATAAGTTAAAAAATTAACTTGTAAGTTTATATTGAAAAAATAATTTAAAAATTAATCTTATACTTTTATTAAAGTTTAGGCACAATTTATAAAACAATTTCTAAAAAATAAACTTATAGTAAGTCTAAGTGAAGTTTGTGAAGAGTGTGTTCATGCATCGTTGGGAAACTCAAGCTAAAATTCCATAAATTTATACATTCTAACAGTAAGGACGAAGAACTTACTCGGATAAGGAGGTTGGAGATGAAGGTCTAGAAAAAGACAAGGATGACTGACGGCGACGAAGAACGCTCCGACGACGAACAATAGTTGCAGAGCAAGAGGATTAGAGGAGAGAAATTTTCGTGAAGTGAAAATGAATCATCTTTCCCCCCTATATAAGCTCTTTTGCTCGCATAGGGAAGCACAAAGGGAAAAAAGTCATCATTGCCTAACCTCCTAGACCTCCTAAGCCTTAACAAAATTAATTACGCCTTCACACGTGCAAAAGAGGAAATTGTCGGTTGACACTTTCAAAACTGACCTTTCACATGCTTGTGAAAGAACAAGTCTCTCCGGCTCCCCGCAGGCACATTCTCTTCGACAATGTCGCCAAATAGCATCAGAGCAGGAGTCTCATCAACATTTTCTATATCTTAAGAACAAGTCTAGTCGACGTAAAACGCATCTTTCATATTCGACCACGTCCTTGCACCTCCAAGGAGGCCACACACAATCAATAGGCGACCATACTAATCATATGCTAGGCACATGCGCGTCCCCGAAGTTTTTCGTTCAAATAATGGCGACCTCAAAGACCTTCCCGCGATACGGTTCTTGCCCCTTGGTCGACTAGTTAGGCTAACTCAAGTCATTACTCTTCAACTCGAAACAACGACTTGGGGGGCTCCTGTTCTGGACTGGACTGGCACATGCCCCACAGTTGGGCAAGACCCAATCCAGTTTAGCTTAAGGTCAGGCCCAATAAGGAGATTAGGACAATCTAGTCGTTGGGTATAATATAGTCGTTAAGCACAATATGATCGTTGAACACAATATAGCCGTTGGAGTATATAACCGTTGGAGACATCTCTCTCACGCACTTGACAGTTCACGCGGCCAATTGCCCCTCCGAAAGTCACGGGGACAGTTGAATCAGGTCAAAGATCACGCATTAGATCTTCCACCTGACAGTCCCCCATTGGCCGACTAGATATTTCGGTCACATGGGAGACCTTGGCCCCGCGCTGGGGGAATCTCATAAATATCCTCTCTCTTAAGAAGGTCGGGTATTCTAATCATTCTCGCTCATACCTAAACACTTGTACTTATTTTCTCTCTATCCCAAAAATTTACTTTGCCATTGGAGTACCTTGCATGTACACCTCTCCTCTCCTACAACCATTGTTGTTATCCTATTTTAAAGGTCAAGGCGATCTGTTCTGATCACTCCAGATCATAAATAATATATTCTTTGTGATATATGACAAGCTATTATATAAAAATCTTTTGTATAAAAAATATTATTTAAAAAATAAACATTGTATCGTTTTTTAGTTTAAAAAGTGAGAGAAAAACAAAAATAGTTTCAAATTTAAAATCTGAGAGTTAAAAAAATATCAAAACTGAAATTAAATAAAAAATATATAAACTATTTTAATTCACACTATAAGTATGTGTTTGATTTTCCTATAACTAATTTTGATATGGTTAATATTTTTTGTCTATAAAATTAATTTTAGCTTGAAAATATTAGAATTTTGATTGTACACTCAAATTATTGTTAAATTCACTTTTATGAATATGTATTGAATTGTTTCTTTTCACATTTAACTCACTATTTATCAAAACCAGTTTTCCGACATCAGTTTTTTGTAAAACAATTTTCTTACAAAAATAATTATATCAAAATCAAATTTTCTTAAAGGAGAATGAAACACAAACTAATATAACATATAAGAAAAGTTGAATAAAAGGAAGGTCCCCACCCCCACATATGAAGGGCAATGAGTCATGAGTGTGAGTTAGTGAGGCACAATCATGTTCAGCCCCTCCCTATAATATTAGGCCATTAGCCACTTTTCCACGTGCCAACTTGCCCTTACCGTGGGTGGAGTTGCCAAATCCTTTGTTTAGAAAGTGGCTCGTTTTATTTTTAATATCTACGGGACAGGCATCAAGCCCTACCATAAAGCAACACAATTACATACCGCCACCAGATACAAAAAATAAAATATTATACTACAATCACTAATAATTAAAGACCAACATCTTATGCAACATTACACAACACTAGAAACCTAAAACCAAATTACATTTGCAAGCACATATTTCGTTGAGGAAAATCAATACTAAAATGAATATACAACAAACTTTTTTTACACTCAGAATTCAAGTATGCGCCACTGCTTTTTTTTTATAGATATTGTTCACTTTATGTGTGTGATAATGACATGATTTTGTCCTTAAATGTATCGTGTTGATTTAAAGAGCATGTGTGTTGTATATAAATTACTCTAAGATTCTATTTGTTCAGTCTAAAACAATTGCCCTTTAGTCAAAACAAAGAGGCATAGTGTAGACCTCGAGTTTCTATAAATAACGTTAATGCTAAACTCAAATCTGCATCATTGCAGCTACGGTGCAATATTCATTTTGGTGTGAGAATTTATCACATCTTCGTCCTTTAGAAAACGCAATTCAATGGATTGAAAAGTATATGCATTGTATGTAACCTACCTTTAGTCCTCGATTTATAAAAAATGTGAGACTATTTTGACTAATCCTAAACACAGTTAATGGCTAAGGTCATTTTTCTTTTTGTTTCAATCACTTTCCTTTAAAGGGCTTGTAAAGGAAATTATACACATTACAATCAAATAATGACTACATTCAAATCTCATTAATCCGATTAAAATTAATGTTTTTTAGGTATTTATTTTTCCATCTTTCGAATTTTAAGATCTAAAATGTGTTTTAGAGACATATGGAATTGTTGAATCCATTAATAAACACAACAAACATAAGCACTCTGTTGAATCATATGAAATTAAAGATGTTATATGTCAAATACCAAGAATATGTTATAAATAATTAAAAACATCAATTAAATACTAACAAGATCATTGATAAGAAAAACTAATTATTTCTTTATTGACCTCAACCATGCACATCACGATATCATTATATTTCCTGAAACGAATTAAGATTGAACAAATAGCACAAAAGAATTTGACTAAGATACTATCAAATAAGTATTATATTGACAAAATATTGAGAACGTGGTCTTTATATCATATTTGTTTTGAAATTGCATGTTGGTGAACTAAACATGTATATCATCTTTGAGTGAGGGATGACAATACTTAACACTTATCACGACTATTAAGTCATATTGGTTGAGACAAATTTCATTTAGTATAAGTTAAGTGAACCATGCATAAGCCCTCAAGGCCTTTTCAATTTCTTTGTGGGCCTTCTTCGAGTTTGATCCAAATAACTTGATCAATAAATCTACTTCTTCCTCTGTGGTAATAGTTATGGGACATCAAAGAGATGTCTCTAAATGGATAGATGCATAATGCATGGCATATCATCAAGTATCACTATTATCTCCCAAAGGGTAAGGTGGAAGGTGTATGTCTCCTCTTGCCATCTTTTTGAGTAAGTTGTCAACAAGCTATGATCAACTATATTGAACCTAGTGGCGACAAGGTCGGCTAGTCTAATATCTTAAATGACATTGATGAATCAATTCTCTTTATGAGTCTTTAGCATGATGATTTTTACCTCAGGTAACTCCACCTCGAGAAAATCTACCTTAGTCTTACGTATTTCGAGCACTTGCACCTCAGACGCACCTTCACCTCGGACAACTTACCTCAACCTCCTACTCCTCATGTTGAACTTGTGGTTCAGATTCATCCAACTCTAATGGCTTGTATCTTATGCGCACACTTTTCTTAAAAGAGGAAATATTAAAAGTCTATGTTTCCTCTACCCTAAATCTTTAATATGTTATTCATATATATATATATATATATATATATATATATATATATATATATATATATATATATATATATATATATATATATATATATATATATATATATATATATATATATATATATATATATATATATATATATATATATATATATATATATATATATATATATATATATATCATTAATTATTAAAAAAATTAATCAAAAAATTTGACAAGAAAATAACATAAACCTAAAATCAACATTGTGTATTGTCATTCAAGTTATAAAATCGGAACAGTTTCCATTATCCGAAAACAAGCCCAGGAAATATCTGAATTCCACAATTAAGACATATCAATAACCCAAAAGAAAAAAACCTAATACATATAATTCATATATCAAGCAAACATGTACTAACCATTTTTAAAATAGGAAAATAAAGGATAATTTGAGTAAAAATTTGTTTAAAATGAGTCAATGCTTAGGCGTTAAGATTTGAAGATGTATTAAGTTTGAAACTCAAATGCTGAAATAATAGAGAGAAGTAAGATTTCCTTGGTGTTTTAAATTCTATAATTTATAGGCTTCAAAAATACGTCCTATATTCTAAAATTTGAAAAATATTTTATCAATGCCATAAATTTACAAGAGATTAAGTCCGAAATTTTTTTTCTCTAATATTTAGTTTATTTGTTAGTTAAATATGCACCATGCAATTTAATTCCAAAGGATTGAAGTACACTAATTATATTAGCAAACATTAGTAAACGTTGATATCTACTTCTAAGGCATGCTTTAAGAAAACTCATTGCTCGAGTAGTAATTTAAAAATAAAAGAACCAGTTATACTCATCCTTTCTTTTATCGTTTTACTAACCCTAGATTTGGTTGACAAAAATTGAACACAACACCAAGAAGATACGAGTCTCTTTTTTACCAACTTAAATAATATGTCATTTTACAATCATTAAAAAAAAATTGACCACAGGTGTTTAGACCTAAAACCCTAGCTTGGATTGACCATGCAAAGGTTCAACTTTTTAAAGAGATGTAAATAACGTGAATATAAATATCATTGTTATGAGAAATGAATGCTTCTTCATTGATTATGAAAGGATGATACAAAGTGGTGGGACAAATCTACATTAGCATAGCCTTAAAAAACTCTAACCATCATAAGACACTATTAACAGCTTAACTAAGTTTGACATTTTTAATAGTTTGTTTAACAAGTTGGCTATTTATGCTAGAATAAATAATAGATTTTGTAATAAAGTTTTTATCTAATCTATCACTTAGGTTTTTTTAGTTGGAGGTAAATGAAGGGGAGAAGAGAGAAGGGGAGAAAATATTTAATAGTTATATGTTTGGTTCAAATTTTAAGAGGGGAGAGAGGTAGATGGAAGGGATCAAAATCCCTCGTAAACTATTTTTTGCTCCCCTCCAATTTTGGAGAATTTGGAAGGGAGGGAAGATTTCATTTTAATTATAATTATATTTATATATTTATTTATTTAAATATCAATTTAATTTATTAAAATGTTAAAAGTTCTATTTTAAATAAATTTTATCTTCTTTTTATATTTCATGTATTTTTATATCTTCATCTTATTATGTGTTTATATTTTTTTTATTTTATTTTTTATACTTTAATGTTATTTTTTAGGCAAAATATTCTTTTTGATCCCGTATCTTGTATGCGAGGTTCATTTTGGTCCCTTAACTAAAAAAAGACCATTTAAATCCTTTAACTTTTCAAAACGCTCCAAGTTAATCCTTTCCGTCAATTTTCTTGTAACGGTGTTAATTTTTACCATGTGGCATTCATTCATATATTTGTAGCATCCATGTCATCACCTATTCATTTTTTTTAAACATTTCTTAGTTAACATTGAAGGTGAGAAAAATACTTAGAAGGGGGGGTTGAATAAGTATGACAAATAATCAAAGATTCAAACACAGTTATTTTTATCCTGTTTCGTTGAACTCAACTACTCCAGTTCACCCTTTCAAAAGTGATTTGCCTTTCTCAGTCAAGGACTTAATCCACTATTTAATCAAACAGATTACAATAGTAACACCTAAGAACAAATGTTCTTAGTCTTCTCAAGAGCTACTGATCCCAACTGGATCCTCTTAAGGAAACCTTTTACAATCAATGTAAAACTATTACAAGAGTAAGAATGCTTCTAAAAAGCTATTATCACAACTGTGTTATTTCTCTTAAGTTTAAGAACAATGTTTCAGCAAATAGAATATAAGAGCTTTTGAGAGATTTGCTTTGATAAGTGATTTTTGCAAGAAGTTCTTCTTTTTAAGAAGATGGAGTGGACTTCTTTATATAGGCACTTAGATCCATGAAGTCTTCTCAACGTTGGAGGCTGTGCTGAAAAAGCCTGGTGCCTTTTGTCTTTACGTTGTAGGCTGTGCTGAAAAAGCCTGGTGCCTTTTGTCTTCACGTTGCAGAAACTTTCCTTAGAATGGAATGCACAGATAAAACCTTTTTGTCTGTGTTCTTGTGTCGAGCATAAAAGAGGAAAGAGCTGTTGAGATATGCCAACGGACATATTCAAATCTTCTTCACTAAGTAAGTTCAGCTATCAACATCAGAGTCTGGATCTTCAGAATCTCCATAGTAGAGATCTTCTGGATCTTCAGAGTCTTGGGATGTTCTTCAGATTATGCTGAATTAGAGTATATGCAGCTTGTGTGCTTGAGCATGTAGTTCTGTCAGAGCAGAGTCTTCTATATCAGATTCTCAATACTATGCAGTGCAGTATCTTTAGAGTCTTCTGATGACTAAGCTTCTGAACTCTCAGAGTCTTCTATTCTTTAGAGGCTTCTGCTTCAGAATCTTCAGTAGACAACACTCAGATTCTTCTGGAGACAGCGTTCAGATCTTCATTTAAGATGCTCTTGAACTTTTGAAGCCTTTCATAATATCATTGTTCAGATCCAAATTTGCTCTTTAAGAATATTTTCTTTAGTACCTGTAGCAAACAGTCTAGAACAAATTTAGAGTATATAATTCTTGAATACAAAATTCATAAGTGTTATCATCAAAACATAGAGATATTACTAAGAAACAATTTGTGTTCTTACAATCTCCCCCTTTTTGATGATGACAAAACATGAGAAATTTTGTTAAATAAAAAGTATGAATTATAACTCCCCCTGAGATTAACAATCTCTCCCTGAAATGAATACTCTAATAGAAGAAAACACTTCCCTTTTTGATTAAGTATATTTCAGATTCAGAGCCTGATGCAAGAGATTTGACTTTCAGAATCAAATCTTGATGCCAGATAATTATGACTTCCTTCAGTCAGAGCGTCTGGTTATCATCTTGCTTGAATTATCTTTCAGAGTAAAGGTATCAGAGTAAGATATCAGAGTTGATTGAATACTCAGATTTGCTTTGGAAGATCAGGTTCTGGTTGGAAAAGTATCAGGGTAACTTCAATGAATTATGTTAGATATATCCATGTAATCTGAAAGACTTAAATTCAAAGTAAGTTAATAAAATGTCTGAATTTCAGTTTTGGTAATTGCTTATAGGTTGAACAATCAGATTCTCTTTTTCTCCCCCTTTTTGTCATAATCAAAAAGATTTTTAAAGACATAAAGATACAGAAGGAAAAAAAAGCATATAGAAGCAAAAACATCAACTTTCATTTAAACATATCAGAGTTCACAATCAAACAGAGTCACAAAAGAACAGATAGATGTCAAAAAGCATAACAAAACAATAAGAAAACAACAGAAGCAATAACATGTGCAAAAACATCAAATAAAACTAAGTCTGGCGTGAGGCAATAAGGGTCAATAGACACATACGCACGTTTACACATAGCATTTAATGAAAATAATCATTTCAATTTAAAGATATGACAAATGGGGGGAAATCCAAGAAAAATGAGATTTTCAAAGCAGTACCTCAAACGTCAATTCAGTAGAGCACTCCATCTTTTCAGATTCTGAGTGACACGTGTTTGCTTATATGTGCATCTGATGTCTCTCAAGAAATGAAATGTTTCCGACGTTCAGATCTTCTGAGTTTGTTAGTTCAGAGTTTCACACAAATAAATCAATCAAAGATAAATGAATAAATAATCAGATGAAATACTTCAGATCTTTAAACATTTTACATCTGATAAGTTGCCTCTGATAAATATTACTTTGGACAAAAATCCATACAAATATTTTTCAGAATGAACTTAAACCTATCTTCAGCAAGGGGTTTTGTGAAAATATCAGCCATTGATGATCTGTATCAACAAAAGCTAGATTTATTACACCCTTATGAACATAGTCTCTGATGAAGTGATGTTTAATTTCTATATGTTTAGCCTTAGAGTGTAAGATTGGATTTTTTGACAAACATATAGCAGAAGTATTATCACAGAAGATAGAAAGATTACTCTCATAGATCTGATAGTCTTCTAGCTGACTCTTCATCCATAGCATCTGTGTATAACATCCAGCAGCAGCAATGTATTCTGCCTCTGTAGTTGATAGTGCAATAGTGGGTTGCTTCTTGCTGTACCATGAGATCAGATGACTTCCAAGAAACTGACAGCTTCCAGAAGTGCTTTTACGTTCAACTCTGTCTCCAGCATCACAGAATCCAACTAATGAAAATTCATCAGATCTTCTGTAACACAGACCCATGTTAGTAGTACCTTTCAGATACCTTAGAATCCTCTTAACAGATGTTAAGTGTGATTCTCTAGGATCTGATTGGAATCTTGCACATAAGCAGACACTAAACAGAATATCAGGTCTAGAAGCAGTCAAGTATAGAAGAGATCCTATCATACCTCTGTAGAGTTTCTGATCTACCTTCTTACTTACCTCTTCCTTACCAAGAGTGCTTGTAGGGTACATTGGAGTCTTTGTCATCTTACTATCAACCATGTTGAACTTCTTCAGAAGCTCTTTAACATATTTGGTCTGATGTATATAGGTGCACTCTGGAGTCTGGTTGACTTCGATTCCCAAAAAGAATCTCAATTCTCCCATCATGCTCATCTCAAACTCTGCCTGCATACATTTAGCAAACTCCTTTCCAAGCATAATATTTGTTGATCCAAAAATAATATCATCTACATATATTTGACAAATCAACAGATCTTTCTTAAGAGTTTTACAGAATAAAGTTGTATCCACTTTTCCTCTGATAAAATTTTTCTTCAGAAGGAAATTGCTCAACCTCTCATACCAAGCTCTGGGAGCTTGTTTTAAACCATAAAGAGATTTCTTTAGTTTAAAAACATGATCTGGAAAGTTTTCACTTTCAAAACCAGGAGGTTGGTGGACATATACTTCCTCTTCTATAATACCATTAAGAAAGGCACTTTTAACATCCATCTGATATAGAGTGATGTTATTTTGTGCAGCAAAAGAAATGAGTAAACGTATAGACTCTAACCTAGCAACATGAGCATAAGTCTCTGTATAGTCAATTCCTTCTTGCTGACTGTAACCTTGAGCAACCAGCCTTGCCTTATTCCTTTCAACTTCTCCCTTTTCATTCAACTTATTCCTGAAGACCCATTTTGTTCCAATAATATTGAATCCTTTAGGTCTAGGAACCAGATCCCAAACTTCATTTCTGGTGAATTGATTTAGCTCTTCTTGCATGACACTAATCCATTCATTATCTTTCAGAGCCTCATCCACAGATGTTGGTTCAATTATTGACACTAAGCCAAACAATGAAGATTCAGATGTTCTGAGATAGGATCTCGTCCTGATTGGATCATCTTTCTTTCCAATAATTACATCTTCTGGGTGAGATGCCTTGATTCTGGAAGAAGATCCTCTGACATTTGATCTTTCAGAAATGTGTAAGTTGTCCAATTGAGAAGATAAGGGAATAGCATCTGGAGTTGCTTCAGATTCCTTCTCTTTATCATTTTCTGCCTCTGAGCCTTCAGAGTCTGTGAGAATCACTTCTCTATCTGCAGAACTTTCAAACTGGTTTAGCTTTTCAGAGCCAAGCTTATCATCAAATCTTACATGAATAGATTCTTCCACAATCTGTGTTTCAGTATTGAATACTCGGTAGCCTTTAGAGCGTTCAGAATAACCAAGCATGAAACACTTCTGTGCTTTGGAATCAAACTTGTTAAGATTCTCTTTAGTGTTAACTATATAACAAGTACATCCAAAAGGATGAAAATAAGCAATGTTGGGCTTTCTGTTCCTCCACAATTCATAGGGATTCTTTTTCAGAAGAGGTCTTACAGACACTCTGTTCTGAATGTAACAAGCTGTGTTAATTGCTTCTGCCCAAAAGTGTTTTTCCAGATTTGTCTCATTGATCATGGTTCTGGCCATTTCTTGCAGAGTTCTGTTTTTCCTCTCTACAACTCCATTTTGTTGTGGAGTTCTAGGACAGGAGAAATCATGAGCAATGCCATTTTCAAAAGAATATTTTTCAAAATGTTTATTTTCAAATTCACCACCATGATCACTTCTGACTTTTATAATTTTGAAATCTTTTTCATTCTACACTTGCTTACAGAAGTCAAAGAACACAGAATGTGACTCATCCTTGTGTTTTAAGAACTTCACCCATGTCCATCTACTATAGTCATCAATAATGACTAATCCATACTTCTTGCCTCTGATGGATGCAGTTTTCACTGGTCCAAACAGATCAATATGAAGTAATTCTAGTGGTCTGGAAGTAGAAACAACATTTTTTTATTTAAAAGATGATTTTGAAAACTTCCCTTTTTGGCATGCTTCACAAAGAGCATCTGAGGTGAACTTCATATTAGGAAGTCCTCTGACAAGATTAAGTTTATTAATCTGAGATATACATCTCATATTAATATGGCCCAATCTTCTGTGTCATACCCATTGCTCTTCATTAACAGACAAGAGGCATTTAACATTCTGAACTTTAAGTTCTGAAAGATTTATTTTATAAATGTTGTTTTTCCTCTTACCACTAAATAGGATAGAGCCATCCTTTTGACTAATAACTTTACATCATTTTTTATTAAAGGTAATATCATAACCATTGTCACTTAATTGACTTATGGACAATAGATTATGCTTTAAGCCTTCAACAAGTAAAACATTAGTTATAGAGGGAAGTTTACCATTTCCAATAGTGCCAGATCCAATGATCTTGCCTTTCTGGTTCCCTCCAAACTTCACGTCACCTCCAGATCTAAGTTCCAGGCTTTGGAACATAGACCTTTCTCCTGTCATGTGTCGTGAGCATCCAGAGTCCAGGTACCATAACTGGCGTCCTGACCTTGCTGCTAAGAACATCTGCAACAGGGATTATTTTGCTCTTAGGTACCCAGATCTTCTTGGGTCCTTTAGGGTTAGTTGGTTTGTAGGTTTGTCTAAACTTCTGTTTTTCAACATAATGTTTATTCTGACTTTCCTTGGGTTTAAACACATAAGTATTCTTCTCAGAGCTTGTGTGTTTAATGTCATTTAAGTGACCAAACTTAAATTGAGAGTACAGAGGTGTCTTCTTGATGAAGAGTTTGTCAACAGATTTTGGATTACTTTCAGAGGAAGATTCATATCCAATACCTCTTCTGTTGTTCCCACTAACACCATAGATCATTGAAGCCATCTTGCTTCTGTCTATGCTTTTAGTAAGGAATCTCTGAAAGCTAGAGTCATATTTTTCTAAAATGTTTTCACATGACTTAGTCTCAGATTCAGATTCTTGTTGAGCTATTTCAAAGTCATTTTTGATTTTCAGATTAATTTCTTTTTGCTCAACAAGTTTTGTCTTCAGAAGATCAATCTCAGATTCAAGACTGCTTTTCAGCTTCTTGTATTTGAGTTTAATATTGTTATAGCTTTTCAGAACTTCTGATAACACTTTGATAAGTTCTTATTTAGTAAGTTTAGCCATTACCTCTTCAGCGTCAGAGTCAGATTCAGAATCAGATTCAGATCCTGAAGTTCCTTCCTCCTGATCTTCTAAGTCTGCCATTAAAGCTACATTGGCACATTCTTCTTCTGATTCAGAAGATGATTCAGATTCATCTGAGTCATCCCATGTTGCCATTAGAACCTTCTTCTTTTTGTCAAACTTCTTCTTGGGTTTTTCTCTTTGAAGTTTGGGGTAGTCATTCTTGTAATACCCAGGTTCTTTGCACTCATAGCATACAACTTCTTTCTTACCTTATCTTCTGTGCCCAGAAGATTCCTTTCTATGATCAGATTTTCTGAAGTTGTTGAACTTCTTTCCCTTGTGCTTCCAGAGTTTGTTGATCCTTCTGGACAGCATGGATAATTCATCTTCTTCTTCAGAAGAAGATCCTTCAGAGCTTTCTTCAATAACCTGCAAAGCTTTAGCAGATTTATTAGATTTTAAAGCAATAGATTTACCTTTCTCTTTCTTTTGAGGTTCATCTTCCTCAAGCTCAATTTCATGGCTCCTCAGTGAGCTGATGAGTTCTTCTAAAGAGATCTTGTTCAAATCTTTAGCCATCTTCAAGGCAGTCACCATTGGTCTCCATCTGGTAGGTAGACTTCTGATAATTTTCTTTACATGATCTGATGTGGAGTATCCCTTGTCCAGAACTTTTAGACCAGCTGTGAGGATCTGAAATCTAGAAAACATAGTTTCTATATTTTCAGATTCTTCCATTTTGAACGCTTCATACTTCTGTATAAGCGCCAGAGCCTTGGTCTCCTTCACTTGAGAATTTCCCTCATAAGTCATTTTAAGTGACTCAAACATTCCATGAATTGTTTCTCTGTTAGTAATCTTTTCATACTCAGTATGAGAGATTGCATTAAGCAATATTGTCCTAGCCTTATGGTGATTTTTGAAATCCTTCTTCTGGGCTTCTGTCATTGATTTTCTATCAATTTTCTTGCCATCCTCATTTGTAGGATGTTCATAGCCATCAATGACCAAGTCCCACAAATCAGCATCATAACCAAGGAAGAAACTTTCTATCTTGTCCTTCCAGTAATCAAATTTCTCTCCATCAAACATAGGAGGCTTTGTGCTGATTCTATCCCCTTCATATTTGTTACAGTTGGATGTAGAAGCATCACCCATAATGACAAACAAATATATATCAAAGTAACTTTTCTCACTGGATCTTTACTGACACGGTTAAGTGGTAGCACACGCAGAACCAGAGCACTGATGCCAACTGAAGGTGAGAAAAATACTTAGAAGGGGGGGGGGGGGGGGTTGAATAAGTATGACAAATAATCAAAGATTCAAACACAGTTATTTTTATCCTGGTTCGTTGAACTCAACTACTCCAGTCCACCCTTTCAAGAGTGATTTTCCTTTCTCAGTCAAGGACTTAATCCACTATTTAATCAAACAGATTACAATAGTAACACCTAAGAACAACTGTTCTTAGTCTTCTCAAGAGCTACTGATCCCAACTGGATCCTCTTAAGGAAACCTTTTACAATTAATACAAAACTATTACAAGAGTAAGAATGCTTCTAAAAAGCTATTATCACAACTGTGTTATTTCTCTTAAGTTTAAGAACAATGTTTCAGCAAATAGAATATAAGATCTTTTGAGAGATTTGCTTTGATAAGTGATTTTTGCAAGAAGTTCTTCTTTTTAAGAAGATGGAGTGGACTTCTTTATATAGGCACTTAGATCCATGAAGTCTTCTCAACGTTGGAGGTTGTGCTGAAAAAGCCTGGTGCCTTTTGTCTTTACGTTGGAGGCTGTGCTGAAAAAGCCTGGTGCCTTTTGTCTTCACGTTGCAGAAACTTTCCTTAGAATGGAATGCACAGATAAAACCTTTTTGTCTGTGTTCTTGTGTCTAGCATAAAAGAGGAAAGAGCTGTTGAGATATGCCAACAGACATATTCAAATCTTCTTCACTAAGTAAGTTCAGCTATCAACATCAGAGTCTGGATCTTCAGAATCTCCAGAGTAGAGATCTTCTGGATCTTCAGAGTCTTGGGATGTTCTTCAGATTATGCTGAATCAAAGTATATGCAGCTTGTGTGCTTGAGCGTGTAGTTCTGTCAGAGTAGAGTCTTCTATATCAGATTCTCAATACTATGCAGCGCAGTATCTTCAGAGTCTTCTGATGACTAAGCTTCTAAACTCTCAGAGTCTTCTATTCTTTAGAGGCTTCTGCTTCAGAATCTTCAGTAGACAGCACTCAGATTCTTCTGGAGACAGCGTTCAGATCTTCATTTAAGATGCTCTTGAACTTTTGAAGCCTTTCATAATATCATTGTTCAGATCCAAATTTGCTCTTTAAGAATATTTTCTTTAGTACCTGTAGCAAACAGTCTAGAATAAATTTAGAGTTTATAATTCTTGAATACAAAATTCATAAGTGTTATCATCAAAACATAGAGATATTACTAAGAAACAATCTGTGTTCTTACAAACATGTTAGTTCTTGATTGGCAGGAATTTTGGTAAAACTTGGTGATATCACAAGATGTCCTACAGGATGTCTTGACATATGTTCTTAACATTCTGCATGTGGTTATGTTTGTTGTTGCAGGGTTCATGATGTCAAGCATGATGTCCTGACATTTGTGAACAGAACATTCAATGAGAATGTGTTTGTTTGTCTGTTGCATTTTTGTGCAACTCTTGTGCTGTTGTGTTTAGAGTTTTGGTGATTCCAATATGAGTGGAAATATTCTTTATTCAAAAGAGTTTTTGGTGCATAATTCGTGGAGTAATTATGGAATCTTTTGTGCTATTGTCTGAAGAAAATCTTGAAGATCCGAAGAGTAATTTGATTTGATTTGATTGGATTAAATCAAATCTGTTTTGGTTCTACTTTTTAATACTAATTATGAAAAGAATTGAAGAATTATTTGAATTGATTCTATCAAGATCAAATTGTTGTTTTTGTTAAAGCCCAAGTCCGTCCAAGTGTTACTATTTAAAGTCTTCACAACCCTATTTTGAAGATTAGAGAAGCTATGGTTAAGATAGTGCATTGCGTAAGGAACAGAGTTTTAACTTCGTGTGTTTGTGTTATTTGTGAGTCATTCACTCATCTCTTTGATGTGTGAATTGGACTAAATTTTTGTGTTGTAAGTTGTCCACTCAAAGCTTGTAAGCAAGAGTGTATTGTTCTTGATTGAAGCTTTTAAGAAAGATCAAGTATTGTCTTTGAATAGTGCCTTCTATAGTTTATTCATCTGTTGTTATCACTGTTGTGATTGAGGGGGAGCGAGAGGTGTCTCGTATCTAGGTGTGTCCTAGGTAGAAATTAAAAGGGTAGAGATTAGGTGTGAAGATAGTAAACTAGAGATAGTCTATTGTGTATCTTCAAACTAATTCTACTTACTGAATTTCCTTCCTGGCTTGGTAGCCCCCAGACGTAGGTGTGTCTGCACCAAACTGGGTTAACAATTGTTTGTGTCTCTTTCTATTGTTAACTGTTCTTTTTGTTCATATATTGGTGATACTTCAGATATTAGTGTCGCGACATCTCCTTCGACATCTCATATCTGATACCAGAATTTCAATTGGTATCAGAGCAGACATCCTGCTTTGGTTCTGGGTGAGATCTAGGGACAATACTTTCTGGTACTATGGACAAAGAAGGAGGATTTGTGAACAGACCACCTGTTCTGGATGAGAGTAATTATGATTATTGGAAACCTCGTATAGTTTCCTTCTTAAAATCTTTGGATAGTAAGGCCTGGAAAGTTGTTATAAAAGGATGGGAACATCTTGTAACTGTTGGGAAAGATGGAAAGGCTACATCTGACTTGAAGCCTGAGGAAGAATGGACAAAGGAAGAGGATGAACTGGCTCTTGGTAACTCCAAAGCTTTAAATGCCTTGTTCAATGGAATTGATAGAAATATATTTAGATTGGTGAACAACTGTGAAGTTACTAAAGATGCTTGGGAGATACTCAAAACAACCCATGAAGGTACCTCCAAGGTAAAGATGTCAAAACTTCAACTGCTAACTACAAATTTTGAAAACCTAACGATGAAAGATGATGAAAGCATACATGATTTTCATATGAATATTCTTGAAATAGCCAATGCTTCAAGTGCCCTAGGTGAAAAGATGTCAGAAGAAAAGCTGGTAAGAAAGATTCTCAGATCTCTTCCCAAGAGATTTGACATGAAAGTAACTACCATAGAAGAAGCTCAAGACATTTGCAAGATGAGGGTTGATGAATTCATTGGATCTCTTTTGACCTTTGAAGTGGGAATAAGTGACAAATCTGATAAGAAAAAGCGCATAGCCTTTATGTCAAATACTATAAATGGAAAGGATGAATCTGATGGGGATACTAATGAAAGCTTGTCCAATGCCATAGTGCTTCTTGGAAGACAGTTTAACAAGGTGATGAAAGAATGGATATGAAGTCAATACCAAATGTCAAGAACAACTCTCATGACATCAGTAGGTCTAATGATGCAGGTAGAAGAACCAGGACTGAAGAAAAACCCACCCAAATCAAATGGATTCAGTGCCATGGATGTGAAGGATTTGGTCACATTAGAGTTGAATGTCCTACCTATCTCAAGAAACAAAAGAAAAGTCTTGCTATCTCTTGGACTGATGAGGATTCTGAAAGTGACCTTGAAGAAGAGTCTGCTAAGCATGTGACTTCTTTGACTAGAAGATAATATTCTGATGAAGACTCCAGTGAAGATGAATTAACATTTGAATAACTTGCAGCTTCCTACAAAGAGTTGTGTCTCAGAAGTGAAGAAGTGTGTTATCAAGGTGAAAAGCAGAAGAAACTCATAATCAAACTGAAGGCTGAAAATGAAGAACACCTTAAAACTATCACTGAATTGAATGATGAAGTTGCTCAGCTGACTTCCCAACTTGATCAAATGGACAAGTCTATTAGAATGATGAACACTGGTACCAACACTCTGGATAAGATCCTTCAATCTGGAAGAAGGGCAGGATATAAGACAGGGTTAGGGTTTGATGAAGAAAAGAAACCACCTTCAGACTATAATCATTCTTCACACCATAATCCTTCTGGATCTAAGCCAAAGATGTTCCATCTGATGTCTTGACATCATGACAGAGGTCAACCCAAGCACCCAAGAAGAAGATCCCAAAGATGGAAATGTCACTACTGTGGATGTTTTGGTCATATAAAACCTTTCTGCTTCAGACTGCATGGATCCTAAACCTATTCCTCAACCTAGACCAAATCATAATATTCATTCTACTAGGAAGAAATGGGTTCCTAAAGCTCCTGCTACAAAGCAATGGGTTCCTAAAGTTGTTGCTATAAGCATGATAGCTCATATGTCCCTCAAAGTCTCTGCTAAGGAAGATTGATACTTTGACAGTGGGTGCTCCAGACACATGACAGGGATTAAAAATCTCTTAGTAGACATCAAACCCCACTCTACTAGCTATGTGACTTTTGGTGATGGAGCCAAAGGTGAAATCAAAGGAGTTGGAAAATTGAACTGCTCAGAAGCTTCTGACCTTGACAATGTGCTGCTGGTTAAAGGATTAACTGCTAACTTAATTAGCATCAGTCAACTCTGTGATCAAGGACTCAATGTCAACTTCACTAAATTTGAATGCTTGGTTACTAATGAAAAAGGAGAATTGATCATGAAGGGAGTAAGATCTAAGGACAATTTCTACCTATGGGTTTCTCAGGACTCCAAATGTGCTATAGACAAAGAAGATGAAGTGAAATTGTGGCACTAGAAACTTTGTCATCTACATCTAAAAGGAAGGAAGAAAATCATATCTATGGAAGCTGTCAGAGGAATTCCTAAGCTGAAGATTAAAGAGGGAAAAGTATGTGGTGAATGCAGAATAGGAAAGCAAACGAGGATGTCACACCAGAAGATCCAACATCTCACCGCTTCAAATGTATTGGAACTTCTCCACATGGACTTAATGGGACCTATGCAGGTGGAGAGTCTTGGTGGAAAGAAGTATGCCTATGTGGTGGTGGATGATTTTTCAAGATACACCTGGGTGAATTTTATAAGAGAAAAATCTAAAGTGTTTGATGTGTTCCAAGATATCTATCAGAAGATTCAAAAAGAGAAGGAAAGCAAGGTTGTTAGAATCATGAGTGATCATGGGAAGGAATTTGAAAATAAAAAATTTGCTAAATTCTGTTCTTCTGAGGGAATTAGCCATGAATCCTCTTCTCCCATTACTCCACAGCAAAATGGAGTTGTGGAAAGAAAGAATAGAACCATCCAAGAATCTGCTAGAGCTATGATCCATGCAAAGAAATTGCCCTACCACTTCTGGGCTGAAGCTATGAACACTGCCTGCTATATCCATAACAGAGTGACTTTGAGAATAGGAACCATGACCACCTTGTATGAAATATGGAAGGGAAGAAAACCTACTGTCAAATTTTTCCATGTATTTGGAAGCAAATGCTACATACTTGCAGACCGTGACCAAAGAAGAAAGATGGATCCTAAGAGTGATGAAGGAATATTTTTGGGCTACTCTACTAACAACAGAGCCTATAGAGTTTTTAACTCAATAACTAAAACCATGATGAAGTCCATCAATGTTGTTATTGATGATGTGCATAAGGAGACTGATGTTCCAGAAGATGTTGGAACATCCCTTGATATCTCAGCTGAGTCTACAAACAAAGATAATGATCCCAATCCTACCAATACTAAACCTGAACCAGTTAACAAAGGACCCTCTATCAGAATTCAGAAATACCATCATATGGATCTCATCATAGGTGATCTAAATAAAGGGGTTACTACTAGATCCATAAAAGTCATTTCAAGTTCTTATTTTGTGTCTAAGATTGAGCCAAAAAACATCAATTTGAAGCATTAACTGATGAATTCTGGATAAATGCCATGCAAGAAGAGTTGGGGCAATTCAAGAGAAATGAAGTATGGGATCTTGTGCCAAGGCCTGAAGGAACAAATGTGATTGGAACTAAATGGGTTTACAAGAATAAGTCTGATGAAAAGGGAGTGGTCACCAGGAACATAGCTAGACTGGTTGCAAAGGGATACACTCAGATTGAAGGGGTTGACTTTGATGAAACTTTTTCTCCTGTAGCTCGCCTTAAATCTATCAGATTGCTTCTAGGAGTTGCCTGCATTATGAAAATCAAGCTGCTTCAGATGGATGTTAAAAGTGCCTTTTTAAATGGTTACCTAAATGAGGAAGTCTATGTGGAACAACCTAAGGGATTCATTGATCCATCTTTTCCTAATCATGTTTTTAAGTTGAAGAAAGATCTGTATGGACTGAAGCAAACTCCTAGAGCATGGTATGAAAGAATAACAGAGTTTCTAGTTGATTATGGATACAGAAAAGGTGGCATAGATAAGACATTGTTCATCAAGGAAGAAGGAGGAAAACTCATTATTGCTCAAATATATGTTGATGATATTGTGTTTGGTGGGATGTCTGATGAGATGGTTCAACATTTTGTCCAGCAAATGCAGTCTGAATTTGAAATGAGTCTGGTTGGGGAGTTAACTTATTTTCTTGGGTTGCAAGTCAAACAGATGGAGGAGTCTATACTCCTATCTCAGAGTAAGTATGCTAGGAATATAGTTAAGAAGTTTGGAATGGAAAATGCCAGCCACAAGAGAACACCTGCACCTACCCATCTTAAGTTGTCTAAAGATGAAAAGGGTGTTAATGTGGATCAAAGTCTTTATAGAAGCATGATAGGAAGCTTATTATATCTTACAATAAGCAGGCCTGACATTGCCTTTGTTGTGGGTGTTTGTGCTATATATCAAGCTGAACCCAAAATGAGTCATATCAATCAAGTCAAGAGGATTTTGAAATATATTACTGGGACAAGTGAGTATGGGATGTTGTACACTCATGGATCTGGTTGTGTGCTGTCTGGATATTGTGATGCTGATTAGGCTGGAAGTGCTGATGATAGGAAGAACACATCAGGAGGCTGCTTCTTTTTGGGGAACAATCTCATATCTTGGTTCAACAAGAAGCAAAAACGTGTCTCTCTATTTACTACAGAAGCTAAATATATAGTTGTTGGGAGTAGTTGTTCTCAACTTGTGTGGATGAAGCAAATGCTTACTGAGTATAATGTTACACAAGATGTCATGACATTATATTGTGACAACCTAAGTGCTATAAACATATCCAAAAACCCTATTCAACACAGCAGAACCAAACATATTGATATCTGCCATCATTTTATAAGGGAGCTTGTTGAAGATAAAATCATTACCCTGGAGCATGTTACTATAGAAAAATAGCTAGCTGATATCTTTACTAAGGCATTGGATGCCAGTCAGTTTGAAACTTTAAGAGGGAAATTAGGGATTTGCATTTATTAATATTTATAGCAATTATTGCTTAATGGAAATATCATTCAAGAGGGGTGGTATTTTCCAAAAATAAAGATGTTTCAACATCACTCATTATTACAAACCACGTATAAGGACACTACCACACGCTACCTTAATCATCTCCTTCTCTTCAACTACCCGTCCAACTCCCATACCCCCATAGAGTTTCTGTTGATTCTCACTCTCTGCGTGAACCTCTGATTGAAACATATTCTCCCACTCGCAAAGACCTCAAAATGTCTCCTAAACATGTTTCAACTTTATCAAAATCTTCTAGGTATGATTCAAAAACAAAGGCTCAACCTATGAGCAACTCGTTTGAGGACGTTCTTGATGTTGCCCCTCTTTCCATGGTTCTATGCCACGATACTGAAGCGTCCAAGTCAACTACTAAAATGAAGAACGGAGAGGGTAGTGCTTATGTAGATAAAGCCATTAGGAAGTTAGTGACTAAGGTTCTATATGGTGGCTATAATGTACCTGGGATTTCAACCCCCCTGTCTCGCATGGATGCTATTGCAAGTACTGCTGCTGGCCAAGGTGAAGAAGACAAAGATGTTGATGACTCTCCTTCTAAAAAGAACCATAACACAGACAATCTACACAAGCTTGCTAGCTTTGTGCTCAAAGAAGGAAGAGTAGAAGATGTTGCAAATAAAGATGCTGGCACCCCTGGTATGGAAGACAAAACAAATAGTTTTGTTCAAGGCAAGGAAAAGGTAAATATTTCTAATAATGTGGTGGACCTTGAGAGTGTTCCATCTGATGATGAGTTAATAAAGAATGTAGCTTCCGGTATTGCAAAAAGGCTGAAGACTAGAAAGGGAAAATCTGTGATTGATCAATCTCCCTCTAAGGGTCAGAAAAAGAAAACTGATGTTGGTCCCCCCAAAGCTTGGAGTAAAGTTACTCCTGGTTCCAAGAAAAGAAAGGTTAGATCAGAGACTGATTCTGATGAAGATGTTAAAGATGATGTCCAGAACATCACTCCTGTTAAGAGATCTGCTGCCAAGAAAACCATAAGTACTGTTCCTGCTGCCCCTCTGGATAATGTTTCTTTCCACTCCATTGACAATGTGGCAAAGTGGAAATTTGTGTATCAAAGAAGGATTGCCTTGGAAAGAGAATTAGGAAAGGATGCGCTTGAAATCAAGGAGGTCATACAACTGATTTCTGATGCTGGGCTGATCAAAACTGTGACTGGATTCTCAAAGTGCTAAGATATGCTTGTTAAGGAATTCATTATGAATATTCCTGAAGACATTACTGATAAAAAGAGCAACGAATTCATGAAGGTGTTTGTAAGAGGAAGACGTGTGGAATTTTCTACTGAGGTGATTAACATATTTTTAGGTAGAGATGAGGAAGAAGCTGGTGATCTTGAAGTTTCTGACAATCAGGTTTGCAAAGTAATAATTGCAAATTAAATCAATGCATGGCCCTCAAAAGGTAAACTTTTTGTTGGACAACTAAGTGTGAAGTATGCCATCCTGCATAGGATTGGTGCTGCCAACTGGGTACCTACAAATCACACTTCAACCATTATTGTTGGTCTGGGAAGATTCATTTTTACTGTTGGGACCAAGGTTAAGTTTGACTATGGAAGGTACATCTTTGATCAAGTTGTGAAACATTCCACCACAAATGCTATTAAGCTACCCATTGCATTCCCCTATCTGATTTATGGAATTATTTTGAGCCAATACCCTGGGATTCTCTCCAGAAATGATGTGGCCTGCAAAAGAGACTCAGTTCTGTCCCTTCACTATAAGCTATTTGCAGGAAGACATGTCCTAGACATTGTCTTAACATCTTCTGAGAAGACATCCACTTCAAAGGTTGGGGTTATATCAGATTTAAAGGAGACCAGCAAGGAGTTAGGAGAAGTGATTAGTGTGGCTACAATAAGGAAGATTAAGTTGGAACCTCTGATAAAGTGTCTAGAACGAAATGAAGACCATACAATGAAGGGTGCTGATGATCAAGAAAAAGAATATGAGGAAGTTTCTGGTTCAGGGGAGAAGACTGATGATAATACTTATGGGTTTACAACTGCTGGTGATGATGAAAGTTCCGAGTCTGAAGAAGAATATTGATTATGCTTGACTATGGTGATCTTTGGTTTTTGATTTGTTTATTTGCTGTTTCAAAATTTGTTTCTCCTTGCACTTAATGTGCTTTTGTCTTGTACTCTATTTTGGTCCTCTTTGTACCCTTAACTTTATTTGGATCTATTTATTTAATCTATGATATGTTGTTACCCTTAGTTTGTGATCCTAATTTGTGGCTAAAAAGGGGGAGAAGGTGTGGTGTGATGTTGGTGTAATGTTGCTGAAGTTGCTGCTTATGGTGTTGAGGGGGAGTTTGTGTTTACTTCTTGTTTTGAAGTTTTTCTGTGTTCTATGTATCTGCTGTTGTGCTCTCTGATATAGGAGCTCTTGTGATCTGTTGAATGTTTTAGCCAAAATTTTCCAAAAGGGGAGTTTATTAGTTCTTGATTAGCAGGAATTTTGGTAAAACTTGGTGATATCACAAGATGTCCTACAGGATGTCATGACATATGTTCTTAACATTTTGTAGGTGGTTATGTTTGTTGTTTCAGTGTTTAGTTCATGATATCAAGCATGATGTTCTGACATTTGTGAACAGAACACTCAATGAGAATGTGTTGTTTGTCTGTTGCATTTTTGTGCAACTCTCTGCACTGTTGTGTTTAGAGTTTTGATGATTCCAATCTGAATGGAAATATTCCTTATTCAAAAGAGTTTTTGGTGCATAATTCGTGGAGTAATTATGGAATCTTTTGTGCTATTGTCTGAAGAAAATCTTGAAGATCTGAAGAGTGATTTGATTTGATTTGATTGGATTAAATCAAATCTGTTTTTGGTTCTACTTTTTGATACTAATTATGAAAAGAATTGAAGAATTACTTGAATTGATTCTATCAAGATCAGTTGTTGTTTTTGCTAAAGCCCAAGTCCGTCCAAGTGTTATATTTAAATTCTTTTCAATCCTATTTTGAAGATTAGAGAAGTTAGGGTTAAGATAGTGCATTGCGTAAGGAATAGAGTTTTAGCTTCGTGTGTTTGTGTTATTTGTGAGCCATTCATTCATTTCTTTGATGTGTGAATTAGACTGAATTTTTTTGTTGTAAGTTGTCCACTCAAAGCTTGTAAGCAAAAGTGTATTGTTCTTGATTGAAGCTTTTAAGCAAGACCAAGTATTGTCTTTGAAGAGTGCCTTCTACAGTTTATTCATCTGTTGTTATCACTATTGTGATTGAGGGGGAGTGAGAGGTGTCTCGTATCTAGGTGTGTCCTAGGTAGAAATTGCAAGGGTAGAGATTATGTGCGAAGATAGTAAACTAGAGAGAGTCTACTGTGTATCTTCAAACTAATTCTACTTAGTGAATTTCCTTCCTGACTTGGTAGCCCCCAGACGTAGGTGTGTTTGCATCGAACTGGGTTAACAATTGCTTGTGTCTCTTTCTATTGTTAACTGTTCTTTTTATTCATATGTTGGTAATACTTCAGATATTAGTGTCGCGACATCGCATTCGACATCTCATATCTGATACCAGAATTTCACAACATATTATATTAAAATAATTAGATACAAAAATTATATTCAAATTTATTGTTTCTTAAATTTTTATTCTCAATCTTCTCAATTTTTTTTGTCAAATTCATTTATTAGTCAACATTTTATATTTCTTACTCAATCTGAATTTGTTTCTATTAGAATACTTTTCTTTCTTTGTTTCACAAATATATATATTTTTAATCAATTCCCTTCATTGTTTCCCAAACTCATACATTGACTATTAAAAAAAATTAAAATGAAGCATAACAAGAACAACTTGCAGCAAAATAAATCAAATACAAAAAAAAATGTAGAAGACAAGAACATGTTCAAGCATAAAAATTGTTCCGGACTGACCCGATGGCTAGGCATGGCCCAATCCAATTCTGATCCCATAACGGTCCAATATCCTTTGTCCAACCTCTTTGGGGGAGAGTTTATCTTTCTACCCTTTGTACAGGGGAGGCTGGCCAATTTACCCTTGGTCACAACACTCATCCCCCGTCAGTCTCTACCCGTCACGCACGGTTCCACCATCCAGAAGCAGTCAAGACACTTGTGCCCGTAACTGTACTCATGCCCATCACAACGACTATTTATGGGCATGTCTGCCCGTCCCAACAGTTATTTCTGACAGTTATCTATTCTTCGGGAAACGGTTATCTCGCCCCAAAATTAGGGACCAATGGTCAAACGCTTGGGGAATTATAAAAATCCTCTCATTTGAGAGGGCCAAGTATCCAATTTCTTACCATGAAACACACACATTCTGTACTTGCTTGCTCTCTTGCTCGTTTTCTTACTTTAGCATCAGAGTGCCTTGCAGATACATCCCCTCATCTTCTTTCACACCCAGCATCACATACATTCGTCTTCGGCTCATCTCAAACTCTGATTGTTCAGTAATATCAATGGCTCCGTCTGTGGGAATCTTGGCATCCCCCTCTTTTCTCTTTTCATAGACACAAGACCAAAATAATTCTTCAACTTTTTGATCATGGTTGCCCACGACAACAATCTTGATGCTCACAACTCTGCTCTCCTCCCCGTCAACAATCTTGAGCCTCCTCGTCTGCTCTCCTGCCCGTGACAATAATCTTGAGCCTCCACCTCTCATGCCGCCGACGTCCTCTGACGAAGAGACAGAGTTACAGCTTCTCAATCCCCTGTTCGTGCAGATCACGGTGAATCCCCACTTAACCAGCAGCACATGCCGGTTCCAATTCCTCCCAACACCGACCTGGCCATGGCAGCCCTCCTCGAGGTTCTCAAAAAGACCAACCTCTTCATCCTCAACCAGAGTGCAAGAATTGAAGCTTTGGAAGAATCTTGTCATCCAAGATCCCCTCCACCGAGGAAAGAAAGGCAGCAACAGAGTCCCCCTCCCCGACGCGAGAGAAATCGTCGAACGCCTCCAAAACCAGCGACCATGGCCGTCTGCAAACACGACCAGAATTCTCCCAAGAACCATCAATCTCCACAGCCCAGGAGGATTCGAAGAGAACACCTGGTGGAATCCCCACGCTCACTACCCAGGTCCAAGGGTCGAGCACAAACCCCGTCTCCGCGATATGGCCACCGTTCTACCTACGAACGTATCGCATGTTCCGCCTCCTGGACCGACATCAGCAGCGATGACGAGCCTCGCGGTCCGTTATCCCAAGAAATCATAGCCATGCGCCTCCCAAAGGGACTAGAGAAACCCTCTTCTCTGGGCACATAGGATGGAACAACCGACCCTGGCAAGCACATTGAAAACATTGATGCGCTGCTCGACTATCGCGGCATTCGAGGCACCATCAAATGCAGGTTATTCCCGATCACACTTAGGAAAGAGGCCATGACCTGGTACAAAGGACTCTCAGACGACTCCATCACCTCATGGAGGCAATTAGGGAGACTCTTTTCCAGACATTTCACAGCAACTCGCCGACATCCGAAGACCAAAGCCTCCCGCGAGGCCATCATTCAAGGCATGGACAAACCTCTATGAGCCTACATTTAAAGGTTCAATAAGGAGGCCATCCAAGTCTCCACCACTGACGACATGAAGAGATTCCTGTTGGAGCACGGGCTCCGTCCCCGAACAGACTTCGCCAAAGCTATAGGCCTTCGGCCCCCTGAAACACTGAACATTTTCCTCCTCAGAGCTCAGTCGTACATCCTGTACGATGAGAAGGAGGATGCCAGCTCCAACCGAGAGTCCAGACACCGGGAGAATGTCCGGTCAAATAGGACCGACGAGCCCTCGACATCCCGTCGAGGAGACAAAAAATGAGAGGGTTGTCGCCGAGAGACTCGGGGCAACAAAAGGGCCTCAGGCAGGTTCCACGATTACACCCCCCTTAAAGTCTCTAGAAAAAAGATCCTCACTGAGTGTGCCAACTCATAATTTTTCCAGGCAGGGGTCTAGTTCCCAAAGCAGATACCAGCCAAACCCAATACGGACAAGTCTAAATACTGTCGGTTCCACAAGAGTCACGACCATACAACGGAAGATTGCATCCACCTGAAGGATGTCATCAAAATAATTATCAGGGGCGGGCACCTAAAATAGTTCGCCAAGCAAAAAGAAGCTCATCGACCAGACGCCCAAGAAGCCTAGAAGGTCAAGGAAGAAGTGCCTACCTCTGGGGGAACCAACCTTTAGGTCACCATGAGCATCTCACAACCTGATGATTTCTGCGTCCCCGAAGGACTCGTCGCCCCTTCGTATTTTTCCGCACACAACCCGTGGGAGACGTTCCCCTCCTCCATGGTCATCTCTGGGGGGGGGGGGGTTAACAAAGTAACGGTAGGATCCGTCAAGAGGAAGTTCGAGCATCTCATAAGCAACAGTTTGAACCAAAACTCCACCCTTCACAAGATCAGAGGAAAATCTATCCCCATTTGCTTCTATCGCGAGGAGCTCCTCGGTAGAGCGTCCAATGCCAACATCCCTCTGCTCGTCAGGGCTTAAATGGCGAACTTTGACGTCTGGAGAATCCTCGTCGACCAAGGCATCTTCGTCGACATTATGTACTCCCAGCTGTTCTCCACTCTCCAGCTGGACGAGTCACATTTGACCCCCTACGTGGGCTCCGACCTCCAAGGGTTCAATGGATCAGTGACAAAGCCTTAGAGGTATGTTGAGCTGATCGTTACCTTTGGATTCGTGGAGACGACCAGATCTATCAAAGTACAGTTCCTCCTAATAGATTGCTCGTTCCTATACTAATGCATCTTTGGTCGACTAAGTCTATTCGGGTTGGTGGTCGTGCCTTCAACAGTACACCTGAAGATGAAATACTACACTTCCAAAGGCCTCGTCGCAACTCTACATGGGGACATAGAAGCCGCGAGGAGATGTTTTGAAGCAGTGTTAAAGGGACAGAACGCTACCGTCGCCAGACCGAAGACTTCTACCTAAGCACCTCTGCCCAGCAGCACCAATGAAGCAAATCCACTCCCTTGCATCAACTTCATCGACCTCGACAACCGCTTCTCTGAAGACGACTAGAAAACACAGAAGGAAAAGGGAAGGGAGGTCCAGTCACCTTCGGACAACTCTTCCGGTAGCAACGAAGCCGTCCATCCTATGTGCCTCATCCCATATGGAGAATTCGAGCATGTCTCACTCAGCGACGACCCCCGACGAAGAGTGAAGATCGGAGCTAGCCTCCCCGAGCTAGCAAGAAAACAACTGAGAGTATACCTCTAGGAGAATGCATACCTGTTTGCGTGTAGCACCGTAGAGATTCCCGAATTGGACCATGAGGTGGCTTGTCACCATCTCACCATCGACCCCGTCGTTAGAGCTATTTCCCAATGTAGACGACGACAGTCCTCAAAGAAAACGGTGGCTGTCGAGCAAGTTGTAAAGGACCTCTTAGAGGCAAGTTTTATATCAGAGGCCAAGTACTCCACTTGACTGTCAAATGTTGTACTCGTTAAAAAGAATAATGGAAAATGACGCATGTGTGTTGATTCTACCGATCTTAATAGGCATGCCCTAAAGACGCATACCCCTTCCCCAACATAGATAAACTAGTAGGTAATTCTACTAGTTTTAAATTGCTATCATTCATGGACGCCTATTCAGGCTACAACCAAATACCCATGGCTAAAATCCACAAGAAGTACACGACCTTCATGATCGAATCGGATAACTATTACTACAACGTAATGCCCTTCGGCCTAAAGAATGCCGACACTACCTACCAAAGAATGATGAACAAGGTTTTCTGAGGAGAGATTGGGGACATGCTCGAAGTCTATATGGACGATATGATTGTGAAGTCACACGATGAATTCGATCACATGATCCATTTAAGGAAGGTTTTCGAACAGGCCAAGAAATACAAGATGCGCTTTAACCCGGAGAAGTGCATGTTCGGGGTACGAGCAAGCAAGTTCCTCGGTTTCTACCTAACCGAACAAGGAATCTAAGCTAACCCCGACAAATGCAGAGCCTTCTCCAAGTTCCTCACATCGAACTCAAAAAGTTCATTCAGTCCCTCAATGGGATGCTCGCATCGCTTTCCCACTTCGTGGCCAAATCTGTCAAGCACGCCCTCCCCTTCTTCAAACTCCTCCGCAAAGAAGCCACGTTCGAATGGACAGAAGAATGTGACGAAGCTCTCCTCCACCTAAAGCAAGCCATGTCTGCACCTTCAGTCCTCTCCCGACCAGAAAATGGGGAAACCCTCTTTCTCTACCTCGTTGTTGCAACCGAGGCTGTGAGCGCAACCCTCATCCGTGAAATTCATGAGGGGCAGAACCCATCTATTTCACGAGTAAAGCACTGTAAGGGCAAGGATTATGGTATCAAAAGATAAAGAATATGGCTCTCTCTCTTATCAACACCGCAAGGAGACTAAGGCATTATTTTTTGGCCCAAACCATTGTGGTGTGCACAGACCAGCCCATAAAGCAGTTGCTTGGCCGCCCAGATATGGCCAGAAGGATGCTCAGATGGTCACTGGAGCTGTCCGAGTTAGACATCTGGTACGAGGGCAAAAAGGCCCTGAAGGCTCAGGCACTAGCTGACTTTGTGGCAGAAATGACGTTGCCCGTGCAATCTAACGAAGGTGCTCGCAGGTGGGTCATATTTGTCAACGATGCCTCCAGCTCTGCAGATGTCATCCTAGAAAAAGGAGGGAATCCTCATCAAAGTCTCACTTACACTATCCTTCCCAACCTCCAACAACCAAGCTGAGTACGAAGCCTTCTTAGCTGGCCTACACCTCGCCGAAGATTTGGGAGTAGACGGAGTTGTCATCTGCACCAATTCTTAGCTAGTGGCCCTCCAGATCCGGGGAGAGTACCAGGTCAAGAACGATAACCTTTCCGAGTACCTGGCCCTGGTCAAAGAGAAGATGGTGAAATTCTCCTTCGTGGAAGTCAAACACGTTCCCCGCTAGCACAACGCCCGAGAAGATATCCGGTCAAAGGTAGCCAGCACAAAGAAGAAAGGGGGAAACAAATCTTTCATCCAGGAGATACTCCCCCGACCAAGCATCGAGAAAGCATCCCCGATACTCGACGTGCACATAGTCAGCGACGACCACTGCTGGATGACTCTAGTATACAACTACCTCACTAAAAACGAGCTATTATCTGATCCAAAGGAAGCCAATATTATAAGGCGCATGTCATGCTCCTACGTCTTGATCGAAAATAAAATGTACAGACAAGGATTCTCCATACCTCTCCTCAAGTGTGTCGAGGAAGAAACGGTCGCCCACGTCCTACGCGAAATCCACTAAGGGATAAACGCCCAACACCTAGGTGGGAAGTCCCTCGTGAGGAAAGCTCTGTGAGCAGGTTACTATTGGTCGACCATGCAAAACAACGCGAAAGAACACATAAAGAAATGCGACAAATGTCAACAACACAGGGACATGCTCCTAGCGCCACCCAACGAGCTCAAGGCAATGTTCTCCCCGTGGCCCTTCTCCTGGTAGGGCCTGGACATCCTGGGACCCTTCGTCGTAGGCCCCAACCAGAATAAATACTTAATAGTAGGAGTGGACTACTTTACCAAGTGGATATAAGGTAAAGCACTGGCCAAGATAACAACCTGTAACCCGGTGAACTGACTTTAAACAATGTTGCGGATAGCAAGAGTCGCCACCGACTTTTATTTTATCCATAAGGAAAGGTTATAAAAGAACAGGAAAGACCTTAGAGAATATTTTGGGTCCGGGGGGTAGGTTATGAAAAGGGAAGGTGTTAGCACCCTTTTCATCCATGGTTATCCATGGGCTCTTAGGTACTTAAGCTCACTTTTGAATTGTTTTGAAAGTGTAGTGTGTGAATAGCAAAAAATTTCAGAATAGTTTAATAATAATCCGTGTATGGATGTGAAAAAAACTTGTTTGAAAATTTTGTTGGAAATTTGTTTAAGTGTGAAAAAGTTTTGAAGTGAGCAAGTATCTAGGAGTAGCCTACCCTAATGTTTTAAGGTCTTTCTTATTCTTTATCCTTTCCTTAGTAAGACTATCCCTACTATAATGGAGTAGGTAGTCCTTACTTTGGATGTTAAGGGATATGTGAGGGACAATTTGACTTTGAAGGCCATTGTGGGATGTAATAAGCACATATAAGGGACCATCATCATTTTTCGAAAGGGACTCGATTCGTAAAGGCAACCATAAGGGACTTTGATGATTTTTCTATTTGAGGGACTTGCTTTATACACCCCACTTAACCATTATTCGTAGGCAACTTGAGGGATATCCTTAGGAAGTGAGACGGCGATTAAAATCGACTTACGTGTGTGACGTGTTTATTTTAATTATCTTTATTTAAAAGTGATCTAAATTTATTTTAATATTACATACATGTTGTTACACTCCCTAATTACTAACCATAATAATAATTAAATAATTAAACAACTTTACATCCAAGAAACAATTACAAAATAATAAGCAAAATAATTAAATAGCAAAGATAAATAAAATATAAATAAGCAATAATAAATAATAAAGGGGGTTAATTCTAAGTTTACTCGGCAAGACATCGCATCTTGTGCCTACGTATCCTTACGGGAGTGGAATCAGAGTAATCGTAGTTCCCCTCAAAAGGGAGGTTAGAGACTTCTTGACTGTGGTCAAGGTCTCAAGGGGAATAAACGCATCTTAAGGACACGCTTACGCGGAGTGTAGAAACTCCAAATCTCTACGTTGAATTGTTAAGTTGTAATTAGGGTTAAATTAGGGATTCCACGACGGGAAACCCTAAAATGAGCGCGGCGGCTCTTTGACCTAATGCTAGGGGTAAAATTGTAATTTTGCCTGCGGCGAGGCATTTGTGAAAATTAGGGTTTGTAGTTTGTAGTTTTGAGGATTTGAAATTGAATGTGTGAAGTTTTACGGACTATTGGCGCGGCGGCCAAACAGTTAGACCTAACCTTCGGATGTGTGCAATGTGACAGAAATAATAGTAAACGCGTGAGATAATTGAATCATGCAAACAGAGAGATAATGTCATAATTTAAACCATGCAAGCAGAAATTTAAAGGCAGAATTTAAAGAGCGATTGTTAAGTTCGCGAGGTTACATGAGAGGAGCAGATACAATATGATAATGAAATTTGAATTGAACAATAATAAAATAAAATAAATAACGGTTCTAGTTATTATTTTAAAAAAAAGATTTTAGTTATTATTTTAAATTTATCTAAAAAAAAGTTTTTCTTAAAAATAATAGGTTTTCATATTAATTTGGAAAAGATGTTAATGTTATTTATTTTAAAAAACAGATTTTTATATTATAACAAATTTTAATAAATTAATGATAACAATAATAATAATAATGGTAATAATAATGATAATAATGATAATAATAATAAATAATGATAATAATAATAATAATAATAATAATAATAATAATAATAATAATAATAATAATAATAATAATAATAATAATAAAGCAATAATGAATTTTAAATGTGCCAAATAACCCAACAATGTTGCTAACGCAGAAATGCGCTCATCGCAACCAGATCTAAATCGGACGAAACAAAATTTATCGCAAAGAAAAAGAAATTAAGCAAAAAATAGTATTATTGCTCCCACAAAAATGCGATCATCGCAACCAGATCGAACTAACACAAATGTCACGCGTCATGCACACAAATGTGCAAACATCGTATCGACATAATTCGATCAAAAATCTTATATATATAAACTCTAACAATTTAAAAATTATATATATATAAACGTAACAGTAATAGATAAAGAAAAAGAAATAACGGTAATAGATGAAGAAAAAGAAATAACGGTAAAAGATGAAGAAAAAGAAACAACAGTAATAGATGAAGGAAAAGAAATAACGGTAAACGATGAAGAAAAAGAAACAATAGTAATGGATGAAGAAGAAAACTAAATAACGGCAAACGACACTCACTCCTCTTAGGTTTTTTTCATTCTCCCCTTTTTTTTCCAACAAGGCAACACATGTATATATAGGGAACAAATTAGGGTTAACACCAAATTGTCAATAATGTCCCTAAAGCCCATTTTAAAGCCCAAACTAAATAATTAGTTAAGAAAAAATAATTTAAAATAATTAAAATAAACTTAAAATAAAAACTAATAATCCTATTGATTCCTAAAATAAAAAATATTATAAAAAGAACAAAATTTTTTTCAATATTTTTTATTTTATGATTTTTTGGATATTTTTATGAATAATTTAGAAAAAAGTGAAAAAAATAATATTTTAAAAAATGATTTAATTAAAATACGAAAATAATAATTAAATAATAATAAAAAACTATTTTTGTTATTTTTTTAATAAAAGATAGAAAAATTTAGAGTAAAAATAATAATAAAAAAAAAAAAAAGTGACAAAGGTGAGATTCGAACTCTCAACCTCTCACACTCATAACTCCTTACACATGTCCTCCTGCCAATTGTGCCATTTTTACTTTTTAGAAAAAAATGCATGCCATATGATATTTACCTGCAAAAAGTCAAACGACTCTCTTTGATGTTGGCAAAAAAAAAAATCATGAAGTTTGACTTTGGTTTGACCACAGTTGACCTCAGTTTGACCTTTTAACTGCATTGACTGCTTTTGACTTATCTGATCATCTGACTGAGCAAACTTTTGAGAAAAGTCTTGAAACTTGACATGGGGGTTCTTATACACATATAAGATGTTATGAAGCTCACTTGAAGTCTTGGAAGTCCATTTAGCCTGATTAAAGTCAAAACCCTAGTTTTGGATGCACTGCTTAGGAGGTGCATTGTCTGAGGGAATTGTCAACTCTTCTGACCAATTATGAATTTTGTGAACCTTGTGAACCTTCTTGGAACACAAAGTCTTGTATTGTGAGGGCAAATTTTGGGGTGCAACAGCTGCCCCTGTTCAATTTTCTGAAACCTGAGGGGTTAGATTGGTATATTTGCCAGTCGTAACCTGGAAGGTTGAAGGGGATTGAACACAAAAGCCCAAAAATTTGCACTCACCAGTGCATGGAGTGATATCGATGGTTGGTTGAACATGATTGAGTGGGCTTAAAGATGCCACTAGGGGAAAGTTCTTCAATAGTATAATGAGAACTGTCAGGAGTCTGGAGTAATACTGATGTAACAGCATGTCTTCATGAGGATAGAGCAATCAATAATGATAACCCTAAAGCAGTCTTGAAGTGATAAATCTGACCTCAGGAGGATAGAGCAATCAATAGCTCTAAAGCAGTCTTGAAGTAATAATGGCTTCAGGAGGATAGAGCAATCAATAGCTCTAAAGCAGTCTTGAAGTAATAGAATGGCTTCAGTAGGATAGAGCAATCAACAGCTCTAAAGCAGTCTTGTGATATGTCTTCAGGAGGATAGAGCAATCAATAGCTCTAAAGCAGTCTTGAAGTAATGATTTCAGGAGGATAGAGCAATGGATAGCTCTAAAGCAGTCTTGAAATAATAATGTAATTTCAGGAGGATAGAGCAATGGATAACTCTAAAGCAGTCTTGAAATAATTAGATGGCTTCAGGAGGATAGAGCAATGAATAGCTCTAAAGCAGTCTTGAAGTAGTAATATGACCTCATGAGGATAGAGCAATGAATAGCTCTAAAGCAGTCTTGAAGTAATAGGATGATTTCAGGAGGATAGAGCAATCAGTAGCTCTAAAGCAGTCTTGAAGTCATGAGAGGCTATCAGGAGGATAAAATAACCCTGAGGTTACAATAAAGCAGTCCCAAAGTAATAAGAAGCTCATCAGGAGGATAAAGTAACCCTGAGGTTACAATAAAGCAGTCCCAAAGATCATAAGATTGTTTGTTGGATAATTAACCTGAAAACAAGGTAGCATTCTGTATAACAACATTAGTTTATGCTTTATGTATGCATGTATGACATGATGCACTTAGGTAATGTACTATAGACATATATGTTATGGTATGATGTAAATGATGTATGTATGCTATGACACTGCTGGAAGTGTCTGGATATCCTTGTATAACAACTGCTGGCCAAGGAAAATAAATCCCGATTCGTTGTTGAAGAATATATAACCCTCCGTCTGCTGGGGATAACAAGGTATAGATAACCTCCCGTTGTTGGGGATAACAAGGTATAGATAACCTCCCGTTGTTGGGGATAGTAGGGTATAGATAACCTTCGTTTTCGTTTGATAGTAGGATAAGTATAACATCCCGTCTTCGTTCATCGTGCCTTTATTGGAAAGTAATTTCCCGTATATCCGTATGAGGATAAAAGAGATGGATATAAATTCCAGGGGAGATTAGACTTTGTGAACATGGATTAGTCCTACTGATGGTTTGTAACTGTCTTGTAAAGATGAACCGGCGAAGCTTTGTTGAAATCCTTCCCTCGTTCGTCCTTAGTAAATACTATTACTGCATTTTCATGCATTTCTGGTAGACATCAATCATATTAAAAGCATACATGCGTTTCTGGTAAACATCAATCATATTCAAAGGCATACATACATTCAAACACAACCAATGGACGTTTCGCTTATGTAAATAGGGTAAAAGTGAATCTGGATTCAAAAGATGGAATTTATTTATATCAAAAGTGACCCATACACGGGTAAGTTTGTACAAGGAGACATAAACCCTAGTAAGAGAATTTTGTCATGAAGCTTTACAAAAAGAATCAGCTATGTGGGAAATAATCCTATTGAGTTTCAATTCTACTATTGCCACTCAAGTATCTCATCTTCTTGCTGTTGAGACGGAAACGATTGGATTGAGCTTTATCTGTTTGAGCTTGAGTAAGTAGTACAACTGGTTGCAGTTTCATGAGTGATCCAAACGAGACATAGTCATACGCTTTAATCCCTAACTTTTGCCTGGATTGCCCTTTCAGGTTTTCAATCCACCGGGATACCCTTTTTTGCCCAAGCCGCCTTTTCAGGTTTTCGACTTGCCGGGTGTACATCTTTTTATATATATATCCCTAATTTTTGCCCAAACCCTTTTGGTTTGCCGGGATGCCCTTATTTTTGCCTAGGCCTGTCAACCTAGCGGGTCTCTTTTTATGCGTAGTATTTTTTAACTATGTCTGCGTTTACAGGTTGTGGGAAGTCTTCACCATCCATTGTAGTCAGTATCATGGCACCTCCTGAGAACACTGTCTTGACTACAAATGGTCCCTCATATGTTGGAGTCCACTTGCCCCTAGGATCACCCTGTGGTAATATGATACGCTTGATTACCAAGTCACCAGCCTGATATACCTTTGGCTTAACCTTCTTGTTAAAAGCTTTGATCATCCGTTTCTGGTACATCTGGCCATGACAAACTGCTGCTAACCTTTTCTCATCAATCAAATTTATCTGGTCAAGTCGAGTCTGAATCCACTCATCTTCATCCAAGCCTGCATCCTTCATAATTCTCAAGGAACTGAATCTTCATATCAATAGCAACTTGCATACCCATGATACATGCCTCATACTCAGCCATGTTATTGGTACAATAGAAACAAAGTCTGGCAGTAATCGGGGTATGACAACCTTCAGGGGAACTAATCACAACACCAACACCATTACCATGTGCATTGGAGGCACCATCAAAAACCATAGTCCATCGGGATCCTTGTTCAGGTCCGTCATATTGTCCAGGTTCTTTGGTAACAGACATAATGTCTTCATCAGGGAACTCAAAATTCATTGACTGGTAATCATCTACTGCTTGATGAGCCAAATGATCAGCAACAACACTCCCCTTAATGGCCTTCTGAGTGGTATACTGTATATCATATTCCGTCAAGATCATTTGCCATCTTGCAATTCTTCCGGAGAGAGCAGGTTTCTCAAATATGTACTTGATTGGATCCATCTTCGAAATCAACAAGGTAGTATGGGTCAACATATACTGTCTTAGTCGGCGAGCAGCCCATGCCAAAGCGCAGCAAGTTTTCTCGAGCAGTGAGTATCTTGTTTCACAGTCGGTAAACTTTTTGCTAAGGTAGTATATTGCCTGCTCTTTTCGACCAGACTCGTCATGTTGCCCCAATACACACCCCATTGAGTTGTCTAATACTGTTAAATACATAATCAAGGGTCTTCCATCAACTGGTGGCATTAAAATTGGAGGTTCTAGCAAATATCTCTTGATTTCATCAAAGGCAGTCTGGCACTCATCATTCCATTCCATCACCTGATCTTTCCTCAACAACTTGAAGATTGGCTCACAGATGGTAGTTAATTGGGAAACAAATCTTGCAATGTAGTTCAATCGTCCCAAGAAACCTCTAACCTCCTTCTCAGTACGGGGAGCTGGCATCTCTCGTATAGCTTTCACTTTTGCAGGATCCACTTCAATACCTTTTCCACTGACAATGAAACCCAAGAGCTTTCCAGATCTAACTCCAAAAGTACACTTGTTTGGATTTAATCTCAACCTGTATTTCTTCAACCTCTCAAACAACTTGTGCAGATGATCAAGATGTTGTTCTTCGTTCTGAGACCTGGCTATCATATCATCCACATATACCTCTATCTCATGATGAATCATATCATGAAACAAAGCCACCATAGCACGCTGATATGTTGCCCCTGCATTCTTCAAACCAAATGGCATTACCTTATAGCAAAAGGTGCCCCACTGTGTCACAAATGTAGTCTTCTCCATATCTTCAGGTGCCATCTTGATTTGATTGTAACCAGAGAAACCATCCATAAAAGAGAATACCTTATGCTGAGCAGTGTTGTCTACCAGGATATCAATATGAGGAAGTGGAAAGTCATCTTTAGGGCTAGCCTTGTTCAGATCTCTGTAGTCTACACACATACGTACCTTACCATCTTTCTTAGGAACTGGTACCACATTTGCAACCCACTGAGGATAAGAAGTTACGACCAAGAACCCTGCATTGAACTGTTTCATTACCTCTGCTTTGATCTTTTCTGACATTTCAGGACGCATACGACGAACCTTCTGCTTCTTTGGACGACAATCTTCTTTCACTGGCAAACGGTGAACCACAATGTCTGTATCCAACCCTGGCATATCTTCATAAGACCAAGCAAAGATCTCCACATAGTCACGTAGCATCTGAATCAACCTGCTCTTGACACTGTCCTCTAAATCAGCCCCTATTTTGACCTCTTTTCTGTTTTCTTCAGTTCCCAGATTCACAACTTCGACTGGCTCTTCATGTGGCTGTATAGCTTTCTCTTCTTGTTGTAACAACCTAGCAAGCTCTACAGGTATTTCACAATCGTCCTCGTTTCCGTCTTCAGTTTGATAGATCGGATTCTCGAAATTGTAATTGGCAATAGTAGAACTGTTATCAACTGGATCCAGAGTGGATGAGGATCTGCATTTTAGTGACGTGGGTGTGTGTAAGAACACCTAGCTGATAAAGCAAAAATAAAAGAAAAAGAAAGACAAGGAACACAATATTTACGAAAACGAAACGTCCACTGATTTTATTGAATGAAGTATGCAAATGAAATGACAACCCGTAACAAGCACACCATTGTGCCCCGGGTAAGGCACATGGCTTGAAAGTTTTAATTGTTCCAGAAATTATAAATTTAAAAAACATAACACAGTAATAGTATTTACTCCTGACTAAAGGAGATAGGGATAACATCTTCAGCTTTCCAATTATTGAGTCCAGCACCCACAGTAGGAAAAATCCATGCCTCCAAGTTGTAGTCTTCATCTTGATCTCCCACAGCATTGATAACCCCTTGATTGGTGATACGAACAGCACGAGCACGACGAACAGCCTTCTGGGATTCTTCTTCCACCACAGCTTTTGCATCATTGAGGGAGGCCATTGCCATTGTTGGAGGGTTTCTGATGACCACAGGAACCTTCTTCACAGCAGGAGGAGTCACACAATCCTTAACAGCCCAGGGAACCACTTCAAATGACTGACATGGAGTTTCAATGTATTCACCTTCTACTTCCAGATACTTGAAAGTGTTTACATGGCTGACAAAGTATTCTTCCTCTCCAAAGACAGTAACAACTTTTCCATTCACCGGATATCTCAACTTTTGATGTAATGTGGAGGTCACAGCACCTGCCCCATGGATCCAGGGACGACCAAGCAGACATGAGTACGAAGGATGAATATCCATCACAAAGAATGTAGCAGTAAACACCTGAGAGCCAACCTTGATTGGAAGATCAATTTCCCCATGCACTACTCTTCTAGAACCATCAAAAGCCTTTACCACAATATTACTGGGCTTCAATACTGTATCTTCAGGACTCAGCTTGTTCAGGACTTCCTTAGGCAACACATTCAGAGAGGAACCATTGTCTATCAGCACATGAGACAGGGTAGTGCCCCTGCATTCAATTGAAATATGCAAGGCCCTGTTATGATCCCTCTTGGCCGGGGTCAAGTCAGCATCAGAAAATCCTAACCCGTTGTCATAGGTCAGGTGCGCAACACAATTCTCAAACTGGTCCACAGAAATTGCACTGGGTACATGAGCCATCTTTAGAAACTTGATCAATGACTTGGCATGAGCCTCAGAACATAATAACAGGGAGAGCATAGAAATCTTTGAGGGAGTATGCCCCAGCTGATCAACAATATCATAATCACTCTTGCGAATGATTTTCAATACTTCTTCCATCTGCTTAGAGAGGTCATCAGCAGCTGGCACATCAGTAGATACAGGCTCAATAACAGGACCCTTGCCCCGAGCATCAGTGGTGGAAGTAACAGCAGGAGTAACTGCACTCTTAGAAGCAACTGGAGGAGAGAAGACTCTTCCACTACGAGTGATCTTGCTAGATCCAGCAATATTATCAATGTCAACAGGCATATCAGGTAAAGGCTCCTGCTTGACACCATGGATGTAAACATCAGACCCATAGTGCCAAGGCACAGCTTTGTCAGATGTATAAGAAATAGGACCAGGAGTGGTAATGATCAGAGGAGCTACTTTGGCTTCAGCAACAACTTTCACAGGACCTTCAGCAGTAATCTTGATTGGGCCCTGATGAGTGATTTTAATGGGACCCTTTGAAGTGATTCTTAGTGGTACTTTGTCAACCATGTCAACCTCTTCAATCTTCTTACCCTGAGTCAGATGATCCACCATACTTTCTACAGATGCTGGTCTTCTTTCAAACACTATAGTATATTTATCCATGAGACGTTGAATCCCATCTCTCAAAATGAAGCAACTATCCGGCTTATAGGTACAATATAGACAATCTTCATGACAACCTGGAAAGATCCCAGCTTGTACTAACCTCTTTTTGATAAGAGACAATGGTGTGCTCAACTGCATAACTGAATAGACATGCAGATCTTCATCAATATCTTCATCAATGGCGTTGACAGTCTTCTCGTGATTTGGCATTGGAGCTGTAATCACATTTGGAGTACCTGGTGGATCAAACTCAATTTCTCCAGCATCAATCATATCCTGAATTTTGTTCTTCAAGACCCAGCAGTTATTAGTATCATGTCCTGGACAGTTTGAATGATATGCACATCGTGCATTGGGATTGTACTTGGGAGAGGTAACATTGGGATTCTGAGGGGCCTCCCTCAGGGTAATAAGTTCAGCTTTCAACAAGTGTTGCAATGCCTGAGCCATTGACATGTTGATCTTCGTGAACTGTCTTCTAGCCCTCTGTTGGTTGCCTTGAGGCTGCTCTGTTGTTGCAGGAGTTGGATTTGAAATATGAACTGCACTAACAGACTGATGCCTTCTGTTACGATCAGGCTGACCATACACAACATTAGATTCTTTCTTCCCAGTGGGAGGCTTCTTTGCAGCACCTAATGAAGAAGTGCCCACTTGGATCTTACCACTCTTGATACCATTCTCTACTCGCTCTCCTGTCATGATCAACTCAGTGAAGCCAGATGATGAGCTTCCAATGAGATGACTGTAAAACGGACCATTCAGCGTACACATGAACATATCAACCAACTCCCTATCAGTCAAAGGGGGTTGAACTCTTCCAGCTAAGTCTCTCCACTTCTGAGCATACTCCTTAAAGCTTTCTTTGGCACCCGTAGACATGCTTTGAAGCTGCATGCGAGTGGGGGCTAAGTCAGCATTGTATTGATACTGCTTGTAGAAAGCTTCAGCAAGGTCATTCCAATCTCTGATGTTGACACTCTCCAACTGATAATACCACTCTAGCTGAGCTCCAGATAAACTCTCTTGAAAGAAATGGATCCACAACTTTTTATCAGCAGTGTGGGGTTGCATTCTTCTGACATAAGACCTCAGATGCAATTTGGGACAAGAGACCCCATCATAGACAACAAATGTAGGAACTTTGAACCCAATGGGTATGACCACCCCAGATATCAAGCTCAAATCCTCAAAATCCAGCCCAGATGATTTCTGTAATTCCATAGCATCCATTCTATCCACCAGCATCTTGAATTTGTCTTCGTTAGGCTCATGGTAGTAGTTAGCCTCAGAATCAGAGTCCCCCATAGTGTTGTGGAGACTGCCTCTCTCCTGCTCAGATTCTTCAGATTCATAGTCTTCAACATGTTCCTTGGTCTTGACAGGACCTTTGAACCTTCTTCCCATGTTGAGCAACCCAGCAGACCTTCTAGCCTTCTTAGTCTTCTTGGCCAGCAGTGTCTTCAATTCATCCTGCCCCTTGGATAGGTTCAGGATCAGCTCTTGGAACTGTGCATTCTGTGCCTGGAGATCCTTAACTGATTGTTCAAGAGCCATTGCTGAAATAAACAGCGAGAAGATGAGAAACCTGTGCACAATTATAAACCTGTGATGCAATGATATGGGAATGCATATGCAATGTTTTCAAGGACCGCAGGATTTAAATTTGCTTAAACAAACAAGAAAGTAACTTTTTATTAGTAATAACTTGTTTTGCCTGAAAACGAAATAAGTACAAAAGATGGGGTTTTAAGTCTCCCATGGACGTTTCCTCTTTGTGTTGAGGTATGAGTTGAGGTTTCGTTCCTTATGAAGTAGCTTTGTTAGCTCTAGGATCCTTGCTTGGCTTGCTTTGTAATGAGCCTCGAAAGTATCCCTTTGCTCTTTCAGTTGGATCCATGATCTCTGCAAGTCTTCCATATCAGTAGGCATGTCTGGGTGAAGGATGGTATAAGCTGTGTCTCCTTCAGCAACAGGTTCCATGGTAACTGGTAGGATGGCAGGATATGGCATCATGAGTGTCTGAGCACGAGATCGTACCCATCTGAGATAAGCCTCCATAGGAATAGTGTACTTAGGCTCCAGTGTCTTGCTGTCAATCCTGTTTACCTTTCCCCAAGCTCGGATGAATCTCTGACGGTAACCCTGAAGATCGTTGTCGTAGTCAAACACAATGCCCTGAATCAACATGTCATGTGGACCATCGCTCCGGGCGTAACCAAACTGTCGTAAAGCTAGAGATGGGTTGTAGGTGATGCCTCCTCTTATGCCTAGAAGTGGTACATTAGGAAACTCCCCACAACGGTCAATGATGGTGACATTCTCCATAGATCTGGAGCACCAATGGATGTCTGAGTGAGAAAGTGACATGATCCTCTTGGACCATCTGAACTCTTGCTCATTCTTCATTACTGAGCGAGGAAGGTGAGAAATAAACCACCTAGAAAGTAAAGGTATGCAGCACATCAAAGTTCCTCTTGCCCTTGTAGTACGGGTGTGAAGAGAATGTAGGATGTCTCCAAGTAAGGTAGGCACTGGATTGTGACTCAGGAATATGTTGATGGCATGAACGTCTATGAACTGATCAGGATTGGGGAACAACACTAAGCCATAAATCAATAAGGCTAAGATCTCCTCAAAAGCATCGTAGCTCATAGCCTTCAAGAACATTCGAGCTTTATCCACTAATACCTTGGCAAGAATACCTTTAACTCCACTTCTCGTCTCTAGAACAATGTCAGACTTCTTCAGATGTAGAGCTGCAGCAATAACTTCTGGTTTAAGCTCCTTCTCTAAGCCTGTGAATGGCTTCTGATCAAGAACAGGTATACCCAGAAGTTTAGAGAACTCCTCCATGGTTGGAACCAGCTGATAATCAGGAAATGTAAAGCAATGGTGCTTAGGGTCAAAGAACTGAAACAGCACACTCATCATGTCTTCACTGAACCCTGAAGTAACTAGATCCAATAAGTGACCATGTCTCTTGTTGAACTGGGAATGATCAGGCACTAGGGAAACCAACTCCTTGAGCTTAGCAGGTATCCCTACAAAGTTGATCCTGATGGTGTTTCTACGAGCAGAAGCCATGACCTGCAACAAAGAACAAAGATAAATCCTTTGGTCCTTGAAATGGTTAGGGAAAATGATATGCTTATGATGCATGATGATGTCATGATGTCATGCTCAATCACAAACATGTGGCACACACAAACAAGTCACACCATAGCCCTAGGTTTAAAGGCTTGCATGAGGTTCAAAGGCAAGTACCCTCCCCTGAAGTTAGATGGTTCATCCTGTCCTACAAAAGTAACCAGGTTCTAAGGGATCTCAATATCATTGATCCTTCACAAGGGTGGTTGTTCAGAAGGCAACTTACTTGCCAACCAAAACCCTCCAAGTTTAAGATCTCAATGAGCGTAGTATCGAGTGTCAACCAACTTCAGTCTGCACCAAAGCCGGTTACCTCACTACTTTCTAAAGGCCAAGATGAGTTAACTAGGGTTCTAAAACTCAGTTAGTGCATTGACAACATATGGCAGCCTCAATATTATCCTCAACTTGACTTAAGGAATATAAGCACCAACCAAGAAGTCGCACTAACTATGGCCACCAGATCAACCGTATCGATATACGTCGTACAGTTTCCTTGGTCTATTGCCATTTACCTAAGGTACACTAGATCCGGGTTAGGACCTTTCACACATAAGAGCACCCCAACAATATAATAATAAAGCAAACAAGGCAAACAATTTAAAGTGATCTTAATTCCTAAGGGTACCCCTCTTAAATAGGTCCCCAGCAGAGTCGCCAGTTCTGTAACCCGGTGAACTGACTTTAAACAATGTTGCGGATAGCAAGAGTCGCCACCGACTTTTATTTTATCCATAAGGAAAGGTTATAAAAGAACAGGAAAGACCTTAGAGAATATTTTGGGTCCGGGGGGTAGGTTATGAAAAGGGAAGGTGTTAGCACCCTTTTCATCCATGGTTATCCATGGGCTCTTAGGTACTTAAGCTCACTTTTGAATTGTTTTGAAAGTGTAGTGTGTGAATAGCAAAAAATTTCAGAATAGTTTAATAATAATCCGTGTATGGATGTGAAAAAAACTTGTTTGAAAATTTTGTTGGAAATTTGTTTAAGTGTGAAAAAGTTTTGAAGTGAGCAAGTATCTAGGAGTAGCCTACCCTAATGTTTTAAGGTCTTTCTTATTCTTTATCCTTTCCTTAGTAAGACTATCCCTACTATAATGGAGTAGGTAGTCCTTACTTTGGATGTTAAGGGATATGTGAGGGACAATTTGACTTTGAAGGCCATTGTGGGATGTAATAAGCACATATAAGGGACCATCATCATTTTTCGAAAGGGACTCGATTCGTAAAGGCAACCATAAGGGACTTTGATGATTTTTCTATTTGAGGGACTTGCTTTATACACCCCACTTAACCATTATTCGTAGGCAACTTGAGGGATATCCTTAGGAAGTGAGACGGCGATTAAAATCGACTTACGTGTGTGACGTGTTTATTTTAATTATCTTTATTTAAAAGTGATCTAAATTTATTTTAATATTACATACATGTTGTTACACTCCCTAATTACTAACCATAATAATAATTAAATAATTAAACAACTTTACATCCAAGAAACAATTACAAAATAATAAGCAAAATAATTAAATAGCAAAGATAAATAAAATATAAATAAGCAATAATAAATAATAAAGGGGTTTAATTCTAAGTTTACTCGGCAAGACATCGCATCTTGTGCCTACGTATCCTTACGGGAGTGGAATCAGAGTAATCGTAGTTCCCCTCAAAAGGGAGGTTAGAGACTTCTTGACTGTGGTCAAGGTCTCAAGGGGAATAAACGCATCTTAAGGACACGCTTACGCGGAGTGTAGAAACTCCAAATCTCTACGTTGAATTGTTAAGTTGTAATTAGGGTTAAATTAGGGATTCCACGGCGGGAAACCCTAAAATGAGCGCGGCGGCTCTTTGACCTAATGCTAGGGGTAAAATTGTAATTTTGCCTGCGGCGAGGCATTTGTGAAAATTAGGGTTTGTAGTTTGTAGTTTTGAGGATTTGAAATTGAATGTGTGAAGTTTTACGGACTATTGGCGCGGCGGCCAAACAGTTAGACCTAACCTTCGGATGTGTACAATGTGACAGAAATAATAGTAAACGCGTGAGATAATTGAATCATGCAAACAGAGAGATAATGTCATAATTTAAACCATGCAAGCAGAAATTTAAAGGCAGAATTTAAAGAGCGATTGTTAAGTTCGCGAGGTTACATGAGAGGAGCAGATACAATATGATAATGAAATTTGAATTGAACAATAATAAAATAAAATAAATAACGGTTCTAGTTATTATTTTAAAAAAAAGATTTTAGTTATTATTTTAAATTTATCTAAAAAAAAGTTTTTCTTAAAAATAATAGGTTTTCATATTAATTTGGAAAAAATGTTAATGTTATTTATTTTAAAAAACAGATTTTTATATTATAACAAATTTTAATAAATTAATGATAACAATAATAATAATAATGGTAATAATAATGATAATAATGATAATAATAATAAATAATGATAATAATAATAATAATAATAATAATAATAATAATAATAATAATAATAATAATAATAATAAAGCAATAATGAATTTTAAATGTGCCAAATAACCCAACAATGTTGCTAACGCAGAAATGCGCTCATCGCAACCAGATCTAAATCGGACGAAACAAAATTTATCGCAAAGAAAAAGAAATTAAGCAAAAAATAGTATTATTGCTCCCACAAAAATGCGATCATCGCAACCAGATCGAACTAACACAAATGTCACGCGTCATGCACACAAATGTGCAAACATCGTATCGACATAATTCGATCAAAAATCTTATATATATAAACTCTAACAATTTAAAAATTATATATATATAAACGTAACAGTAATAGATAAAGAAAAAGAAATAACGGTAATAGATGAAGAAAAAGAAATAACGGTAAAAGATGAAGAAAAAGAAACAACAGTAATAGATGAAGGAAAAGAAATAACGGTAAACGATGAAGAAAAAGAAACAATAGTAATGGATGAAGAAGAAAACTAAATAACGGCAAACGGCACTCACTCCTCTTAGGTTTTTTTCATTCTCCCCCTTTTTTTCCAACAAGGCAACACATGTATATATAGGGAACAAATTAGGGTTAACACCAAATTGTCAATAATGTCCCTAAAGCCCATTTTAAAACCCAAACTAAATAATTAGTTAAGAAAAAATAATTTAAAATAATTAAAATAAACTTAAAATAAAAACTAATAATCCTATTGATTCCTAAAATAAAAAATATTATAAAAAGAACAAAATTTTTTTCAATATTTTTTATTTTATGATTTTTTGGATATTTTTATGAATAATTTAGAAAAAAGTGAAAAAAATAATATTTTAAAAAATGATTTAATTAAAATACGAAAATAATAATTAAATAATAATAAAAAACTATTTTTGTTATTTTTTTAATGAAAGATAGAAAAATTTAGAGTAAAAATAATAATAATAAAAAAAAAAGTGACAAAGGTGAGATTCGAACTCTCAACCTCTCACACTCATAACTCCTTACACATGTCCTCCTGCCAATTGTGCCATTTTTACTTTTTAGAAAAAAATGCATGCCATATGATATTTACCTGCAAAAAGTCAAACGACTCTCTTTGATGTTGGCAAAAAAAAAATCATGAAGTTTGACTTTGGTTTGACCACAGTTGACCTCAGTTTGACCTTTTAACTGCATTGACTGCTTTTGACTTATCTGATCATCTGACTGAGCAAACTTTTGAGAAAAGTCTTGAAACTTGACATGGGGGTTCTTATACACATATAAGATGTTATGAAGCTCACTTGAAGTCTTGGAAGTCCATTTAGCCTGATTAAAGTCAAAACCCTAGTTTTGGATGCACTGCTTAGGAGGTGCATTGTCTGAGGGAATTGTCAACTCTTCTGACCAATTATGAATTTTGTGAACCTTGTGAACCTTCTTGGAACACAAAGTCTTGTATTGTGAGGGCAAATTTTGGGGTGCAACACAACCCACAGCATACTTCGCTTCTATAAGAGAAACATCCTTGTGCGTTTTGGCATTCCTCAAGCGATCGTGACAGACAATGGGACACCGTTCACGGATAGAAAATTCTAAGAATTCGTCGCTCAGCCAAGCACAAAACAACATTTCACATCCGTCGAGCACCCCTAGACTAACTGGCAAGCCGAAGCAGCAAACAGAGTAATCTTACGAGGTCTCAAACAAAGACTGGACGAAACAAAGAGACAATGGGCCGAGAAGCTGCACAGTGTGCTTTGGGCCTATCGCACTACACATTATTCATCCACGGGGGAATCCCCTTTTCACCTAGCACATGGGACAGAGGCGGTAATCCCCATCGAAACCCACGTGCTGACCAGAAGAACGAAAGCACCTTTGGACGAAGAAGCAAACAACGGGGCCTTAAGGGAAGAACTCGATCTCGTCGAGGAGATTCGGACAAGGGAAACCCTCCGTGAAGCCTCACTCAAGCAGAAAATAACAATTAGGCACAACACCAAGGTCATTAGATGAGAATTCCAAGTAGGCAGCCTCATCTTAAAAAGGAATCACAAAGTTTCCCGAGAGGGCAAGCTCGCCGCAAACTGGGAAGGACCTTACCACATTTGAGCAAAAACGGAGAACGACCTACTACCTAGAACATCTAACCGGGGAAGAATTAGCTCGACCATGGAACGCCGAAAAACTAAAGCAATACTACAACTAAGGCCCCACTGTTGATGTGTCTAGATCAAACATCGGACACGTTGAACGGTTAAAAGTTGCACGCCCAGGTACAGGCGATGCACCACCAAAAGATCTAGGCAAGGGTCTGGGAAAGATGCCTACCCATGTTCAACAGAGGTTCCTCGACCAAACCCGTCGTTGCCACAGTACCATGAACGAAAAACCCCCCAGCTCGTGATGGGAGGTTCACGCTGTGGACTCAGTCCACAACCGTGACCTGAGTTTCGCCCTGCCCGGAAACAACCCAGGCTAGTTCAATCAGTTCCTCGCACTGTCAAACATCATTCGTCGAGCATACCCGGAACATAAAAAATTACTAAGTTTTTCTTACGACCGCGTTGGACGGGGCAAGACACTTAGAAAATATCCAACATAACATACGGCTAAGTACTTCTGAAGACCGCGTTGGACGGCGTAGAACACTTAGAAAATATTTGGCAAAACGTAATCATACAAACACACGGGCATACTATATAGCTACGTACATATAATTTAAGACGACCACAATGGGCTGCAATTGTGCATAATACAATTAAAAGGGGACCATGCCCCCCAAAATGAGATTATAACAAAATTACATGAACGACACGCAAGCCGACAGGTACGACTACTCCTCTTGTTGGATGTCCTTGTGCGGCTCCTGCCTCTGCTCACCCTCATCGGCCTTGAACCGAAGGAACTCTGGGATGACTATCTGGCCATCCTTAACCGTGTAAAGGAACCCTGTGCCCTTATTTTTTAGCTCGACCCCCGGGTTCACCACCTTCATTTGGTCCGCCGCATTCTGGAAGGCTTCCTCGCTGATAGCCACCAAGTCGTCGGTAGCCTGGATGAACCAAGCAACTAACTCCGAGAGAGTCGTTAAATGAATCTTCTCTTCAGGCTCATCCTCAGCAGGAGCAGCCGCAATCTGTAGTTTTTGCACCAAGTCCTCAGAAGCTTTCAGCTTGGCGGCCACATCGTCCCTCTCCTGAGCCATCTCCTTACAGCTTTTACGCGCCTCCTCGAGCTCCTTCTCCCCCTCCTCCTGGAGCTTCTTGACCTTTTCTTCCAGAGCCGTCACCGTGGCCTGGGACTTCTTCAGCTCCAGCGGAGAGCTCTCCTCGGTATAGACCACAACCATCTCCAAGACCTCTCATTAAGGCAAAGGCGTCCTGGGCAAGCCTAACCCGGTTAGCAGGATGGTCCATTCCCTCGAGCCTTAGAGACTCCACCTAAGGAACAAACAGAGAGGTCCCCTCGAAGAACTTCTTGTCGAGAAAGTAGGGGGGGAGCTCATATTTTCTCTTGGCGGACTCCCGACTGAGGTCCACCACCTCGTTTTCCCGAGGACGATTGGCCCTCGAACTCACACGCAGGGGCGATGTCTATGTGGGAGAAGGAGTGGAAGATTATGTCCCCGAACCAGATGCAGGGGGAACTGTCCGCTGATCGAGATGACTCTTACCCAGGGCAATACCACTTTTCATCTTCCTCTGAGCATGCTTCATCATCCGCTTCTGCGCTGAAGGCATTTTACCTACAAAAATAATAGACACATAAGCATAGAGAAAGAAAGATTTCGAGCAGAATAAGGAAGAAGTGGCAACTACCCAGGAGTTCAAGAGCCTCCCCGCGAGTACGACACTCGAGGAGCTCCTTTGTGTTGATGTATCGGGCTTCCACCTGCAGGCCACCGTCTTTCTCATATAAAAGTTTCCTGGAGTGAGTCACGCACTGGGAAGGAGGGAAATTATCCACGTAGGCCACCAACTTGGCATAACTGGCCTTGTCTTCCTTCGTCAGTTGGTGAGGGGCAACTATATACTCATCGGTTGAGCGGGTAAAGTGAGCCCCGCTCCAGCAAAAGGAAAAAGTAAAAAGTCTCCGGGCGACTATCTTGCCCTCCTCATCTATCGAGCCCTCCCCATTCTCATCCTTAGAGACCTCCCATATGAATGTCGAATCAGTGGCCACCTCTGACACTGGATCGATCACATAGAAACTCCCCTTGAACGTCCTGATAGATTTGGAGAAAGGTTTGAACAACTTCCTCCCTTGCTTCAAGGAAACCCAACCAAACCTCTTTCCTGACACCTGTCGTTGAAGGTGAAGATGGTAAAGAAAAGGGGAAGGGTGGCCCCGATCTGGAGATGCTCGCATACCAGCTCGTATGCCCGCACGAAGGCGAGATAATTCGGGTGCAGTTGAGAAGGCGCAAGATCAAGATGGACGAAGACGACGCGCTGAAAATCGGTGAAGGGCAGCCTCAGCCCTATCTCCTTAAAAACGTACTCATACATAGGGAAGCGCTCCCCGTATGTCGAACAAATGCGGTCTTCTTCAGAAGGAAAATGCACTTTCCATTCTCCCTCTGGTCCCACCATGGTGAAGGCGTCCCCGATATAAGACGTGAAGATGGACGCATGCTCCATAGGCTCGGCCATTGTCACTCGTCCACCAGCGACAGGGCAGTAGACGTCCCCACGACCTCTGGAGACGAGGAACTATCATATGTATCTGTACTCTCTGAGGAGCTGTCCTCGGATGAATCTATGAGATGCTCTTCTTCCCTACACGACATCTCTTTTACCTGAAAAGCAGAGGAAAACAGTGAATTCAATGGCAAAATCAAATCCACCCTTCCACTTCTAGTCAAGTGAAAGAGTGTGCGAAGGGCCGAAGAAAAGCATCTTCGACCTAAGCCCTACTCAAATGGCGCAGCTAAACAAACGGAGAAATGCTTAATAGTTCTACCTAAAGCATCTGGGGATTGCCCCCGGCCACAAAATCCAGTGGCCTCATAGGGAAACCACCAGAGGTCATGACAATCTAACAATGACACATCTATGTCTCCCTTACCATGAGTCATCTAAGCCTAAGGGTTGTCAACTTACTATTCCTAAAAAAGCCAACTACGCCGGCGACGACAGACAGATGGTTGCGCCACCGTCTACCACCAACAACCACCACTAAACACACCCTAACTAAGTTGTTTCATTCCTAACCACATGCGATCTAAGGCATCAAAACAAGGAAAAATAAAGAATAGGCAGATGATTATTGTACTTAAATGGTCGAGGAAGATGAACTGAAAGGAGTACGATTTTGACCGGGCGTCGTATGATGGTTGGAGTAGAATTAACAGCAACATACGACGGTGTAACCCGGTGAACTGACTTTAAACAATGTTGCGGATAGCAAGAGTCGCCACCGACTTTTATTTTATCCATAAGGAAAGGTTATAAAAGAACAGGAAAGACCTTAGAGAATATTTTGGGTCCGGGGGGTAGGTTATGAAAAGGGAAGGTATTAGCATCCTTTTCATCCATGGTTATCCATGGGCTCTTAGGTACTTAAGCTCACTTTTGAATTGTTTTGAAATTGTAGTGTGTGAATAGAAAATTTTCAGAATAGTTAATAAATAATCCATGTAAGGATGTGTTAAGAACTTGTTTGAAAACTTGTTGAAAATTTGTTTAAGTGCGAAACAATTTTGAAGTGAGCAAGCACCTAGGAGTAACCTACCCTAATGTTTAAAGGTCTTTCTTATTCTTCATTCTTTCCTTTAGTAAGACTATCCCTACTATAATGGAGTAGGTAGTCCTTACATTGGATGTTAAGGGGTATGTGAGGGACAATTTGACTTTGAAGGCCATTGTGGGATGTAATAAGCACATATAAGGGACCATCATCATTTTTCGAAAGGGACTTGATTCGTAAAGGCAACCATAAGGGACTTTGATGATTTTTTTATTTGAGGGACTTGCTTTATACACCCCACTTAACCATTATTCGTAGGCAACTTGAGGGATATCCTTAGGAAGTGAGACGGCGATTAAAATCGATTTACGTGTGTGACGTGTTTATTTTAATTATCTTTATTTAAAAGTGATCTAAATTTATTTTAATATTACATACATGTTGTTACACTCCCTAATTACTAACCATAATAATAATTAAATAATTAAACAACTTTACATCCAAGAAACAATTACAAAATAATAAGCAAAATAATTAAATAGCAAAGATAAATAAAATATAAATAAGCAATAATAAATAATAAAGGGGGTTAATTCTAAGTTTACTCGGCAAGACATCGCATCTTGTGCCTACGTATCCTTACGGGAGTGGAATCAGAGTAATCGTAGTTCCCCTCAATAGGGAGGTTAGAAACTTCTTGACTGTGGTCAAGGTCTCAAGGGGAATAAACGCATCTTAAGGACACGCTTACGTGGAGTGTAGAAACTCCAAATCTCTACGTTGAAATGTTAAGTTGTAATTAGGGTTAAATTAGGGATATTACAGTTATTATGATAATATTTCTCACCCAACCTCTCTTTGATGTTGGCAAAAAAAAATCATGAAGTTTGACTTTGGTTTGACCACAGTTGACCTCAGTTTGACCTTTTAACTGCATTGACTGCTTTTGACTTATCTGATCATCTGACTGAGCAAACTTTTGAGAAAAGTCTTGAAACTTGACATGGGGGTTCTTATACACATATAAGATGTTATGAAGCTCACTTGAAGTCTTGGAAGTCCATTTAGCCTGATTAAAGTCAAAACCCTAGTTTTGGATGCACTGCTTAGGAGGTGCATTGTCTGAGGGAATTGTCAACTCTTCTGACCAATTGTGAATTTTGTGAACCTTGTGAACCTTCTTGGAACACAAAGTCTTGTATTGTGAGGGCAAATTTTGGGGTGCAACAGCTGCCCCTGTTCAATTTTCTGAAACCTGAGGGGTTAGATTGGTATATTTGCCAGTCGTAACCTGGAAGGTTGAAGGGGATTGAACACAAAAGCCCAAAAATTTGCACTCACCAGTGCATGGAGTGATATTGATGGTTGGTTGAACATGATTGAGTGGGCTTAAAGATGCCACTAGGGGAAAGTTCTTCAGTAGTATAATGAGAACTGTCAGGAGTCTGGAGTAATACTGATGTAACAGCATGTCTTCATGAGGATAGAGCAATCAATAATGATAACCCTAAAGCAGTCTTGAAGTGATAAATCTGACCTCAGGAGGATAGAGCAATCAATAGCTCTAAAGCAGTCTTGAAGTAATAATGGCTTCAGGAGGATAGAGCAATCAATAGCTCTAAAGCAGTCTTGAAGTAATAGAATGGCTTCAGTAGGATAGAGCAATCAACAGCTCTAAAGCAGTCTTGAAATAATAATGTGATATGTCTTCAGGAGGATAGAGCAATCAATAGCTCTAAAGCAGTCTTGAAGTAATGATTTCAGGAGGATAGAGCAATGGATAGCTCTAAAGCAGTCTTGAAATAATAATGTAATTTCAGGAGGATAGAGCAATGGATAGCTCTAAAGCAGTCTTGAAGTAGTAATATGACCTCATGAGGATAGAGCAATGAATAGCTCTAAAGCAGTCTTGAAGTAATAGGATGATTTCAGGAGGATAGAGCAATCAGTAGCTCTAAAGCAGTCTTGAAGTCATGAGAGGCTATCAGGAGGATAAAATAACCCTGAGGTTACAATAAAGCAGTCCCAAAGTAATAAGAAGCTCATCAGGAGGATAAAGTAACCCTGAGGTTACAATAAAGCAGTCCCAAAGATCATAAGATTGTTTGTTGGATAATTAACCTGAAAACAAGGTAGCATTCTGTATAACAACATTAGTTTATGCTTTATGTATGCATGTATGACATGATGCACTTAGGTAATGTACTATAGACATATATGTTATGGTATGATGTAAATGATGTATGTATGCTATGACACTGCTGGAAGTGTCTGGATATCCTTGTATAACAACTGCTGGCCAAGGAAAATAAATCCCGATTCGTTGTTGAAGAATATATAACCCTCCGTCTGCTGGGGATAACAAGGTATAGATAACCTCCCGTTGTTGGGGATAACAAGGTATAGATAACCTCCCGTTGTTAGGGATAACAAGGTATAGATAACCTCCCGTTGTTGGGGATAGTAGGGTATAGATAACCTTCGTTTTCGTTTGATAGTAGGATAAGTATAACATCCCGTCTTCGTTCATCGTGCCCTTATTGGAAAGTAATTTCCCGTATATCCGTATGAGGATAAAAGAGATGGATATAAATTCCAGGGGAGATTAGACTTTGTGAAAATGGATTAGTCCTACTGATGGTTTGTAACTGTCTTGTAAAGATGAACCGGCGAAGCTTCGTTGAAATCCTTCCCTCGTTCGTCCTTAGTAAATACTATTACTGCATTTTCATGCATTTCTGGTAAACATCAATCATATTAAAAGCATACATGCGTTTCTGGTAAACATCAATCATATTCAAAGGCATACATACATTCAAACACAACCAATGGACGTTTCGCTTATGTAAATAGGGTAAAAGTGAATCTGGATTCAAAAGATGGAATTTATTTATATCAAAAGTGACCCATACACGGGTAAGTTTGTACAAGGAGACATAAACCCTAGTAAGAGAATTTTGTCATGAAGTTTTACAAAAAGAATCAGCTAGGTGGGAAATAATCCTATTGAGTTTCAATTCTACTATTGCCACTCAAGTATCTCATCTTCTTGCTGTTGAGACGGAAACGATTGGATTGAGCTTTATCTGTTTGAGCTTGAGTAAGTAGTACAACTGGTTGCAATTTCATGAGTGATCCAAACGAGACATAGTCATACGCTTTAATCCCTAACTTTTGCCTGGATTCCCCTTTCAGGTTTTCAATCCACCGGGATACCCTTTTTTGCCCAAGCCGCCTTTTCAGGTTTTCGACTTGCCGGGTGTACATCTTTTTATATATATATCCCTAATTTTTGCCCAAACCCTTTTGGTTTGCCGGGATGCCCTTATTTTTGCCTAGGCCTGTCAACCTAGCGGGTCTCTTTTTATGCGTAGTATTTTTTAACTATGTCTGCGTTTACAGGTTGTGGGAAGTCTTCACCATCCATTGTAGTCAGTATCATGGCACCTCCTGAGAACACTGTCTTGACTACAAATGGTCCCTCATATGTTGGAGTCCACTTGCCCCTAGGATCACCCTGTGGTAATATGATACGCTTGATTACCAAGTCACCAGCCTGATATACCTTTGGCTTAACCTTCTTGTTAAAAGCTTTGATCATCCGTTTCTGGTACATCTGGCCATGACAAACTGCTGCTAACCTTTTCTCATCAATCAAATTTATCTGGTCAAGTCGAGTTTGAATCCACTCATCTTCATCCAAGCCTGCATCCTTCATAATTCTCAAGGAGGGGATCTGAACTTCAATAGGCAGAACTGCTTCCATACCATAGACTAAGGAGAATGGGGTTGCCCCTGTTGAAGTACGTATTGAAGTACGATAACCATGCAGAGCAAATGGTAACATCTCGTGCCAATCCTTGTAAGTAACAGTCATCTTCTGTACAATCTTCTTAATGTTCTTATTAGCAGCTTCAACTGCCCCATTCATCTTTGGACGATACGGAGAAGAGTTGTGATGCTTAATCTTGAACTGCGTACAGAGATCAGTAATCATAGTGTTGTTCAGATTAGAGCCATTGTCAGTGATAATCCTTTCAGGGATACCATACCTACATATGAGATTATTCTTAATGAACCGAGCCACAACATTCTTAGTCACAGATGCAAATGAAGCTGCCTCTACCCACTTCGTGAAGTAATCAATAGCAACCAGGATGAAACGATGCCCATTAGAAGCAGTAGGCTTGATCTCACCAATCATATCAATGCCCCACATGGCAAAGGGCCAAGGAGCAGTCAACACATTCAATGGAGATGGAGGTACATGTACTTTATCAGCATAGATTTGACATTTGTGACATGTTCTGGAGTGTTGATAGCAATCAGCTTCCATGGTAGACCAATAGTAACCTGCTCTCAAAATCTTCTTTGCCATGGTATGACCACTAGAATGAGTGCCAAAGGTCCCATCATGCATCTCTTCCATAATTTCTGTAGCTTCCTTCTTATCCACAACACGAAGCATAGTTGAATCATGATTACGCTTATACAGAATGCCATTACTCAGAAAGAATTTAGCAGAAAACCTTCTCAGGAACTTCCTATCTTTGACAGATGCCCCTTCAGGGAACTCCTGAGCTTCAAGATAGTTTTTCACTTCATAGAACCAAGGCTTCTCCTCTGCCCCTTCAGTGTCAATCTCATTGCAGTATGCAGGCTTCTCAAATCTATCAATGGTAATCTCGGGAGCTTCATCATCCCAGCTTATCTCAAACATAGATGCCATGGTGGCCAATGCGTCTGCCAACTGATTCTCTCTTCGTGGAATATGTCCAAAAGTAATCTCTTTGAAATGTGGGATCAAAGACAACACATGTTCTCTGTAAGGAATGAGATTATCATGCTTTGTATCCCAATCTCCTTTAATCTGACTTACTACCAGAGCTGAATCTCCATACACCTCAAGGAACTGAATCTTCATATCAATAGCAACTTGCATACCCATGATACACGCCTCATACTCAGCCATGTTATTGGTACAATAGAAACAAAGTCTGGCAGTAATCGGGGTATGACAACCTTCAGGGGAACTAATCACAACACCAACACCATTACCATGTGCATTGGAGGCACCATCAAAAACCATAGTCCATCGAGATCCTTGTTCAGGTCCGCCATATTGTCCAGGTTCTTTGGTAACAGACATAATGTCTTCATCAGGGAACTCAAAATTCATTGACTGGTAATCACCTACTGCTTGATGAGCCAAATGATCAGCAACAACACTCCCCTTAATGGCCTTCTGAGTGGTATACTGTATATCATATTCCGTCAAGATCATTTGCCATCTTGCAATTCTTCCGGAGAGAGCAGGTTTCTCAAATATGTACTTGATTGGATCCATCTTCGAAATCAACAAGGTAGTATGGGTCAACATATACTGTCTTAGTCGGCGAGCAGCCCATGCCAAAGCGCAACAAGTTTTCTCGAGCAGTGAGTATCTTGTTTCACAGTCGGTAAACTTTTTGCTAAGGTAGTATATTGCCTGCTCTTTTCGACCAGACTCGTCATGTTGCCCCAATACACACCCCATTGAGTTGTCTAATACTGTTAAATACATAATCAAGGGTCTTCCATCAACTGGTGGCATTAAAATTGGAGGTTCTAGCAAATATCTCTTGATTTCATCAAAGGCAGTCTGGCACTCATCATTCCATTCCATCACCTGATCTTTCCTCAACAACTTGAAGATTGGCTCACAGATGGTAGTTAATTGGGAAATAAATCTTGCAATGTAGTTCAATCGTCCCAAGAAACCTCTAACCGCCTTCTCAGTACGGGGAGCTGGCATCTCTCGTATAGCTTTCACTTTTGCAGGATCCACTTCAATACCTTTTCTACTGACAATGAAACCCAGGAGCTTTCCAGATCTAACTCCAAAAGTACACTTGTTTGGATTTAATCTCAACCTGTATTTCTTCAACCTCTCAAACAACTTGTGCAGATGATCAAGATGTTGTTCTTCATTCTGAGACCTGGCTATCATATCATCCACATATACCTCTATCTCATGATGAATCATATCATGAAACAAAGCCACCATAGCACGCTGATATGTTGCCCCTGCATTCTTCAAACCAAATGGCATTACCTTATAGCAAAAGGTGCCCCACTGTGTCACAAATGCAGTCTTCTCCATATCTTCAGGTGCCATCTTGATTTGATTGTAACCAGAGAAACCATCCATAAAAGAGAATACCTTATGCTGAGCAGTGTTGTCTACCAGAATATCAATATGAGGAAGTGGAAAGTCATCTTTAGGGCTAGCCTTGTTCAGATCTCTGTAGTCTACACACATACGTACCTTACCGTCTTTCTTAGGAACTGGTACCACATTTGCAACCCACTGAGGATAAGAAGTTACGGCCAAGAACCCTGCATTGAATTGTTTCATTACCTCTGCTTTGATCTTTTCTGACATTTCAGGACGCATACGACGAACCTTCTGCTTCTTTGGACGACAATCTTCTTTCACTGGCAAACGGTGAACCACAATGTCTGTATCCAACCCTGGCATATCTTCATAAGACCAAGCAAAGATCTCCACATAGTCACGTAGCATCTGAATCAACCTGCTCTTGACACTGTCCTCTAAATCAGCCCCTATCTTGACCTCTTTTCTGTTTTCTTCAGTTCTCAGATTCACAACTTCGACTGGCTCTTCATGTGGCTGTATAGCTTTCTCTTCTTGTTGTAACAACCTAGCAAGCTCTACAGGTATTTCACAATCGTCCTTGTTTCCGTCTTCAGTTTGATAGATCGGATTCTCGAAATTGTAATTGGCAATAGTAGAACTGTTATCAACTGGATCCAGAGTGGATGAGGATCTGCATTTTAGTGACGTGGGTGTGTGTAAGAACACATAGCTGATAAAGCAAAAATAAAAGAAAAAGAAAGACAAGGAACACAATATTTACGAAAACGAAACGTCCACTGATTTTATTGAATGAAGTATGCAAATGAAATGACAACCCGTAACAAGCACACCATTGTGCCCCGGGTAAGGCACATGGCTTGAAAGTTTTAATTGTTCCAGAAATTACAAATTTAAAAACATAACACAGTAATAGTATTTACTCCTGACTAAAGGAGATAGGGATAACATCTTCAGCTTTCCAATTATTGAGTCCAGCACCCACAGTAGGAAAAATCCATGCCTCCAAGTTGTAGTCTTCATCTTGATCTCCCACAGCATTGATAACCCCTTGATTGGTGATACGAACAACACGAGCACGACGAACAGCCTTCTGGGACTCTGCAGTGAAACCCAAACCAAACTTGTCAGACTTGTATGGAATATCAGGAAGCTGACCCCAAATAGTACAACCACCTTCTTCCATCACAGCTTTTGCATCATTGAGGGAGGCCATTGCCATTGTTGGAGGGTTTCTGATGACCACAGGAACCTTCTTCACAGCAGGAGGAGTCACACAATCCTTAACAGCCCAGGGAACCACTTCAAATGACTGACATGGAGTTTCAATGTATTCACCTTCTACTTCCAGATACTTGAAAGTGTTTACATGGCTGACAAAGTATTCTTCCTCTCCAAAGACAGTAACAACTTTTCCATTCACCGGATATCTCAACTTTTGATGTAATGTGGAGGTCACAGCACCTGCCCCATGGATCCAGGGACGACCAAGCAGACATGAGTACGAAGGACGAATATCCATCACATAGAATGTAGCGGTAAACCCCTGAGAGCCAACCTTGATTGGAAGATCAATTTCCCCATGCACTACTCTTCTAGAACCATCAAAAGCCTTTACCACAATATTACTGGGCTTCAATACCGTATCTTCAGGACTCAGCTTGTTCAGGACTTCCTTAGGCAACACATTCAGAGAGGAACCATTGTCTATCAGCACATGAGACAGGGTAGTGCCCCTGCATTCAATTGAAATATGCAAGGCCCTGTTATGATCCCTCTTGGCAGGGGTCAAGTCAGCATCAGAAAATCCTAACCCGTTGTCATAGGTCAGGTGAGCAACACAATTCTCAAACTGGTCCACAGAAATTGCACTGGGTACATGAGCCATCTTTAGAAACTTGATCAATGACTTGGCATGAGCCTCAGAACATAATAACAGGGAGAGCATAGAAATCTTTGAGGGAGTATGCCCCAGCTGATCAACAATATCATAATCACTCTTGCGAATGATTTTCAATACTTCTTCCATCTGCTTAGAGAGGTCATCAGCAGCTGGCACATCAGTAGATACAGGCTCAATAACAGGACCCTTGCCCCGAGCATCAGTGGTGGAAGTAACAGCAGGAGTAACTGCACTCTTAGAAGCAACTGGAGGAGAGAAGACTCTTCCACTACGAGTGATCTTGCTAGATCCAGCAATATTATCAATGTCAACAGGCATATCAGGTAAAGGCTCCTGCTTGACACCATGGATGTAAACATCAGACCCATAGTGCCAAGGCACAGCTTTGTCAGATGTATAAGGAATAGGACCAGGAGTGGTAATGATCAGAGGAGCTACTCTAGCTTCAGCAACAACTTTCACAGGACCTTCAGCAGTAATCTTGATTGGGCCCTGATGAGTGATTTTAATGGGACCCTTTGAAGTGATTCTTAGTGGTACTTTGTCAACCATGTCAACCTCTTCAATCTTCTTACCTTGAGTCAGATGATCCACCATACTTTCTACAGATGCTGGTCTTCTTTCAAACACTAAAATATATTTATCCATGAGACGTTGAATCCCATCTCTCAAAATGAAGCAACTATCCGGCTTATAGGTACAATATAGACAATCTTCATGACAACCTGGAAAGATCCCAGCTTGTACTAACCTCTTTTTGATAACAGACAATGGTGTGCTCAACTCCATAACTGAATAGACATGCAGATCTTCATCAATATCTTCATCAATGGCGTTGACAGTCTTCTCGTGATTTGGCATTGGAGCTGTAATCACATTTGGAGTACCTGGTGGATCAAACTCAATTTCTCCAGCATCAATCATATCCTGAATTTTGTTCTTCAAGACCCAGCAGTTATTAGTATCATGTCCTGGACAGTTTGAATGATATGCACATCGTGCATTGGGATTGTACTTGGGAGATGTAACATTGGGATTCTGAGGGGCCTCCCTCAGGGTAATAAGTTCAGCTTTCAACAAGTGTTGCAATGCCTGAGCCATTGACATGTTGATCTTCGTGAACTGTCTTCTAGCCCTCTGTTGGTTGCCTTGAGGCTGCTCTGTTGTTGCAGGAGTTGGATTTGAAATATGAACTGCACTAACAGACTGATGCCTTCTGTTACGATCAGGCTGACCATACACAGCATTAGATTCTTTCTTCCCAGTGGGAGGCTTCTTTGCAGCACCTGATGAAGAAGTGCCCACTTGGATCTTACCACTCTTGATACCATTCTCTACTCGCTCTCCTGTCATGATCAACTCAGTGAAGCCAGATGATGAGCTTCCAATGAGATGACTGTAAAACGGACCATTCAGCGTACACATGAACATATCAACCAACTCCCTATCAGTCAAAGGGGGTTGAACTCTTCCAGCTAAGTCTCTCCACTTCTGAGCATACTCCTTAAAGCTTTCTTTGGCACCCATAGACATGCTTTGAAGCTGCATGCGAGTGGGGGCTAAGTCAGCATTGTATTGATACTGCTTGTAGAAAGCTTCAGCAAGGTCATTCCAATCTCTGATGTTGACACTCTCCAACTGATAATACCACTCTAGCTGAGCTCCAGATAAACTCTCTTGAAAGAAATGGATCCACAACTTTTTATCAGCAGTGTGGGGTTGCATTCTTCTGACATAAGACCTCAGATGCAATTTGGGACAAGAGACCCCATCATAGACAACAAATGTAGGAACTTTGAACCCAATGGGTATGACCACCCCAGATATCAAGCTCAAATCCTCAAAATCCAGCCCAGATGATTTCTGTAATTCCATAGCATCCATTCTATCCACCAGCATCTTGAATTTGTCTTCGTTAGGCTCATGGTAGTAGTTAGCCTCAGAATCAGAGTCCCCCATAGTGTTGTGGAGACTGCCTCTCTCCTGCTCAGATTCTTCAGATTCATAGTCTTCAACCTGTTTCTTGGTCCTGACAGGACCTTTGAACCTTCTTCCCATGTTGAGCAACCCAGCAGACCTTCTAGCCTTCTTAGTCTTCTTGGCCAGCAGTGTCTTCAATTCATCCTGCCCCTTGGATAGGTTCAGGATCAGCTCTTGGAACTGTGCATTCTGTGCCTGGAGATCCTTAACTGATTGTTCAAGAGCCATTGCTGAAATAAACAGCGAGAAGATGAGAAACCTGTGCACAATTATAAACCTGTGATGCAATGATATGGGAATGCATATGCAATGTTTTCAAGGACCGCAGGATTTAAATTTGCTTAAACAAACAAGAAAGTAACTTTTTATTAGTAATAACTTGTTTTGCCTTTTAGGCTTACAAAAAATGAAAACGAAATAAGTACAAAAGATGGGGTTTTAAGTCTCCCATGGACGTTTCCTCTTGGTGTTGAGGTATGAGTTGAGGTTTCGTTCCTCATGAAGTTGCTTTGTTAGTTCCAGAATCTTTTCTTGGCTTGCTTTGTAATGACCCTCGAAAGTATCCCTTTGCTCTTTCAGTTGGATCCATGATCTCTGCAAGTCTTCCTTATCAGTAGGCATGTCTGGGTGAAGGATGGTATAAGCTGTGTCTCCTTCAGCAACAGGTTCCATGGTAACTGGTAGGACGGCAGGATATGGCATCATGTGTGTCTGAGCACGAGATCGTACCCATCTGAGATAAGCCTCCATAGGAATAGTGTACTTAGGCTCCAGTGTCTTGCTGTCAATCCTGTTTACCTTTCCCCAAGCTCGTATGAATCTCTGACGGTAACCCTGAAGATCGTTGTCGTAATCAAACACAATGCCCTGAATCAACATGTCATGTGGACCATCGCTCCGGGCGTAACCAAACTGTCGTAAAGCTAGAGATGGGTTGTAGGTGATGCCTCCTCTTATGCCTAGAAGTGGCACATTAGGAAACTCCCCACAACGGTCAATGATGGTGACATTCTCCATAGATCTGGAGCACCAATGGATGTCTGAGTGAGAAAGTGACATGATCCTCTTGGACCATCTGAACCCTTGCTCATTCTTCATTACTGAGCGAGGAAGGTGAGAAATAAACCACCTAGAAAGCAAAGGTATGCAGCACATCAAAGTTCCTCTTGCCCTTGTAGTACGGGTGTGAAGAGAATGTAGGATGTCTCCAAGCAATGTAGGCACTGGATTGTGACTCAGGAAAATGTTGATGGCATGAACATCTATGATTTGATCTGGATTGGGGAACAACACTAAGCCATATATCAGCAAGGCTAAGATCTCCTCAAAAGCATCATAGCTCAAGGCTGTAACCCGGTGAACTGACTTTAAACAATGTTGCGGATAGCAAGAGTCGCCACCGACTTTTATTTTATCCATAAGGAAAGGTTATAAAAGAACAGGAAAGACCTTAGAGAATATTTTGGGTCCGGGGGGTAGGTTATGAAAAGGGAAGGTATTAGCATCCTTTTCATCCATGGTTATCCATGGGCTCTTAGGTACTTAAGCTCACTTTTGAATTGTTTTGAAATTGTAGTGTGTGAATAGAAAATTTTCAGAATAGTTAATAAATAATCCATGTAAGGATGTGTTAAGAACTTGTTTGAAAACTTGTTGAAAATTTGTTTAAGTGCGAAACAGTTTTGAAGTGAGCAAGCACCTAGGAGTAACCTACCCTAATGTTTAAAGGTCTTTCTTATTCTTCATTCTTTCCTTTAGTAAGACTATCCCTACTATAATGGAGTAGGTAGTCCTTACTTTGGATGTTAAGGGATATGTGAGGGACAATTTGACTTTGAAGGCCATTGTGGGATGTAATAAGCACATATAAGGGACCATCATCATTTTTCGAAAGGGACTCGATTCGTAAAGGCAACCATAAGGGACTTTGATGATTTTTCTATTTGAGGGACTTGCTTTATACACCCCTTAACCATTATTCGTAGGCAACTTGAGGGATATCCTTAGGAAGTGAGACGGCGATTAAAATCGACTTACGTGTGTGACGTGTTTATTTTAATTATCTTTATTTAAAAGTGATCTAAATTTATTTTAATATTACATACATGTTGTTACACTCCCTAATTACTAACCATAATAATAATTAAATAATTAAACAACTTTACATCCAAGAAACAATTACAAAATAATAAGCAAAATAATTAAATAAAATATAAATAAGCAATAATAAATAATAAAGGGGGTTAATTCTAAGTTTACTCGGCAAGACATCGCATCTTGTGCCTACGTATCCTTACGGGAGCGGAATCAGAGTAATCGTAGTTCCCCTCAAAAGGGAGGTTAGAGACTTCTTGACTGTGGTCAAGGTCTCAAGGGGAATAAACACATCTTAAGGACACGCTTACGCGGAGTGTAGAAACTCCAAATCTCTACGTTGAATTATTAAGTTGTAATTAGGGTTAAATTAGGGATTCCACGGCGGGAAACCCTAAAATGAGCGCGGCGGCTCTTTGACCTAATGCTAGGGGTAAAATTGTAATTTTTCCTGCGGCGAGACATTTGTGAAAATTAGGGTTTGTGAGGTTGCATGAGAGGAGCAGATACAATATGATAATGAAATTTGAATTGAACAATAATAAAATAAAATAAATAACGGTTCTAGTTATTATTTTAAAAAAAAGATTTTAGTTATTATTTTAAATTTATCTAAAAAAAAGTTTTTCTTAAAAATAATAGGTTTTCATATTAATTTGGAAAAGATGTTAATGTTATTTATTTTAAAAAAACAGATTTTTATATTATAACAAATTTTAATAAATTATTGATAACAATAATAATAATAATGGTAATAATAATGATAATAATGATAATAATAATAAATAATGATAATAATAATAATAATAATAATAATAATAATAATAATAATAATAATAATAAAGCAATAATGAATTTTAAATGTGCCAAATAACCCAACAATGTTGCTAACGCAGAAATGCGCTCATCGCAACCAGATCTAAATCGGACGAAACAAAATTTATCGCAAAGAAAAAGAAATTAAGCAAAAAATAGTATTATTGCTCACACAAAAATGCGATCATCGCAACCAGATCGAACTAACACAAATGTCACGCGTCATGCACACAAATGTGCAAACATCGTATCGACATAATTCGATCAAAAATCTTATATATATAAACTCTAACAATTTAAAAATTATATATATATAAACGTAACAGTAATAGATAAAGAAAAAGAAATAACGGTAATAGAAAAAGAAATAACGGTAAAAGATGAAGAAAAAGAAACAACAGTAATAGATGAAGGAAAAGAAATAACGGTAAACGATGAAGAAAAAGAAACAATAGTAATGGATGAAGAAGAAAACTAAATAACGGCAAACGGCACTCACTCCTCTTAGGTTTTTTTCATTCTCTCCTCCTTTCCAACAAGGCAACACATGTATATATAGGGAACAAATTAGGGTTAACACCAAATTGTCAATAATGTCCCTAAAGCCCATTTTAAAGCCCAAACTAAATAATTAGTTAAGAAAAAATAAAATTTAAATAATTTAAAATAATTAAAATAAACTTAAAATAAAAACTAATAATCCTATTGATTCCTAAAATAAAAAATATTATAAAAAGAACAAAATTTTTTTCAATATTTTTTTATTTTATGATTTTTTGGATATTTTTATGAATAATTTAGAAAAAAGTGAAAAAAATAATATTTTAAAAAATGATTTAATTAAAATACGAAAATAATAATTAAATAATAATAAAAAACTATTTTTGTTATTTTTTTAATGAAAGATAGAAAAATTTAGAGTAAAAATAATAAAAAACAAAAAAAAGTGACAAAGGTGAGATTCGAACTCTCAACCTCTCACACTCATAACTCCTTACACATGTCCTCCTGCCAATTGTGCCATTTTTACTTTTTAAAAAAAAAATGCATGCCATATGATATTTACCTGCAAAAAGTCAAACGACTACACAAATTTGTTAGTAACTGATTAAATGCAATGAAATGCGACGACAAATCTTAGGGCAAAATTTGGGGTATTACAGTTATTATGATAATATTTCTCACCCAACCTCTCTTTGATGTTGGCAAAAAAAAAATCATGAAGTTTGACTTTGGTTTGACCACAGTTGACCTCAGTTTGACCTTTTAACTGCATTGACTGCTTTTGACTTATCTGATCATCTGACTGAGCAAACTTTTGAGAAAAGTCTTGAAACTTGACATGGGGGTTCTTATACACATATAAGATGTTATGAAGCTCACTTGAAGTCTTGGAAGTCCATTTAGCCTGATTAAAGTCAAAACCCTAGTTTTGGATGCACTGCTTAGGAGGTGCATTGTCTGAGGGAATTGTCAACTCTTCTGACCAATTGTGAATTTTGTGAACCTTGTGAACCTTCTTGGAACATAAAGTCTTGTATTGTGAGGGCAAATTTTGGGGTGCAACAGCTGCCCCTGTTCAATTTTCTGAAACCTGAGGGGTTAGATTGGTATATTTGCCAGTCGTAACCTGGAAGGTTGAAGGGGATTGAACACAAAAGCCCAAAAATTTGCACTCACCAGTGCATGGAGTGATATTGATGGTTGGTTGAACATGATTGAGTGGGCTTAAAGATGCCACTAGGGGAAAGTTCTTCAGTAGTATAATGAGAACTGTCAGGAGTCTGGAGTAATACTGATGTAACAGCATGTCTTCATGAGGATAGAGCAATCAATAATGATAACCCTAAAGCAGTCTTGAAGTGATAAATCTGACCTCAGGAGGATAGAGCAATCAATAGCTCTAAAGCAGTCTTGAAGTAATAATGGCTTCAGGAGGATAGAGCAATCAATAGCTCTAAAGCAGTCTTGAAGTAATAGAATGGCTTCAGTAGGATAGAGCAATCAACAGCTCTAAAGCAGTCTTGTGATATGTCTTCAGGAGGATAGAGCAATCAATAGCTCTAAAGCAGTCTTGAAGTAATGATTTCAGGAGGATAGAGCAATGGATAGCTCTAAAGCAGTCTTAAAATAATAATGTAATTTCAGGAGGATAGAGCAATGGATAACTCTAAAGCAGTCTTGAAATAATTAGATGGCTTCAGGAGGATAGAGCAATGAATAGCTCTAAAGCAGTCTTGAAGTAGTAATATGACCTCATGAGGATAGAGCAATGAATAGCTCTAAAGCAGTCTTGAAGTAATAGGATGATTTCAGAAGGATAGAGCAATCAGTAGCTCTAAAGCAGTCTTGAAGTCATGAGAGGCTATCAGGAGGATAAAATAACCCTGAGGTTACAATAAAGCAGTCCCAAAGTAATAAGAAGCTCATCAGGAGGATAAAGTAACCCTGAGGTTACAATAAAGCAGTCCCAAAGATCATAAGATTGTTTGTTGGATAATTAACCTGAAAACAAGGTAGCATTCTGTATAACAACATTAGTTTATGCTTTATGTATGCATGTATGACATGATGCACTTAGGTAATGTACTATAGACATATATGTTATGGTATGATGTAAATGATGTATGTATGCTATGACACTGCTGGAAGTGTCTGGATATCCTTGTATAACAACTGTTGGCCAAGGAAAATAAATCCCGATTCGTTGTTGAAGAATATATAACCCTCCGTCTGCTGGGGATAACAAGGTATAGATAACCTCCCGTTGTTGGGGATAACAAGGTATAGATAACCTCCCGTTGTTGGGGATAGTAAGGTATAGATAACCTTCGTTTTCGTTTGATAGTAGGATAAGTATAACATCCCGTCTTCGTTCATCGTGCCCTTATTGGAAAGTAATTTCCCGTATATCCGTATGAGGATAAAAGAGATGGATATAAATTCCAGGGGAGATTAGACTTTGTGAAAATGGATTAGTCCTACTGATGGTTTGTAACTGTCTTGTAAAGATGAACCGGCGAAGCTTCGTTGAAATCCTTCCCTCGTTCGTCCTTAGTAAATACTATTACTGCATTTTCATGCATTTCTGGTAAACATCAATCATATTAAAAGCATACATGCATTTCTGGTAAACATCAATCATATTCAAAGGCATACATACATTCAAACACAACCAATGGACGTTTCGCTTATGTAAATAGGGTAAAAGTGAATCTGGATTCAAAAGATGGAATTTATTTATATCAAAAGTGACCCATACACGGGTAAGTTTGTACAAGGAGACATAAACCCTAGTAAGAGAATTTTGTCATGAAGCTTTACAAAAAGAATCAGCTATGTGGGAAATAATCCTATTGAGTTTCAATTCTACTATTGCCACTCAAGTATCTCATCTTCTTGCTGTTGAGACGGAAACGATTGGATTGAGCTTTATCTGTTTGAGCTTGAGTAAGTAGTACAACTGGTTGCAGTTTCATGAGTGATCCAAACGAGACATAGTCATACGCTTTAATCCCTAACTTTTGCCTGGATTGCCCTTTCAGGTTTTCAATCCACCGGGATACCCTTTTTTGCCCAAGCCGCCTTTTCAGGTTTTCGACTTGCCGGGTGTACATCTTTTTATATATATATCCCTAATTTTTGCCCAAACCCTTTTGGTTTGCCGGGATGCCCTTATTTTTGCCTAGGCCTGTCAACCTAGCGGGTCTCTTTTTATGCGTAGTATTTTTTAACTATGTCTGCGTTTACAGGTTGTGGGAAGTCTTCACCATCCATTGTAGTCAGTATCATGGCACCTCCTGAGAACACTGTCTTGACTACAAATGGTCCCTCATATGTTGGAGTCCACTTGCCCCTAGGATCACCCTGTGGTAATATGATACGCTTGATTACCAAGTCACCAGCCTGATATACCTTTGGCTTAACCTTCTTGTTAAAAGCTTTGATCATCCGTTTCTGGTACATCTGGCCATGACAAACTGCTGCTAACCTTTTCTCATCAATCAAATTTATCTGGTCAAGTCGAGTCTGAATCCACTCATCTTCATCCAAGCCTGCATCCTTCATAATTCTCAAGGAACTGAATCTTCATATCAATAGCAACTTGCATACCCATGATACATGCCTCATACTCAGCCATGTTATTGGTACAATAGAAACAAAGTCTGGCAGTAATCGGGGTATGACAACCTTCAGGGGAACTAATCACAACACCAACACCATTACCATGTGCATTGGAGGCACCATCAAAAACCATAGTCCATCGGGATCCTTGTTCAGGTCCGTCATATTGTCCAGGTTCTTTGGTAACAGACATAATGTCTTCATCAGGGAACTCAAAATTCATTGACTGGTAATCATCTACTGCTTGATGAGCCAAATGATCAGCAACAACACTCCCCTTAATGGCCTTCTGAGTGGTATACTGTATATCATATTCCGTCAAGATCATTTGCCATCTTGCAATTCTTCCGGAGAGAGCAGGTTTCTCAAATATGTACTTGATTGGATCCATCTTCGAAATCAACAAGGTAGTATGGGTCAACATATACTGTCTTAGTCGGCGAGCAGCCCATGCCAAAGCGCAGCAAGTTTTCTCGAGCAGTGAGTATCTTGTTTCACAGTCGGTAAACTTTTTGCTAAGGTAGTATATTGCCTGCTCTTTTCGACCAGACTCGTCATGTTGCCCCAGTACACACCCCATTGAGTTGTCTAATACTGTTAAATACATAATCAAGGGTCTTCCATCAACTGGTGGCATTAAAATTGGAGGTTCTAGCAAATATCTCTTGATTTCATCAAAGGCAGTCTGGCACTCATCATTCCATTCCATCACCTGATCTTTCCTCAACAACTTGAAGATTGGCTCACAGATGGTAGTTAATTGGGAAATAAATCTTGCAATGTAGTTCAATCGTCCCAAGAAACCTCTAACCTCCTTCTCAGTACGGGGAGCTGGCATCTCTCGTATAGCTTTCACTTTTGCAGGATCCACTTCAATACCTTTTCCACTGACAATGAAACCCAGGAGCTTTCCAGATCTAACTCCAAAAGTACACTTGTTTGGATTTAATCTCAACCTGTATTTCTTCAACCTCTCAAACAACTTGTGCAGATGATCAAGATGTTGTTCTTCATTCTGAGACCTGGCTATCATATCATCCACATATACCTCTATCTCATGATGAATCATATCATGAAACAAAGCCACCATAGCACGCTGATATGTTGCCCCTGCATTCTTCAAACCAAATGGCATTACCTTATAGCAAAAGGTGCCCCACTGTGTCACAAATGTAGTCTTCTCCATATCTTCAGGTGCCATCTTGATTTGATTGTAACCAGAGAAACCATCCATAAAAGAGAATACCTTATGCTGAGCAGTGTTGTCTACCAGAATATCAATATGAGGAAGTGGAAAGTCATCTTTAGGGCTAGCCTTGTTCAGATCTCTGTAGTCTACACACATACGTACCTTACCATCTTTCTTAGGAACTGGTACCACATTTGCAACCCACTGAGGATAAGAAGTTACGGCCAAGAACCCTGCATTGAACTGTTTCATTACCTCTGCTTTGATCTTTTCTGACATTTCAGGACGCATACGACGAACCTTCTGCTTCTTTGGACGACAATCTTCTTTCACTGGCAAACGGTGAACCACAATGTCTGTATCCAACCCTGGCATATCTTCATAAGACCAAGCAAAGATCTCCACATAGTCACGTAGCATCTGAATCAACCTGCTCTTGACACTGTCCTCTAAATCAGCCCCTATCTTGACCTCTTTTCTGTTTTCTTCAGTTCCCAGATTCACAACTTCGACTGGCTCTTCATGTGGCTGTATAGCTTTCTCTTCTTGTTGTAACAACCTAGCAAGCTCTACAGGTATTTCACAATCGTCCTCGTTTCCGTCTTCAGTTTGATAGATCGGATTCTCGAAATTGTAATTGGCAATAGTAGAACTGTTATCAACTGGATCCAGAGTGGATGAGGATCTGCATTTTAGTGACGTGGGTGTGTGTAAGAACACATAGCTGATAAAGAAAAAGAAAGACAAGGAACACAATATTTACGAAAACGAAACGTCCACTGATTTTATTGAATGAAGTATGCAAATGAAATGACAACCCGTAACAAGCACACCATTGTGCCCCGGGTAAGGCACATGGCTTGAAAGTTTTAATTGTTCCAGAAATTATAAATTTAAAAACATAACACAGTAATAGTATTTACTCCTGACTAAAGGAGATAGGGATAACATCTTCAGCTGTCCAATTATTGAGTCCAGCACCCACAGTAGGAAAAATCCATGCCTCCAAGTCGTAGTCTTCATCTTGATCTCCCACAGCATTGATAACCCCTTGATTGGGGATACGAACAGCACGGGCACGACGGACAGCCTTCTGGGACTCTGCAGTGAAACCCAAACCAAACTTGTCAGACTTGTATGGAATATCAGGAAGCTGACCCCAAATAGTACAACCACCTTCTTCCACCACAGCTTTTGCATCATTGAGGGAGGCCATTGCCATTGTTGGAGGGTTTCTGATGACCACAGGAACCTTCTTCACAGCAGGAGGAGTCACACAATCCTTAACAGCCCAGGGAACCACTTCAAATGACTGACATGGAGTTTCAATGTATTCACCTTCTACTTCCAGATACTTGAAAGTGTTTACATGGCTGACAAAGTATTCTTCCTCTCCAAAGACAGTAACAACTTTTCCATTCACCGGATATCTCAACTTTTGATGTAATGTGGAGGTCACAGCACCTGCCCCATGGATCCAGGGACGACCAAGCAGACATGAGTACGAAGGACGAATATCCATCACATAGAATGTAGCAGTAAACACCTGAGAGCCAACCTTGATTGGAAGATCAATTTCCCCATGCACTACTCTTCTAGAACCATCAAAAGCCTTTACCACAATATTACTGGGCTTCAATACCGTATCTTCAGGACTCAGCTTGTTCAGGACTTCCTTAGGCAACACATTCAGAGAGGAACCATTGTCTATCAGCACATGAGACAGGGTAGTGCCCCTGCATTCAATTGAAATATGCAAGGCCCTGTTACGATCCCTCTTGGCAGGGGTCAAGTCAGCATCAGAAAATCCTAACCCGTTGTCATAGGTCAGGTGAGCAACACAATTCTCAAACTGGTCCACAGAAATTGCACTGGGTACATGAGCCATCTTTAGAAACTTGATCAATGACTTGGCATGAGCCTCAGAACATAATAACAGGGAGAGCATAGAAATCTTTGAGGGAGTATGCCCCAGCTGATCAACAATATCATAATCACTCTTGCGAATGATTTTCAATACTTCTTCCATCTGCTTAGAGAGGTCATCAGCAGCTGGCACATCAGTAGATACAGGCTCAATAACAGGACCCTTGCCCCGAGCATCAGTGGTGGAAGTAACAGCAGGAGTAACTGCACTCTTAGAAGCAACTGGAGGAGAGAAGACTCTTCCACTACGAGTGATCTTGCTAGATCCAGCAATATTATCAATGTCAACAGGCATATCAGGTAAAGGCTCCTGCTTGACACCATGGATGTAAACATCAGACCCATAGTGCCAAGGCACAGCTTTGTCAGATGTATAAGGAATAGGACCAGGAGTGGTAATGATCAGAGGAGCTACTCTGGCTTCAGCAACAACTTTCACAGGACCTTCAGCAGTAATCTTGATTGGGCCCTGATGAGTGATTTTAATGGGATCCTTTGAAGTGATTCTTAGTGGTACTTCGTCAACCATGTCAACTTCTTCAATCTTCTTACCCCGAGTCAGATGATCCACCATACTTTCTACAGATGCTGGCCTTCTTTCAAACACTATAGTATATTTATCCATGAGACGTTGAATCCCATCTCTCAAAACGAAGCAACTATCCGGCTTATAGGTACAATATAGACAATCTTCATGACAACCTGGAAAGATCCCAGCTTGTACTAACCTCTTTTTGATAACAGACAATGGTGTGCTCAACTCCATAACTGAATAGACATGCAGATCTTCATCAATATCTTCATCAATGGCGTTGACAGTCTTCTCGTGATTTGGCATTGGAGCTGTAATCACATTTGGAGTACCTGGTGGATCAAACTCAATTTCTCCAGCATCAATCATATCCTGAATTTTGTTCTTCAAGACCCAGCAGTTATTAGTATCATGTCCTGGACAGTTTGAATGATATGCACATCGTGCATTGGGATTGTACTTGGGAGATGTAACATTGGGATTCTGAGGAGCCTCCCTCAGGGTAATAAGTTCAGCCTTCAACAAATGTTGTAATGCCTGAGCCATTGACATGTTGATCTTCGTGAACTGTCTTCTAGCCCTCTGTTGGTTGCCCTGAGGCTGCTCTGTTGTTGCAGGAGTTGGATTTGAAATATGAACTACACTCACAGACTGATGTCTTCTGTTACGATCAGGCTGACCATAAACAGCATTAGATTCTTTCTTCCCAGTGGGAGGCTTCTTTGCAGCACCTGATGAAGAAGTGCCCACTTGGATCTTACCACTCTTGATACCATTCTCTACTCGCTCTCCTGTCATGATCAACTCAGTGAAGCCAGATGATGAGCTTCCAATGAGATGACTGTAAAACGGACCATTCAGCGTACACATGAACATATCAACCAACTCCCTATCAGTCAAAGGGGGTTGAACTCTTCCAGCTAAGTCTCTCCACTTCTGAGCATACTCCTTAAAGCTTTCTTTGGCACCCATAGACATGCTTTGAAGCTGCATGCGAGTGGGGGCTAAGTCAGCATTGTATTGATACTGCTTGTAGAAAGCTTCAGCAAGGTCATTCCAATCTCTGATGTTGACACTCTCCAACTGATAATACCACTCTAGCTGAGCTCCAGATAAACTCTCTTGAAAGAAATGGATCCACAACTTTTTATCAGCAGTGTGGGGTTGAATTCTTCTGACATAAGACCTCAGATGCAATTTGGGACAAGAGACCCCATCATAGACAACAAATGTAGGAACTTTGAACCCAATGGGTATGACCACCCCAGATATCAAGCTCAAATCCTCAAAATCCAACCCAGATGATTTCTGTAATTCCATAGCATCCATTCTATCCACCAGCATCTTGAATTTGTCTTCGTTAGGCTCATGGTAGTAGTTAGCCTCAGAATCAGAGTCCCCCATAGTGTTGTGGAGACTGCCTCTCTCCTGCTCAGATTCTTCAGATTCATAGTCTTCAACATGTTCCTTGGTCTTGACAGGACCTTTGAACCTTCTTCCCATGTTGAGCAACCCAGCAGACCTTCTAGCCTTCTTAGTCTTCTTGGCCAGCAGTGTCTTCAATTCATCCTGCCCCTTAGATAGGTTCAGGATCAGCTCTTGGAACTGTGCATTCTGTGCCTGGAGATCCTTAACTGATTGTTCAAGAGCCATTGCTGAAATAAACAGCGAGAAGATGAGAAACCTGTACACAATTATAAACCTGTGATGCAATGATATGGGAATGCATATGCAATGTTTTCAAGGACCGCAGGATTTAAATTTGCTTAAACAAACAAGAAAGTAACTTTTTATTAGTAATAACTTGTTTTGCCTTTTAGGCTTACAAAAAATGAAAACGAAATAAGTACAAAAGATGGGGTTTTAAGTCTCCCATGGACGTTTCCTCTTTGTGTTGAGGTATGAGTTGAGGTTTCGTTCCTCATGAAGTAGCTTTGTTAGCTCTAGGATCCTTGCTTGGCTTGCTTTGTAATGAGCCTCGAAAGTATCCCTTTGCTCTTTCAGTTGGATCCATGATCTCTGCAAGTCTTCCATATCAGTAGGCATGTCTGGGTGAAGGATGGTATAAGTTGTGTCTCCTTCAGCAACAGGTTCCATGGTAGCTGGTAGGATGGCAGGATATGGCATCATGAGTGTCTGAGCACGAAATCGTACCCATCTGAGATAAGCCTCCATAGGAATGGTGTACTTAGGCTCCAGTGTCTTGCTGTCAATCCTGTTTACCTTTCCCCAAGCTCGTATGAATCTCTGACGGTAACCCTGAAGATCGTTGTCGTAGTCAAACACAATGCCCTGAATCAACATGTCATGTGGACCATCGCTCCGGGCGTAACCAAACTGTCGGAAAGCTAGAGATGGGTTGTAGGTGATGCCTCCTCTTATGCCTAGAAGTGGTACATTAGGAAACTCCCCACAACGGTCAATGATGGTGACATTCTCCATAGATCTGGAGCACCAATGGATGTCTGAGTGAGAAAGTGACATGATCCTCTTGGACCATCTGAACCCTTGCTCATTCTTCATTACTGAGCGAGGAAGGTGAGAAATAAACCACCTAGAAAGTAAAGGTATGCAGCACATCAAAGTTCCTCTTGCCCTTGTAGTACGGGTGTGAAGAGAATGTAGGATGTCTCCAAGTAAGGTAGGCACTGGATTGTGACTCAGGAATATGTTGATGGCATGAACGTCTATGAACTGATCAGGATTGGGGAACAACACTAAGCCATAAATCAATAAGGCTAAGATCTCCTCAAAAGCATCGTAGCTCATAGCCTTCAAGAACATTTGAGCTTTATCCACTAATACCTTGGCAAGAATACCTTTAACTCCACTTCTCGTCTCTAGAACAATGTCAGACTTCTTCAGATGTAGGGCTGCAGCAATAACTTCTGGTTTAAGCTCCTTCTCTAAGCCTGTGAATGGCTTCTGATCAAGAACAGGTATACCCAGAAGTTTAGAGAACTCCTCCATGGTTGGAACCAGCTGATAATCAGGAAATGTAAAGCAATGGTGCTTAGGGTCAAAGAACTGAAACAGCACACTCATCATGTCTTCACTGAACCCTGAAGTAACTAGATCCAATAAGTGACCATGTCTCTTGTTGAACTGGGAATGATCAGGCACTAGGGAAACCAACTCCTTGAGCTTAGCAGGTATCCCTACAAAGTTGATCCTGATGGTGTTTCTACGAGCAGAAGCCATGACCTGCAACAAAGAACAAAGATAAATCCTTTGGTCCTTGAAATGGTTAGGGAAAATGATATGCTTATGATGCATGATGATGTCATGATGTCATGCTCAATCACAAACATGTGGCACACACAAACAAGTCACACCATAGCCCTAGGTTTAAAGGCTTGCATGAGGTTCAAAGGCAAGTACCCTCCCCTGAAGTTAGATGGTTCATCCTGTCCTACAAAAGTAACCAGGTTCTAAGGGATCTCAATATCATTGATCCTTCACAAGGGTGGTTGTTCAGAAGGCAACTTACTTGCCAACCAAAACCCTCCAAGTTTAAGATCTCAATGAGCGTAGTATCGAGTGTCAACCAACTTCAGTCTGCACCAAAGCCGGTTACCTCACTACTTTCTAAAGGCTAAGATGAGTTAACTAGGGTTCTAAAAGTCAGTTAGTGCATTGACAACATATGGCAGCCTCAATATTATCCTCAACTTGACTTAAGGAATATAAGCACCAACCAAGAAGTCACACTAACTATGGCCACCAGATCAACCGTATCGATATACGTCGTACAGTTTCCTTGGTCTATTGCCATTTACCTAAGGTACACTAGATCCGGGTTAGGACCTTTCACACATAAGAGCACCCCAACAATATAATAATAAAGCAAACAAGGCAAACAATTTAAAGTGATCTTAATTCCTAAGGGTACCCCTCTTAAATAAATCCCCAGCAGAGTCGCCAGTTCTGTAACCCGGTGAACTGACTTTAAACAATGTTGCGGATAGCAAGAGTCGCCACCGACTTTTATTTTATCCATAAGGAAAGGTTATAAAAGAACAGGAAAGACCTTAGAGAATATTTTGGGTCCGGGGGGTAGGTTATGAAAAGGGAAGGTATTAGCATCCTTTTCATCCATGGTTATCCATGGGCTCTTAGGTACTTAAGCTCACTTTTGAATTGTTTTGAAATTGTAGTGTGTGAATAGAAAATTTTCAGAATAGTTAATAAATAATCCATGTAAGGATGTGTTAAGAACTTGTTTGAAAACTTGTTGAAAATTTGTTTAAGTGCGAAACAGTTTTGAAGTGAGCAAGCACCTAGGAGTAACCTACCCTAATGTTTAAAGGTCTTTCTTATTCTTCATTCTTTCCTTTAGTAAGACTATCCCTACTATAATGGAGTAGGTAGTCCTTACTTTGGATGTTAAGGGATATGTGAGGGACAATTTGACTTTGAAGGCCATTGTGGGATGTAATAAGCACATATAAGGGACCATCATCATTTTTCGAAAGGGACTCGATTCGTAAAGGCAACCATAAGGGACTTTGATGATTTTTCTATTTGAGGGACTTGCTTTATACACCCCTTAACCATTATTCGTAGGCAACTTGAGGGATATCCTTAGGAAGTGAGACGGCGATTAAAATCGACTTACGTGTGTGACGTGTTTATTTTAATTATCTTTATTTAAAAGTGATCTAAATTTATTTTAATATTACATACATGTTGTTACACTCCCTAATTACTAACCATAATAATAATTAAATAATTAAACAACTTTACATCCAAGAAACAATTACAAAATAATAAGCAAAATAATTAAATAAAATATAAATAAGCAATAATAAATAATAAAGGGGGTTAATTCTAAGTTTACTCGGCAAGACATCGCATCTTGTGCCTACGTATCCTTACGGGAGCGGAATCAGAGTAATCGTAGTTCCCCTCAAAAGGGAGGTTAGAGACTTCTTGACTGTGGTCAAGGTCTCAAGGGGAATAAACGCATCTTAAGGACACGCTTACGCGGAGTGTAGAAACTCCAAATCTCTACGTTGAATTGTTAAGTTGTAATTAGGGTTAAATTAGGGATTCCACGGCGGGAAACCCTAAAATGAGCGCGGCGGCTCTTTGACCTAATGCTAGGGGTAAAATTGTAATTTTTCCTGCGGCGAGACATTTGTGAAAATTAGGGTTTGTGAGGTTGCATGAGAGGAGCAGATACAATATGATAATGAAATTTGAATTGAACAATAATAAAATAAAATAAATAACGGTTCTAGTTATTATTTTAAAAAAAAGATTTTAGTTATTATTTTAAATTTATCTAAAAAAAAGTTTTTCTTAAAAATAATAGGTTTTCATATTAATTTGGAAAAGATGTTAATGTTATTTATTTTAAAAAAACAGATTTTTATATTATAACAAATTTTAATAAATTATTGATAACAATAATAATAATGGTAATAATAATGATAATAATGATAATAATAATAAATAATGATAATAATAATAATAATAATAATAATAATAATAATAATAATAATAAAGCAATAATGAATTTTAAATGTGCCAAATAACCCAACAATGTTGCTAACGCAGAAATGCGCTCATCGCAACCAGATCTAAATCGGACGAAACAAAATTTATCGCAAAGAAAAAGAAATTAAGCAAAAAATAGTATTATTGCTCACACAAAAATGCGATCATCGCAACCAGATCGAACTAACACAAATGTCACGCGTCATGCACACAAATGTGCAAACATCGTATCGACATAATTCGATCAAAAATCTTATATATATAAACTCTAACAATTTAAAAATTATATATATATAAACGTAACAGTAATAGATAAAGAAAAAGAAATAACGGTAATAGAAAAAGAAATAACGGTAAAAGATGAAGAAAAAGAAACAACAGTAATAGATGAAGGAAAAGAAATAACGGTAAATGATGAAGAAAAAGAAACAATAGTAATGGATGAAGAAGAAAACTAAATAACGGCAAACGGCACTCACTCCTCTTAGGTTTTTTTCATTCTCTCCTCCTTTCCAACAAGGCAACACATGTATATATAGGGAACAAATTAGGGTTAACACCAAATTGTCAATAATGTCCCTAAAGCCCATTTTAAAGCCCAAACTAAATAATTAGTTAAGAAAAAATAAAATTTAAATAATTTAAAATAATTAAAATAAACTTAAAATAAAAACTAATAATCCTATTGATTCCTAAAATAAAAAATATTATAAAAAGAACAAAATTTTTTTCAATATTTTTTTATTTTATGATTTTTTGGATATTTTTATGAATAATTTAGAAAAAAGTGAAAAAAATAATATTTTAAAAAATGATTTAATTAAAATACGAAAATAATAATTAAATAATAATAAAAAACTATTTTTGTTATTTTTTTAATGAAAGATAGAAAAATTTAGAGTAAAAATAATAAAAAACAAAAAAAAGTGACAAAGGTGAGATTCGAACTCTCAACCTCTCACACTCATAACTCCTTACACATGTCCTCCTGCCAATTGTGCCATTTTTACTTTTTAGAAAAAAAATGCATGCCATATGATATTTACCTGCAAAAAGTCAAACGACTACACAAATTTGTTAGTAACTGATTAAATGCAATGAAATGCGACGACAAATCTTAGGGCAAAATTTGGGGTATTACAGTTATTATGATAATATTTCTCACCCAACCTCTCTTTGATGTTGGCAAAAAAAAAAATCATGAAGTTTGACTTTGGTTTGACCACAGTTGACCTCAGTTTGACCTTTTAACTGCATTGACTGCTTTTGACTTATCTGATCATCTGACTGAGCAAACTTTTGAGAAAAGTCTTGAAACTTGACATGGGGGTTCTTATACACATATAAGATGTTATGAAGCTCACTTGAAGTCTTGGAAGTCCATTTAGCCTGATTAAAGTCAAAACCCTAGTTTTGGATGCACTGCTTAGGAGGTGCATTGTCTGAGGGAATTGTCAACTCTTCTGACCAATTGTGAATTTTGTGAACCTTGTGAACCTTCTTGGAACACAAAGTCTTGTATTGTGAGGGCAAATTTTGGGGTGCAACAATGGCCTTCAAGAACATTTGAGCTTTATCCATTAATACCTTGGCAAGAATACCCTTGACTCCGCTTCTCGTCTCTAGAACAATGTCAGACTTCTTCAGATGTAGAGCTGCAGCAATGACTTCTGGTTTAAGCTCCTTCTCTAAGCCTGTGAATGGCTTCTGATCAAGAACAGGTATACCCAGAAGTTTAGAGAACTCCTCCATGGTTGGAACCAGCTGATAATCAGGAAATGTAAAGCAATGGTGCTCAGGGTCAAAGAACTGAAACAGCACACTCATCATGTCTTCACTGAACCCTGAAGTAACTAGATCCAATAAGTGACCATGTCTCTTGTTGAACTGGGAATGATCAGGCACTAGGGAAACCAACTCCTTGAGCTTAGCAGGTATCCCTACAAAGTTGATCCTGATGGTGTTTCTACGAGCAGAAGCCATGACCTGCAACAAAGAACAAAGATAAATCCTTTGGTCCTTGAAATGGTTAGGGAAAATGATATGCTTATGATGCATGATGATGTCATGATGTCATGCTCAATCACAAACATGTGGCACACACAAACAAGTCACACCATAGCCCTAGGTTTAAAGGCTTGCATGAGGTTCAAAGGCAAGTACCCTCCCCTGAAGTTAGATGGTTCATCCTGTCCTACAAAAGTAACCAGGTTCTAAGGGATCTCAATATCATTGATCCTTCACAAGGGTGGTTGTTCAGAAGGCAACTTACTTGCCAACCAAAACCCTCCAAGTTTAAGATCTCAATGAGCGTAGTATCGAGTGTCAACCAACTTCAGTCTGCACCAAAGCCGGTTACCTCACTACTTTCTAAAGGCTAAGATGAGTTAACTAGGGTTCTAAAAGTCAGTTAGTGCATTGACAACATATGGCAGCCTCAATATTATCCTCAACTTGACTTAAGGAATATAAGCACCAACCAAGAAGTCGCACTAACTATGGCCACCAGATCAACCGTATCGATATACGTCGTACAGTTTCCTTGGTCTATTGCCATTTACCTAAGGTACACTAGATCCGGGTTAGGACCTTTCACACATAAGAGCACCCCAACAATATAATAATAAAGCAAACAAGGCAAACAATTTAAAGTGATCTTAATTCCTAAGGGTACCCCTCTTAAATAAATCCCCAGCAGAGTCGCCAGTTCTGTAACCCGGTGAACTGACTTTAAACAATGTTGCGGATAGCAAGAGTCGCCACCGACTTTTATTTTATCCATAAGGAAAGGTTATAAAAGAACAGGAAAGACCTTAGAGAATATTTTGGGTCCGGGGGGTAGGTTATGAAAAGGGAAGGTATTAGCATCCTTTTCATCCATGGTTATCCATGGGCTCTTAGGTACTTAAGCTCACTTTTGAATTGTTTTGAAATTGTAGTGTGTGAATAGAAAATTTTCAGAATAGTTAATAAATAATCCATGTAAGGATGTGTTAAGAACTTGTTTGAAAACTTGTTGAAAATTTGTTTAAGTGCGAAACAATTTTGAAGTGAGCAAGCACCTAGGAGTAACCTACCCTAATGTTTAAAGGTCTTTCTTATTCTTCATTCTTTCCTTTAGTAAGACTATCCCTACTATAATGGAGTAGGTAGTCCTTACTTTGGATGTTAAGGGGTATGTGAGGGACAATTTGACTTTGAAGGCCATTGTGGGATGTAATAAGCACATATAAGGGACCATCATCATTTTTCGAAAGGGACTTGATTCGTAAAGGCAACCATAAGGGACTTTGATGATTTTTTTATTTGAGGGACTTGCTTTATACACCCCACTTAACCATTATTCGTAGGCAACTTGAGGGATATCCTTAGGAAGTGAGACGGCGATTAAAATCGATTTACGTGTGTGACGTGTTTATTTTAATTATCTTTATTTAAAAGTGATCTAAATTTATTTTAATATTACATACATGTTGTTACACTCCCTAATTACTAACCATAATAATAATTAAATAATTAAACAACTTTACATCCAAGAAACAATTACAAAATAATAAGCAAAATAATTAAATAGCAAAGATAAATAAAATATAAATAAGCAATAATAAATAATAAAGGGGGTTAATTCTAAGTTTACTCGGCAAGACATCGCATCTTGTGCCTACGTATCCTTACGGGAGTGGAATCAGAGTAATCGTAGTTCCCCTAAATAGGGAGGTTAGAAACTTCTTGACTGTGGTCAAGGTCTCAAGGGGAATAAACGCATCTTAAGGACACGCTTACGTGGAGTGTAGAAACTCCAAATCTCTACGTTGAAATGTTAAGTTGTAATTAGGGTTAAATTAGGGATATTACAGTTATTATGATAATATTTCTCACCCAACCTCTCTTTGATGTTGGCAAAAAAAAATCATGAAGTTTGACTTTGGTTTGACCACAGTTGACCTCAGTTTGACCTTTTAACTGCATTGACTGCTTTTGACTTATCTGATCATCTGACTGAGCAAACTTTTGAGAAAAGTCTTGAAACTTGACATGGGGGTTCTTATACACATATAAGATGTTATGAAGCTCACTTGAAGTCTTGGAAGTCCATTTAGCCTGATTAAAGTCAAAACCCTAGTTTTGGATGCACTGCTTAGGAGGTGCATTGTCTGAGGGAATTGTCAACTCTTCTGACCAATTGTGAATTTTGTGAACCTTGTGAACCTTCTTGGAACACAAAGTCTTGTATTGTGAGGGCAAATTTTGGGGTGCAACAGACGGTTGCAAAGACGAGCACGAATAGAGAGGGAAGTAAAAGTTATGAATGAATGATCTCCCTTACTATTTATAGGCAAGTTCCAAGCACGTGCACGAGCATGCGCGCGTAGGGCATCATCATAACCCTAGCCTAGCCATCATCATGCACTTAATGCATCACACGGCTCGAGGCACACGTGACATCCCCACTCTTCAGATCCCACTAACCGTTGGGCTCCCCAGATCTCAAGTTCCCTGGCTCCAATGTCCACGGACAAGTATTCACCTGAACACGAGGAAACGTACGACGACTCTAGGGACATAAAGTACATCTTTGATCAAGAATTTTGCTCTATTACTCCTTTGAATAACTATGTTGTCAATACCTTCTGCTTTCAACTAGCTATTATCAGCAAGTTTGACCTTGCTCTTCTTCGACTCGTCGAAATCTACTAACCATACTTTTGGACCATTCATGTGATTCGAGCAGCCCGAGTCGAGGAACCAGATCTTGGATTTGACATGGTCATCTACAACTGCAACTATAAACACCATATCGTCAAAATAATCTGAATCTTGACGTGTAAGGTTCTCTCTTTCGTCCTTGCCTTTTTTTTGATCCCTTGTCTTTCCTGTACCAAAAATTCTTGGCCAAGTGATCACACTTTTATAGTTATAGCAATACAACCTTTTTTTTTCTTCTCTTTTTTGTATTTTGATAGGGATTTCTTTCTCCTCTTTTCGAGGATTCAGAAGCTCTATCATCAACCTTATTCTTGTGAGGATTCTACCAAGACTTGTTTTTGTGAGCCTTGTCAAATTTTCCTTTAAACTTGTTGGAACCACCATTCTTCTTCCATGACCGAGCATGTAGTGCTTGTATCGAGTCTTAAACTCCTTTCCTTTCGACAATCATAATCTCATGCACCTCCAACAAACCAACCAAAATTTCTAGTTTTAGGGTTTCAAGATTATTGGATTCTTGAATAGCTATGATAACGTGATCAAAGTGAGAGGTCAACATACAAATTACCTTTTCAACTATCATCTTATCAGTTATGTTATCACCACAATCCTTCATGAGATGGACGAGTTTCTGCACCTTCGACACATAGCTTGAAATCTTTTCGTCTTCTCCCATCGACAATAATACATATTGTCATCGCAGAGTTTGTAACTTTACAACCTTGACTTTCTCGCCTCCTTCATAGTACTTGACAAGAATATCCCATGCCTTCTTCGCCGATTCAACATGAGCGATTATATCAAAATTAGCCGCATCAATTTCCGATTGGATGTAAAACACTGCCTTGCAATCCTTCTTCTTGGCATCCTTGTGAGCGGTTATTTGTGCGTCAGTTACATCTTCACCATGCGCAGGAACGCCATTAGTAACCACTTCTAAGGTTTCATGAAATCCAAATAGAGATTACATCTATTTTTTCCATCGAAGCCAATTCTTTCCATCAAGAGTTGGAAGGGAGTTTGGTAAATTTTTGTGACTTTTCATCTTTGTGACTGTCACAGTGAGAATTGGAGAACAAGCTATTAGTTAACTTGACTCGCAAAACAAAATGTCACCACCGAACTTTAATTTATCCAAGGAAACGGGAAAAGATCAAATAACCCAAAATATGTATGCAAAGCTAAAGATAAGACTAAAGGCTAAACAAATAAGAGATCAAAGGTACAAGGGTTGATTATACTAAGGAAAGGTACTAGAACCCTAAGTATCTATATTATCCTATAGAAACCTCTTGAAATATCTATGTTTGTTTGGCTAAAAGTTGTTTGCTATTGATTGAGAAAGTATGAGAAATGTTTTATTTGTCTTATTGAAAAGGGAAAAAAGAAAAAGGTAGCTCGACAGGATCTCGCAATCTTGTGCCTAAGTATCCTATATAGGAAGTTAAAACAATCGTAGTTTGGCTGACTACAGTTGAAATTATGTTTGTTGGTTGGTTTTAGAAGAAGAGAGAAATTGTCATCTTAAGAGGAAATTCTCAACTATACCACCACAAACATAAGAAAATGGATCTTTGCATCATAATAAGAGAAAAGCTCCAACTTGGATGTAGAATCAACAAGTATGTCACATACCTCTCTTAAATGGAAAAGTATCTCATAGATTTGATTATGTTATGGGGATAGAAGAGACATCTCTTTTATAGAGATGACTCATGTATAATCTTTTTGGGAGATTTTTTTTGAGTCAAAAGCTAAGATGGCTAAGGTTCTTGTTAAAGGGGATCCTAAGGTTTGAACTAGGTCTAAATAAGTAGGTGAATAAGGAATGCAACACTTATACACATGCATATGACATAATTAACTGAAGCTCGTGATACCACTTGTTACACGATAGGCTTTGATCTAGAGGGGGTGGGGGTGGGGGTGAATCGATTACAAATTTAAAATTTAAACTTTTGGCAAAAATGGTTTTCAAAAGTATTATGGCACAACGAAAACAACCCGAATCCAATCGTCTAATCGGACCTACTATCAAAAAGTTTGAATATGTGTAAAGACACACAATTGAATGATAATGAACACAAATTAATCAACAACGATTAGTAACAAACAATTAAATATTAAGCTACACATAGAGCTTATTTCCAATTATCAAAATCCAAATTAAAGCACTAAAAGCAATTTATCGAGCACTTAGTGTGCAATCGATAACTTTTTGAATTTTAATTTATTTTTTTGATGTCAAAGCCAATCACAATCAAAGTGATTATGATTATATCAACAAAACTTAATTCAAAATGAAATCAAAAGTTGACTTCCAAACGAATTGATCAAATCAACAACAAATTCGATAATTTGCAAATACAAAAAATTTAGAGAAAGAGGGAGATTTGTTTAGTTAGTTTCCCCATCGGCCTCGCTATGGGTACTATCATCAATTCGAAATGGAATTGGGATACCTGCAATTAACTTTACTTTGGAAACAATATGTATACAAGAGATGAAGAGATCTAACCCTACAAACCCGATGGTTTGTTGTTGATTCTACTACCTCAAAAACCCTTGATCAAAGTTTGATCAACTCACCAACAATGTTGCTTCAATTCACCAGTTCTTGTTACTACCTTGTGAGACCTCTCGTCTCAAGTTTTTCGCTTGGTCAAATTAATCCCAAGCACGCACTTGTTGAACCCAATATTTACGAACACAATCCACCATCTCACGCTACTCCCTTGCAAGGTACCACCTTGTCCTAAGGCCTTCACTCGATCAGATCTATATTTGTGTAATCTTGTTCGAAACCTTCAAATCCTCAATGATCTTGAAGGAAAACCCCATCTTGGTTTTCTTATTAGAAACACTTAAATAACTGAACACAATATTCTCGGTACACCAACCTAATGGATGTTATCAACCCTAATCTAGATGGTCACCAAATCAAAAAATGATTATGTGTAGTTTGATTGTGTATATGCATAGAAGAGAGATTGAAGATGATGAGTATCTTTGAGATTTTGGTTTTGTATATGTTTTACACTAGAACTATACTAAAAAGGATGCACACACACACACACACACACACACACACACACACACACACACACACACACACACACACACACACACACACACACACACACACACACACACACACACACACACACACACACACACACACACACACACACACACACACACACACACACACACACACACACACACACACACACACACACACACACACACACACACACACACACACACACACACACACACACACACACACACACACACACACACACACACACACACACACACACACACACACACACACACACACACACACACACACACACACACACACACACACACACACACACACACACACACACACACACACACACACACACACACACACACACACACACACACACACACACACACACACACACACACACACACACACACACACACACACACACACACACACACACACACACACACACACACACACACACACACACACACACACACACACACACACACACACACACACACACACACACACACACACACACACACACACACACACACACACACACACACACACACACACACACACACACACACACACACACACACACACACACACACACACACACACACACACACACACACACACACACACACACACACACACACACACACACACACACACACACACACACACACACACACACACACACACACACACACATATATATATATATATATATATATATATATATATATATATATATATATATAAAGCAAAAGGAATGCAAGAAAAAGAAATTTTTTAGTTTTGAAGGCAATAGACCTATGGGCAGTGGCTACAAATTTTGTTTTTGAGGCATGGAGGTCGACCTGAGCAAGCTGTACGTCGACCTATATTGAAGCAAAAACTTCTATAGGTCGACCTGAGCGCGTGTGTATCAGTCTATTCAACATTTTTCACACTAAAAATTCATTTTTGATGCATGAAGAGTATGCAGATGCTACAACTTTCAAATAGTAGGTTGGCTGTCTGAGATATTTGTGTAACACCAGGCCTAACATATGATATGCAGTTGGAATGATAAGTATGTTTATGGGTAAGCCAAAGTGGTCATATTACCAAGTTGCAATCAGGATTCTAAGGTATGTAAAAGGAACTTTGAGACATGTAATTTTGTTTTCATCTGGAGTATCAGATGATGCTGAGCTATTATGCTACTCAGACTCTGACTGGTGTGGTGACATAATGGACAGAAGAAGCAATACAAAATACATGTTTATGTATTTAGGAGCCCCCGTTTCTTAGAGTTCCAAGAATCAACCAGTGGTTGCATTGTCAAACTGTGAAACTGAATACATAATTGGTGTTTTGCCAGCTTGTCATGTTGTTTGACTAATGTATTTGGTTTAGGAACTGAAGTTCAAAGTGAGTAAACCAAACAGATTAATGATTGGCAACAAGTATGCCATAAGTTTTGCTAAGAATCCAGTATTGCATGGGAGAAGCAAGCACATTGATACTAAGTACCATTTTTTGCGCAATCAAGTTCAAAATATAGTACTCGAGGTTGTTCATGTCAACACTTATAAGCAACTTGCAGATGTGCCGACCAAGACAATCAAAACCGAACACTTCATCAATTTAAAGGATGAAATTGGTGTTGTGAATTTTTAAAACTTAAATATGAGTTAAGAGATGATGTTAATTCATCTCAAGTTGTGAGTTTGCATTTGAGTTTAATTTCAATTACATTTAGTTTGCATTAAGACTTGAGTTAATATATAAATCAATAGTTAGTTATAAGTTGTAACATAATTCAGATTATTGCATTTTAAAAAAGTTACTTACAGATTTCTCTCTCAACAATTATTCATCATCTTATTTCTCTTGTGCATTGTTAATTGAAGTTAATTTTGAACTCCAATAAATCAACAATGGTTTTGTTGTGTTTTGTACTTTTTATACTTAAATAATCTTATTTATTTATTTATTATAATTTATTCATATGGCTTCTTAGAAAAAGAGATAAGAAAATTATGTTATTTAGTTAATCCATTAAACTATTTTTGATAAACTAAATTAAGAAAATTATGTTATTTAGTTAATCTTATATATCATGAATGATTAAAATCTGTCAAAAATATTTGTTGATGATATCTTATGCATGATATATAAGATTATTATTATTATATGACGACCACATCATAAAGTATAATAAATTTATTTAATAAATTTAAAAAAATTTATTAGTAATAATTATAATATTCAAATAAACAAATAGCAATAATAGAAAATTTTCACTCAAATTAAACCAGCACTAGTTGAATCAGGTTAATTTATCGGTAAATTAAGATATTAGGTATAGATGTGCAGAATTAAACTCGTGACATTTTATTTATTCATTTTTGAAAACTGAATTTCAAGATTTTTTTTAAAATAATCTATATTTTTAATTAAAATACCAAATAAATTATCTTTTTAAATTAATTACGCAAATAATCATGTTTCAGACTCACCTAAAAAAAATGCGCGCATCTCTTTATTTTTAAATCAGTGCGCCAATTGATTTGGCATGTACAGAGTCATCACCATTTAATTTTTCATTTATGCGACATATCAAATGACTTCTTTATTAATTTTTTTTTAAAGATGCCATATCAAATGCGGGTTGAGATCCATTTCATTTCTTTGTCCCTCCATTTTTTCCATTACTATAGTTTTGTGTGTAAATAACACACATTTCTAAGACATGTGACATATAATTAATATTTAGTTAATTTTATATACATAAAAACTATAGTAATGGAGAAAATGGAGGGACAAAGAAATGGAGTGATCCCAACCCAGACACGAGACATGGTTATTTGTGTAATTAATTTGAGAAAATAGTTTTTTATGTTAATTAAAAAAATAGATTATTTTGAAAAAAAATTCAAATTTCAACCACTAAATTATTTAATAAAAAAATAGAAGGTCTATTGTATATTAGATTGCAGTTTTCAATAAATAAAAAATCAAATTTATATATTAAAATGACACACATTTATATGTACACACTTTTTTAACTCCCACACATATAAATGATTATCTTTTAATTAATAAGTTCATAGAAATATTTATTCCATGTATAGTTTTTCAATGAATAAAATATTAATCTTATTTGTCATATACTATTTTATATTATCAATTTTAGTTGCTAATAAATTTTCCAAACAATTTTATTAGAGACGCACATTTCTCCCATATGTGATTTTTATAAATATAATTTATAATTTGTATATAATAATTATTCTTACTTTTATTTATAAGAAAAAAATAAAAACTTGATTAATTGATCAAGAATAAATACGTGTGTATCAATGAATTGTACGTGCCAACACGTTTTAAAAAAATCGTTTTCAAAAGAAAATATGTGAAAAAAATTGAAATTTGAAAAAATTATAGCTATATATTAGAGTTGATTTACTTTTTATTAATTTTTTTTAAAATTTATGTATTTGTAAGTGACAAATATTTATCTCATGAATAGTTTTTATAATAAATAAATAAAATATATTATAATTATTTTAATTTTAATTAAAATATATAAAAATACTAAAGGATCAACATTTTTGTCTTTAAAAAAATTAGAATCTAAAAAGAAATGACTTGGTTTATCATTTTTTAGATTCATTTCTTTTTTAATTGCTGTGCATATTTTGTGAAGGGATGAAATCAAAATATGCAAGGACTATGGAATTTAGTGAAAGATGGTTATGAAAATCCTAATTTTAAAAAAACAAATATGTTGATTCTTTCATTACGAGTGATTATCAAAATAAGGAGTATGATAAAATCACCAACATTGAATCAGCAAAGAATATATATGATATTTGTGTCTTAATATGAAAGAAACATACAGACGAAAAAATTCAAAGGAAACACTTTGATAAATAAGTATGAGTTGTTTAATATGAAAGAAAATGAAGAAGTGAAGACCATATTTTATTGAATTTAAACTTTAGTCTCTGAAATAAGAGTATTTGAACAAAAGTTATATTACTGATAATCACATCATAAAAATTCTTATGAGTGTGTGTTAGGATGCGAAATAGGAACCCTAATAAAATTAGAGAAAACTATAAAATCTACCATATAAAAAAGACAAATAAAATTAAGAGAGAGATAAAATAAAAATAAAGACTTTCATTAATTTCTTTTATACCAATACAAATAGAATACTACACTTTAAATACTACTTTAAACATATCTTAACCATTCAAGTGGCACAATCACAAGAACCTAAAAACTTTTAGAATCTAATGCTAATATTAATTAAAATATCTAATCAATTAATATAAATTACTCTCTATCAGTGTGTGCAAAAAATATGGACGTGACTCTATATGATGAGTAAGTATGTCGAAGATTTTGATGATGATAAAGAAAAGTAAACAAAAATTGTAAACATCGCCAAACAAAGAAGAAATTGTGGAATAAATAAAAAAATATCATGTGCTCTATCTGTTTACTTATTTTTATAAGATCAATAATGTAAATTAAGTGTGTGACCTCCAAAAAAATTTCAAACTTCATATTTTTCTAAAACATTTTGGTTTAGTTAATGATTTTAAATAAAGTGAAGCATTACCGATTATAATGCTAAGTTAATCGATTATGCAATAAAAATATGCTCTGTAATCGATTATGAAATTTATATAAAAGTTGTATGGATCAATTCTTCAGGACTAGACATAGGTCTCATGTTTTTAGATCTATGATAAATTCTGATGCTTTTTTATATGATCTCTTATCTCTTTATTTTTTATATTAGCTTATTTGTATATTTTTTTTAATTCTATTTATCTTCTTAAAATCAACTTTAAATTTGTTTTATTTTTTAAAACCTCTAAATTTTTTATACATAATTCACTCCTCTATTGTGTTTGAAGTCACTTTGATCAAAATAGAGATCAAGGTAACTTTCATCAAAAAAGTAAATGATCTGAATGTCTTTCCCCCTTGAAGATATAATTTCCCCCTCTAGAATCAAGAAATAGATATGAATGAAGATGAATCTCAAAAGAATCCAAAGTCTGTTGCTTTGAAGTATAAAACAAAACAAAAATTAAGGTTATATAAGTTATAGAATCTTAATTATAGGAAACAATTATATATCCTTTCTTGCTTTTTAGGACTTATTCATGAATTATTTTTAGACCAACCAATCAATTGGAGCATTATCCCAATCGATTGGTTCATGAATTTTGACCACAATTTTTTTGTGTGTGTGTCAACCTCTAGCCTATAAATAGAGGTTCCTTCCCACATATTTCAACATCTAGAAATGCAAATTTCCATTCCTCACTCATCACTCTCTCCAAAAATATTTTTGTTTACTTTTTCTCATTAAAGTTTAGTCGTAATGCTTTCAAGAAAGTCAGTTTGCAAGTGAGGGAGTTGTAATTCTAGAAGGATAGATTTGTAAGTTCATCCATATAGAGATTAATTATTTGGAATCAAGGCTAAACCTGTTAAAAGCTTGATTTTGAGGATTTAACTACTAAGCCACTGGTTCATTTAAAAGACTCAGCCCGTTCAAAAATCTTTATTCAGTTTGAAGACCCATCCCGTCGAAAAGTTTTCTTCAGTTCAAGTTCAGTCTGGTATTAAAATCTTATTAAGGTTAGAGATCATACCGGTATAAAACTACAACTCAATTAGTGAGCTCATCCTAGTGTTAAAAGCTCTTCCAGGTTGATGATCTTCCCGCGTAAAATTTTGGTTTGAAGCTTTAAGACTAACTGCTCCAAGTTTCTTGTGAAAAGAAGTCTAACCGCTTCAATTCATCGTTTGGAAGGAAGACTTAACGCTTCTCTCCTTGTTTGCTATTTGGTTGGAAGTTAGCAAAAACTTCATTTTCCTTGTATAAAGGGGGTTGAGAGTTCAACCTACTAAAAGTTCTTAAGTTTTATTGGATGCTCTCAAGATCAAATCTTGAGAACAAGATTAAGTCGTTTTTTTACTAAACATGTATAATTTCTGGTGTCTTCTTTCTTCGCTTAACTTTTTAAATTCCATAATTTATTTTCCGTTACTTACTTCAAAAACTTTTCTAAAATAATTCAAAATCGGAAAACGTTCCAAAATGTTTTTTAAATTTTTTTTTCTTTTCTGAAACACACAATTCACCCTCCCTGTTGCTGTGAAGTCACATGTCCAACAATTGACATAAGAGCCTAACTGTTGTTTATAGACTAATCGTCTCAAGAGGAAGATGACTTCTAACACACCTTTAAGGGAATATTTTCTAAACACATCACAACTTTTAATAGTTGTACGTTTCAAATATGGAAAGCTAGGTTTAGGATATTTATTACGAATTATGGGAACTATAATCAGTGGCCTGTTTATTCCTACTTACCAAGTAAATAGAAAAGTAGTAGATAAAATTGATTCCCTTTGGATCGAAGAAGAAAAGAGAAAGTTTGAAATAGATTTCAAAACCAAAATATTTATAGAAATGTATCTAGATAATAGTAAATTATTTTATGTTTACAATTAAAAAACCACCAAGGAAATGTGGGATACTATTGAAATAATATGTGGAGTTTCTCTAAGTATCGAGCAAAAGGAGATGAGCACACAAGGTAAAGAAGATGAAGATACCATTTTTAAATGTTTTTCAAATTTTATAAATATTGGAAATTATATTGGAACATTGGTCGCTAACGAATATCTAAGAGTTAAGAATTGAAAGTTTAATCCAATCCTTAAATTGAGAGATGGAAGCCTTCATGAACTTAAGGAAAAATTAAGAAAGAAGGAATCATAGAAAAATTGAATGAACTAGTTCAATTACTTAAAGATGAAGGAGCAAGCTTAAAAACTAAAGAATCATCAACTACATCAAACTCATATCAAATAACTCCAATAGTTTCCTTCAATAGAACATACTCAATAGTTGAACAATCTATGGAAGAATCAACATCAAATGAAGGAACTGAAGGGGAGAGAAACACAAGAAATGGGGGTTTGAATCGGGTTTCACCAACTATGAACTTTTGTGCAGAATTAAAACAGTGCAAATAAAATTAAATAGACACGGTTATTTGTATCCTGATTCACTGTTAACAAAGTTACTACAGTCCACCCATTAAGGTGATTTTGCCTTAGACAAGAACTTAATCCAATAATCTCAACAAATTACATCAAAACAACTTGGACTACCCGTCCTTATTGTAAACCACAATGGATACTCTCCATTGTCTTCTTGAGAATTCTGACTATACCCTAGTCTCTCAAGTAACTATGAACAACAATTGATTACAAGGTGTGTAAATGAATTGCTTCTAAACAAGCAGGTGACCCAATTGAAATACAATAATACAAAAGTGTTCTAGTTACTCTCTCTTGATCTACTTTTATGCTTTTGCAGCATTTTGTATTTTCACTCGACTTGTAGCAACAACTACAACAACATTTTTTTCTGTGCTCTTTCACTTTCTTTGCTTCAGCAACTTGTAACAACACCGCTCTTATACAGGTTAAGCTTCAGCAGCAGCACCCACAGTTCTTCAAGTCTTCAGATCTTCAATAAATAGGACTTGAGAATATATCTGTTGGAGCGTATAATAGGAAACATATTCCAACTATAATAACCTAACGTTCACTGAAGGAATGGTTACATTATAATACAAAAAGTTGTCCTTACGCCACCTAGTCTAGGTAGAGGTCACAAAGTATTTTGTACTTTTATATCCAGCATTTTATCCAACCATTTTTTATCTTCTGTCTTCTAAGTCTTCAGAGGCCTTAGATGTAGATTTGATGAAACATGTAGAAAGGTCAATACTTGTAACTTCAAAACCTAAGTCTTCAGAATCTCAGATCTTTATTTAGCAGAACTATCTTAAGAGTCTTCAGCACTCTTTATTTATAAGTGTTGTCTTCAGAGACTTCAGAACACGTTCAACAGAACCTCGTCTTCAAAATCTTCAGAACTTCTTCAGCGCATATTTGTCTTCAGAACTTCGTTCAACATAACCATGTCCTCTAAGTCTTCAGAAATTGATCTTCAGAAATGATGTCTTTAGAATCTTTAGAACTTCGTTCAACAGAACCTTGTCTTCATAAACTTCAGAACTTGATTTTCATAAATGATGTCTTTAGAATCTTCTGAACTTTGTTCAACAAAATCTTGTCTTCTGAAACTTCATAACTTGATCTTCAGAAATGATGTCTTTAGAATCTTCAGAACTTTTTTCAACAGAACTTTGTCTTCAGAAACTTCAGAACACGTAGCAATAGAAGAACAACCTTTAGAAAGCCTTCGAGGCTCAATAACAAAGACTCAATCTGAAGCTTTAGTACAAATGTTCTTCAGAACCATTTCCCTAAGAGCCTTCCTGAGTATTGACTTAGACTTGTACAAAACATATGTTTTCTTTCCAGAGTGTTTAGATCAGAGTCTGTTGACGTCACACGCCTTTTTATTATGTTCAGAACCAATTTAGCAACAACTACACACTAGACAGAAACCATAATTGTTCTCTAAGATAACATGTGCAGTTATCATCAAAACTTAAGGCCAGATGCATAACCATCCTTGTTCTTACAATCTCCCCCTTTTTGATGATGACAAACAATGTATTTTGATAGAGAAATTTGTACAGGGTAATCACCATAAAACTACATAATCAAATTTAAGCTAACCAACTCCCCCTGAATCTGTTACTTTCAAAATTCATTTATGCTTGTTCAGAGTCTCCCCCTGATCCCAAGACTTACACAAATAATTCTGAAGTACAGAGCATACGAACAGAGAAGGAATGCTTCTTAGAGACTTCTCATTATAGTTTGAATAGAACTGCCTGGTCTTCATCTCAAAACCTGGCTTACTATCAGAACACGATTGACGTATTCAGAACCTGATTTGTAAAATTCTTGATGCTTTGCATCATGTATATGAGTTGGGTTCTTTTAACATCTTAAACATATCACCAAAATATGGAGAAACCAAAATGTGATTAGAACGTTCGCACTTTGAACATTTTCTGAATGACCATTTAGATTATCCATAAGATCCATCATCTTTGAAGTGCTAGGTTCTAGCTACCATGCTTTCAGAGAGTTCACAACTCCTGACAAGTCTGAGGTATCAGGGCACTCATATACTTTCTTTCAGATTGTCCTTTTCTTCTGATTAAAGAGTGGTCAAAAACTAATATTTCATTTAGTGTTTTATCATAGCAAACTCATTTAGAGCTTACATCTTGTTTTTTGAACATATCTTCTGATAACCTGTTCTAACGCATAGTGAACTTTTACAAAGTTCCTGATCAATTATTAAATAAAGGTTAGTAGTAAAAGCATATTGAAATATGTATTTGGAATTAAGAATCTTGGAATAGGTATATCAAAATCATTTCACTTTCTCCCCCTTTGTCAAAAATAAAAAGGTAAAGCAGTTTTAACAAATTTGACAAAAATACTAGTAAAGATTAAAAAATCAAGAAAAAAAGTTATATATCATCAAGATAAGAGTACACCTAAAACACATTATTACAAAGAGCGACTAATAAAAAAATAACAACATGACAAAAACTTTCAGGGTTTGAGGTTTGTAAGCCCCCCCTGTGTCAAATAGTCTTAGAAACGAGGTTTGTAAGCTCTTTCTAATTTCTATTTGAGAAGTCTTAGATGTGAAGATAGTTTAACAGATGAAAACTCAACACATAATATAGAAAGATTTTAAACATATTTTAAAGGAATTATGAAAAATACGGAAAGTAATTAATAAGAAAAGTAACAGAGAATAAGAAAAGAATTATAAAATAAGAAAAGAAAACACAAAAAATAAAAGTGGATTTCATTAATATAATAGGAGTAGTACATGCTAGACATTTTAAAGGGAAAGAGCAAGAGACAACAACAATAAAACCAAAACCAGATAACAACACAACCATAAAAAACATCATAAAAACTAGACAACCAGACCATCCAACAGACACAATTCCTATGACCCAGAAACACCCATAACACTATATCACCATCCAGCAGACACGACTACCAATCCAGCAGACTTCTCACCGCCTCACACCTTACATCCAAAGCTGCAACATCCGGTCCATCCGTCTTAGCCAAACCAATGATATTAGTCCTATAGAAAAGTTCAGATAGAATCCTTTCATAAGGTATGAAGGACTTATACTGACCTCTTGAGATAGTGAACGATTCTTTTAGATGATTGAAAATGGTTTGAGGCAGATTGACACACACATTATTCATAACAAAGTAGGAGGAGGTATACAACATTTTTGTCTACGCCTCAAGGACGAAAATTGGTAAGGAGGAGGTTAAACCTTGCTTTAGCTGATGGGAAAAGCTTTTCAGGATTTTCTGGTTCAAATCTGGGGAAGGAGGTGTCATAAATAATAATGAGCTTATCAACAAAGGTGTTGGTAAAGCAAAACTCATCCACAATGATACCGGTTTGAGTACATCCAATAGCTTTAGAGATGGAAGTATGAGTGATAGTGACGGGATTGTTGTAAACAGAGGAAAAATGGAGTCACCATCCACATTTACCAAGGAATGTGTCCAAAAATCCTTCACCATGTTGGGATAAATGGGTCCATGCAACAAAGCATAATATTTGGGCTAGTCCTGTATGTGCATACTTAAGATAATGTCGCGATCAGTTCCTTGAAGACGAGGAAAGAGAGGTCATTTTTCATAGGTAACTTCCAGAAGGTCTTCATTACCACAAAAGGTTTTGACAACCATGGTAGGAGAAAGAAAGGAGAGGGATAGAAAAATAGAGAGAGTTTTCTAGGGTGGAAAGAAGGAATGACTGATAGAGGAAGAACTGGAGAATATAAATAATGCAAAAGATGGAAAGAAACGAGGCATTAAAGATAAAATATGCAAGGCAATAAATGTTTAACCAAGAAAATGGACAACCATCATTTCAAAGAGACTGTCACATAGAAAATATAAACGCATGAAACAGAACTAAAGTGAAATAGTAAAAATTGTATTAAATGCTTTCATGATTTTAATAAAGAAATAAACGAACGAGTACTTAAAAGGTATAAGAAACACTCAAAGACCAAAAAAGATAACAGTAAAAGAAATAAATACTGACAAGAGAAAAGGTTATGATTTAACAGCCTAAGATCGAGAGTCTTGTCACCCAATCTGTGACGTTAAGTGTGAGGCGAAGATCATTGAAAGATAGATGATTTAAAATGAATTATAACTCTTCACTTTTCTAACAACATGTTAATGAAGTAACCTCTTCATTTTTTAACGGTAAAAAATAAACTAACTTGATAGAGTACTCTGAACAAGGATACTTCAGATATATGAAAACTTCACTTGTCAGAAGCTTCATATCTCAGAAGTAGAACGATATTATAAGCATCAGAAAAGCATTTTTCTATTTTAGAGAACATAAAAAATCTAAGATATTTCTTTTTATTCTAGACATATAACAGGGTTCAGATGTTAGAATGAGAACAAGTCTATATTCAACAAGGAATTTGAAATCAGATAGCAGCCATAAGAAAGGATTGCATCATAAGTTTTAAAAGAAATAGTTCCTTTCTGAACATAATATCAAGGTTTTAATCAAAGAATACAAAAATAGATTCTTAGATAATTAAAAAGTAAGAGTTAGAAAACGTTACTCAGTTATCTAGTATACCTTCAGCTTGCTTTCTGTTTCTTGTGTGCACCTTTTCAGAATCACCACTCAATTTTCTTCATTTGCTTCTTCATTTAAGGTTGTTGATGAAGATGTATCTAGCTGGACCACTTAGAGCAAATTCTTCTAAGGAACTGTCTTGAAGAAATCTTCTTTCTTCCTTTAGGTCTTGAATGAGATGTAGAGGAGTCTTTGAATCTTGGGTAGAAACAAGATCGTCTTCATATCTTCTTTGGTCCTCTTATTCTGATGGGTGAAACATCTCTCCTAATGTTTATTGTATACAGATCTTCAAAGGGATCTGAGTAATCCTTTTAGCTTTCTACTTTTGATTATCCACTTCTTTCTTCTCAATTACTTGTTTTCAGAAAGACAATATATTCAATCATGCACTTTCCAAGTTTGAAATAGACTACCAACTTCTATTTACTGAGAGAATAGGTTGAATTCTTCTTGCAACACTAGAATTCAATCTTTGTTAGATGCTCTTGTTTATAGATGCAGATATCATCAAGAACAACAAACCATACAAACATTTCTTTAGAAGGTTTGAATGTTGACCTTGTTCTTACTAGCTTAGTTTTATAACTTAGAATTAGTACTTTAAAAAGTAAAGATATTTGTCTATGCTTTCTCAGAGGAGTAAGAACAGTGACGACTTCTGATTGAGCATATTTTGATTTCTCCAACTTGCACTTCTTCAGTAGCTCTATTACCTTTAGCATTTGAAAAGGTAATTTCCAGATTTGTGATCTTTCAGTAAGCTTCAGTTTTTTACTACCAAGCTTATCATCAAATCTAAGATCAATTTGATTCATCTGCAGAAGTACTTCAACTCCAAGTACTTAGATTTTGAGCATTCTACTCATGATACATCAAACGTGATCTGAGAGGAGATCTTGTTTAGCATAGCATTCTACAACTTCAAATGTCATGATTTTAGCCATTTCTTAGAAATGCTTTGGTCATGATAATTTCAAATGTCATGATTTTAGCCATTTCTTTTTAAGATCTTGTTCTCCCTTTTACATCTGTATCTGGTTGTAAAGAGCTAGGATATGAGAATCTCATTTTCAATAAATAGTTCCTTAAGTTATTTGTCCTTAAACTGTTGACAAATATTACTTATATCCTTAAACATTCTCAGACGACCACTCTTTTTTCTCTTAGAGAAAATATGACACAAAAGGAGTCATCCTTGTGTTAAGATCTTTCACCAAAGTCTATTATGTAAGTACCAACTGTAACTTAATCAATACTTCATACCGTGGTATTTCATTGGTTCAAATATGCCAGTGTACACAAATAGTGAAAACCGTCAGAGTCCTGTTGTCAAGGCCAGAGCTTTAAATAAGCTTTTGAGAGTTTCTACACGAAGATAGTTTCTATTGAATCAGAGACAAAACTACTTTATCTTCTGGAGAGATCTTCTTCATCAGAGATTCCAGCATCAGCCAATAGTGCTGAGATAGCTGATTCTTCATCTTCACAATCTTCTGAGAGCTCAGAATCATCCAGTGTTACCTTTCAGCCTTTTCTTCAAGCTTATCGAAGCTTCTTACTTGGCTTAAAGTGAACTTGAATCAATTTCAGCAGAACATCTAGTTCCTTTAATTTTTATTGCAATGATTCTGCTTCGAGAAATGATTTTTCATTCTTTGACAGCTATAACTCTTTTTCCGCTGTTGTTCTGACTTTTGCCTCTGATTTTTTTCTAGTTACAAGGGTTATCTAGTTAGTTTTAGCCAAAATCTGGAAAATGGGGAGATTGATAAGTCCAAGCTTTTGAGATTCTCATCAATTTTGTAAAACTAACCTGACAGCTAGATGTTGGACAAGATGTCCTAACATGAAGAACTTACTGAACATCAAGATGTTAGACGAGATGTCCTATATGATGATTCAACATCTTTGTCTGTTACTTTTCAGTTTTTTATTATGATATTTTTCTTCCATATTTGAGATTATTCTAGGAATATTTGTTTATCCTAGGTGGCGTTCAAGATTGAGGAATCAGAGATTCTGTAGGAATCTGAAGATTCCATTTTCTAAGTGTGGAGTCACTTTAGGAAACTTTGGATTGAAGAAACTATTCTTTTGGAGAATAAGTTGCAGATTCTGTGTAACAGAATTGCTGCATTTTTGAAGCCCAAATCCAGTCATGTTTTTGGGTTATAAATATGATGGTTTGACCTAAGAAAAGTGTAAAACATGCATTGTTGCTTAGTGTGTACTAAGGTTTGTATTTTTGTGAGCCTCTCTTGTGCCGTGTTGATACTTTGGACTGTTTACATTGAGTTGTAATTTCTATCACTGCTTTGATTGAAAGGGAATTGAGAATGGTCTCATACCTAGGAAGAGTCTTAGGTAGAAATTAAGCACGGATAATGATTACGTGATAAGCTGTAAACCGGAGGTTGTTTAGATTAGAATTAATACTATCTAGTGGATTTCATTCCTAGCTTAGTATCCCCAAGACGTAGACGTTGTTGTTCACCGAACTGGGTTAATAATTACTGTATGTTTGTTTACTTTCTGTAAGTTTTCATTGTGCTGCTTCTTGTCATTGTTCTTAGCAGAGATCAAGTGTCTCGACATCTCTCAAGACATCTGTGATCTGCATACCAGAATTTCATTTTGTGCCCTTTGTGCACTTTTCTGTTTTTTTTAATAACTTTTTTCTCAAAGATTAGACATTAGTCATTTTCATAGTTGAGATGTAATTCTTCTATCCCCATAATATTTGTAGAAAAGATGTTGACATTTTTCACTTAGATGTTGAGTGATAAACTTGTTGATTTCAATCCAAGCAAACATCATCCATCTCAAGATGATGTAACTATTCCTTTCTCATACTTGTGGGTGATTAGTTGAGTTTTCCCCTTAAATATGAACAAATATATTTTCATTTAAAATCAACCAAATAAACACTTTTGTTATTGTTACAATGAACTACGAGGCTTTGATCCTCCATTGCACTTTGTGGGTACGTAGGCACGAGGCTCAGGAAGTCTTGCCAAACAAAAATTTTAAAATATATTTCTTTCTCTCATCTCAACAATCTTTTGCAAACAACCATTTTTAAGTCAAATGCAGATTTTCAAGAGGTTCTTGTAGATTACTATAGATATTTTGGGTGCTAACACCTTCCCTTTGCATAACCAACCCTTGTACCTTGTTCTCTTTGTTTTATTAGTTTTGTTTTAAAATTTTTGTGGGTTTTATTCGTTCTTTTCCCATTCCTTTGGAAACAATAAAGAGTGTTGACTACTTTTTCTTTGTGAGTTATGTTAAACAATAACTTAATCTCAAAATTTTCACCGCTACAGATAGGTTTTATGTTGTATACACACTTGAAAATGATAGCCCTTTTTCCCTTAGGAAGTAAAACAATCTCTCATGTATAGTTTTTCTTCAGGGACTTCATCTCTTCCACCATAGTTCACTTATCTTTTTTGTTTTGTTTATATAGCCTCTTGATTGATCTCCAAAATTATTAAGAAGTGCATAAGCTGCCAAGTCTTCATACTCATATCTTTTTTATGACTTTATTTGACATTGAACACGTACAAGAGAATAATCTTATGCTCCACCTGAATCTTTAGGCCCATGATGAATTTCAAAATCAGATTATGATTTGACTTATGGTTCAAGTATTACATTCATGTTACTCAAATGCAATGAATCAATATCGACTTGAATCACATCATAATTAGAAGTTTCCCTTCTAGATGTTGACACATTTACTGCAAATGACTGCTTCAACACGAACTACTCATCAAAGACAACATATATGTTGGTAAGTATCTTCTTTCAAGTTTAGATCAATTTTTATTGGATATATGCATATATGTTGGACACTCTAAGACCTAGATCAATGGGATTACCTATACACACCTCTTTTGTGACCTTCCCATCCAAAAAAAGTCATTGGTGACATATTGTTTCGATAAAACGCCATTAATAACCTATACCCAAAAACCCTTTAAAAGTCCAATATTCAACTAGCACTACAACATTTTTACTCTATAGCAACGCCTAATTTTTAGGAAGTAAAAAAATTGTTCTCGTAGGGAGTAATAGGCAACTAATTATATAATTTGTTGCGGTAGCTTATATAATTTTTTGTAAATTTTATACAACGGCCCGAAACCGTTCTGGTAGAGGACAATGAGAACGGCTCCTATTAGCAACGGCTAGAGCCGTTCTTATATAATTTTAAATTATTTTAATAAAATATTATTTACTAATACCGTTCTCATATGTGTATACTTTTCATTCTCCCTCTCAAACCTGAGTAAAATTTCCAGTTCCCTCCCAAATTTATTCTAGCGCACAGAGAAAGAGAAGACACATCCATCCCAAATTGATTCTAACCCTAACATTTTGTTCTTCATCCCATATTAACCCTAATCCTTTCTTTCGAGCTTCTCCCAAACCCAACCCTATTTTCAATCAATCGCAATCTTAACCTCTCTCGCCGCTGATCAACCATGTCTCACCGGACTTCCGCCACTTCCCTCCATGTCTCCACCGCTCATCCCTTTCCGATCTCCAAAGGTTTTCGTCTCTGATTTCACTGTCTCTTATGCCACCACTAAAACCTAGCTTCTTCTCACTTTCGATTAACATCGATTTTAATTTAATCCTAAACCTAATTCTTAGCTTCTGCTAGTTATTATTTTGTTGGATTAAAAGCTTCTTAGATCTTCGCGACGTGTTAAAACGTATATGCTTTTTCATCGTGTTTGAAATCATGAACTGTTAGGTTTTTTTGTTTATTCTATACTATTTACTTTTAGTGGAAAAGAGTTATAGATGGAAAAACAGTTAGTAACTGATAAACTGTGTTCTGATTCTTTACATGATTATCTGTGCACTGTGAAACTTATGTCAATAGTTTTACTTTTCCTAGATTCTGCTTTGGTAAAATTTTTGAAATTGGTTAAAAAATTCAATTCTGTTTTAATAACCGAAGTTCTTATCACCAATTCTGTTTTAGGCGATCCGTGCTTGACTCTGAAAGTGGACGTCATGACCGTTGGAGGGATGAAGAGCGATGGAGACAAGGGCTTAGGTGATGCTCGGAGAGTGGAGTGATGGGTAGATAATCAATCGACAAGGAACTTTGGAGAAACACGTCGTAGTACATCTGATAGGTGGAATGATTCAGGAGAAACACGTCGTAATTTCAGGCATTCATGTCTCTGACTTGAATTTTTCTAAAGATAATAAGCTCAAAGATGCTCGGGAGGTAACCCATGCTGGTCCTGATGTTGCTACTGCTATAGAGGACTTGTTAGAACAAACAAGCAAGGTAAAAATGTTTAGTAGAAAAATGTTTATTGTCGTTGTCGTCTCACCATTTAGGTTGTGTCTGGTATTTCGTAGATTTGACTAGCTTACAAGCTCATTTGTGTATAGTAGAAATGTTCGGTAAATTTTTGAAGCTTGCCGTGATAGCTTTTGAAAAATTATCACATGTATCTGGCCGCAGATATGAAAAAGCAAATATCATACTTGAAAAATTTTCAAAGATCAAAATGTTCTTGATTATGCTGGACCTTGAGTGTGATGACCTGGTCATGGAGATGTTTCAACATTTCCTGAGAATTATAAGGTTAGCGCATTCACTCCTGGTTTATGTAGCATTGATACATTGACACATGCCATTGACATTGGCATTTCAGTACCTATAATAATTAGAGAAAATTGAATGATAGAATGGAACTACATGTGACAGTGTCATGTCAATGTTAGACACCGGACGCACCTTCAATCTGAGTAATCAGTGCCTAGATGAAATTTACTACCTACATTTGGTTTTTCATTATTTCTGTTACTTTGGTAATTGATACTTTAGGGCATGAATCATGAATGTGATATTGGTTCTGCTAAGTCATTTCCTATAACAACACTGGAAAATGACTTGATATTTGATATATTTATTTGATGAATGCATATCAACTCTATAAATTGAGTAAGCAATGTATTTGTTAGATTTAATATAATTCATGACGCTTCACTTATTTGATGAATGCATATCATGACTCATTTTTTTTATCGAACAAGCATTTTGCAAAATTTGCATCAGATCTTGTACAAATTACCCTTGGATAAACTTAGTATCAGTAGAACTGAAAAAAACTTCTGTGAGTGTATTGAATAAAGCAGTATTCTGTTTTATATTTAATATTAATTTGCTTGACAGGTGTGTATGAATGTGAATATTTTCTCAGGAATTCATTATTTCTTTCCTTACACCATCTAGTTTTGTTAATTACTTGAGAAATTTCTTTCCTCCTCAGGATTTGTTTGCTTGTACTTGTTTTCTTACACCATCTTGTCTTCTTATATGTTCCTTATTTATCAGTATGCGAGTCGTATCTTTACTGTTTTCATACACCCGCTTTTATTGGTTTCACAGGGTCATAGGTCTTTTAAGAAGCCGTCGCAACTGTTTGAGAGCATAGTGGTTGTTGGACTTCACCCGAATTGTGATGTTCAGACACCACATACACAATTTGTTGATAGAAAGTTTGAAGAATCTGCTAAATTGAGAAGTGCACTTGGTTGTCAGAATCAATCTCTTGTAGAACCCAATATTGAACCTCAGGTTGTGATTTTCGGTAGCAGAGACTGAACAATGTTATAAATTTACTTCAATGGCGACCAGAACAATTTTTAATTACTGTCTTTATGATGGGATACTGAGACTGATTAAGCAATATTGGTGCACCCAACGTCTTGTTCTTAACCTCTCTGGTTTTCTACAAAAAATTGGTTTTCTGATTTTTGAGTTTTAATGCAGGTCTAATATTGGGGGCTTCATTTGTCGTGACTGCATCTTCTTATCACGTGATCGAAACCAATTCCGATGACGCTGATCAGTCATACATGAATGCTCAACGTGAGTAGTAGGATCCTTCTTCTTTGAAGTTCTATCACCCACGTCATTGTCATTAGTCCTGAATTGTTGCTGTTCAATTTTTATTGGTCAAATTCTTCAAAGCTTATCATTTTTCCTAACATGGCTATGATTTGACAGTTTTTCAAGGCCTTTCTAGTGTTCTACATTCAATGGACCAGGGTTTGATATGCTCTTTAAATTGTGATTTAGAAACAATTACAGAGGCTCCTTATCATTGTTATTACATTCTGCAGCCATCAGATAAAGGACCAATGCATATGAGAGTGAGAACTAACTTTTTCTCTTTATCCCTCTTAATCTCTGTCTCCGCACATTAGCACATAGTATAATAACAGCAACCATGTAGTGTCATTACAATGCAATAGAACATATATTGGATTCCTAACATACACTTTTCATTATCTATAAAACATGCAGCGCCTTGCAGGGGCAGAAGAAGTCAAACAAGCTCCTGACAACCGATTAATTGATCCATTGGTCAATAAAGATGTAGAGAACTCTGTTCAAGCCTGTTTGCTTAGGGTGTGAGTTAAACATTTACACTGAAATTTACCTATTTTTTGTTCCTTTTTTCCTTCGATTGACTTATTGATGCAGACAAGAAATTGTATGTGGGTGTTATTTTATGGGGATGATTTGTGGAGAATAAGAAAACCCCCAGTGCATAAAATTTTACATTTAGGTTTCTTCAATGTTTTGGGAGCTCTGCATATCTGAATTTATCTGAGAAAATATTGTTTGTTCACTGTAGAGGATTAAAGAAAGGTTGACTTGGATGAACTCCAAAGATGGTCAAGATGTTTATTAAATAGAAAAGTTAGATACTCTAAAATAGGAGATATAACTTTATCAACAGAATAAAATATAACAGAATGTTAAGATATTTTCATGTTCATTGATAAAACTGTTATTTGCTTGTTGCATTTCAACTTATTAGTACTTAATTTTGTTGCATTTCACTTTCGCCTACCGTTGCGGTTCCTACTCCTAATGCTGTTGCAACATTGCCGCTGAATACAAATCCTTCGCCTACCATTGCAGTTCCTACTCCTAATGTTGTGACAACATTGCCGCTGAATGCAAATCCTTTGCCGTTTTCTCAATCACCAGCTGAGATCAAAGCTTCCTTATTGCTTGGTCCTTCAACTCAAGGTATATCTTCATCGGTTTTTTGTCGCATAAAGTTTAATACAGATGCCCCGTGTCAATGTAAAATGGTTTTACACTGATATAATGACTGTAGTAGATGAAGAACTATTATAATCTTTCTATTGTCAATTTCTTGCAGTCTCCATTCCGATGCATTCAGAAACACCGAATACTATTGAGTTTGTAAGTTACATCAGGGTTCAACTGTGACAAGCATGGAGTTTCATCCTTTCATTCATTCAATACTAGCTGGTAGGTTAAAATAATCAAAATTGTTTGTATATTACGCAGAAACTTAATTAGTCTTTCTAATAACCTAGAGAATTTCAATGAAACAGTTGGTAGCGTAAACGGTGAAGTTTCACTTTGGGAAGCAAGTCTGCGAGAGAGGCTTGTATCAAAGCCTTTCTAAATATGGGATATTTCGAATTGTTCGGTCGAATTTCAGGTTTATCTCGAATTACTCAACTTCATTAATGCATATGGATCATGAATATCTGTTCAAAGAATTCTCTATACAAAAATAAATTATCGTGGTCTTTTGTACAAGCGTTGATTTTAAAACAACGCCTGTCAATCGAGTAGCATGGAGCCCGAGTGCGGGTTTACTTGGTAAAGATTGTAATAATATTTTTCGATTTTGTTGCTTGATAACTAGCTTATAATATGTATTTCCTTTCATTTCAGGGGTTGCTTATGCAAAACATTTGGTTCATTTGTATAGCTATAACATTCCTAATGGTCTACAAGAGCATTTGGAGGTACTTTTACATCAAATTCTTCATACGAATCGAATAAAAATTTTATTCGCAATTCATGATCAATAGTGTCTTTTTTTCATTATTACAGATTGATGCTCATGATGGTAGTGTTAATGACTTGTCATTTTCATATCCAAACAGAAGACTATGTATGGTAACTTGTGGCGGTGATATGTTAATTAAGGTGACAGAGAAGTTTCTAGTCTAGAATAAATTCTATTTGAATGTAACTTGAATTTTTGCTAATTGAAGAGTGATACATGCAGCTATGGGATTTGGATGGACATGTGATCTTTATCTTCGAAGGTCATGAAGCACCTGTTCATTCAGTTCTTCCTCACGCGAAGGAAAATATCCAGGTTAAATTCTTCTGTCGATGTTTGTTTAGTTCTTCTTCGTTGAATACAGTATCGTGAATGGTTGACAAGGTTGTTATGATATCATGTTGTTGCAGTTTATATTATCAACTTTGATTGATGGGAAAATTCGTGCTTGGGTGTATTATGGCAAGAACTTCCAGCTTGAGTACAACACTCCGGGACGGTATTGCACAAAACTGATGTATAATGCTGATGGAAATAGGTAAGAAAATGAGGACTTTGTATGTAGAACTGTTAGTAGAACTGGTAGAACTGGTAGTAGAACTGGTAGAACTGTTATGCTGTTAGTTAAGTTATGCTAATTGAAATCCTAATTGATTAGTTATGCTGTAGTGTTAGTTAACATATAAATAGTGTATTGGTGTGTTAAAGTGATATGAATGAAATTGGATGGTTGGTTTGTATATTGTAAATGTGTATGTATGGATTCTAAGTGTTGGATATGTGTGTTATTTGGAGTGGATTATTTTATTTTTGATCCTTCGAATAATAATCTTATTTAAGTTATATTATTTTTATTTTGCAGGTCATGAATGATAATATCAATGAAGATTTTGAATTTGAAGATGAAGAAATATAGATGTAGATGTTTAAGTTTAATTTTATAGATTAAAGATGTTATTATGACTATGAATGATGATTGACATTGGGATCGATATGTAATTTGAAGATGTTTTGTTGACATTACGATATGTAATTTGAAGATGTTTTGTTGACATTACGATATGTAATTTGAAGATGTTTTGTTGACATTACGATATGTAATTTGAAGATGTTTTGTTGTTGGATCATTTTCAATTTGAAGATGCTTTGTATTTGAATATTATTATATATAAAAAATTGTGAATGATGTTATTATCAGGTTTATAAAATAAAATAAAAATTTATTTTATTAAAAAATAAATAAACTTATTTGGTTTATAAAATAAAATAAATTTTTTTGCAACAGTTACAAAGTGTGTCTGTAGTAAAGAAGGCGTTGCTATAACCTATGAAGAAAAATTGAACTTAAGCCTCTATTAGAACGGTTTAGAATAGGCTACAGCTAAGAACCGTTGCTATATTTCATAAAATAGCTGTTCTTTAATAAACAACAATTGCAACGGTTTACATTTGAGAACGGCCTCCAGCCGTTGCTGTTCTAGGCCGTTCTCTATATAAAATTACAGCAACGGCTCTGAACAAGGCGTTGCCGTTGGCTAAATAACCGTTCCCAAAGGCTAAAACAACGCCTTGGTTTAGAACGCCCTGAAAACCGTTCTCATATGTAAAGGCAACGGTTTTTTTGGATTTTGCAACGGTTTTTTTGTGTTGCTGTATATTCAAAATGTTGTAGTGTAGAGACACATTGCCCTTTCTTGTTAAAGTCATGTTCATTCTTTCTACCACACTATTCTATCATGGTTTCTTGTCAAAAGTAAAAATTCATATGGATATCATGTTATGCGCAAAACTTCTAAAATTTTGTATCAACGTACTATATTTCATTATCCGAAAACAAATACACAATTTTTCTCCGTGTTTGATTCCACATTTGTCTTCCACAACCTGAATTTTGTAAAGACCTTAAATTTTGCTTCAAAAAATATATTTAAACCTTGCAATAAAAATCATCAATGAAAGTCTCAAAATACCAAAACTATTCAATGCACATAGTATATTATTATTATCTAAATTTTGTGACTTTTAATCCTAAAACATTATATTGTTTCCCAAATATACAATACTTACATAAATCCATACAAACACTCTTCAGTGCCAAATAAAATATTTTTTCTCAATTAGAAAATATATTTAAAATCATTCAATATTTGCATGCCATCATTATCCATAAAAAGTTTAATATTTCTCATTCTAGCGATGTTTTGTCATCACCTAAATAATAAATAAAAAATTGTCTTACCTAAATGTGGTAAACCACTCATGATGTGGCGTAGTATGCATCTAAATATAATCAAGAATCCACAGCATATGTGGACTGGATAGATCATAAAACACAGTAATTTTCTTTTATTCTAAGAGTCATCAATTTAGATCATGTTCCGACAAATTCTTAAAACATATTAAAACTCATTAGATGATATAAAGTGATCTGACCTGATCAGGAGGGATCACGGACTGGCCACGCTTCGCCGGACGGTTATCTGTCCGCCGAGGTAAGAACGAGGAGGGGGTGTACCTGCAAAGCACTCCGACGCCCAAGTAAGAAGTTGGACAGAGAGGAAGCAATAGTACAGAAAAGGGGGCAAGAAGAGTTACCTGACCCTCTTGAAGAAGAGGGTATTTATAGAGAGACCCCAGCGTTGGGCCAACGGTCATTCGAGGTGGGCCAGACGACCAGGCCCAACCCTAATGACTGCTAGGGCTTACGTGGCGTAGTGAAGACCAGGACGTGGTCTTCGCCCTAGTTCAACCGCTCCTAGATCTCCGGAAAGTGGGTTTGACCTGCTCTTTCGGAGGTGGGCGGTTGGCCGATGACGTGTCCCCGCGGAGGGGAGCACGTGGAGAACGTGCGCCGAGCACGTTATTCTCCCGCGGAGGGAGCCCGGGTAGTCTCGCTCGTCTGGTGTGACGGACGACGAAGGGGATGCGGCGTGATGGCTTGTGCCCGGCGGACGGTCCTGCTCGTCCGAAGGGGCGTGTGCCAGGTGTGCTCAGTTCGCCTGTTGGGCCGTATTTGGTATTGGGCCTGCCGAGGTGAGGCCCACACCGGAACAGGAGCCCCCCAAGTCGAAGCTCTGGGGAAGAGCGAGGACTTAAGGTCGTCATGTCTGGAGCGGGGGACTCGTGCGAAGGGCTCCGGTCGTCGGTAGAACGGGGAGGAGGCAGATGGAGAGACGCGACTGTCAGGCTGCTTCCACGTGTCTTGCGTTGAGCGGTCGTAGGGGCGGCTAACCTATGTCATTAATGAGCCTAGGGTCGCTTCGAGCCTCGCGCCGGGTTATAAATATGACGGTCCCCGCTCATTCTGCTACTTTTCTCCCTGTTGATCTTTCATCGTCTCTGCCCGTCCGCCGTTCGCCGCCGATCAACGCCGTGCCATTCGCTTTTTCTTCCGTCCGCCGCCGTTACAAGTGAGTTCCTCTTCTCCCTCTCTTTTATTTTCGTCGTCTAACTGGGACGTGTGGTCGGGGCGCGATGAGCGCCCCGAGGAGGGATGCGAGTTCCGCCGCGTCTGGCGAGTTTTCCGATGAATGTCCCGGGGACGGTAGGCTAGTTCCGATGAATGCCCCGGGGACAGGAGCTTTTTCTGATGAATGCCCCGAGGACGGGGGCTTTTCTCCGATGAATGCCCCGAGGACGGGGGCTTTTTCTGATGACTGCCCCGGGGAGAAGTATCTTCTCCGACGGCCGCCCCGAAGGGCTGAGGGGTCGTTCTTCGATCCCCGAGGAGGGTAGGCGGGGAGCGAATGTCTGCTCGCCGCCCCTCGGCCTTTGTCGCCCTTTCACTTGACTTGCGGTGGAAGGGTGGATTTGATCCTGGCTATCGAATTCACCGAGGTCCTCTGCTTTCAGGTGTAGATGTCGGCTCTGGTGCCGGGGATAATGGTTGAAGATGATGAACCCGAGGTCCCGGAGTATGACGACGGGCGCGTCTCCTTGCCCGAGGAGTGGGCGGCCGAGGAGCCACTTACCATCCCTTCTTGTTTTGTGGTCGACCCGTCCGACGTGTATGCCACGGTCGAGGACACGCCGCTAGGAGAAACGCAACACTGGCAGGTGTATCGCCCGAAAGCGCACCATCGGATCTGTTCGCGCTATGGGCGGAAGATGTTCCCGATGTATGAATTTTATTTTAAAGAAGCTCGGCTCCGGTTGCCGTTCTCTGCCTTCCATCTGGGGATTTTTGACTGGCTGCGTCTTGCCCCGTCTCAGCTGCACCCGAACGCTCTGGCTTTCATCCGGGCTTTCGAGGTGGTGTGTTTCTACCTCTCGGTGGAACCGACGGTGCCGTTGTTCTTTCGCATCTTTCATTTGCAGCGGCAGACGGTGCGAGGTCGTCACGGATGGGTCTCTTTCAAACAATCGACCAAAATTTTTAAAGCGTACAGTGATTCTGTCAAAGACTTCAAGGGTCGGTTCTACCTCGTCAAACCGATCACGCAGCACGGCTCGGACACTCTCTTTGACGAGGGCGAGCGCACGGTAGATGGCCAGTGGTTCCGAGCGTGGCTTCCCAAGATACATCTGCTGTGGACCTCGGAGCATTTCAGTCGAGGGACGGATAGGTATATCGTCCGGGCGGGAACCCTCGAGGAGAAGGACATGGCCGCTTATCTGAAAATAATTGCCTTTGTGCGGTCACTTCCCCCGTCGAAGCTGGTGACGCCCGACGGTCGGTACATCCTCGATGCCCAGGGGAACGTACGCACTAAAAAGCGTTTGATAAATACTAAGACTTTGCTCGGCTGTGCGACCGGGGCGGCCGCTCTAGATTATCTAGGTAGGGATGTTTCGTTTTCCCTCGTTGTCGGGGTTTTTGATCGTCGCTAACCTATTTCTTTGTTTTTGCAGCGAACATGTCTACTGTCGACGAGCGGGTGAAGCAGTTGCGTGCTGCCAGGAGTGCCGGGGTCCCGAGGACGAGGGTGAGTCAGCTGGTCAGTCAGGAGGTCGCGACGCAGGGGGGCCAAACTTCGTCCTCGTCGCCTCAAGAGAGCCAATCCCCTGTGTCCCAAGGAGTGTCGAAGAGGCAGAGGTCCGAGGAGCCTCGGGTGGTGGATCTGACGGTCGGCGCCGTCGAGGAAGGTTATGTCGTCCCTCCCTGCCACCAGCACCCGGGGTATTTTCATGGTGCCCGTTCCCCCACCGTTTCCGCCGGGGAGGTGAAGGCTGTTCGCCAGGCTGATCGGGAGGCCCGTCGGCGTGTCCTGGCTGAGGACTTGGCCGCGATGATGCGGACGTTTACGACGGCTCTCGTGCTGAACGAGGAGGGCTGCTCTGCTGCTGAGCTGTCCAAACTGCAAGGGGATCTCACCTTTACGCAGTCGCGGTTGGCCAAGCTCACTGAGGAGTTGGAGAAGAGCCAGAAGGACGTTGCCGAGGAGCGGAAACGAGCAGAGGGTGCTGAGGGGAAGGTGAGTTCGCTGGAAGAGAAGCTGGGGATGGCGACGGCCGAGGTGCAGGCGCTGAAGGTTCGTACTGAGGTTCTGGACAGCGCTGTTCGTCCGGCCGAGGACGAGACTGAGGGGGATCGGCGTTTAATCACCCGTGCTGACTTGATCGCCCGTATCCGGGTGTTGGAGAGCGATTGTCTGGAAGCCGTTGAGGTCGGGTTCAAGAATGCGGTCGAGCAGATTCAGGTCGCCAACCCTGGTGTCGAGCTGGTCGTGGACGGGATAGGGCCGTACCACGAGATCGTTGATGGAAGGGTGATCGATCCTTATTTCGTTATCCCCGACGAGGAAACCGTGGCTGCTGACCGAGCTGATGAGGAAGTGTAGGTTGCCGGGCCTGCGTGCTCGTTGTTTTGTGGCCTGCGTGCCGGTGTTTATCTTTTGCTTTGGGCCTGCGTGCTCGTTTTTGTACTATTGACTACTGGGCTGGTGCCCGCTTTTGTTAAATATATTTATCATGGATTTTCTAAGTGTGCGCTCATTGTTTGCATGTTGTTTTATGCTCGTTTTTCGTATTTGTTCGAATGCCTTTGATGTGTATGACATTTCTTGTAGATTTTCTAAGTGTTCGCTCGGTGTGTTTAGCTCGACAATTTGTTACCGGTAGTGTAGGGGACTGGCCGGTTTGGCCGGGGATGTAGCCGGGCCTTTTCGGGGGTAGTTTTCCCCGGGGCGTGGACGGCCCGTCGCGAGCTGGGTGTCCTGCCTGTTTTGGTACGGCGACGAGGAGCCTCGGTCGAGGTATTCCCTGCCGAGCAAGGCCTTCTGCCCGCGCACACGAGAGGCAGGGCTTGCTTTCTTTGCTTTCTTTGGTCGTTGGTGGACGCGGGGGTGTGCGGTGGTACCATGTCGCCCCCCCAGTGGCCGGGACGATTGGTCGTCGCGGGCAATGTGTTAACTGTAGTACCGCTTAAGCTTCGCGGCGTTCCATGGTCGAGCTAATTGTTCACCGTGCAGGTTTTCGAGGTAATAGGCCCCGTGTTCCGTTTTGTCCCGGACTCGGTATGGGCCTTCCCAGTTCGCCGCCAGTTTGCCCTCGTGGGAGTCCTTTTGATTTCTGCGTAGAACTAAGTCTCCAGTTTGAAAATCGCGTTTTATGACTTTGTGGTTATGGCGAAGTGCTACTTGTTGCTTCAGCCGGGCTTCCCGGAGGGCTGCTCCTGCGCGGATTTCTTCGACGAGGTCGAGCTCTTCTCGGAGGGAGCCGTCGTTGTCGTCGGTGTCTAGGGGAGCTTCCGTTCGTCTGGACGGTTCGCGGATTTCGACCGGTATTACGGCCTCGGTTCCGTACGTGAGGCGAAATGGGGTCTCCCCTGTAGTTGAGTGAGGAGTAGTACGGTATGCCCAGAGGACGCTGTGGAGTTCTTCGACCCATGCTCGTTTGGCGTCTCCGAGGCGTCGTCTGAGTCCTCTGAGTATAACTCTGTTTGCCGACTCCGCCTGGCCGTTCGTCTGAGGGTGTTCGACCGAGGCGAAGTGATGTTTGGTCCCGAGGTTGGTGACGAAGTCGCGGAAGTTTTTGTCTGTAAATTGTGTACCGTTGTCGGTGACGATGGCGAGTGGTACCCCGAACCTGGTGAGGATGTTGCGTTTGTAGAATCGGAGAATGTTGTGGGCGGTGATTTTGGCCAGAGCTTCAGCCTCGACCCACTTGGTGAAGTAGTCGACTCCCACGATGAGGTACTTGTTCTGGTATGAACCGAGGGGGAAGGGTCCGAGGATATCCAGCCCCCACCAGGCGAATGGCCACGGAGATGAGAGGGACGTGAGGTCGGTTGGCGGGGCCAGGTGCATGTCTCCGTTTCGTTGACACTTATCGCACCGTTTGACATGTTCTTTCGCGTCGGACTGCATTGACGGCCAGTAGTAGCCCGCGCGTAGGGCCTTGCGCGCTAGGGATCTGCCCCCGAGGTGCTGCGCGTTGATACCTTCGTGGATTTCTTCTAGAACGGCCGTACTCTGGGATTTGTCTATGCATTTGAGGAGTGGGATTGCGAAGCCTCGGCGGTACAGTCGTCCCTCGAGGAGGACGTACGAGCAGGCCCGTCGTTTCGTTGCGTTGGCCTCGCTAGAGCTGGTCGGCAGACGGCCGGTGCTGAGATAGGTGTGGAGGGGGGTCATCCAGCAGTCCGCGTCTCCAATGGCGTTGATGTCGAGGGGTGTGGTGGTCGGGCTGGTACTTGGTTGGGACAAGATTTCTTGAATGACCGATTTGTGACCGCCTCGTTTCTTGGTGCTTGCTAGTTTGGAGAGGATGTCGGCGCGGGTGTTCTGCTCCCGAGGAACGTGTTGAATTTCTGCTGAGTCGAACCCTCTTAGTTTGTCACTGATGAGCGCGAGGTATCCGGCGAGGGTGTCGTTTTTTGCTTGGTATTCACCTCGGACTTGCGAAGCGACCAGCTGGGAATCCGTGTAGATTCGGATGTCCCTGGCTCCCAGGTCGGATGCTAGGCGAAGGCCGGCGAGAAATGCTTCGTATTCGGCTTGGTTGTTGGTCGTTGGGAAAGCTAGCGTGAGGGAGACTTCGATGACCGTACCCTCGTCGTTGTCGAGGACGATGCCGGCGCCGCTCCCCGTAGAGTTGGAGGAGCCGTCCACAAAGATGGTCCAGAGGTGGTTCCTGGTGGTCGGGTCGGGGGGCGTGGTCATCTCGGCTACGAAGTCAGCCAACGCTTGAGCCTTGATGGCGTGCCGGCTCTCGTATGTGATGTCGAACTCGGAGAGCTCTAGCGACCATTTCAGCATGCGCCCAGCCATGTCTGGGCGGCCGAGTAGCTGGCGGAGGGGTTGGTCGGTGCGGAGCACGATGGTGTGTGCTAGAAAATAATGCCGGAGTCGGCGTGCCGCTGTTACGAGGGCCAGGGCGACTTTCTCGATCAGCTGGTATCGGGCCTCCGGGCCGTGGAGGGCTTTACTAGTAAAATAAATGGGCTTTTGTCCTTCCCCGGCTTCGCTCACGAGGACGGCGCTGACGGCTTCGTTAGAGACGGCCAGATATAAGTACAGGGTTTCGCCCGTCGCGGGGCGCGTCAGTACTGGTGGTTCGGAGAGGACGCGTTTGAGGTGGCGAAGGGCTCTCTCACATTCGTCCGTCCATTCGAACTTGGTCTCCTTCCTGAGCAGTTTGAAGAACGGGAGGGCGTGTTGGGCCGATCTCGCGATGAATCGTGAGAGGGAGGCTAGTACGCCGTTGAGGGACTGGATGGCACGCTTCGTGGTCGGCGTGGTTATATTGGAGAAGGCGTGGCACTTGTCCGGGTTGGCTTCGATCCCCCGTTCGGTCAAGTAGTAGCCGAGGAATTTACCGGCGCAGACGCCGAAAGTGCATTTCTCCGGGTTAAAGCGCATGCGACATGATCTCGCGGTCTTGAAGACCTTCTGGAGATGTGCCGCATGGTCGTCTTCCGCGCCGGATTTGATGATCATGTCGTCCATATAGACTTCGAGCATGTCCCCGATCTCCTCGTGGAAGACGCGGTTCATCATCCGTTGGTACGTGGCCCCGGCGTTTTTGAGGCCGAAAGGCATTACGTTGTAATAGTAATTGCCCGATGCTGTCATGAAGGCCGTGGCCTGTTTGTCGTGTTCGGCCATCGGGATCTGATTGTATCCCGAGTATGCGTCCATGAAGGACAAGAGTTTGAAGCCCGCCGAGTTGTCGACGAGCTTGTCGATGTTGGGGAGGGGGTAGGCGTCCTTAGGACATGCCCGGTTGAGGTCAGTGTAGTCAACACACATGCGCCATTTTCCATTATTCTTTTTAACAAGTACAACGTTGGACAGCCAGGTGGAATACCGGGCTTCCGAAATAAAATTTGCCTCTAAGAGGTCTTTTACAGCTTGTTCGGCTGCTGCCGATTTTTCTGGAGACTGGCGGCGACGGCGTTGCACCACGGCCTTTGCGGTCGGGCTGATGGACAGCTGGTGGCAGGCGACCTCAGGGTCGAGTCCCGGCATTTCCGCGGCGCTCCAGGCGAAGAGGTCAGCATTCTCGCGGAGGCAGGCTTGGAGCTGTCGTTTCGCGAGGTCGGGGAGTCCTGCGCCTACCCTTACGGTTCTGGTCGTGTCGTCCCCGAGGGGAATGAGCTCGAAATCGCCATCCGGGATGGGGCGCGCTGGATGCTCGTTGGCCGCGTCAGTCTTTTTATTGTCGAGCTCGTCGGTGAAGCGACTGTCGAGCTCAACTGATCCGACCAGCTCTGTTGGCTTGTCCTTTGGCGTAGCGCTCGGTGCTTTCCTTTTGGTCGGTGGAGCGATGGAGTCGAAGCCTTTCAGCGCGGCTTCAAAACACCTTCGGGCAGCTTCGATGTCGCCGTTGAGGGTGACCACGGCTCCCCTTCTCGTGTAATATTTCATCTTCAGGTGGGCGGTGGAGGGTACCGCGGTGAGTTCTGCTATCGTTGTCCTGCCCAGGATGCAGTTATACAGGGACGGGCATTCGATGACTAAGAAGCGGATGCTGATGTCTCTGGCCGTTTCCTCTTCCCCAAAGGTGACTTTCAGTTCCACGTATCCCCAGGGTCTTGTCGTCGTCCCGTTGAACCCCTGGAGGTCGGAGCCTACGTAGGGGGAGAGGTTGGACTCGTTGAGCTGGAGAGTTGTGAACAAATGTGAGTACATTATGTCAACCGAGCTCCCTCCGTCGACGAGGAGGCGCCTGACGTCGAAGTTTGCCATACGTGCGCGTATGAGCAAGGGTATGTTGGAATTGGGAGATCCCCCGGGTAGTTCCTCGAGGTAGAACGTGATCGGGTTGGAGCGGCCTCGGAATCTGTCGAGCGTGCTCATCTTGCCGGAGTTGCCCGCGATGAGTTCGTCGAATTTCCTTTTCACAGATCCTATGGACAGACTCCTCGTAGCGCCATCAGAGATGACCATGGCTCTGGGGAAGTATTCCCATCGGCTGGTTGGTCGGATTGGCTCGCCGACTAAGCTGGGTGCTTCGGGGATGCCGAGTCCTCTGCTTGCGAACCAGTCCTCGGGGCGGCTGACGCACAGCGCGACCTGGAGTCTCTCACCGTCTTCTGGGCAGGGGAGCTCCTCGATTTTCTTTGCCTCCGGGGCCTCCGATCTGGGTGGTTCAACTCCCCGGGTGTATCGCTTTAAGTGCCCATCTTTGATTAGGATTTCGATCGCATCTTTGAGATGGATGCAGTCTTCCGTTACATGCCCGTGGGTCCTGTGGAACCGGCAGTACTTTGACTTGTCCACGTTGGGTTTGGGCGGCGTTGGTCGTGGAAAACGGACACCTCCCTGCACAAACTCGGTTTTAGCGCATTCGGCCAGTATGCGTTCGCGGGAAGCGACCAAGGCGGTGTACTCGGTGAACCTTCCTGCCGGGCCGCGCGACTCGCGCTGTTCGCGGGGTTCGCGGTGGCGGTCATCCCGACGGCGGTCCCCTCCTCGCCGGTGGCTCGAAGCTCCGTCGTCTCGGTGCCCGCGGGGGGCTTCTCTGTCTCGGGTGTCGCGGGCGGAGTTGGCCGCTTGTGTTTCCTCGAACCGGATGTAGTGGGCTGCCCTGTCGAGGAAGTCTTGGAGGGACGTGGGCCGGTGTATGCCCACGGCCTCGTAGAATTTGGAGTCATGGCGCAGGCCTTGCTCCATTAAGTAGCGTTTCATTTCGTCGGAAGTCGTCACCTGTACGGCTTCCCGAGTAAATCTTTCGATGTATTTCCGGAGGGGTTCGTCGGGGCCTTGGATGATCGCCCCGAGGACTGCTTCCGTCTTCGGGTGACGCCGGGACGCTGTGAAGTGTTTGGAGAATAGGTCCTTCAAGACCCTCCACGATGTAACTGATTCGGGCTCCAGGCTTTTGTACCAGGTCATAGCGCCTTTCCTCAGAGTCGTCGGGAAGAGTCTGCATTTGATAGCCCCCCGGACATTGCGGTAGTCGAGCATGGCCTCGATGTCTTCCAGATGATCGTCCGGGTCGGAGGTGCCGTCGTACGTTGACAGCGTCGGTGGCTTCTCCATTCCTTGGGGTATAGGGGCCGCCATGATCTCCCGGGATAGTGGGGTGCGGTAGTCATCCTCGTCGCTGTGCGCCGGGGATCTCAGGGGGGATGAGCCGATCGCGGTGTGTCCCGGGTTTCGGGCCCTCGATCTCCGGCCTGTGCTCCCGCCTCGGGTTTCCTCGGTTGGGGTCGCCGCGGCGTTCTGGTTCCTCCCGCGACCGTGTCTTGCCGGGGATCTGGTGCGCTCCCGTGTCGCTTGGGGGCGGCGTCTCTCCAACCGCGGTCGGCGGTTCCTGGGTCGAGGTGAGGGGCTCCTCGAACCTCCGTTCTGGTCTTCCCGCTGGGGGTACCTCGGGGAGCCGCCGCGTTCCAACGCTCCAATTCTAGCGTTCTGTTGGGACAGCAGCTGGTTCGTCTGGTTGATGGCTGCAAAGAGGGCGGCTACCGTGGGGTCCGCTCCCGCCGGGATGGGCACGGGGTGGAATGCCGGCGGGCTCGGGGGGCGATGGTCGGCATGCAGGGGCCTTTCCTCGGACGATGGTGAGGCAGTTTGCCCGTCTCTTTCGTCGGCTTCATTCAGGCGCGCCGTTCCTACCTGCTTCCCGTTGGTGGCAGTGTTGAGCGCGAGATCGTGCGGAGTGTCATCGCGGCGTGGGCTGGCCATGACCGTGGAGGTTTGGTGAAACTTTTGGTTTTTCTGCTCGGAGTAACGGGGAAGTTTCAGTTTCCCACAGACGGCGCCACTGATCTGACCTGATCAGGAGGGATCACGGACTGGCCACGCTTCGCCGGACGGTTATCTGTCCGCCGAGGTAAGAACGAGGAGGGGGTGTACCTGCAAAGCACTCCGACGCCCAAGTAAGAAGTTGGACAGAGAGGAAGCAATAGTACAGAAAAGGGGGCAAGAAGAGTTACCTGACCCTCTTGAAGAAGAGGGTATTTATAGAGAGACCCCAGCGTTGGGCCAACGGTCATTCGAGGTGGGCCAGACGACCAGGCCCAACCCTAATGACTGCTAGGGCTTACGTGGCGTAGTGAAGACCAGGACGTGGTCTTCGCCCTAGTTCAACCGCTCCTAGATCTCCGGAAAGTGGGTTTGACCTGCTCTTTCGGAGGTGGGCGGTTGGCCGATGACGTGTCCCCGCGGAGGGGAGCACGTGGAGAACGTGCGCCGAGCACGTTATTCTCCCGCGGAGGGAGCCCGGGTAGTCTCGCTCGTCTGGTGTGACGGACGACGAAGGGGATGCGGCGTGATGGCTTGTGCCCGGCGGACGGTCCTGCTCGTCCGAAGGGGCGTGTGCCAGGTGTGCTCAGTTCGCCTGTTGGGCCGTATTTGGTATTGGACCTGCCGAGGTGAGGCCCACACCGGAACATAAAGTATTAGAAAATTATATAAAATTATTTCATATCGTTAGTGCAGGAGTATTATACTCATTTTTCTTTACTAATATATTTAATATATTTTTATTAATACTACACAACTCATTTTTCTTTAAAAAAAATTTATATTTAATTTGTATATATATTATGATAATAATACTTATTTTATTTTGTATACATAAAATAAAATAACATTGTATATATAAAATATTAAATATTGTATATAGAAAAATTGTAAGCCGGACACCAAAATTTTAAAAAAGAAAATTGTATATAACATATTAAACTTGTTGTTTCAGTTAGTGCAAATACAAAAAATTATTAACTTTCTACAAAAACTATTTAAAAGTTAACAACATACTAGTATTTTCTAAAGATTAAATAGTTATAAATATTTAAATTGAATAACTAAATGTGTACAACATTTAGTCTACTTTTATAAATAGTTTCTCATTCCGCCACCAGCGCGCACGTGCGATTGTAATAATTATCACATACACACACTTTATCTCATCATCTCTGTAAAAGGAAAGAAAAAGTCAAAATCTATTAATATTGAGAGAAACCAAAAAGATACTACAAACTTTTCACTATCTAAAGTTTTCAGTTCCACATATCACATCTACAAATAACGTGATCCGTTATTTTCCCTCCTTTTTCCCCTACTCATAACGGAATTTCCTAATCTCTAAATTCCTTGACCCCACCTTTTCATCTAAATTACCCTTTCACCCTCCTTCATTTTAACACCAAGGTTAATTGGACTGATAGAAAGGGTGAAATGGTAATTTCGGACGTGGAGGTGTTTATAAATGGGTTCCCGCTACGGAACTTGTTCTTCAATTTCATTTCTCAAACGAAATAGTGAATAGTTTTCTTCTCCTAATTTTCCTTTTTTTTTCAAAAATGGAAGATCAACTCAACAGAGAACTCGACCTTCTACCATCACCACGCACCGATTCATCTCTTCTCCGACTTCGATCATCCTCGTCGTCAAAATCCGAACGCGGCGGTCCGTCGCTTGACCTACAGCTCTCAATCAGCGTGGGTCCACCATCCATGCTGATGTGCGAAGGAGTGGAGGCACTGAAGTGGGAAGCGGCGGAGCAAATCCGGCTAGCGGCGATGGAAAAGGCGTACGCCGAGCGAGTAAGGGAACTGACACGGAGGGAGATGGAAATGGCGCAGTCAGAGTTCGCACGTGCGAGACAAATGTGGGAGCGTGCCAGAGAAGAAGTTGAAAAAGCCGAACGGATCAAAGAAAGAGCAACAAGACAGGTCGATTCCGCGTGCATGGAGATCACGTGTCATTCCTGTAGGCAAAGATTCAGACCTGCTTCAGTTTGAACTCCATTTTCATAGCTTCGTTCAAGTTCAACCTTCCTTTCCCTCTTTCGATTCTCTTAACACATCTTTGCTTAAAAAACAATAACTCGATCAATATTTTAATTAATTAACACGTTTTCCCTTAAACCATGGTTTGTGTGAGATTAGTTAATTAATCAGGTGATTGAGTTAGTTAATCATAATTTATAATTTATAATTTATAAGTACCGTGTTGTATATGTAAACGTTTTATGTGCTTTCCTACTTTGATGTTATGTTTCTGAGTCTGTATTTTATATTTTTCATTCTTGCTAATGCATTATTATGAATAGATCAAACCATCAAAAGTTGAAGATAATTATTACACCATAAAACAATGAGTTGGATCATCCAATAACTGCGATAAACCGTTTTGGTCTATTCATCTGGAATATGCGCAGTTGTGGATGATCCTGCAGAGTGTAGTATTGTAGAAGACATGAGACATGGTATTGAAAGGCTGACGATGAATAATTTAAGGAGATGTGGACGATAAACAAACATATACGTGGTGAAAAGTGAAAAGTTGAGGAAACCGATGACGATGGAACAAATGAAAAAGAACAAAAAGCATAGTAATAGCAGAACCAATCCACATATGTTTGTATCCACTTGTATTCAACTTGTTAACTTTTTCTCAGTCACAAACCAAACACCCACTACCCTTGTTTACCTTGGATCGGATTTCTTTTGACCAAAAGCATCTATGTATCAGAACAGTGAACAGTAGTGTTTCTTTTCAAAGATGTTAGAAGACTGAAACTAGCTTCATAAGTCAGCAACCTTTTTTTTCTCAAAAAAGTTTTAAGATTAGGGAAAATTACATAAATAATGTCGGCAAAACTTATAATATGATTTTATATATTCATTTATTGTTTGTTAGTAACGTAAGAATGAGATAGAGGTAAAACGGTGAAGGGTGTGTGTGATGATACAATAATACAGAAATCACTTTGATTCTATTATGAACTGAAAAAGTAACTAGTGGGCACATATCATAGACTTTGCGAAAAAGTTCGTTTTAGAAACGTTAGGAAGGCATGAAGTCGCTATCATGATGACTTAAAATAGATTTAGATTCCAACATATTAGATCTGTCGCTCAATAATGAGATGATTTCCACCGTTTGATCATAATTTGATTAAATAAATTATTTGAACATGTGTAATTTCAGCCGGTTGATTTTAAATTAACGACCTGGATCTAGTATAAAAGTGTTTATTTTTTAATGCTAGAAATGTTTATATTGTTACGAACTACTAGCTAGTGGTACCAAAATATGCACAACTTGCTTTAAAATAAAGTTATTGCATGGTATCTATTTAATGAACAACATAGCATTTGCACGTTATTCATTCAAATGACATCAAATGCTTTAGTGTACTTGAAGGCTTGAGTTTTGTTTTGAGGGTATGTTCTTCAAAATGTTCTATGTTGGAGTATAAATAATTTCTGTGTTGAATCACGCTTATTAATACTCTAACTTTAAATAGGGTTTATGTAAGTAGATACAAGATTGATTTTCTTAAGGATAGCTTGAGAGATGGTATTTTTTTATGATTTTAGAAGGGAGGATTTTGAAAAATCGTATCTATATCTTGAAACTTATTTGATATTTTTAAAATAATTTAAAAATGATATAATAGATTAACATATAAAATCATATTGTTTTTGAAACTTTTTAAAAATTTCAAATACATTTTAAGATATAAGTACAGTTCTGCAAAGTCTTCTTTTACGAAATCCTTCAAATAAACTCTTAGTTTAATCAATCGCAAAGTCGAATATTAAGATTTAAAAAAGAGTCTTGTTAACGAGTGTCCCAAAGACGCTCTTTCAGAATTTCAAATAAAGAAGAAAATTAATCATTTCAATTTTCAAAGTATTACACGGGCATATTTTCAAGAAAAACTTGCTATTTTAAAGCTTTAAAAAATGTCTCAGGAGCAATCGTTCGCATTTCTATTTTAAAAAAAATATTTTCAATTTTAAAATAAATGTTAAACTTTCAACTTTCATGCAAATTTAAAAAATATAATAAATAAAAAATAGAATAACGATTTTATCAAATAATACTTATCAAATTGATTATTGATGTATTTTAATTATCATTAATGTAAAATAATAAAAAATAATAAATCATAAGTATTAATTAAAAAATACAATGGAAAGATCAAATCTAAAATTGCATTGGAAATTAGAAAACATTTATTTTGAGAGTATCAATTATATTTATTTTAAAGGGTAATGTTTCACATAGAGTTATATTTGGTTAATCAAGTACAATATGGCGATTACATTATTTGAGTATATAGATAATTTAATTTACATAAAAATAATATGATTAATTTTGTTGAACATATACTTTATATATCTTAGTACTATATATTAAAAATATTATTTTATATTTATATGATTTTTGAACTGTTTTAACATTTTTCTTCTCTTAAAGATAAGGTATAGAAAATCAGCATCATTTAATTCCGATGTACTATGTACATATAGAGAGAATCTATAACACATCCAAATCAAATCTTTGTTTGTAGCTGACACTAGAACTTCAATTATCAATTTCTCATGAAGCTTCAAAATCAGCACAAGAACATGATGGAGTATAATCGAAGATAACCTGTATGAGTACATCTTCTTGTCCACAAGGAAACTCAAGTTGTTTTTCTCTTTGAGGATAAAAACTCAAATATGAACCACATAAAAACAATAATATAGTATAAATCTTAACTTAGTTAAAAACCTAACGACTTCACCATCATATACATTTGAATTATGGATGAAACCGTACTCCGACATATGACCAGCTAAATCGCAGTTAAATTGTCTTTTATATTTTATTTGGTTACAATCATGGAAATGCTAGAACAATCAATCAATTATGGTTCAGAAAGTTGAAGGCATGATAAAGAGGTAGGGCATGTATATACTCATCTATCAAACTAGTCATCATGATAAAAACCTTAACATTTGTCTTTTCAGTTTGTCCTCATATAATTGTCAAGTGATACTGTTTATTGCCCGATTTATGGAGAATCATGTCTATTATATCATGTTTACATGCATGAACCATTAGATATAGAAAATGATACATCCTTTTAATTATTCATCGGCATTGTAGGGATGCACAACACACATCATGGTATCCAACTATCCATGTTGATGTTCCAGTTCCAAAATTCAATGCAAATGTTTTGATTTTTTTTTTAAAACAATTGTCATGTGAAGGTCTTAGTTTCCAAAAATGAGGAAACAGTTTTCAATCTCTATCTTGGCAGTGAAGATGAAAAGGAAAAAATGGAATGGAATGATAGGAAGATTGTTCAATCAAATCACATAAACCAATGAGGAGAAAAAGGTGGTAGCTTCCCAAAGTCTAGGAAAGTTTAGATCTGTAACACTAAAACTCTTATAGGGTGGATACTAGGATGCTAGATCAAATGTTCATGTGTCACTAAATATGACAAAAAGAAATTTTGATATTTTTATTTTATTTATTTTTCAGTTTGAATGGACCATACACATATGTGAATGTGATAGTGGATAGTGGTGGTGGTAATGATTGTTACAGATTACTGAAAAATGTTTATGTTACTGTATATCTGTATATCTGACACTATTATTCTTAGCTTTGTGTGTGTATTCTACACATCTACTACGACCACATAAAAATTAGCATAGGATTCTTAGTTTCTTAGTGAAGATGTGTCCATATAAACATGAAAATGTTATCCTAAGGTATTTTGCAGGTGAACTTTTAAGACATCAATCTTTGACAAGTTATGTTTTGATTACTTATTCTGTTATATGCTCAGCATCTCTTCCAATTGTGAAAAGCTTTTCATGTGCTGTTTCAAATGTGGATCATGTGATATTGCCGATTTGCCAGGTCTAACTAACCTACCCTTGTTATCCTATTTGGTAAAGTGTTAACATTTCATCACCAAATTATTTTTTCATTAGTATTAAAGATGTTAGATTTTGGGGCATCACCCGTAACATGTGTATTAAAACAACAACTAGTAATAAGGGTATCAACATTTTAATTTGAAAAACTTCTCAAAAGTAATGGTAAGAACTACCTATCTTTTAGACTAGAGAAATTACTCTGCTACAAGAATATATATATATATATATGAATGAGTTTATTAACGTAGATTCAATTGTTTTTATAAAAAATCATTTTAATAAATTTTAACTTAAAAGTTCTAAAATGCACACGTTACTAAAACATATCTTCATAAAAACAAAAAGGTGTATCACAGTAAACCCGCAGAGATTTGTTATAATACACTTATTTATTTTTATGAAGGTGTGTTTTAGCAAATTTTAACTAAATAATAATTAAATGCACCTTAAGATGCATCACTACAAGAAACATTGCATTTTTCCAAGTGATTTTCACGTCACTAGTTCAAAAACCACTTCACTAACCAACTTTTGCGACGTGGGTAAAACACGCCGGAAATACAATGGTGGGAACATGTTCCCACGTGGAACACACGTCACAAAGTTGTGACATAGTTCCCACGTCGCAAATAACAAAATTAGGAGAAAATCTTTCCACGTGAAACCAAGTCACTAATATGTGACTTTATTTTCACGTGGGAACCCAATGACTTTGCACGTGAATTCTGACACTAATTAAATTGGTTCCCATGTGATTTTCACGTCACTAATTAGTGACGTGATATACATGCCACATCAAAAATATGTTTTATAATAGTGACATTGTTTGCACTTCACTATAAAATTTAATAATAAAAAAATAAAAATAAATATTAACTAAAAACAACTATAAAATTAAAATAAATATTAAATATTAACTATAAAATTAAAAAAATTAAAATAATATACATTAAAAAAATATAAATATTTAGTTACATGAAATTCACGTCACAAATATAAATATGTTTAATCTAATATGCATGTTAACATGACAAGCAACTGTCATATTCATCTTCGATAGAAGGTAAAAAAGTTGTTATCCATATTCATGGTCAATGAATGGTATCACACCCACATGAATACATGAATAGCATGATTCAACCGATGAGACTCCTCTCATTTAGTTGTTAGACCATAATGAAGAAAAAAAATAGTGAAATATGCCTGAAACTATTCTTTAAATATTCACTCTCTTAGTTATGTAGAGACGTTCTCCATTTTCTAAAAAAATGAATTATACTTAAATATGATTTTTGTATATAAATATTTAATTAATGTCATAATTTCAAAAAGTATATGTATTTATATAATTGATTTAGTCTAAAACATACTAATATCAACCCTCTTAGTATCTTAAAAAATATTTCGTTTCTACCTATTCTAAAAATATATATTTTACTACAAATTATTTTTATTTTTTTCTTTCAACAACAACAACACAATAAACAAAAATAATATTTATAAAATATCAACAAAAAAATATCAACAACAACAGAAATATAAATATTCTAAAATTTTATAATATATCAACAAAATAATATATCAACAACAACACAACACAATAATATATCAACAAAAAATCTAAAATTTTCTTCTAAAATTATATTTCATATATCACCAAAATCTCAAAAATAAACTAATTGAAATGCTTAAATACCTCAATGTGATAACTCTATCAAAGCTTCCAATTGAACTTCTTAAATCCTAGATCTAAAAAAAATGAACAATTAATAATTAGATAAACATAAAATAAACAGGAAAATATTCACAAAAACAACGTATAGACCAATCAAATAGAGTTGTGATGGGGCAGTGGTAATGGAAGAAGGAAGAAAATTGAGGAAGAAGGAAGAAAATTGGGGAAGAAGGAAGAAGAAAACAACGAAGGAATGAAACGAGATGTTGCTGAAGGAAAATTTTGTGAATTAATATATAGGGAGTCTTGTGACATGGTGAACACGTGGGAACGTACCCACGTGATTCCCACGTCCTGTGGGAAGTTACCCACGTGATTCCCAAGTCAGAACATTCCTAATTCAATTATGTTTTGTTTGTTGCGACGTGGTAATCCTCTCATACAAACCTGCCACATTAAATATGATGTTCGCGAACGTAGATCCACTTTTATATATATATATATATATATATATATATATATATATATATATATATATATATATATATATATATATATATATATATATATATATATATATATATATATATATATATATATATATATATATATATATATATATATATATATATATATATATATATATATATATATATATATATATATATATATATATATATATATATATATATATATATATATATATATATATATATATATATATATATATATATATATATATATATATATATATATATATATATATATATATATATATATATATATATATATATATATATATATATATATATATATATATATATATATATATATATATATATATATATATATATATATATATATATATATATATATATATATATATATAGTGTTATATATATAGTGTTAACCGATCAAGTTAGTTATTTGAGTTGTAATTCATACTATAACAATAACAATTTTTCAATAATAATTTTCATTCTCTCTATATTTTTTTTCTCTCTTTTCCTTCTCCATCCAAATAGCATCACCACTAACAAATCGATATCTAGAGCTTCTAGTTTGTTTTCTTGATCGTAAATTTAAGAACTGCACACTAGTGGTCGTATTTCCATAAATCGTGAATCGTATTTGCTGCAAAGAAGAATGGTGGCAATGATATTCTCAATTCTCTTTCAATTCTTGATGGCAAAATTGGATCCGATGGAGAAAATATATGTAATAATTGTTTGATTTTCATGAAACCCTATAAATAGTTACTAATGACGTCCATGAGCTTGCTAACAACGCAAATGATGCTCAGAGAATCACTCACAAGGAAGCCAAGAAGAAATATTGCAAGACTGCATTTTGTATTCAATCTGTAGTAGATTCGGCAAACTTTGACCAGATTTCTCATGTTGAATCGGCGAAGGAGGTATGGGATATTCTTGTCAAGTATTATGAAGGTAGTGATAAGGTTAAAGTTGTCAAGTTGCGGACACTGCGAAGGCATTATGAGTTACTGCACTTGGGAGAAGATGAAAAGATTGCAGGCTATGTCTCAAAGGTATAAAATCTTGTTCATCTCATGAAACATTATGGTGAAGTCCTAACTAATAACATGATAGTTGAAAAGGTAATGCGTATAGTGACCTTTCACTTTGATCACATTATCATAGCCATTCAAGAATCTAACAATCTTGAAACCTTGAAATTGGAAGATTTAGTTGGTTTGTTTGAGGCGCATGAGTTAAGGATTGTTGAAAGAAAATGGGTTCAAGATTCGATACAAGCATTGTAGGCCCAAACAAAGAAGAAACACGATGGTTCCAACAAGTTCAAGGGCAAATGAGACAAGATTCAAAGCAAGATGTTTTGAGCAAATTCTCAAAAGCATAAGGTTGATGATAGGGCTTCTGAATCCTCGAAAAGAGGACAAGGAATCTCATATCAAAAGAACAAATAGGAGAAGAAAAATGTGCAGTGTTATAACTGTAAAAGTGGGGTCACTTGGCCAAGAATCACTAGTACAAGAAAGACAATGGAACGACAAAAGGCAAATATGATAAAGGAGAATCACTAGAATGAAGTGCAATATGCTAAGTGTTAGGCAACTGGTTGAAAAAGGTTTCTCAATAGTTATGAAAGATTGAGCCTTTAAATTGTTCAACACCCAAAATAACTTGGTCTTAAAATATTATATGTCAAAGAACAGGACATTTAAGACCATGATCAGTTCGACTAAGATAAAATGCCTAAAAATAGTCATTAACCACAAGCATAGCTGGCTGTGGCATTTGAGGCTTGTCAATTTGAACTTTAGATTACTCAAGATATGGTGATTGCTATACTAAGTCTTGTGATACCCAACAAACTCTGTGAAGTTTACTTAGTAGGGAATCAATCCAGAAAATATTTCATTTCGAGTATACCAATGAGATCCTCCTACATACCATAAGTAGTACATTCAAATGTATGTGGCTTGTTTAAGGATCACATCATTGGTGGAAACATGTATTTTGTCTCATTTATCGATGAGTATACTCAAAATTTTTAAATCTATGTAATCAGGCACAAAGACAAAGTATTTTCAATCTTTAAGAGATCCAAACTGCTTGTCGAAAACCAGAGTGAAAAGAAGATCAAGGTTATGCAAACAGATGGATATGGCGAATACACATCCAAGATATTTGAAGAATTCTATGCAGAAAATGGTATCGATCATGAGGTAACTTCTCCTTGCACGCCTCAACATAGTGGAATAACAGAAAGGAGAATCATGGCCATATTGGATATGGCAAGATGCATGCTAAAGCAGAAGAGTCTTCCAAAGTCCTTACGGGGTAAAGCAGTCAGCACTGCTGCTTATATTCTGAACAGGTGCCCTATCAAGAAACCTACGAACAAGGTTCTTAAAGAAGTATGAAGTGGTAAACAACAATTAGTGAGTCATTTGAAGGTGTTTAGCTCTATTTTCTACATGCATGTTTCTGATGCTAAGAGAAGGAAGCTTGATGGTAAGAGTGAACTTATGATTCTGGTAGGATATCATAAGACTGAAGCATACAGGTGTTGCGGTGAGAATCGTGATACCAAGCTATTGATTAACTTGAATATTTAATTCTTAAATTCACAACCAGACTTTAATTTATCCAAAGGAAAGGTCTAAATAAAGAAAGAACCTTTTGCGCGATGTAACAACAACGCTAAGAGATTCGGGGATCGGGGGTTGGTTATGCCTAGAGTAGGTATTTCACATCCTAAACATTTGTAGTACTCTACAGGAACTTTTTATTTGTTTGCATGCTAAGTTTGCTAAATGTTTGCTATGGATTGGGATTGGGTAAAAGGTGTAGGTTAAAACCTAAGGATAGTTTCTAAGTTTTCTCGCAAAGACATCGCGTCCTCTGCCTACGTATCCTTACTAGGATAGAATCAGAGCAATCGTAGTTCACCTCACTAGGGATGAAGAACACTTGATTATGATCAAGGTTCAAAGGGGAACAAACATAACAATGCTTGTGTAGAGTTTAAGAAAACTCTCTAGATCTACATTGAACACTCAAGCAAGGGGAGTAAGTAATCATCTCCATGATTCTTACATAAAGTTAACAAACTCTATCTTAAGTTCTAATTGAAGGAGCACTCCTAGCAAAGGGTAAGCTTTTTAGACTTAAGCAAAGTCCAATGGATAGGTTCTAACTTAACTAAGTGCATAGATGACTTCACAAAGTCAAGGGAGGGTAATAAGCTATCTATGACCCAAAGGTCAATAAAGAGACTTTCCTTTGGAAGGGAAAGGATGAGGCAACTTGGATGAGAACTAAAGAGTTTCATCACTTGGGGAAATAAACTTAACAAAGCAATAATCATTCAAACATGATGAATATAAGGGACATGGTTACAACCAAGAATAAGCAAGCATATTACAATAGGCAAGGATTTCAATTAAGAGGAATGGTTACAACCAAAAACATGCAAGCATATTACAATATCAAGCAAGGATTACAATCAAGGTAAATGGTTACAACCAAAAACATGGTACAAGGATATCACAATATCAATGATTTCAAACAAGATAGATGGTCACAACCAAAGCATGCAAGCATATTACAATATCAAGCAAGGATTACAATCAAGATAGATGGTCACAACCAAGAATATGGTATAAGGATATCACAATATCAAGAAAGGGGTTCTTACAAGACTTAAGCACTAAAGGTGAAAACCAAAGATATGTCTTGACAAAGATAAAGGTAACAACCAAGCCAACAAGTTATAACTTCATGGGGATTAAATGTTAATCAAATGAAACAGTCATGATACTTACAAGCAAAAGTAATTACAATCACATATACAAAAGAGTTGACAAACATCAAGCTTAAGAAAGAGGAATCAAAAGTTTGAAAGGGAGATGGCAAGAGGGGAGGGTGAAAACCCTAAAAATGAAGCATGACTTCTTTCTAATGCAAAGTGTTTTCCAAAATGAAAATTCTAGAATATTCACATACCATATGAAAATATGCAAAAAAAAAATACAAGACAAAACATTTCAAGCATTAAAAAAGAAGGGAGTGCACTTGGTGGGTGTTGAACCCACCACCTTATGATTACCAGCTCAAAACTTGACCAGAACAACTAGAGGCGCGCGCGTGACAATTGAAGGAGAAAAGGAGTAAAATGTGAAAACATGGCAAATATAGAAAATGACCAAAAGGGTTGATCTCCACACGGATCGAACCCAGGTTAGGTACATGGCAAGGCAATATGAGAACAAGGCGATACATCCGTGTATTATGCCACCCCAATAAATACATATACTTAAAAAAGCAAGCATTTCTGGGCAAGGCAAGGCAAGCAAACAAGGCAAGTTGACATGAAAACGGTTACATCACGACTCCTTCAAAACTAAACCAATTTTAACAAAATTTGGGTCTATCTGATGTGAAATTTAATAAGGAACACAATGGCATCATTAATTTTTCAAGCTGAAGCACATAAATTAAAACATGATTACAAATGCAAAGGGAAGCTTGTGACATGCATTATGGTAGCTACAGCTCAGAATAGAAGTGATTAAGACCAGGTGAAGGTATGCACAAGTTTCAAATACATAGCCTATGGATTCTAGATGCAAAGAACATTCAAAAACACTCCAAACAAAAATTGGTATGTGGACTGCAACTTATAGATCAAAATGCTTGATATGCTGTTTTAAAAAATAAGAACAGTTCATGATGCAACATACATACTCAACTCAATCAACATACATAAAGTGGTTCACACACATCAAATCATGAATTCAAACAGCTTGCAAGAAACTTAACAAAAAACACAGCCTAAGGGGTGAAAACCTCCAAAACAGAAACTGATAGCAAACTTGCTCTTTTGCCAAATCAAGACATCAACAAATCATGCATAATGCACCCTACACACATTCATACAATCTCATACCATGAAAAAATAGCAAGACAACAGCCAATCTTTTGGTCATCACAACACCAAATCAACATAATAGTTCAAAACATGCCTTAAAAATGAGAGTCACAACTCTATAGTGGTAAACATAGACATATTCTAGCATGAAATCACAGTTCTATCAGCAACAGATGCAAAATAACAATTAGCACCAAACAAAACATGTTCTTGGTTTACAAACAGCAAAAGAGCAAGACTTGGCAATGAATGGAATCAAAGGATTACATGGAAGTGGTTCATGAATTTAGGCAGTTCTAACAGCAATATTGATCCTATCATGACAATGCTAGTATCAATCAACAATTAGCCCTAATGCACCTAATGCACATAACAACTTGCAAGCATATGACAAAGGTATCCTATAACCATAGTACCATGACAGTTTGGTTCACAACAGAATAAACATGACATGTTAATGCAAGTACTCATAGATCAATGATGCTAACCAGCAGTTTCAAGACAGATTCACGCAATGACTTACAAAACATCAAAACAATACATATAGGCTCATCAAAGTTGACAAATACAGACCAAATATGCATATGCTAAGATTGAAAATAGCCCTACTACATAAACCTAATGATGGCAGCAACTGATGCAATAATGACAATGCCAATTATCCAATAACACATGATTCAAAGAATATCATATTTTCATGTTAACAAACATAAACCAACATACAACAATAGACAATGGCAGGCAACAACTTCAATGCAAATAAGATATAATGGTCACAACATATGACAACAAAATAAGGTATTGGTCATCAACAAGCCTCAAAAGCCACATGAATCATACCAAGTCCAACAGAACTAAAAAACTTACAAGCACATTCAAAACATGTTATAGACCAAGTTCAAGCACAAGGGTGATTCAAAAATGTACTAGGATTGAAAATGGTATATGAGTTGGAAAAATGCATATGAGTTGAAAATGGCCAAAACAGATGGTAGCAGAACCAAAACCAAACCAGTTTCAAATAATACAAACATCATATGAATCCAACATATAGGGACCTTTAATTTAAAATGCCAACAAATAAGATCAAGATTTAAAGATGCTCCTGCAACAAAAACATCATTCACAAACAGAACCAAGATCAAAACAACCTCAAAACTTCATAATAGTTGCAAGAAAATTCTCATATGTTCATACATGACATAAGGCAATGTTTAGGAGAGTCTCTAAGAACAAACACATAGCATCACAAAAATGTATAATAACAAGGAGGATATTAAACATATTGATGAGCAAAACAAACAGTCATGGCAGATTCATACATGAGCTGCACTTATAAAACACATTGTAACAACTAATGTACACTAATCATGCTCATGACAGTTTAAGATGAAGATAGTGACTACCAACCTCTTTTAGACCTCCAAGCAAGCTAATATAGAAGGGAAAACCTTGAAGACTCCCAAGTGAGATCCAATCAATGCCTTGATGAAGATGCAACTTGCACTTGAAGTAAACAAGTGAACTTTTGGACATAACTTAAAACAAGTGATGATGATGGTTTTTTAGGTTATGGACAGTTAGTACATCATAAACCAAGGGTGTTTGGATGGTTAAAGTGATCAAAACAGGCCTGAGCAAGGTTTTGGCAGATTTTGTGTGTAAAGTCAAACTTTGCTTGGTTGAAAGTTGACTTTTGAGAAAATGAAGTTTTTGACTGGTTTAAAAGCTTGAACACCTCCCACACATCATTTGTGGATTGTGTGGATGGTTTTTGATGATTTTGAGTGGGTGAAAATGGTTTTGGAAGGCTAAATGCTCAAGGCAGATTTTTGAGGTAGTTTTGGAATGGTTTTCTTCACTTGTAAGAAAATGCAAGGCAAGATGAGAGCTATGGTTTTCTCTTGGGTTTTAGAGTGCTCTGGTATGTCTTTCAACATAGAGGAAACCTCTACTTATAGGCCAAGGAAAGGTTTGGGGCAGATTGGTATTTTGGCATTTTGGAGGGAATTTTGTAAATGCAATCTTGTTCAAGATTTGTTGCAGCTGCAAGTCCAAGTTCTTGGCTCAAGACGATGCACAAATCAAGTGGCATGAATGACAAGGAAGTGACTGAAGTATGGCTAAGGAGTAGGAGAACTGCAGCTGCAAGTTACTTCATGAAAAGTTTCTCTTTCCTTGATTTCTTTGATTAAAATATTGACAACTTGCATACAACTTGCAATGTCCACCAAACCTCTTAATTTTCTGCATTTTATTCATCATTCTCTCTAAATATTAGATAGAAACATGATAAAATGGATGAGAATGTTGCACCCTAATTTTTGACCACGAGATCCCACCTTCTTTCGTGCATTTTTTTGTTGTTATTCGTCTTTAATTTAATATTTTATGTTGTGCGACTAACCATTTCATGCAAGCGCAGTGGTGCCAGGTTTAGATTCTTATAGCCAAGTATCACAAAGACGTGACTAATACATTCAATTTCAAAGTTCACCACTCTGGAATTCAAACTCAATTTAACGAGATTTTGCATACGAAAGAGCCTATCAGATTCAATTCAAAGATTCAAGAGTTTTGTGACCGAGTTACAAAGTCCGTGAGTTTTGTACTATTAGATATGCAAGAGTTCATCAATGTGAAGCGCCAACGTCATTCCTTTAACCCAATTCAAGATTATTCAGATTAATCGGAAACATCCAGTTTTGAAGAGTCATTTAAAGTGCCAAAGGGAGAGGGTCCTCAAAGAATTCTTTTAGGACATGGTTCAAGTCACTATTTCACATATAAACAAGATAAGTCGTGGTGAAGAGCGGCAATGGAGAATTAACGGAAGGAGCATTTATTTCTGTCTAACACTTTATTACAATTTTGGAATTCATTCAACGTGCAAGTAGATACACTCCTTATAACAAAGTGTTAGTTTAAGACATTAATATAAGATACAAATGCTCTCTCCTGACGTACAAAAGGATCATCCTATCATTACAACAGAATCCTAACATTTCTAAGAACGCATTGTGTCATAACCATTTCTTTGGCCATCTTATGTATCTTCATTGACTTCACTTGGTAAATAATGTGCTGCTGACCACATTGGTAATTGAGTTTCCGATACATCACGCTGAGGCCAACGCTTCACCTGCAACTTTTCAACCTGTTAAAGTACGAAAACAACCAGCAATGAAAGTACTGTTGAAAGACATGAGTCAAAGCAAATAACAAATGAATGAATTTAAAAGTCGGCCCTCAGTTCAGCTCATCATCGGGCGTGAAACTCGAGCGGCTGGAAGGGCAACGACCGAAGCTTGTCACCAGCTCCCTACCGAGCATCGAAGGCAACATAATAAAAGGCAACAATATTCCAAGACAACCGTATTCTCAAAAATCTTCTGGTTCAGACATAGTGTCATCATCAACGTCAAACCTTTCTCGGCCAACGGCACAGAACCGGCAGCTCTCAAACTTAAAACCGGGTCCTGAAAGAAAAAGAGGAAAAGTCAGTTTGCTCCCAAACAGCTCAAGAATTCGGTACAGACAATAAAAACAACGGCATCAGTTGCAAGCATCAGCTGCAGGCACGTTTTATACTCCAAAGCAGCAAGTTTTTTTCTCAACAGACAGCGGCACAAACCAACGCAACCGTATAGCTTTGCATCAGCACAACAAGCAAGTGAGTAATTGCCTCAGCAGAAGTAGGAGTAACCGTACAAACATGAAATCCTAGAAGTGCACTGTACAATAATGATAGAGTGGGGGGGAAATCAAGACTGCGCCTGTTCCAGATAAATCAGGAAAAGTTTTGATCAGGCTCCATTCAGATTTCACATTTGCAACTTGGTATATCCTGCATAAATTAACAGGGACAGTAAATCAGTTCAAGGGAAGGCTAAAGAAATGGGTATTTTGGGTATACATCCCAATCACTCTAGTTCAAGGAAATACTAATGCCAAAACTATTTCTATAAACTATCTTGTTACAGTTAAACTCCAAAGATAAATACTTGAAAACTATGTGTTTATACGATAAGCACAAATATGCTTTTCAAATACCCCTTCTTCACTTGACATTATTCCTCACCTTACATCAGAGCCTGCAACTGCAAGGTAGAACCCACTGTGGTCAAACTCCACTGCAAGATACAGAGAATTAGATGGAGACTGTGTGAATAGGCACAAGTTTTAACATGTGTACAGTAGAGCCATCCACAAAAAGGTGAAAATGAATACCAGAGTTTGTTGGAGTGTCTGCATCATATGGAGCAATATTCCTGAAGTTTTTCAATTTACGTAGATCCCAAAGCTTTACACCATCCGTAGCTGCAGTCTGTTAAAAGTTAATAGTATAATAAGTATATCGTATTAATGATCTGCTGCTTATCCTTGTTATATTCTCTCACGTACCGCAAGGTAGTATCCATTCTCAGAAAATGATATAGCAGTTACATCCCCCACATGTCCATCAAATTTAGCAACATTTGCCTGGAACCAATAATATAATGAGAACAAAAATAATATTGAATTCAGGGCAAAGACCCTGAACAAAATGGTCGTAGCACCGAGATGCATCCTCATTGCTTGTGCTTTGCACAAATCAAACCAGGCAATCTCATGTACCTGCAACATTAGCACAACAGTCAATACACTCAGCAACAACAATCAGTTCATAATTTTCAATATACTTCACCTGATGTTAACTTGGCTGGACCTGGAGGGACTGCTACTATATCCAGACATCCACCACATATTCCTGACAGCAACCATTCAACTTCTCTTCCGGCTTTTGGAGCATCAAGAGTTTCTGCCCACTATAATCCTTATACATCAACCTTTGATCAGCCTCTAAGTTCGAAATTCAGTTTAAACTTTTTACAACAAGAAAATGATATAGACATACAACATCGCCAAAAGCAGCAGGAGCTGTTGGTCGGATCTTGCCGGGGTCCGGTAAACAATATAATCCATTTTTTGACAGCATTGAACCATCATCATCTTTGAAGAAATTTGATTTTTGAGCAGAAGCAGGAATTTACAGACGAACCACTATCTTCACCTGCCAGGTCACGTATTCAGAGTCAGTAAAAATCAGTCAGAGAATATTCCACAAAGATTCGAAGAATATGCAGATCCTCAATACGATGAACCTGGACATAAGAGCATTAAACAGATTTGATACAAGACATTATGGATTGAAATTTCCCATTAACAGACATCAATACAAATCCCACGAAGAAGGAAAATTTTCAAATCTTGACCAAACAGGAATGGAAAGTTTTAATACAAGCAATCAAAGACTCAATCAGGGTTTTAAAAAATCCAAAGCCCAAACTCGCTTATAAAAGGGGGGATTGGAATCGAAGAAAGGGGGACTTTTTTAAAAAGGGAATACGAAGCTTAGCAGAAAATCACAAAAAAATCTACTTTCGAAAACACAAGAGATTGAGGGAAAAGAAGCTTATCTTTTCAACCGTCGAAACCACCGCCGCTGCAGACACGACCGTCGAAGAGCTCACTCCACCGCACGCGTCTTCACCGTTCTACCAGCCTTCGGTAACTTTTTGTTTCGAACTGAATTCGTTGAATGACTAACGTTTTGGATGTTGTTCCAGGTACAAAAATTTGAGCGAGAGAGAGATGCGATCGGAAATTGAGGGAAAGGGGTTTCCGATTTGGGGCTGGGGACGAAGGGATTAGGGTTTTTCGTGTTGTTTTTTGTTGTTGATGTAATTAGTCTATCTCACACACAATCACTTACACGACACACTAACACGTGATAGTCACCATTAACTCACCCATTAACCCGTTTTCACTTTACTCTAATTTGGTTTTATTAACTTGTTTTTTAATCAAACCTTTAATCTGTTTTTACCTAGTTAATTAGTTAATCAGACCTTTTAAAACTAATAGGTTAATGATCTCTTATTAATCAAACCAGCAGTTTTTATTTTATTTAAACCTTTTAGTTTTATCCATTAAGTCTTTATACTAGCATTAAAACAATTTTATTTAAAAAATTAGTTAACCCAATCATAATTAACAACTTTAATAATTTAGTTTTATTTTATCTATTACACTATTTTATTTAGACTTATAAATCAATCCTTATCCTAAGTAATTAGACTTTTTTAAAAAAATAATAATCTCCTTTTATCGTGCTAATTAATTAATCTTTTTTATTAAGCCATTTACTCAATATAATTTAGCTAATGGACTCTAATTAACCTTTTAATTACACAGCTAGCAAACTTTTTTTTTAAATCTATTCTATTCATTAAATTTTATGTCATATTTTAAAATAACTTTATTCAATAAAATAAATTAAAAAAACTCAAACTATTTTATAATTAACTTGTTTTTATGATAATCATTTAAAACTTTTTTTTAAATAAATTTTAACTTTAATAATAAACCTTTTCACATAATAATAACAAAAAGTTAATCTCGCATATTTCCCTTAAAATAATTTCTCAAATTAATCTTCTTAAAAATGATCAAATAAACTCCTAAAATTAAAACAACTCTTTTTCAAATCAATCTCATCAAACCAATTCCACTTTCTTTCTTAAAATCAATCAACAGCGTAAAATACAAATCAATCATGCGCACTCACGACACTTCCACTCTCACACACTTCAGCGGTTTCATGCGTATGTGTATGTTTACTTATCTGCCCTTTACATTTCAGCAATTTACTTTGCGAGTAATTTTCATTATCATCATTTACATTTTCCGCATCGCATTCCGTCCAAAGGAAGAATCTACGCATGATCCCAACAATCGTGCGTATGCATTCACATTTACATCATTTTCCCCCATGATCCTTGATCCCATTCAAGTCGATCTTCTTAAGATAGATCCTACCCCATAGGAAGGACCTTATTCTTACAACATAGGAAAACAATTCCACAACAGTACAACAATATTCAAACACCTTAGAGAAAGATGTAAATCATCTTAAGTGAGATAGAATCTCCACCCCATATCAATACAATCAATCCGTAGAAACTTTGCCTTAAGAGAGATAGAGGCGTACCTCGTCGATCCCTATCCGAGTACTTGAGCCCTTCTCTTAAGACGATGCAAAGACTATTTTCTTACAATTTGTGGCGGTTAAATATCCCTTAAAATGATAACTCGTCTTTTCTCCTAAAATCAATCAATCAACTACCCTAAACCCGTAGGAACTTTGACCACAGTCAAAGAACTCCTCAAACCCTTTAGGGGAACTACAAATACTCTGATTTCACTCCCGTAAGGATATGTAGGCATAAGATGCGATATCTTATCGAGTATACTTAGATATAAACCCCTAGGTCTTTAACCCAAAGCAGATAACAATTAGCAATAAAAAAATATAAAACAAGAGATTCCTGTAGAGTTCTACAAAAACTTAGGATGCTAGTACCTTCCCTAAGTTTAACCAACCCCCGAACCTAAAACTGTCTAAACCTTGCATTTGCATTGCATTGTGGGAATTTCGATCTTTATCCCTCCCTTTGGAAAAATCAAACTTCGGTTGCAAAATGAATTAAAGATTCAAACTAATCAATAGTTTGGTATCCAATTTTCACCGCGACAGAGAATAGCTCAAGTGGTTAAAGAGTGAGTTTGTGAAAAAGTGAAAATGGTGAACTTAAGTGTTAAAAGCCCAACTTGCTGAATTCATAACTCTCAACTCATAAGGGCTATGGAGAAGTTCTAGTATATTTTGGAAAGCCCTCATGAAGCTATACAACTTTCATGTTTCCATGATCTTTAGATTCCAAATGGAACTAGGTCAAAAATCCTCTCAAAGTTGCTAAAAACATGCCTAAAAAGGCCAATAACTTAGAATTTTTTAAGTTATTGTTCCCTCTTGTAATGATCTTGGACATAACTCCAAATCTATGCATTTTATACTCATGGACCACTGTGGGACTTTTGTGGGACTTGTCAAGACCTTTCCAATGAGCTTTAAACCAACTCAATTGGACGTGTGGTTAGGGAGTTATGGTATTGCCCCTTTCAAAACCCTAATTTCCCGATTTTTTGATTACTCCTAAATCCTTGATCCAATGGTCATAAAACTTCATGGATAGGTGTAATATGTTACTAGGAACATTTTTGCTTCATACTTTGAGGTCAAATTCCTTATGGTTGAAGAGTTGACTTTTCGGTCAACCGAACGATCGATTGATGACTACCGAGCCGACTGTTGATGTTCCGGGTCTTTTGAGGCCTTGAAACTTCTTGAGTAGACTTTACTAAGACATATTAACTTCATGGACCATGATCCCACCATTGGAGCACCATTTAAATCAAAAGTCAAACTACAGTTGACTTTTCCTGATCGAAAACCCTAATCGGGTATCCTGAACTGCACTGTTCTTGATCCTTGGGTGACAACCTCAAATTGGATTCATACTTGATCCAATGGACTATATTTGATGATGTGGATACTTATTTTATGGAGAATCAATCCAATACGTTGACTGATTAACCATCAAAACCTCGATTATCGGCTGTGCGGAACCCTAATTCACCTGTATCTTAACAAAGACAAACTCGAAATAGGTTAAGGTTAGATAATCAAATGAATATGACCCTAAAATGATGATGAAGATCTAAGGGGTCAAAATTTGGGGTGCAACTGTTGCCCCTATTTAAATATTTTCACTAGATGGCAATGAGAGATGACAATCCTCATAGAATCCTAGTGAAAGGTATTTAAATATAGCAAACAAAAAATTTTGTCCCTTAGATCCGATGATATGCAAAAGGACAAATGCGAATATGCCATGAATCTAAATGATGCTTTGTGATGCTTGAATGCAAGACAGGTGCACACGAGCAAGAATAAAAGAACGGCAAGACAACGAGTAACCACTCACGGGGGACCCAACACACTGGGGAAAGATCCAAGGCAAAATAAGCAGAATAGTTCAAACATGACTAAAGATGTTGTTCAAGGGAATCTTTCACACAGGGGACGCAAATTCCACCAGGGAAGACAAATCTTCACCGGGGAAAAGGAAACACACACTCCACCGGGGAAGAAGGCAATTCTCCACTTGGGGGAAACGAAAGATCAGAGACGCAAACCTCACTGGGGAAAACCAAATGAGGAATTTCCTATAACGAAGAGTTCGAACGGGATCTTCAGGAAAAGACTAGAAACAAGACCAGACGCACTGGGGATGCTAGTATCCACTAGATCTCTAAGACTCGAATGGGAAAGCAACGACTTTGATGGGAACCTTGGTGACGACTAGAAAAACAAACAGTTTCAAGCGGTGCTAGTTTCCACTAGACTTGCAGGGGGTGATGGTGACGACCAAAGTTACAATCAATTGGGAATTCCGAACAGCATTGGTGAAATACAGGACTTCGGCTGGGGAAGTAGGTAACAACCTACTCAAGTGTATTAATAACAAATAGCTTTTAAGCAATGCCAGTAACCACTGGACTTAGAAGGGAATGGTGATGACCAAATCGGGATATACCAATAACAATTGGGTTAAGAAGTGCCTGTAACCACTGGGCTTCAAAGGGAAAAATTGGTAATAACCACACCAGAGTGTCAATAACAACTGACTTCAAGCGACGCCAATAATTATTTAAACAGACTGGTGACGACCAAATCAAAAGTATGTCGAAAATAACTGGTTTTACCAATACTAGTAACCACTAGATTTAGAATGAGATTGGTAACAACTAAATCAAACACCAATAGCCATTGGATTTTTCAACAATGTTAGTAACCACTAGACTTTAGAATGAATAGTAACAATTGAGTCAATCAGTACCAATAACGATTGGGTTTAAGCGATGCCAATAATCATTGGACTTTTTAGGAAATTTGGTAACAACCATCTCAAATACCAATGACCATTGGTTTTAGAAAGCAATACTAGTAACCACTAGATTTTAGCAAAGATTGGTAATAACCGAATCAAAGGGACTCCAATGACGATTGGTTTTCTTTTTTAGAGAGTCAGTGACTACTGGGTTTGAAAGATTGTTGGTGACGACCAAATCGAGGTACCAAATAACAATTGGTTTTAAACAATGCTAGTGGCCACTAGACTTTCAAAGATCATCGGTGACAACCAATTCAAAGATAAACATTAGTAACAACTAACCATTTAAGTAAATCGGATACTGCTAGTAACAATTAGCTCCCCAGAGAAGAAATAGTAATCCCAGGATCATTGGTAACATTGGGGTATCAACCTCAAAGCGAAAGTTGCAACAATGGATCAAAGAGAGAGGTAACGACCAAAGGATCTCAAAGGCAAAAGCTAAACAGACAGAGCTCAAAACCACATGCAAACAAATGCGTATGCTGATATGATGTTGTATGTAAAATGCAGACCGACCCGCAAGGGAGAAAAGAAAAGCAAAAAGGAAAACAAAGAGGGACCCCATCACGCTGAGTCTCAATTGTTTCAAGTTAGATGGCGCTCTCTTTTAGTGTAGATAACAATCTTCCAAGATATAAAATATCCTTGTAAACCTGCTTTCATGGCTTGAGAACTGTGTAATATTGTCGGATTATCTATAGAGTTCTTCAATCGTTTTGTCAAATTAGTTTTCTTTAAAAACAAAATTTAGGTTTTTCAAAACACTTTGTTTTTCGAAAAATCTTTATTAACAAATAAGTGAAATTGCATTACAAAAATAGAAGATCATAACAATGATTGGCCAAAATCTGATTTCATTGATAGACGAGAACTTTACAAAGGGCAAAGCCTCGAGAACTTTATACATTTGGAAAAACGACAAACAGAAAGGGTTACAGAATCCCATAATAATCTGGTCCTACTAGCTATCAGTTCATTTGCTTCGTTGCTTCTGATGAGAATGACAAACGTTGATCACCTTGCACCTTGCACAAGATTTTGCTCCTGCGTTCGTCAGCTTTAATCTTCTGACTTCCGTCTTGCTGAAGTACTTGAATCACCTTTCTAGGTTTTCCGCTTTAGGCATAATACTTTCTCACTGCATCTGAGTTGATAGGGTACTTGAGTTGTTCGCCATCCATGGTCTCAATAATTAGAGATCCCCCCGGAGAAGACGGTTTTTACCATGAAAGGGCCATCGTAATTAGGCATCCACTTGTCGCGCATGTCCTTTTATGTTGGTAGGATTTTTCTAAGCACGAGCTCTCCTTCCATATACTCTTTGGGATGAACCTTCTTGTCGAATGCTCTTATCATCCTTTGTTGATAAATCTGGCTATGACACATGGTCGTCATTCTTTTCTCATCAATAAGGTTCAATGAATCGAACCTTTCTTTTATCCATTCGTCTTCCTCAAGCTCGGCTTCCATTAAGATCTTTAGAGAAGGTATTTTTCCCTCGATGGGCAGCACGACGTCCATCCCATATACTAAGGAAAAAAGGGTTGCCCCTGTTGAAGTTTGCACTGATGTTCGGTATCCATGTAGAGCAAATGGTAACATCTTGTGCCAATCCTTGTAGGTTATGACCATCTTCTGTACTATTTTCTTGATATTTTTGTTTGCAGCTTCGACTGCGCCATTCATCTTAGGTTTGTAAGGAGACGAATTGTGATGCTTGATCCTGAAGTCATCACAAAGTTCTTTCATTGTTTTGTTGTTTAGATTTGACCCATTGCCAGTAATGATCTGGTTAGGAATACCATATCGACAAATGATTTCCTTTTTGTTACGTTCGCATACGATGCTTCTTCTACCCATTTGGTGAAGTAATCAATTGCAACAAGGATGAAGTGATGGTCGTTGGAAGCTTTTGGCTCTATTTCCCCAATCATGTCTATGCCCCCCATTGCGAAGGGCCACGGTGATGTCATCACATTGAGAGGATGTGGAGGAACATGCACTTTGTCAGCATAGACCTGACACTTATGGCATTTCCGAGCGAAAAGGATGTAGTCCGTCTCCAAAGTTAACCAAAAGTAACCAGCTCTTAAAATATTCTTAGCCATGACATGGTCATTGGCATGGGTACCTAATGTTCCTTCGTGTACTTCAGTCATTATGAGACTTGCTTCTTTTTTATCGACACATCGAAGCAAAACCATGTCGTGGTTTCTCTTGTAAAGGGTGTCATTGCTGATGAAGAACTTAACCGATAATCTTCGTATGGCTCTTTTGTCAATTCTGGATGCGTCAGCTGGATATTCCTGATTTTGAAGAAAGTTCTTGATGTCATGGAACTAAGGTTTCTCATCAGATTCTTCATCTATTATTATAACATATGTGGGCACTGTCCTTCTCTCAATGTGAATCAGAGGCGCCTCGTTAACAAACTGGACCTTCCACATTGATGCCATCATGGCCAATGCATCAGCGATGTGATTTTCTGCTCTTGGTACATGCTTGAAGGTAATCTCGTCAAAATATTCGGCCATCTCTAGGATATGAGTTTTATAAGGGATCAACTTTTCATCTCTAGTCTCCCATTCTTCTTTGAGCTGATAGATCACCAAAGCAGAATCACCGATTACTTCCAAGATTTTAATACGAAGATCATTGGCAGCTTCCAATCCTAAGATGCAGGCTTCATATTCGGCTATGTTATTTGTACACGAGAAACAGAGTCGAGCTGTGACAGCAGTATATCCTCCGGTTGGATTTTTCAAAACAGCCCTAACACCATGCCCGTTTTTGTTCGAAGCTCCATCGAACATCATTTCCCATGGGGATCCAGGCTCAGGATCTTCTTCAGGGCCAGGTTCTGGTTTCGTGCGCTGAATGTACATCACATCTTCATCAAGGAACTCAAACTTGAGCGGTTGATAATCTTCCATGGGATGCTCTGCAAGGTGTTCTGACGAGATACTTCCTTTGATAGACTTTTGAGCAGCATACTGAATATCATACTCTGATAAGAGCATATGCCATCTGGCCAATCTTCTAGTTTGAGCTGGTTTTTCAAAGATGTACTTGACGGGGTCCATTTTAGAAATCAACATTGTGGTGTGGCAGATCATATACTGCCTTAGGCGCTTGGCGGCCCATGCTAAAGCACAACAGGCTTTTTCTAACGGAGAGTAACGACTTTCGCAATCAGTGAACTTCTTGCTCAGATAGTAAATTGCGTGCTCTTTCTTTCCCGACTCATTAGTCTGTCCCAAGACACAACCCATAGAATCTTCTAATACTGTCATGCACATGAATAATGGTCTTCCCGACACAGAAGGAATCAACACTGGAGGTTCTTGTAAATACTGCTTGATTTTCTCAAATGCTGACTGGCAGTTTTCATTCCACACCACCGTCTGATCTTTTTGTAACAACTTAAAGATCGGTGTGCAAGTAGGAGTTAGATTGGAGATGAACCTGGAGATGTAATTCAAACGTCCGAGGAAACCTCTGACCTGTTTTTCTGTTTTTGGAGCAGGCATCTCTTGGATTGCTCTGACCTTATCAGGATCCACTTCAATTCCGTGTTGACTAACGATGAAGCCGAGTAATTTACCTGAGCGAACCCCAAAGGTGCATTTAGCTGGGTTTAGCCTTAGTTGGTACTTTCGGAGCCTCTTAAATAACTTTAACAGATGATCCAAATGGTCTTCTTCGCTTAGAGACTTTGCGATCATGTCATCCACATATACTTCAATCTTTTTGTGCATCATATCATGGAAGAGTGTGACCATGGCCCTCTGATATGTTGCCTCTGCATTTTTCAAACCGAAAGGCATGACCTTATAACAATAGGTGCCCCAGGGTGGGATGAAAATCGTCTTCTCCATGTCGGCCGGGTCCATCTTTATCTGATTATAACCAAAAAATCCGTCCATGAATGAGAACACTATGAAACTAGCTGTGTTATCCACCAAAGTGTCGATATGTGGTAGAGGGAAATCGTCCTTCGGACTAGATTTGTTTAGATCCCTATAGTCGACGCACATTATGACTTTGCGATCTTTCTTTGGGACTGGCATGATGTTTGCCACCCATTCCGGATATTTGGATACTGCTAAAAAGCCTGCATGAATCTGTTTCTTGACTTCATCTCGGATCTTAAGAGCCATGTCTGGTCTTGATCTGCGAAGTTTTTGCTTGACTGGAGGACACTCTGGCTTCAAGGGGAGCTTGTGCATAACAATGTCGGTGTCCAACCCTGGAATATCTTGATAAGACCAAGCGAATATGTCAACATAATCTCTGAGGAGTGCTATCATCCTGTTTTTGACTTCTGGCCCCAACGATGCTCCAATCTTGACTTCTCTCTTCTCTTCTTCGGACCCCAAGTTGATGACCTCAATCTGCTCTTTGTACGACTGGAGATAAGCATCTTCATACTCAGTCATCCTCTTCAGTTCTTCTGGGACTTTCAATTCTTCATCATTCTCTTCTTCGGCTTGGAAGACAAATGAACCACTAGTAGAAGGAACTAAAGGATCACAGGATTCTGTGGGTAATGGAGGTGTTCTGCATGTTTTATTTTTGGGAATAATTAGACACACACACACACACACAAACATGCAGATGAAGGGTTGCTTTTATGTTTTCAAAAACAATTGCCATTTTTCCTTTTAACAAAAAGAGTGAAAATGACGAGCAGGAAATAAACAAGAGTTTTAACAAAAACACTTTTCATTCATAGATTTTCAATTTGCAAAGTGACCCATACAAAATAATTCGCAGACCTTGGGCAAGACCAGGAACTTTTTAAAGAAAACACAAAGCTAACAAGCAAAATGAATTACTCTAAAGGTAAAAAGACAAAAATTTCCACAGCCTCCCAATTGTGTAGAGCTGCTCCTCCTCTAGTTATCAGACGATCTAGATCACAATCCTCCTCAGCAATGATAGCGTTGATTTGCAGTCCGCCACTGGTAAAGATCTCTTTCAAGGACTTCTTCCTCATAACGATTTCTTCTGGCTCATCTTCGAGAGTTGGTTTGTAACCCAACCCTTGTCGATCGTTCTTCGCCCGAGCGTTGACTTCAGTGATATCTCCCCATCCTAATGGGATTCCAGCTTTTAGCGCAGCTTTGACACTCTGAACAGAAGTGAAAGATGGACCACGAGTTATATCGGACTCGTCTACCAGAACATCGTGGGCTATCTCTAGCGCTTGGAAAGCTGTTTCGAGTGAATCTTCATCCATTTCGATGTATCGGAAAGAGGATAGGTTGCTCACCATCAGATCCTCTTCTCCATGAACGATGACCAACTGATCATCAACAACAAATTTCATTTTTTGATGGAGGGTAGAGGTTACAGCGCCCGCTGCATGTATCCATGGCCTCCCTAGTAGACAACTATAGACCGGATTGATATCCATTACTTGAAAGGTGACTTCAAAGACCTGTGGACCTATCATGATAGGAAGATCAACCTCTCCTATTTCAGCCCTTCTGGAACCATCAAACGCCTTCACCACAAGAGATGTTGGCCTCATATCAGCACCCTTCGGCATCACATTGAGTGCGGATCTTGTATCAACAAGCACCCTGGACAATGTATCCTCTTCGCATTTAATTGATACATGCAGAGCACGATTGTGCTTGCGTTTCTCAGTTGTTAGGTCGTTGTCATCAAAGCTTAGAGTATTACAGGCCATGATATTCGCCACAATAGAGTCGAACTGCCCCACTGTGATGTCCTTGGTCACATGAGCTTGCGTTAGGATCTTTAGCAAAGCCTGGCGATGGGCCGGAGAGCTCAATAGTAATGACATGACTGAGATTTTGGATGGCGTCTAGTTCAGCTGATCTACCACTCAGTAGTCACTTCGACGAATGATATTCAGAAATTCTTCCTCATCATTTCTAAGGTTCTCTTTCCCTTTGACAAAAGGTTACTTAGTGACAACTTCCTCTGGAATGGATCCTTTAGGGGCAGCATCTTTTGGAGTGGGAACCGCTGGTGGAGGAACTGCATTATTTGCTCGTGGTTGATACACGCGACCGCTTCAGGTCATTTTACTCCCACCGGCGATATTGGCTACATTTGCTGGCTTTCTTTCCGTGAAAATTCCTTCACACCATGAATGATCTTCTCTTGGTGTTATGGCCCTTGGATGAGGTCTAGATCCTCCCCTTGGCTCAAATTTGGATTGACCCCTCCCAAATTTTGGTGGCACATCATCACGGAGCACTGGCCGGATGCTTTTGTTGTTGTTGTTGTTGTTGTTATTTCTGAAAACGGCCCTCTTGCTAGGCTCTTCGGGCATGTTGAACACGGGTTCAATCACCGCTACATCTTCTTTTTTCTTTCTGCTAGCGATCTCTATCATTCCTTGCTCCAGCATTGCTCGAATATCCTTCTGTACGAGGTCACAACCTTGTGGATTCAACATACATTCCTCACAATCTTCATGAGAGGTTTTAAGCGTCCAAGCTTGAGCGAGACGTTTGTGCAATTCCACCAACGACACTTTGATTTCGTCAATGGTAGTAACAGTCTTAGTTTCGGACCCTTCCCCTTCTTCAGTAATAGCATTCACTCCACCATGGTTTGGTAGAGGATTATTCTTTACATTCGGGTGGTTGTCTTCAAAAGACAGAATCCTCTTTTCGATTAACTATCGGACGAGGTGCTGGAGCGTGAAGCATCCTTCGAGACCATGGCCCGGAGTGTTTTCATGGAATAAACAACGGGCATTGGCGTTGTAGTAGTACGACAATGGGTTAGGTGGAACACCTAATTTCCTTGTCTTGACTAGCCCTCTTTCTATCAGCATTGGGAATAGGTCAATGTAACTCATTGGGATAGGCTGTATCTTTGGCTGATTCCCTTGGTAATTGGCCCTTAGAGCCCTATTTTGAGGTTGCTGGCCCTGCTGTTGATGATACTGTTGTTGATGATTGGAATGATACTGTTGTTGATTACTGGATGCCTCTTGTTGGGGACCCTGCTGAGATGACTGTTGAAAAAACAGCAGTTATAGCTGCTATGTAAGATGGTGGATGATATTGTTGGTGACGATTCCTCGAACTTTGTGCCTTTTTCCATACGTTACAACACTTACGTCACCCTCCTTTTTTTTTATGGAAGTTGTTGGTCGGCTTCTTAGCAGCATTGGCGCTTGAGCTGGCATTTGAAGTTGTCACCTTCCAATTTTAAAACTGGCTTCAACCTTAACTCCTACCGCAACAATGTCAGAGAAGTTGGTAGTAACGCTGCTAATTAATCTCTCATAGAACTCTGGTCTGATCGTGTGTTGTACCCCAAAATTTGCTCAAGTTTTCTTTACCTAGCTTATGTTTCATTTCATTCACATTAGCATTATCATTTGCATTTCATTGACATGTATGCAGGAGATCAAGAGGTATGATTACCAATCAAGAGCTACACAAGACTTTGAAGCAAGCTAAGAAGGTCATTCAAGTGTTCAAGGGTTGATATCCTTGTCAGAGAAGTTAAAAGATCCTCAGAGAGAATGGTTGAAACCAAGGTTGTGTGCCTCCTAACTTGAGAGTTATGGGGAAGACCATCAGATGATTCTGAAGCCATGAAGTTAGACTGGAGATCTTGAGAGAGCTCATTATAAGTGTTGAAGATCACTTTGAGGCCTAGACAGGTCATTATGCAAGATTAAGAAGCCTCAGCCATGAGTGGTGCAGTTAGGGTTTGACTGGGTCAACCCTGAGTCAACTGAGGACTTGGAGGAAGTTGAGACCTAACCCAAGAGCCATGTGATCATGGATTGACACATTGAGATGTTATAAGGATGATTCCAAGGTCAACTCATCATGATTGAAGAGTTTGAGAAGTTTCAAGCTAGGGTTTCTAAGGCTTGACAGTGTAAAATCCCCTAGTTTGACCCCTATCCTCAAGGAACTTTAGCTCAAGATGTGATTGTCATCTCATCTTACCCCCAACATGAATGTTGTAGATCTTGATCTTAGATTTAATTTGAGTACTAGAGGTCCTTGATAGGATTTGTAGAACTCAAGTTATGACTTTGACAAGTTACAGGTCATCTGAGGTCTGTGGATTTGGGAGCTTGAAAGTTACCCAACTTGCATCAAACTTTTGCCCAATAAGGATGATTCCTATGAACTTTTGGTAAACATGAATGTTGTTCCTTATCCTCTTAGATTTCTAGAGAGTACTAGAAGTCCTTTATAGGATTTGTATAACTCAAGTTATGGCTTTGACAAGGCAAGGATATTTTGGTCATTTGGAGATTACAGGTCATTTCAACCACAAGGCCATAACTCCCATTTCCAAGCTTCAAATGGGAAAATGTTCAACATCAAACTTGTTCAAAATGATGTTTTAAGGCTAGTAAAGAGGTCATGAGTTGTTGGAATTGCTTGTAGCTCAAAGTTGCAAAAGTGACCTAAAATAAGGGTATAAGTTAAATAAACCAAAGTTGGAAATTGATATTTTTGATCTACACATCCAAACTAAGGCATGTAATAGGTCATTTTGACTCTAAAAAGCATTTTAAGAACATTGGTTTAGCCACATTTTTGAGTTGATGTGTAATTTGTGGACTTGCTTTGAAAAGTAGTTACTTACATCATAAGTAACATTTGCAAAACCTAGAATCAAGGCATAACCAAGGCCCCTTGCAAGCCAAACACTTTCAAAATGTCATGAGGGGAGAAATTGGAAGGAATTGGGATTGTTTTCAAGCTGTTTGCAGGACTATGCATACCATGACATGTGATTGAAAATCTCATGACATGAGAGATTGAAACTCTCATTAGAAGGATCTAGAGGATTCTAGATCACTCATACATGTTCTATATATTGAGTAGAGGTGATTCAAAGCAAAGGTTGGTGTTGATTGAGAGAGAAAACTGAGATTGCACATTGAGATTTCACATTGCAAATCAAAATCGGTTACAAGGTTAGAGGCCATTTCAGTCCAAGAAATTGATCTCAATAGCTTGCTCAGAGGTTGGTGATCAATTCCAGATCAAATTCAGGGCACTGTGGTGGAAGGATCGTGAAGTAGCCATTGGAGAGTGAAGCTTGCAACTCAGAATCGGGTTTGATGATTCAAGAAGATTCAACTCTTTTCTTTGCATACAGAAGATTGATTGTGATTCAGTGAAGGATTCTGCAAGTTCTTGAAGGCTGAGTTGAAGATTCTACCCTTCTGTTCGTTCAAATTTATCAGGTTGGTAACCTTCAATCTCTAGCTTAAATTAGGTAGAATCAAGATGAATTAGGGTGTTAGATGCATTGTAGAACGGTGTAGGAATGATTTCAGACCATTAATTTGAGAATTAGTGACCAACTAAGGATGTTACCATTTTCGGTTGAGAATTGGTTATGGAGAATCTTGAGGTTTCAGAGAGATTAAAGGGCATGAATGAATTCGTGAGGAAATTTGGGACAAGTTTCATGTATAGACCACTTGCAATGGAGGATCCTAGAGAGAGTTAGGGTTGGGGACGATGACCGGAGCACCACCGGTGGTGGCCAGAGCTGTGCGCGAGGTTCAAAAGTTCAAAACGAAGAAGATGACTTTAGAGCCATTGGATGGGGCTGAGACCTTTGACTAGAGGAGTGATCCAACGGCCACGTTTTAATTTCAATTTGTGAAGGATCTGAGTTAATGAAACGCATCGTTTCATTTAGTTGCTGATGCTGGGCTTAGTGAGTTGGTTGATACTTGCACCCCCCTGATGGCCCAATCCATGATATGAACTGATTTTCATTGCTATCTGCACCACGCGTGTGTTTATTTTATTTTGATTTTCTTTATTTTTTCATTTTATTCATGGTTCATGATTAAATCATATAAAATTGAAAAATGATCCAATTAATCCCATTCTTTTTGCATTATATTCATGATTGAATCTAGTATTTTTTAGATAAAAAATATTTTTATTTCATGCATTTTCTGATTTTATGGGAATTTTACATTTTAATTGATATTAAAATAGTTATAGTTGATACTTGATTTTGTGGAATTTTGTGTGATCATGTGATGATGATTTTGATCCTGATTTTTTTGTGAGTTGTTAGCATAGACATGTATGCTCCCCATAGTTTTTTCTCACATTTGTTTGATGAACATAGGTGGTAGTTTAGGTTGAAACCTTTAGAAGCTCCATTTTTAGGGTTTATGGTTGATACCTTTGGATTTAGGACTTAATTTTAGGGCTTAATAGATGATTTAGTCCCTGGGTTTTGTATGAGGCATTCTTAATTGAATCAGGATCCCTTAGGAATTTTTGTAGAAATTTATAAGATAGTTTGCTATTTTTGATTGATTTTAGTTTAGGTGCTAGCTTTAGATGATTCTAAGGCACTAACTCAACTAGATTAACATCTTTAGTTCCCTTAGATTAGGGTTGTGATTTGCTTGCTCTTGGATGATGATGAAGACAAGTTGAAGATGCATTGGATTGCTTGAAGAGGCTTGGATTTGAAGATCTTCCCTTCTTGTGGTGTAGTTTTGATCAGGTTAAGATTAAGGTTTTGTAGGCATAGCTTCTAGATAGTTCTCTTCCTTCATAAACATGGAATATGTTGATCAATTCCATTCTTCCCTATGATTTAAGGTCCCTTGTAAAGGCCTCATCCCTCCTTTGGTAGGATGTGTGGCTCTTTGCAAATTGGTAGAACCTTTGAGGGTCCCTTTCTCTGATGACAGGATGCTTAGTGGTGACCTTTGGTCTTCATTCTGCTTCCAACCATCCAAACTTTGCTCTTGATAGAAGCATCTTTCTCCCTTGTTAAAGGATGGAGTTCCTTGCTTGAAGAAGATTGAAGAATGAAGTTGACACTTCCAAGTGATTGAAGACTACTCTGAGAAGCTGAAGCTTATAGATGAAGAGGACCCAGTTGATACTAGTGAAGCAAAAGGAGCTGAAGCAAGAAGACCAAGTTGATACTTGTGAAGATGATTCAATTGAGATTGAGTGAAGAGCTGAGGCTTGAAAAATAAAGGATAAGTTGACACTTGCATTGATGCACTGAGAGCCTGAAGGAACTAAGTTGATACTTGCAGTTAAGGTTGAAGCCTGAGGGTGGAATTGACTGAAGAGCTGAAGCTTGGAGAAGAAAGAATAAGTTGAAACTTATGTGGATGGGTTGAACCTTGGGGAAGCAAGTTGATACTTGTCATGGAGGATGATAGCCTTGAAGGGTGATTGAAGTCTGAAGACTGAATTGCTGAAGCTTGAAGTTGAAGGAGCTGTTGATCTGTTTCTCTCTTGTCTGTCTTCTTTTATGTATTGATGTGCCTTGTTTGATTTGCTTGATGAATTAGAATAAGTTCATATCTAGACTGACTTTAAGCTAGGAGCATGATTGCACTAGAGGTTGAGTTGCTCCCTCTGCTTGTATTTTTACTGAATGGCTTTGCTTGCGGGTATTCGGTAGAGCCCAGCTCCCTTGCCCATGTGGCATGTGTTTACTTGATAGCATGTTATTTCTTCTGTATGATTGCAGTTACTTATATGTTGCTTGATAGCATGTTATTTCTTCTGTATGATTACAGTCACTTATATTCTGCTTGATAGCATGTTTCTTCTGTATGATTGCAGTTACTCATATCTGGCTTGAGGTTGAGATGAGCTTGTGGAGGCTGCTGCCCCACACACATTTCCTCCCTCACTTGCATTGCATGCATTTTACAGTCGTTTACTGTTTACTGTTTAAGCTGATGCTTTATCTGTTTCTGTTCATCATTGACATGATCCCCTAGGAATCTCACTTCCTTTGATAAGGAAGTGATGATAGAACTTTAGGTTGAAACCTATGCATGATAACTTCTAGGAGTTCCCCGTTTCAAACCTCAACTATAGGATGAATCCTTGGCATGACAACATTAGGACTTGATAGTCTCCCTTAGTTGAGCCTGTTCTCTCTTCTCATCTCAAAACAACTTAAGATACAGTAATCATGAATGATTTCTTTCGTACGTTACGAGCCTTAAGCTATCGGAGAAAGGATTGTTGGAGAGTTTCTTTTCAACAGTCTGGATGTTTAGTATGGTACCCTTTGGGTGACATGCGACACATTCACTCTCAGGTCATAGTCTTTAGTGCGATTGAAATTGCAAACATCCATAAAAAACAGTTCTTTCGTAAAAGACAGAAAACAAACTTCAAACCTTTTTGCCCCATGGGCCCATAATTCAAAGGAAGTTTTTTCTGAAGAAAAGAGTGTCGTTAACTCCTAGTTCTACCGCAAACAGGCTTTGTACCTAACTGCTGGAACTATTTGTTAACCCTACTCGATAAAACAGATGAATCTGAATTCCCGTAATCCGTATTATCCCGAACTATGTAAGCTCTGATCTCTCATACCTGTTGAGAGTGCGTAGGCACAATACTGATGTATTGGCGAGCCACCTTCCTCCATAACCCGTAGTAAGTCGAACTACGTCGACTCTGATTTCTAATTCTCTGATGAGAATAGGTAGGCATAAAGTGCGATGGTTTGCCGAGTCATTTTCTTTTCTTTTTAAGCCAGCCTTGATAGGTAGATAGATAAACCAACTCGTCCAGTTAACACAACAAGCGTGGATCCCGTCGAGTACGACGAACGTGAGGGTGCTAATACCTTCCCCTTGCGTAACCGACTCCCGAACCCAGACAATGGTTGCGATGACCTTGTCTTATACCTTTTCGTCAGGTTTTTCCGATTGTTTCCTTTCCCGTTCCAAGGGATAAATAACGAAAGATGGCGACTCTTCTGTTTTGCCGACACCTTATTTTCGCGGAAGCGACAACTGGCGACTCTACTGGGGACTTGATAGTTTCCTGGGATCCAACGTCCCGAATGCGAGTCAGTTTGGGGATCCGACGTCCCCTGCGAGAGTCAATCCTAGCGCTTGTATGATTACTTGTTGGGTTGTGTTTATTTATCGCATTTTTATTTCCCGCACATTATTTTCAGTATGATATGATTATCTATGCTGTTGTGGGATGGGCATTCTGATGAGTGAGAAGCCAGACCCATGCTTGAGTGAACTTAGCATTAGTTGTGGAAATTAGTGGGCGCGTGCTTGCTTGGCAGGCACTAGTGTCTCATGAAATCCACGCTCAGACGAGGTTCTCCCGGTTGACTTCTTTTTCAACCCTTTGGGTTGAGGGGGTTGTTGGTTTGGAGGATTGTCGACTCTGGGGACCGATCATTTGGGATTCAGCTGAGTGAGGCTGCTTCATGAGCTGGTGATGCCACACCTTCTGGGTATCGTATCACCCCTCTTGAATGTCTGTGACGCTGATGACCGCATAGGATGCCGAACCTGTGTCAGTTTAGGTCCATACGTGTGAGTAGGGTTGGGTTTGTCGCAGGAAACCTTAACCTTCAGACTACCTGGTCTTCTTGATAGCGAATCAGTTTCGTTGGTACCAGAGGTTCTCATCACCAGATATATGATTTTTCTTGACAGAGCAGAGTTATGGTCCTGTATCAGAGGACCTTATCTTCAGAGATGTATGTTTGTTCTTGAAAGAGCAGGTTTTTGATTGGGATCAGAGGATCTCATCAGCAGATGTATATTTTGTTCTTGACAGAGCAGAGTTTTGGTCCTGTATCAGAGGTCCTTATTATCAGATGTTTGTTCTTGACAGAGCAGAGTTTTGGTCCTGTTTCGGAGGTCCTGTATAAGATGTTTGTTCTTGACAGAGCAGATTTATGGTCCTATGGGTGTGTGTTCTTGACAGAGCAGATTTGTGGTCCGATACCGGGGTTTTCTTCTTATCAGATATAGTGGTTGTTCTTGACAGAGCAGCATCATGGTTTTGTTGATACAGAATCTCCACAGCACAGTTGCCTTGATCTCCTGCTGCATGATTGCATTTTACATTGCTTTGCATACTCATTTGCATTTCATTAACGTGTGTCTGTGTTGCAGGTACCGTTTTCCCCGATTCAGGATTTCCGGCCTTATGTTCTATTGTTATGGGTTCTCTGAGGAAGACCGTGGCTTACAAGCTCCCTGCCCCTGATGTTGTTCAGCTGAATGGTTTGATTGCTTTAGCAGATGATTCTGTGAGAGATGAGTTCAGAAAATCTTACGGTAAATTGCTCAGTTTGGTTCGTAAACCTTCTGCGTTTGAGTTGAATGGGTTGCACGCCTTGCTGCAGTTCTACGATCCTCCGTTGAGATGCTTTACTTTCCAGGACTTCGTTCTCGCACCCACGCTAGAGGAGTATGTTGATTTGTTAGGTGTGCCTATTAAGAGTCAGATGCCCTTTGTTCATATGGATGCTGAGCCTAATCCGGCTAGTCTAGCTCCTTCACTTCATCTGGATGCCTCCGAGTTGGTATTGTCTAGTTGGAACAAGGTTCCCGGTTTCTCCTTGCAGTTCTTAGTGGGAAAGGCTCAGCAGTGCGCCAAGGACGGATGTTGGGCCGTATTCAACGCCATTCTCGCTATGTGCATATATGGCATCATTCTGTTCCCCAATATGCCCGACTTTGTGGACTTCGATGCCTTCCACATCTTTGCTTCAGGGAATCTAGTCCCTACCTTAATAGGAGACGTCTACCATTCCATCCACTACAAAAACAAGAACAGGAGGGGTAAGAATGTCTCGTGCTGTGTGCCCTTGCTTTATAAATGGCTTGATAGTCATCTACCCAAGAGGGGTCCCTTTGTTTCGTTTGCAGCCACAGCTGAGTGGTTCGAGCGTTTGATAAGTCTATCTGCAGAGGATATTGCCTGGTTTGACAGAGATAGGTTGGGCACTGAGATCATCTTCAGCTGCAGCGGATTTCCGAACGTGCCTTTGATAGGCAGGAAGGGTTGTATAAACTATAATCCGTCTTTGCTGGTCCGACAATTTGCTTATGCTTTGAGAGCTCCGCCGAAGGATGAAGAGGTGCAGGAATCTCTGTACCTCACTGGTCTTCTAGAAGGGGATGTGTTATCTAAGCTTCAGCGTGCTTGGAACGGTATCAGTAAGAGGGGAAAACCATTGCTGGGGAAAAGCAACAGCCAAGCCTACACTCCGTATGTGACTTGGATCAGAGCCAGAGCAGATGCTATAGGGATGACGTTTCCTCCTACCAAGCCAAAAAGCCCTCCAGTGATTGAAGAGCCTACCACTGTGCCTATTCAGCAACATAATCAGGTGTTAGCTGAGAGAGATGAGCTGAAGCAGGCAAATGAGGAATTGGAGAAAGAATTGGCGCAACTCAGAAGCGAGAGAAACGAAGCCGTTTATTCCCTCAAGAGGCAAACAGAGCTGGTGAACTAGCTGGGGACAAATTTGACTAAGCAGATAGCTGAGCGTGAGCGCATGGGTCGAGACTTCAAAGCTGTCAATGATGTACTGACCACGAAGAAGCAACACTTGGATGAAGTGTATCGGAGGATATCCAAGTTCAACCAGCACTGGAAGGCCTCCCTAGCCAACAGGAAAGAGCGGGAGGATAAGCTGATGCAACAGATCTCCAAGCTGAAAGCCCAGGTGAAGGCTAGCGAGAAGAGGTTTGATGAAGAAACCGCTCGCCGATATGCCGCCGAAGGCCAGCTCAACAAAGCTCTTGCTAACCTGAAGGAGCGCAAACTGATGTTTGAATCCAAGAAGCGGAAGCTAGAAGATTGTTTCGGCGAAGGAGCATGGGAAGATTCGGTCGAAGGTCTTCAATACACCATTATGCAGAGAGAGTTACTCGTCGAAGGGTTACTCACTCGGCCTGATCATCCAGAAACGAGGAATTCGTTAGAAGAGTTTCGCTCCCGTGGCCGTACTTGACTATATTTGTAATCCTTTTGTGTTGATCATTGTTGGATGCTGACCATCACCAGTCTTGTTGGCTGAGGTCATGCTAGTGATTCATCTTGTACTCACTGACGTTGTGCACTGCCTTGATGGGCTTTCTTTATATATATATGAGACGTTATTTCCATGACCGGACTCGGACTTCTTATTATCAGCACTGGCACTCAGGCACTAGGATCGGGGGAAACCTCCCTAACACACAGGCACACGTTTGCATTTGCATGAAGCATCTGTATAACGAGCACTTTGTCATTTTTTTCCTAACCCTTGTGTATTTTCAGGTTGTTTCAGGTTGTTCCAGGATTGATCAGAGACCAATCCACCGCTATCCAACCAGAGCAAATCAAACCAGAATCATGGAGCAAGTGCAAACTGATGTTCAAGAACTCTGCGAAAGAATGGACCGCTTCATGGAGCTCATGCAAGCGGTCGCTAATGGCCAGGATCAGCTCAGAACCTTGGTTCAGCCTCTGATTTCAAGGGTCGATAGCAATGGCGTACTCCATGGCAGGACCGTGCCTACCCCTCCACCAGTTGAAACTCCTCAGAATGGCGTCCCCGTGACCGGGGGGAATGGCAGTGCCAACGACAATGTGATAGCTAACATGGGACTCAACGGTAATACGACGGGCGTCGGTAATGGGAATTTGGAAGCTAATGTTAATGTTGGGCTGGGCAACGGCAATGCAGGTGTTGGGAATCTGTTCGGGCCTCAGCCGTGTTTAGAAGATCGTCAAGACGATGTGTTCTCTCAAAGAGGTGCCGAAGGTGAGCTGACTGTTGAAGCACGTCTAAGGTTCAAGGCACTCGAGGATAAGATGAGAAATATCGAGAACCAGAACACTCTGGGCGTTGATATGTCCAAGTTGGGACTGATTGCTGATTTCAAGGTGCCTCCCAAGTTCAAGGTACCTGACTTTGAAAAGTACAAGGGCACCACTTGCCCTCGCGTCCATCTGAGATCATACTACAGAAAAATGTCCGCTCATTCTGAGGACGAGAAGTTGCTGATGCACTTCTTTCAGGACAGTCTGTCTGGGCCCTCCCTCGAATGGTACATGAGTCTGGAACCTACCAGTGTGCGCACGTGGAAGGACCTTGCTAAAGAATTTGTGCACCACTACCAATACAACAGTGACTTGGCTCCGAACCGAGTCCAACTGCAGAATCTGTCGCAAAGGAACAATGAAGGGTTTAAGGAATACGCCCAGCGATGGCGTGAGTTGGCAGCCAGGGTTCAGCCGCCGATGGTTGAACGCGAGCTTGTGCAAATGTTTGTAGCCACCCTCCCAGGGGTTTATTATGAGAAATTGGTCAGCGGTATGTCTAGAACCTTCTCAAATCTCATTATCACGGGTGAGCACATCGAAAACGGGATCAAACTGGGAAAAATTCAAGGTGATTCATCCTCAGCTGGAGGAGGCAAGAAACCTTATGGTGGCAAAAGACGGGAAGGAGAAACGAGTGCCGTGACCAACACTCGAAGGAAGGGTAAAGGCCCTCACCAACAGGTGGCCAGCATAACTATCCCGGCAGTTCAACAGCCACAGCAGTCGCAGCAGCAGCAGCAGCAACAACCGAATCAACAAGGGTACAGAAAGTACCAGAACAGGGCACCTCTGTCGAGCCGTCGCCTCGAGACACCGCCCATGTCGTACGCTCAACTATTGCAGACTCTGCTCCAGCTACAGTTGATCCAGAAGAGAACCTTAGCTCCCTTGATAGGGGCACCTCCGCCAGGTTATGACGCGAATGCAACTTGTGAGTTTCACTCAGGGGCACCAGGCCACACAATAGAGAATTGCAAAGCCTTCAAGCACAAGGTGCAGGACATGGTAGACGCTAAGATCATCAACTTCTCAGATAATGTGCCAAACGTCACGAAGAACCCTATGCCGAATCATAGGGGAGGTGGGGTAAACGCCATTATTGAAGACGAAAGTTTGGATTTGTTGACTGACGTCAGAGATCTGAAGACACCGCTTAGCTTCGTTAAGGCTAAGCTGATGAAAAGAGGTTTCTTTCCAGGTTGTGGAGAACTGTGCATGGGCTGTGCGACTAGTCCTGATGGATGTGAATAGTTGATAGAGGGGATTCAAAGTCTGATGACCGAGGGAATCCTGCAGTTTAGCCGAAGGGCCGAAAGTGGATCGGGAGAGGTAATGCTGAAGCAAGATGATGAGGTTGCCACCATCACCATCCCTCGTCGGACGATCACCATTTCCGCACCCAGGCCGCCCATAATTACTATCACCAAAGTCGGGCCGATACCCTTCGAAAGCACTAATGCTGTCCCATGGCACTATGGGGTAGAGGTCTACTGCAACGGACAGAAGTTGGAACTAGAACCGTTTGGGTCGTCTGTGGAGAACCTAGCGGGCATTAGCGGAATTACTCGCAGCGGGAGAGTGTTTGCACCACCTGAGGTCGTAACGGATAAAGCGGACAGAGCTGATGCAACTGAGAAAGGTAAAAGTAAAGTCGTTGAAGAGACCCCTTGCGGGGTAGGAAAAGACTTACTCGTTAAATACGCTGAGGAATTTATGAGGTTGATTAAAAAGAGTGACTACAAGATCGTGGATCATCTCCATCAGACACCCTCGAAAATTTCCATCCTGAATCTGTTGCTGTGTTCTGAGGCACACCGCAACGCGCTGCTGAAGGTGTTGAACGCCGCATATGTACCGCAGGAAATATCGGTCAACCAGCTAGAGGAGGTCGTAGCCCACGTGAATGCTGGAAATGGGCTAGGGTTCACTGACCTAGAGCTGACGCCGAAGGGGAGGAACCATAACAGTGCCCTGCACGTCTCGATAGAGTGTAGGGGAACAATTATGTCTCATGTGTTGGTGGACACAGGGTCATCACTCAATATTCTTCCGAAGAAGGCATTAATGAAGTTAGATACTCGCGGAGTGATTTGCACACCCAGTGATCTGGTTGTGAAAGTATTCGATGGAACCAAACGCCATGTTTTCGGGGAGGTGACGTTGCCAATCCAAGTCGGGTCGGAAACATTCGACGCAGTCTTTTACATTATGGACATCATGTCTGCCTACAGCTGTCTCTTGGGCCGGCCATAGATCCATTCGGCGGGTGCCGTGACTTCCACGTTGCACCAAAAACTCAAGTATACTGTCGGAGGTAGCATCGTGACTGTTTGTGGCGAGGAAGACATAATGGTGAGCCATTTGTCGTCCTTCAAGTATGTTGAGATGGATGGGGAAATCCACGAAACCCTATGTCAAGCGTTCGAAGCTGTTAAAGTCAAGAACGTAGCTCCTGTAGTCACTGAGAAGCCAGAGATGAATCTCTCTTCCTTCAAGGAAGCCCGGGCCGTTGTCCAAGCCGGATCTACCCCAGGCTGGGGACGAATTTTGGAGATACCTAACAAGCAAGACAAGTTCGGGTTGGGATATTCTCCTGGAGCTGAAGCCTCCTCTTCTAGCAATGCGTCGCGAGGTAAAGGGCCAATCCAGTTTACTAGTGGCGGGGTGATATTTGAAAGCATCAACACCGTGTCTGAAGACAGCGGAGATAGCGACTCTGACTTAGACTCTTGGATCCAGCCAAGCAAGCCAGGCGAGAGCCTCAGCAACTGGTCCGTCAAGGATATCATCCAGATGACAAGCAAAGAGTAATGATTTACTTTTTCCAATCATTGTACAACTCTATGTCCTACCCGAGGCATAATGGTTTTATTGTCAGGGCCTTGTTTGATTATGTACATGCATTTTATCAATAAATCCAAAGGCGTATTTCTTCGTATTCAAATGTTGTGATCTCTGTTATTCCTGTTTTATATTTGTTTTGAAAAACAATAAAATGGCAATGAGGTTTGTGCTAACCTGCATATCCTCGTTTTAAGCTTAACCCTTGTTATTGCAGGATCCACATGGCAGATGACATCGACTCTGGACCTTCTACGACTCACTTCGACTTCGATTGCCCGATCTATCAAGCCGAAGAAGAGATTGGTGAAGACGAAGACCTTCCCGAAGAGTTAGCCCGCTTGTTGAAACAAGAAGAGAAAGTTATTCTGCCTCACGAGGAAGAGATTGAGATCGTGAATCTAGGTTCTGAAGAACTTGTCAGGAATGTCAGGATAGGGGCTGCATTGCAGAGTGATGTCAAGCAGAGATTGGTCGAGATGCTTCGAGAGTATAGTGACGTCTTTGCTTGGTCATACGAAGATATGCCCGGACTTGATACTGACATCGTGGTCCACCACTTGCCGCTGCGAGAAGATTGTCCTCCCGTTAAGCAGAAGCTTAGAAGGACGCGACCAGATATGGCCGTTAAGATCAAAGAAGAAGTGCAGAAGCAGCTTGATGCTGGCTTCTTAGCGGTCACTACTTACCCTCCGTGGGTCGCCAACATAGTGCCTGTACCGAAGAAGGACGGTAAGGTGCGAATGTGCATCGATTATCGGGATTTGAATAGAGCGAGCCCTAAAGATGATTTCCCGCTGCCCCATATTGATGTGTTGGTCGAAAATACAGCTCAGTTCTCCGTATTTTCGTTCATTGATGGCTTCTCCGGTTACAATCAGATCTAGATGGCGCCGGAGGACATGGAGAAAACTACGTTTATTACGCCTTGGGGAACGTTTTGCTACAAGGTAATGCCTTTCGGTCTGAAGAACGCAGGGGCCACTTACCAAAGAGTAATGGTCACTTTGTTTCATGATATGATTCATCATGAGATTGAAGTCTATGTTGATGACATGATTGCGAAGTCCCAAACGGAGGAGGGACATCTGGTCAATTTGCTGAAGCTTTTTGAGAGGCTTAGGAAGTTCAGGTTGAGGCTGAATCCTAACAAGTGTACCTTCGGAGTACGGTCTGGAAAACTACTGGGGTTTATCGTGAGCGAAAGAGGCATCGAGGTTGATCCTGCGAAGATAAAAGCGATACAAGAAATGCCAGCGCCAAAAACAGAAAAAGAAGTTCGTGGTTTCTTGGGCAGAATAAACTACATTGCAAGGTTTATCTCTCAGCTCACGGCCACGTGTGAACCGATGTTCAAACTGCTAAAGAAAGATCAGGCGATTATCTAGAACGAGGATTGCCAGAAGGCATTTGATAAGATAAAACAGTATCTACAGGAACCTCCAATCTTGATACCCCCAGTGGCCGTACGACCCTTAATCATGTACTTGACAGTTCTTGAGAATAGTATGGGGTGTGTTCTCGGTCAGCACGACGAGACGGGCAGAAAGGAGCATGCCATTTACTATTTGAGTAAAAAGTTCACGGATTGTGAATCTCGTTACTCGATGCTGGAGAAGACGTATTGTGCACTAGCCTGGGCTGCCAAACGTTTACGACAGTACATGCTCAACCACACCATTATGCTAATTTCGAAGATGGATCCGATCAAGTACGTCTTCGAGAAGCAGGCGCTTTCGGGAAGGATTGCCAGATGGCAAATGGTGTTGACGGAATATGATATTCAGTATGTTTCCCAGAAGGCCATTAAGGGAAGCGTATTGTCTGAATACTTGGCCGAGCAGCCGATCAAGGATTATCAGCCTATGAAATTTGAATTCCCTGATGAGGATATCATGTTTCTTAAAGCGAAAGATTGCGATGAACCGCTGCCCGACGAGGGTCCAGATAGGAAATCCCAGTGGAAATTGATATTTGACGGGGCAGTTAATTCTTATGGAAGTGGCATAGGGGCGATCATCACGACTCCCCACGGATCCCACATCCCGTTCACTGCGAGACTGACGTTTCCGGTCACCAATAACGAAGCGGAGTATGAAGCATGCATCATGGGTCTAGAAGAGGCAATTGATTTGAGAATCAAGAACCTAGACGTATATGGTGACTCGGCGCTTGTGATTAACCAGATTAAAGGGGAGTGGGAGACTTGTCAATCGAATTTGGTGCCGTACATGAATTATGCCAGAAGGCTGCTTCCGTTCTTTGATCGAGTGGAACTCCATCATGTTCCCAGGGCCGAAAATCAGATGGCTGATGCCTTAGCCACGTTGGCTTCGATGTATAAAGTCAATTTTTGGAATGAATCTCCAAGAATTGTCCTTTCTCGTCTTGATAGACCTGCATTCGTCTTTGCAATCGAGGAAGCCTCCGATGGCAAGCCATGGTTCTATGACATCCAGACTTTCCTTATGACTAAGGAGTATCCTGCGAGAGCGTCAACCCAGGATAAGAAGACTCTGAGGAGGCTGTCTGGAAATTTTTATCTCAATCCTGATGGAGTTTTGTATAAAAGAAACCATGATCTCGTGCTACTCAGATGTGTAGATGAGAAAGAGGCGAGTATGCTCATGGAAGAAGTCCATGAAGGCACATTTGGTACGCACTCCGGCGGGCATGCTATGACAAGAAAGATCCTGAGAGCAGGATACTACTGGTTGACAATGGAATCAAATTGCTTTAAATTCGCGAAGAGATGTCATAAATGCCAGGTTTATGCTGATAAGATTCACGTGCCGCCGTGCCCGTTGAATGTCATGTCCTCCCCGTGGCCGTTCTCCATGTGGGGAATCGACATGATAGGCAAGATCGAGCCCACTGCATCTAACGGTCATCGCTTCATTCTAGTAGCTATCGACTATTTCACCAAGTGGGTGGAGGCAGCCTCATATGCTAACGTGACCAAGCAGGTGGTGGCTAAATTCATAAAGAGGGACATCATCTGTCGTTACGGAATTCCCGAGCGGATCATTACTGATAATGGTTCGAATCTGAATAACAAGATGATGAAGGCGTTGTGCCAGAGTTTCAAGATTGAACACCACAACTCATCTCCTTACCGGCTGAAGATGAATGGCGCCATTGAAGCGGCCAATAAGAACATTAAGAAGATTGTTCAGAAGATGGTTGTGACCTATAAAGATTGGCACGAGATGCTGCCATTTGCACTGCACGGTTATCGTACAACGGTACGTACATCAACTGGGGCAACTCCTTTCTCCTTAGTGTACGGTATGGAAGCAGTCCTACCGTTAGAAGTGGAGATCCCTTCTTTGCGAGTTTTGGTTGACGTGAAACTCGATGAGGCAGAATGGGTTAAGAGCCGACTAAACCAACTCATCCTGATGGACGAGAAGAGGTTAGCATCGATTGCATATGGTCGTCTGTACCAAAGCCGAATGAAGAAAGCTTATGATAAGAAGGTGCGTCCTAGAAGCTTTCAGACGGGTGATCTTGTCCTGAAGAAGATTCTTCCTCCACACTCCGATCACCGGGGCAAGTGGACTCCCAATTACGAAGGTCCGTACGTCGTCAGCAAGGTCTTCTCGGGAGGAGCTTTGTTGTTATCCACGATGGATGGTGAAGATTTTGCATCCCCGGTGAACGCAGACGCAGTTAAAAAATACTTTGCTTAAAAAATGACCCGCTGGAAAGAAAAAGAATATCCAGGCAAAAATGGGGCATCCCGGCGAACCACAAAAAAAGGAAAAAGGTTCGGGCAAAAATTAGGGATATAAAGAAAAGAATGTACACCCGCAAAGTCGAAAACCTGGAAGGGCGACTTTGGCAAAAAAGGGTATCCTGGTGAATCGAAAACCCGGAAGGGCGATTCAGGCAAAAGTTAGGGATTCGAAAAAAGCAAATGATTGCGTTCCGCGTGTGGACTTTAATTGTTAGTGGTTTGGAAGACCTGAGGGCCGTTCATCTGAATCAACCTCTTCTGAAGCTGAAGCGTCGGAGAAGTATCGAAGTCGAGTGGGTCATAGAGGGATCAACTCATGGTGTTCGTCTACGCCTCATTGCCGACATTTGTGTATATACTGATGTATATTTATGTTTTTATATTTGCACGGCTTCCTCATTCCAGGAGCTTGCATCTGTTGTAAAACACTTTTGCCCATTCAGGGGTCCGTCATCAATAAAATGTATACTATTCAGCAATTCTGTTTGCCTGTTTAGCATTTATCTGTTTTGTTTGCGAAAAAGAGCGCCGGTGTTTTTGACAAAATGCGCATACATAAACTTACTGGCCGAGGCCACTGATTGTTGAAACAATGAATTACTCGAACATTGTCACAAGATGATAACCTTAATAGGTTCCCTTTGAGGAGGGTATCTTGTCTGTTTGTTTGTGTTGTTGCAGGTATATCATATTCCAGGCAGTACGCCGCATGCGTCCCCAAATAGGATGATTCCTTCTTCTCCAGCGAAGTTCAGCAGCCTCTCCCCGCAGAGTCTGAACGTGAGATCGTAAGCATTGATATGTTTTCCCCAAGCAGAGAAGATTCTCTCCCCAATCATATGCATCCTGAAGGAATGTCATCTCCCAAGCTAAGTCATATACTGAAGTGTGCGGCAATTGGAAGTTCCAGACTGAAGTCTTCAGCAGAATTGAAATTCCCCGCAGAGTTGTACTCTCCCCTGTAAGAAGGACGATTCCTTCTCCCCCAGCCGGGTTTGCAGATCCCCAAGGGAGCCGAGTCCTTGGAAAGCAGTTCGGGCCATGATTGGTGTTCCCCAGTAGAGTGTTGAACAGCTGATGCTGTATTTCCCCGCCGGAGTCGTTACCTCCAGGAAAGGTTGGCTGCGAATGCCGTGCAGTTTGTTTTTGCGATTGACATCGCTTTCCTCGGCAGGTTTAGGTTCTCGTAGAACGTCATTCCCCTGCAGCAGTCGCCTGAAGTTCGGTTCCCCAGGCAGAGTCCAATTGAGATTGGCGGGACTTCTTCTCCTCGGCAGGATGATTCCTCCTCTCCACCAGAGTGGTTCTTTCTCCTTGACAGGAGGATTTTCCCTTCAGCATTTGTTTTGCTGATGGGATCGTAGCATTTTGCATGATTGCATAGCATTTACCTAAAAAACGCGTAGCATTTCCACCGTGTGGAGCATTGCTCCATTACCAAAGCATATGCATATGAAACATGAGCTAGGTCGTTACCGTTCTTGTTTTGCAGGTGTTCCTCCGCAGAGTCGCTTGCTCAAGATGATTCTTGAATTCTCCCCAGCAAAGTCGCGTGCTCAAGATGATTCTTGAATTCCCCAGCGAAGTTGTGTGCTTAAGATGATTCTTAAAATCCCTAGTGAAGTCGCCAGAGGTGGTTGCTCAAGTTGATGCTTAGAGTCCCCGACAGAGTGATTGCTCGGGATGATTCCCGAAATCTCCAGCAGAGTTATTGGTTCAGGATGATTCTTGAAGTCCCCGCGAAGTTGTTTGTTCAAGATGATTCTTGATGTCATCAGCAGAGTAGACTCACCCAGAATGATTTCTGGATCCCCGAAGCAGAGTGACTTGATAGCTCTCCAGAATCCCCGGCGGAGATGTGTTGTCCCCAGCAGGTTTCTGAACAGCGAAGTTGAAACTTCCCTTGAAGACCTGATGATTGAAGTCCAACCGTATTGACGAAGCAGTTCTCTCAGCTGATGCGGAGTGCCTGATGGTAGAAGTTTGGATACCCCCAATTGGTTCATGATTGACTGAGAATTCTATTCCCGACTTAGTGGCGAAGTCCGGCTGATGCCCGAAAATTTCTTTGAATACCCGATGGCATGATTAACTTGATTGTTGATCTGATCAGTCCCGAGGAATCTCGGTGCCTGACGGCATGATCGACCATGTATCACCGGTTACCGTGTGACTGATTCCCCAGCTAGTTGCCACGCAGCTATCATTTCAGTTTCTGAAGATTTGTTCCCATCAGAGTACCGTGTACTGGTGCAGTTGGCAAATTTCCGGGTTTATTGGTATTCAACCGTCTTGTACCTTGATTGGTTGAGATCCTTTCGCTTCTCACCCAGTCAGGTTCAAGCCGTTTGAATAGGGGCAGCTGTTGTACCCCAAAATTTGCTCAACTTTTCTTTACCTAGCGTATGTTTCATTTCATTCACATTAGCATTATCATTTGCATTTCATTGACATGTATGCAGGAGATCAAGGGGTATGATTACCAATCAAGAGCTACCCAAGACTTTGAAGCTAGCTAAGAAGGTCATTCAAGTGTTCAAGGGTTGATATCCTTGTCAGAGAAGTTAAAAGATCCTCAGAGAGAATGGTTGAAACCAAGGTTGTGTGCCTCCTAACTTGAGAGTTATGGGGAAGACCATCAGATGATTCTGAAGCCATTAAGTTAGACTGGAGATCTTGAGAGAGCTCATTAGAAGTGTTGAAGATCACTTTGAGTCCTAGACAGGTCATTGTGCAAGATTAAGAAGCCTCAGCCATGAGTGGTGCAGTTAGGGTTTGACTGGGTCAACCCTGAGTCAACTGAGGACTTGGAGGAAGTTGAGACCTAACCCAAGAGCCATGTGATCATGGATTGACACATTGAGATGTTATAAGGATGATTCCAAGGTCAACTCATCATGATTGAAGAGTTTGAGAAGTTTCAAGCTAGGGTTTCTAAGGCTTGACAGTGTAAAATCCCCTAGTTTGACCCCTATCCTCAAGGCAATTTAGCTTAAGATGTGATTGTCATCTCATCTTACCCCCAACATGAATGTTGTAGATCTTGATCTTAGCTTTAATTTGAGTACTAGAGGTCCTTGATAGGATTTGTAGAACTCAAGTTATGACTTTGACAAGTTACAGGTCATCTGAGGTCTGTGGATTTGGGAGCTTGAAAGTTACCCAACTTGCATCAAACGTTTGCCCAAGAAGGATGATTCCTATGAACTTTTGGTCAACATGAATGTTGTTACTTATCCTCTTAGATTTCTAGATAGTACTAGAAGTCCTTGATAGGATTTGTAGAACTCAAGTTATGGCCTTGACAAGGCAAGGGTATTTTGGCCATTTGGAGATTACAGGTCATTTCAACCACAAGGCCATAACTCCCATTTCCAAGCTTCAAATGGGAAAATGTTCAACATCAAACTTGTTCAAAATGATGTTTTAAGGCTACTAAAGAGGTCATGAGTTGTTGGAATTGCTTGTAGCTCAAAGTTGCAAAAGTGACCTAAAATAAGGGTATAAGTTAAATAAACCAAAGTTGGAAATTGATATTTTTGATCTACACATCCAAACTAAGGCATGTAATAGGTCATTTTGACTCTAAAAAGCATTTTAAGAGCATTAGTTTAGCCACATTTTTGAGTTGAGGTGTAATTTGTGGACTTGATTTGAAAAGTAGTTACTTACATCATAAGTAACATTTGCAAAACCTAGAATCAAGGCATAACCAAGGCCCCTTGCAAGCCAAACACTTTCAAAATGTCATGAGGGGAGAAATTGGAATGAATTGGGATTGTTTTCAATCTGTTTGCAGGACTATGCATACCATGACATGTGATTGAAAATCTCATGACATGAGAGATTGAAACTCTCATTAGAAGGATCTAGAGGATTCTAGATCACTCATACATGTTCTATATATTGAGTAAAGGTGATCCAAAGAAAAGGTTGGTGTTGATTGAGGGAGAAAACTGAGATTGCACTTTGAGATTTCACATTGCAAATCAAAATTGGTTACAAGGTTAGAGGCCATTTCAGTCCAAGAAATTGATCTCAATATCTTGCTCAGAGGTTGGTGATCAATTCCAGATCAAATTCAGGGCACTGTGGTGGAAGGATCGTGAAGTAGCCATTGGAGAGTGAAGCTTGCAACTCAGAATCGGGTTTGATGATTCAAGAAGATTCAACTCTTTTCTTTGCATACAGAAGATTGATTGTGATTCAGTGAAGGATTCTGCAAGTTCTTGAAGGTTGAGTTGAAGATTCTACCCTTCTGTTCGTTCAAATTTATCAGGTTGGTAACCTTCAATCTCTAGCTTAAATTAGGTAGAATCAAGATGAATTAGGGTGTTAGATGCATTGTAGAACGGTGTAGGAATGATTTCAGACCATTAATTTGAGAATTAGTGACCAACTAAGGATGTTACCATTTTCGGTTGAGAATTAGTTATGGAGAATCTTGAGGTTTCAGAGAGAATAAAGGGCATGAATGAATTCGTGAGGAAATTTGGGACAAGTTTCATGTATAGACCACTTGCAATGGAGACTCCTAGAGAGAGTTAGGGTTGGGGACGATGACCGGAGCACCACCGGTGGTGGCCAGAGCTGCGCGCGAGGTTCAGAAGTTCAAAACGAAGAAGATGACTTTAGAGCCATTGGATGGGGCTGAGACCTTTGACTAGAGGAGTGATCCAACGACCACGTTTTAATTTCAATTTGTGAAGGATCTGAGTTAATGAAACACATCGTTTCATTTAGTTGCTGATGCTGGGCTTAGTGAGTTGGTTGATACTTGCACCCCCCTGATGGCCCAATCCATGATATGAACTGATTTTCATTGCTATCTGCACCACGCGTGTGTTTATTTTCTTTTGATTTTCTTTATTTTTTCATTTTATTCATGGTTCATGATTAAATCATATAAAATTGAAAAATGATCCAATTAATCCCATTCTTTTTGCATTATATTCATGATTGAATCTAATATTTTTTAGATAAAAAATATTTTTATTTCATGCATTTTCTGATTTTATGGGAATTTTACATTTTAATTGATATTAAAATAGTTATAGTTGATACTTGATTTTGTGGAATTTTGTGTGATCATGTGATGATGATTTTGATCCTGATTTTTTGTGAGTTGTTAGCATAGACATGCATGCTCCCCATAGTTTTTTCTCAAATTTTTGTGATGAACATAGGTGGTAGTTTAGGTTGAAACCTTTAGAAGCTCCATTTTAAGGGTTTATGGTTGATACCTTTGGATTTAGGACTTAATTTTAGGGCTTAATAGATGATTTAGTCCCTGGGTTTTATATGAGGCATTCTTAATTGAATTAGGATCCCTTAGGAATTTTTGTAGAAATTTATAAGATAGTTTGCTATTTTTGATTGATTTTAGTTTAGGTGCTAGCTTTAGATGATTCTAAGGCACTAACTCAACTAGATTAACATCTTTAGTTCCCTTAGATTAGGGTTGTGCTTTGCTTGCTCTTGGATGATGATGAAGACAAGTTGAAGATGCATTGGATTGCTTGAAGAGGCTTGGATTTGAAGATCTTCCCTTATTGTGGTGTAGTTTTGATCAGATTAAGATTAGGGTTTTGTAGGCAGAGCTTCTAGATAGTTCTCTTCCTTCATAAACATGGAATATGTTGATCAATTCCATTCTTCCCTATGATGTAAGATCCCTTGTAAAGGCCTCATGCCTCCTTTGTTAGGATGTGTGGCTCTTTGCAAATTGGTAGAACCTTTGAGGGTCCCTTTCTCTGATGACAGGATGCTTAGTGGTGACCTTTGGTCTTCATTCTGCTACCAACCATCCAAACTTTTCTCTTGATAGAAGCATCTTTCTCCCTTGTTAGAGGATGGAGTTCCTTGCTTGAAGAAGATTGAAGAATGAAGTTGACACTTCCAAGTGATTGAAGACTACTCTTAGAAGCTGAAGCTTATAGATGAAGAGGACCCAGTTGATACTGGTGAAACAAAAGGAGCTGAAGCAAGAAGACCAAGTTGATACTTGTGAAGAGGATTCAATTGAGAGTGAGTGAAGAGCTGAGGCTTGAAGAATAAAGGATAAGTTGACACTTGCATTGATGCACTGAGAGCCTGAAGAAACCAAGTTGATACTTGCAGTTAAGGTTGAAGCCTGAGGGTGGAATTGACTGAAGAGCTGAAGCTTGGAGAAGAAAGAATAAGTTGAAACTTATGTGGATGGGTTGAACCTTGGGGAAGCAAGCTGATACTTGTCATGGAGGATGATAGCCTTGAAGGGTGATTGAAGTCTGAAGACTGAATTGCTGAAGCTTGAAGTTGAAGGAGCTGTTGATCTGTTTCTCTCTTGTCTGTCTTCTTTTCTGTATTGATGTGCCTTGTTTGATTTGCTTGATGCATTAGAATAAGTTCATATCTAGACTGACTTTAAGCTAGGAGCATGATTGCACTAGAGGTTGAGTTGCTCCCTCTGCTTGTATTTTTACTGAATGGCTTTGCTTGCGGGTATTCGATAGAGCCCAGCTCCCTTGCCCATGTGGCATGTGTTTGCTTGATAGCATGTTATTTCTTCTGTATGATTGCAGTTACTTATATGTTGCTTGATAGCATGTTATTTCTTCTGTATGATTACAGTCACTTATATTCTGCTTGATAGCATGTTTCTTCTGTATGATTGCAGTTACTCATATCTGGCTTGAGGTTGAGATGAGCTTGTGGAGGCTGCTGCCCCACACACATTTCCTCCCTCACTTGCATTGCATGCATTTTACAGTCGTTTACTGTTTACTGTTTAAGCTGATGCTTTATCTGTTTCTGTTCATCATTGACATGATCCCCTAGGAATCTCACTTCCTTTGATAAGGAAGTGATGATAGAACTTTAGGTTGAAACCTATGCATGATAACTTCTAGGAGTTCCCCGTTTCAAACCTCAACTATAGGATGAATCCTTGGCATGACAACATTAGGACTTGATAGTCTCCCTTAGTAGAGCCTGTTCTCTCTTCTCATCTCAAAACAGCTTAAGATACAGTAATCATGAATGATTTCTTTCGTACGTTACGAGCCTTAAGCTATCGAAGAAAGGATTGTTGGAGAGTTTCTTTTCAACAGTCTGGATGTTTAGTATGGTACCCTTTGGGTGACATGCGACACATTCACTCTCAGGTCATAGTCTTTAGTGCGATTGAAATTGCAAACATCCATAAGAAATAGTTCTTTCGTAAAAGACAGAAAACAAACTTCAAACCTTTTTGCCCCGTGGGCCCATAATTCAAAGGAAGCTTTTTCTGAAGAAAAGAGTGTCGTTAACTCCTAGTTCTACCGCAAACAGGCTTTGTCCCTAACTGCTGGAACTATTTGTTAACCCTACTCGATAAAACAGATGAATCTGAATTCCCGTAATCCGTATTATCCCGAACTACGTAAGCTCTGATCTCTCATACCTGTTGAGAGTGCGTAGGCACAATACTGATGTATTGGCGAGCCACCTTCCCCCATAACCCGTAGTAAGTCGAACTACGTCGACTCTGATTTCTCATTCTCTGATGAGAATATGTAGGCATAAAGTGCGATGCTTTGCCGAGTCATTTTCTTTTCTTTTTAAGCCAGCCTTGATAGGTAGATAGATAAACCAACTCGTCCAGTAAACACAACAAGCATGGATCCCGTCGAGTACGACGAACGTGAGGGGTGCTAATACCTTCCTCTTGCGTAACCGACTCCCGAACCCAGACAATGGTTGCGATGACCTTGTCTTATACCTTTTCGTCAGGTTTTTCCGATCGTTTTCTTTCCCGTTCCGAGGGATAAATAACGAAAGGTGGCGACTCTTCTGTTTTGCCGACACCTTATTTTCGCGGAAGCGACAGCTGGCGACTCTGCTGGGGACTTGATAGTTTCCTGGGATCCAACGTCCCGAATGCGAGTCAGTTTGGGGATCCGACGTCCCCTGCGAGAGTCAATCCTAGTGCTTGTATGATTACTTGTTGGGTTGTGTTTATTTATCGCATTTTTATTTCCCGCACGTTATTTTCAGTATGATATGATTATTTGTGCTGTTGTGGGAGGGGCATTCTGATGAGTGAGAAGCCAGACCCAGGCTTGAGTGAACTTAGCATTAATTGTGGAAATTAGTGGGCGCGTGCTTGCTTGGCAGGCACTAGTGTCTCATGAAATCCACGCTCAGACGAGGTTCTCCCGGTTGACTTCTTTTTCAACCCTTTGGGTTGAGGGGGTTGTTGGTTTGGAGGATTATCGACTCTGGGGACCGATCATTTGGGATTCAGCCGAGTGAGGCCGCTTCATGAGCTGGTGATGCCACACCTTCTGGGTATCGTATCACCCCTCTTGAATGTCTATGACGCTGATGACCGCATAGGATGCCGAACCTGTGTCAGTTTAGGTCCATACCTGTGAGCAGGGTTGGGTTTGTCTCAGGAAACCTTAACCTTCAGACTACCTGGTCTTCTTGATAGCGAATCAGTTTCGTTGGTACCAGAGGTTCTCATCACCAGATATATGATTGTTCTTGACAGAGCAGAGTTATGGTCCTGTATCAGAGGACCTTATCTTCAGAGATGTACGTTTGTTCTTGAAAGAGCAGGTTTTTGATTGGGATCAGAGGATCTCATCAGCAGATGTATAGTTTGTTCTTGACAGAGCAGAGTTTTGGTCCTGTATTAGAGGTCCTTATTATCAGATGTTTGTTCTTGACAGAGCAGAGTTTTGGTCCTATTTCGGAGGTCCTGTATCAGATGTTTGTTCTTGACAAAGCAGATTTATGGTCCTATGGGTGTGTGTTCTTGACAGAGCAGATTTGTGGTCCGATACCGGGGTTTTCTTCTTATCAGATATAGTGGTTGTTCTTGACAGAGCAGCATTATGGTTTTGTTGATACAGAATCTCCACAGCACAGTTGCCTTCATGGGGATTAAATGTTAATCAAATGAAACAGTCATGATACTTACAAGCAAAAGTAATTACAATCACATATACAAAAGAGTTGACAAACATCAAGCTTAAGAAAGAGGAATCAAAAGTTTGAAAGGGAGATGGCAAGAGGGGAGGGTGAAAACCCTAAAAATGAAGCATGACTTCTTTCTAATGCAAAGTGTTGCACCCTAAAATTTGACCAACCGGGTCTCGTATCTGGCTCGATGTTTCGACGCGTTACCGCATTCGCATCTGCATATAGCATACAGTGCATCTTTCATTTGTTTTGATTTTATCGGGATCACAGCTCTCGTCTCATGTTTCAGGTGTCTTTTATCAGTTCAGATAGGTAGAACCGTATTTTTTTGGGATATTGCGGTGCCCGTTTATTTTTACCGGCTATTTTGGTGCGCTCTCGCGGTGTTATGTGTCGTTCGGTGCTTATTTTGTTCCTCTGCGAATTATTGTGATTTTTCTGGATTTTATTGGCTATTTTTAGGGTTTAAATAGATTTAAATCATTTTTTTAGCATTTTTTAGAATATTAATAGGATTATTAATAGTTGTCATTCTTTTTAAATAGATTTCTAATCATTTTAGGATTTAATAGATTTTTTAGGATAATATAGAATTTTCTAGAATATTAATAGTTTTTTTAAATAGTGTTAATAGTTTTTTAATCATTTTAAATAGAAGAATATAGATTTCTTTTATTTTTTTATCATTTTCTTAATAGGATAAATAAGATTTTTCTTTTAGAAAATTAATAGGTTTTTTGAATATTAGGGTTTAATAGACTTTCTTTTATAGGATAATATTTTAGATATAAATAATATAGTTTTTTAATAGTTTTATTAGAATAATAGATTTTCTTTTAATAAAATTTTAATATAGGTTTTATTAGAATAATTTTTAGATTAGTGGATTTATTAGAGTGTTATTAGTTTAGCAATTAATTGAGTTTAGTTCAGTAATTAGTTTGATAGTTTAATTAGAATTTAATTGGTCCATTAGTTAGTATTAATCCATTTCATTAGTCCCTTTATTAATTCACGTTAATTTCCAATCAGTTTTAATCATTTGTCATTAATCATCTTTATGCAGTTTTTTTTTGGGTTTTTATTTTCATGTTCGTATTGGGCCCATTTCGTTTTGAAGCCCAGTTTCCTCTCAGTCCAGAAGCTTCCAGGATAATCCAGCTAATTCCAGAACGTTCCAGAATTCTCAGCCATGTATAAAGTCTTGAAGCCACGTGTAAAGAAAAAAGAGGGTCCACATATCATCATTCATACACAGACACGTCACGTTCCACTACTCCTCCCTCTCTGCCACACCCCATCCAAGTGGCACTCATGCATTCCACTTTCCCACTCACCGGTGCCACACGTCACCACATGAACCACCACCAGTTGCATGGTCGGCGGCCATGCAACCACCGTACCCGTCCGTCGCCGGCGACACTAACTTATTTCGGCCACCGCGAACTTCGCCGGAGAACGCCCAAAAACACAGTTCCCGGTCGATCTTCATCTTCCTCCCAGAATCTTCAACAATCTTCTTCCTCCTTCGACCAATCTCCCTTCAACCACCATCAATCTCGCCGGAGGTCACTTCCCAGAAATTTCTCCAGTCAACCTCATCCACATTCATCAAGCCAGCCAAGAACAGCTTCCCAGATTATTCATCACGTCTTCAAACTTCTTTCAGAACTTCATCCTCAAGGATCTCCCCCAACAATATTCGTCAACAATGAGAGTTCTTCATCAACGATACGAATTCGTCCTCAATGATTCGTGTTATCCATCAACGATCCGTGTTCTTCTTCAATGATTTGTGTTTTCAAGAGCAATCGCCAGCAACGAGGACATGCAAGAATCAACAAGCTCCGAACAAGCTTCCAGATCCTCATCAACACCTTCTAGATCTTCATCTGTAGCGTTTTTCCAGAAAGTTTTCCAGAAACTACCGAAGCGTCATCGATCTTCATCAAATGTTGAATGAACCATCAAGAATCAATGACGACGCTCATCGTTGAGAGTCATGATCTGCGAAGATCTTTGACGACCTTCGTCTCCGGCGTTGTGTTTTTCAGAGCATCCATATTTCTCATCAAGAACAGGAAACGTCTTCAACGAACCTTCCTAATCTCTGTTGGTATCTCTTCTGTCTGAACGGAGAGAGGAGAGAATGGTGGAGAGTCTTGGTGAGGGTGATGAACGAAGAGAGGAGGGTTCAGGGAGGAGGAACGGCGCAAAGGCCTGTGAACAGTGCAAGGAAGTGAAGACTAGGGTTTGGGGCAGAAAGAAGATGAATTGGCGTTGGGCTTTGCTTAGGCCCAGGTTCATTTTTTTGTTCCTGCACCTCCCCCTTTTTTGTTACTGACTATGGGCTGGGCCCAATGTTTTGCTGTCAACACCCCAGTTTCAGCATCATACCCCCTCCCCCGTTTTTGTCATGTACTGGGCTGGGCCCAAGTTTGTCATATTTTTATTTTTATTTTCTATTACTCCCCCTGTAACAGCAGTGTACCCCCTTTCCATTTTTTTGTATTTTTTCATTTTTTTCCTTTGTTTAAAGTTTGTTAGAAGAAAAAAAAACAATAAAGAAAAAGTATATTTGAAAAAAAAGAAAAGAGAAAAGAGAAAGAAAAAGAAAATTGAAGAGAAAAAATATTGAAAAAAATATTAAAAAAAAGAAAAAGGAGTGAAAATAATGGAAAAATATATGAAAAAGAAAATTGAAGAGAAAAAATATTGAAAGAAATATTAAAAAAAAGAAAAAGGAGAGAAAATAATGGAAAAATATATGAAAAAAAAATACATAGAAAAAAATATGGAAAATATATGAAAATAGTTGAAAAGAAAAGAAGGAAAAAGAGAAAAAATATTAAAGTAGACTTAATATTTTTTTAAGCGCATTTTCTTTTAGGATATATTTTCATAGGAATTATTTTACGATTTTAGGGATAGTTTAGAACGCCCACTTGTTAGGGGGCTATTTTTCATTCGATTTTTCAGGATAGGATAGGATAGTCTTTCCTAGGAGATTTATTTTTCAGTATTCACTCATTGTAATCATTTTCAGAACATCAATAAAACGAGATTTGAGCTGTGGTCCCGATAGTAGCCGAACTACAGCTGCTCTGATTCCTCGTACCAGACGAGGATATGTAGGCATAGGATGCGATATCCTAGCGAGCACACTAACGACTGACCTCTGTTCTCTCGCTGCTGTGCGATCGAGACTTTCCCGCTGACGACTGATGTTACCCTTTTTTCTCCCTTGCCCAAGTGCATTTGAGACCAAACCATAGTTTTGCCCATAGGTCCCCGAACCTTTGAAACCAGTTGTTTTTCTCACTGCTGTGTGAGAATGGTTGTTTAGCCGTAGTTAGCCTGAACTACGTAAAGCTCTGATCTTCCATGCAGTGTGGAAGTACGTAGGCACAAGACGCGAGGTCTTGGCGAGCCAATTTTCCCTGTAGTCCCGAACTACGTTGACTCTGACTTTCTCTCTTGAGAATACGTAGGCATAGAGTGCGACGCTCTATCGAGTCAATTCCCTTCCGTTTAGATTTAGCAGCCGTAGATAGATTGTTTTGCATCCTTTAGACAACCCAAGCAAGCGTGGATCCCATCGAGTACGATGGACGTGAGGGGTGCTAATACTTTCCCCTTGCGTAACCGACTCCCGAACCCAGGTTTTGGTTGCGATGACCATACCTTTCCCCGTTTTTTGCGAGGTTTACTTCGAGCGTTCCCTTTCCCGCTCTGAGGGATAAATAACGCACGGTGGCGACTCTTCTGTCAGCCGACGCCGATTTTCGCAGTAGCGACAGCTGGCGACTCTGCTGGGGGATCGAACGTCCCCTGGCTGCTAAGGACTGCGATAGTCCTTATGCATGTAGGATCCAACGTCCCCTAAGAGAGAGTCAATCCTAGCGCTTGTTTGCTTGGCTATTGGGGATTATTTATTGATTATCTGTTGCTGTTGGGGTGTTACGGGTGTTCTATGATTGAGAGAAGCCGGACCTGGGCTTGAGTGCACCTTAGACTTAGAGTAGAGATTAGTGGGCGCCTACCGGCTTTGCTTGTATTCGTGTCCCGCGAAATCTACGCTCAGACGAGGTTCTTCTGGTTGGCCTCTTGTCCCACCCTTTGGGTGGCTCGGGTTGCTGGTTAGTTGGATTGTCGACTCTGGGAACCGATCATTTGGAAGTTAGCTAAGTGAGGCCTCTTCAGGACTTGATGATGCCACTCCTCCTGGGAATCGTATCGTCAGTTTTGAAAGTCTGTGACGCTGACGACCGCATAGGATGCCGTACCTTGTCAGATATAGGTCCATACCTGTGAGTGGGGGGGTTTTTCTTGCAGGAAACTTGACTTCCAACCTACCCGTTATTTTGGTCTTCTCTTCAGAAAGAACGTCTCCGTCAGCGCAACAGTATTCAGATTTTGTGTGGGGGCTGTGGTCCCGTTGTTTGCTGCATCTTGCATATCAGTGTTGCATCATATTGCATATCATCCTCCAGTTGGCTAGAGTTCTGATCCAGCCTTTGTTTCCTGAAGGTGATTACCCGGAATTTGGATTGAGCAGCTGTTGATTGTCAGAAGACCTACCTAGGGGTTGAGTAGATTTGAGCAGAGTCAAGCATCGAAGTCAGCTGAAGACTATTGGTAGCTATGTCTGAAGGCAATTTCCAGTCTCCTAACACCCTGACAGGGTTCACTATGGCGTCCAACCCTCTGTATGATTCTATGGAAGACTTCCCGCAAGTGAACAACGTTACTGCAGACCAAGTTGTACAGCCTTCTGTTGAGAACCGAGGTCGACATGAGCAGTTTGTTGCCCGAAATGAGCGTCCTCCTGTTAACAACCAAGGTGTTGCTTTCCCTGTGATGAATTACCGAAGAGATATTCCAATGGCCGGGATGGTAGATCCAGGAGCTCTCGAAAAGGCTAGAAGACTCCGAGCATTGGAAGAGCAAATGAAAGCTTTGAAAGCCAAAGATGCCGTTAACCTGGATGCTGTAGGCATGTGTTTGGTTCCTGACCTGGTGTTGCCTTACAAGTTCAAAGTGCCGAAATTTGAAAAGTACACGGGAGATAGCTGTCCGAAGCTGCATTTGATGATGTTCTGTCGAAGAATGAATGCGTTTGCGCGAAATGACAAATTGATGATCCATTGCTTTCAAGATAGTCTGACTGGGGCATCTTTGAGGTGGTATATGCAGTTGGAGAGAAATCAGATTCAGTCATGGATGGATTTAGCCAGAGCTTTTCTGAAGCAGTACGATTATAATCTAGACATTGCTCCCTATCGCATGCATTTGCAAGAGTTGTCTCAAGAGATCAATGAACCTATCAGGAAATATGCTCAGAGATGGAGAGAATTTGCTGCTAGAGTGCGCCCACCGCTGTTAGACCAAGAGCTGGCAAGCATGTTTGTAGATTCCCTACAATATCCGTACTTCAAAAGATTGCTCGGGATTCCGGCAAGTTTCTCTGACGTGGTAGCATTAGGAGAACGCCTTGAGTATTCCATAAGAATTGGGAAAATTCAGATTACTTCATATGATCAAGCTGGTGAAACTGAATACCCTTGTGACTATCAGAGTGAAGAAGAAGTTGTGATCAACTCAGTCATGCCAAAGGTTGAATATCCTCGAAGAGAATCAGTGAATTTTGTTGGTTCATCATCTTATCAGAGATCAGTACCTCCTGTGGCTTGTTATACTGAACAGACAGTCGTGCCTGGGGCACCCTATCAGGAACCTTATGTCGCTTCCATTGCAAATCAGCGAACTCGTGGCCGAGGTTATCAGAATCAGCGTCAGAATCAGAACCGACCTCGTAGCAACTTGGAACGAAGGAAAGCTCCTTTTCACCCAGTGCCGATGCCGTATAGCCAGTTGCTACCATCTTTGATCTAGAAGTCTTTGGTGGAGCCGAAAGCTCTTAAGCCAGTTCCAGAACCTTACCCTCCTGGGTACAATCCCCACGTTCAGTGTGGTTATCATGGTGGCTCTCCGGGGCATTCAACCGAAGATTGTAAAGCATTTCAGGCGAAAGTACAGCAGTTGATTGACCAGGATCGCATTTCCTTTCGGGAAGGATTTCTGTTTGTTCATCCCAACCGCTCAGCTGTCTAAGCTCGTAGACTCGGAAGGTGTTCCCCAGCAAAGGAGCCAGTGATTCAGACAGGCGGGCGCCTCAGCATTGGCAGTTCTCAGACTATACATCATTTGCATTTGTAGTTTCTTTTTCTGTTAGTTACTACCTGCTTTTAAACATTGTATGTTTCGAATGGTGATAATAATAAAGTGACTATGCATTTTTCTGAATTAATCATGTCGCTGTCGCTCATTTACTGCATTGCACTGACACTTGCATTTTATTCACCCCACTTTATCCCTGTGACTAGCAAAGATTGGAGGGAGGATGACGAAATAAACTCATAACCGATGATCGTATGCTTTCAGATAAGACCGTACCGATGACGTACAAGGCATTGTTTCAAATCCCCCAAACACTGGAGATATAAGGAGTTAGTCCATTGTTAACCACTTCGAGCCAGGAAGTAGAAGTTTTTTCGGACTGTTAAACCCTCACATCTTAACCCGGGGCAGGGTAGTTGTCAGTTAGCTTGACCGAGCATTCAAGTCTTACAGAGGAGTGTTGTCTTTCAAGGACCAATCAGTTTATACCTTTCAAGAGGTTAAACCTCACCAATCAGGAGTGAGACAGTTACAATCCTTTCGGAGCAATCAAGACAACCGGTGTCACACGACTTTGTTCCAAAAGAAAGAAAGAAAGAAAGCCCGCTAAGTAAAAAGGAAGAAAAAGCTGGAAAGCTAATACTTAGGCAAAAATCAGGGCATCCCGCTGGACTTCAAAAAGAAAAAATTGAAAAGAACTCAAAAGGAGTCAGTCCAGGCAAAAATTAGGGAATCAAAAGAACGAAAAAGAAGGGATAAAAAGAAATTTTCCCCCAGCAAATCACAAAGTCGTGTACACAGACACCGAAAGCGAAGAATGAGTAGCTATCACTCCAGAAGAACCTTGTGAATTCCTTAACTATGGTTCTTACCATTCAGCATACCTCTCGAAGAGGCGAGCGCTTGTGCCAGGTTAACTGAACCTTAGGATCAGAGATCATCACGTAGAAGGGGTGGGTACAAATCAAAATTTGAGCCGAATATCCTTTGTTTCACGAACCGTGAACCCGACCACGATACAACCCTTAAAAGACCTAATTGAGGTAGGGTTAGTCTGAGGCGCATTACGATAAGGTTGAGTAACCTGACTCCCTCTTGACTTGCTAGTCACATCCTTGTTGTATTTTTCACTGACCACGTAAGCACTACGTTTGAACTTTGGTTCATTCGTCACTCACAATCATCATGCATGTAAATGAGTGACAGCTCAAAATTTTTTCAAAATCTGCATAACCACTGCATTAAGATTACCATTCGTAGACAGACAATTTTAATTGCAGGTTAGTAGTTGGCATGAAAGAAATTCTAGCAGGGAATAATCGAGCAGGACTGAGTAATTCAGTAGTCTGAACCAGGATGGTGTATGTTGTGAGGACCTATGAATCCGGGGCATCGACTTTCAGTAAGTTCGGAATCAGTTAGTCTGAGGACAAGTCCCGAAGTTTCAGTTGAGCAGGGGCAGTTTGTTTGAGAAGCGGTTGATCAGAAGTGAGTCTTCTCGAGAGCCAATCAGGGGCAATTATGCAGAACTTTGAGATTTGAAAGCAGATACTTCGGGTGGATAATCAGATCAGGTTAAGTCGCTAGAACGCTCATTCAGGGGCAAGTCACCGCAAAGATAGTGTTGAAACCAACTGGATTGATGAAGATTGAATTTTGTTGTCATACAGATACTAGGGCAAGTAATCTCGAGGTCGTCTCGTAACAAGCTATTCAGGGCAAGCACTCCCAAGAGTTAGATTGGGGCAAGTTGATTGTATTGAAGCAAGTTGTCCAAGCCAGTCTTTTTATCCCAAGCTGAGTGTACTGGGGCAGGTTGTGCAAGCCAGTCTTTTTATCCCCAGCTGATTGTACTGGGGCAAGTCGTTCAAACAAGTCTGTTTATCCCCAGCCGGAGTTGAGTATCGGGGAAGCATGTCATTACCCTTATCCAAAACATCAGCATTCCGAAAAGACCTTGCTGTCATTGGATCATTATCCTACAGTTTAAACCTGTTGCGTGTCAGTAACCAGTCACTTCCAAAATCCAGTTCTCGCCTGGCAAACCGGTAACCAGTTCTCGTCTGGCCTACCCTATCGTAAGCATCAGTTCCCGCCTGGTGCAGTTTATTGTAAGCATCAGTTCCCTCCTGGTGCAGTTTATTGTAACCAGTTCTCGCCTGGTCACTGTTTCTTTAGTTGTTGTATCAGTTCTCGTCTGGTACATGTCATTTGTAACCAGCTCTCGTCTGGTCACCGTTTCTTCAAGTGTTATACCAGTTCTCGTCTGGTGTATGTCAGCTTTCAGCCAGTTCTCGCCTGGTTGTCTATGCCTCAGTCTGTTATCCAGTCAGCCCCGTCTGATGTTCAAAAACACAAAAATCAATGTTTGTTCAATTTACCTCACCTATCAGTTCTCGTCTGGTAGTCTACCTTTGAATGCTAGTTCTCGTCTAGTATTTTCCATATCTTCCACTGTGTACATAATCCATGTTTATCCTAAACCAGAAAAACAAAAACCTAAAGGTACCTGACACAGTAATTCCCAATGACTCGCATGTCGCCATGTTCCTTGATACGAAGCTCAATAGATGCCAGTGCTCCGAGTAATTTTTGAATTCCTTGTGGATGTTGTTAAATCAGAATTGCTACTCTTCGACAGATGAAAGTTGCGTATTGTCCCCGGAAGAGTCGAGATGGTATTTTACCCCGCATCAGAATAGGATCGGGAGTATCCTCAGCGGATTAAGATTGATATCCGTGATAGTAGGGGCATTTCCAACAGTATGTTGCGCGCCATCAACCTCAGTTTGGGTCTATCCCCGCAGAGCACGATCAGTTGCCAAGAGTTTGAAGGGAGCATCCCTAAGCAGAGTTGTTTTCTTGCCCCAGTGAAGTCGCCCAGCAGGTTTGCCTTTCCATTTCTCCAGCAGGACAGTTATCCCCAGCGGATTTGGTTTCCCTTTTCCAGCATATATTTTGCTGGGATGGTTCTGTGACTTCGGTTCATCCCCAGTAGAGTTGACGTTACCTTCGGCATTTATTTTGCCGAGTGGTTTTCAGACCTGGTGTTCTCTGGCAGCTCGAGCTTACATTAGCATTTGCATATATCCTTAGATTTGCATCTATCAAGCATATAGCATCTTCATGCCGTCTGGGCATCTCATTTTCAAACAAAACGCATAGCATTTGCATGTCATTGCATCATTTCAAGCATACGCATGTTGAAACATAGACCAGAATGGTTACCTATTGGATTTCGAATTTGTTCACCTGCAGAGTTGTGTGGTTCAACTTCCCGTCTTCCCCAGCAGAGTGATTTCTTCATTTGGTTGTTACGTCAGCATCGGAAAAAAACAACAACAACAAATATTGACATATCGAACTTCTGAAGCTGCCGCCTTCGTCAGAATAGGTGCCAGGCAGTTCAATTCAGAATTCCCCCAGGAGAGTTTCCTCATGTTCGTCGTGAACCATGAGTCGACAAAGAGAATCCCATGACAGATGGGAAGGTGTTTGCTTTGCGAAGCATTATTCCAATACTTGTGGCGTCACACAGGTGATTGGCAAGGAGAAGAAAATTTATCAGAAAATTGACCAGTTGTTGCCGTGACAACCAAACTTCAGTTCATTGGAAGCTTTTTCTCAAGCAGCTTTGCAGTATATTCCCGCGGTTGGCAAATTTCAGGGTTCCATTTGTATTCAACCGTTGTCTACCTTTGAATGTTTGAAGGCTGAGCGCTCTTCACCCATTCAGGTCGAAGTCGCTTGAATAGGGGCAGCTGTTGCACCCTAAAATTTGACCAACCGGGTCTCGTATCTGGCTCGATGTTTCGACGCATTACCGCATTCGCATCTGCATATCGCATACAGTGCATCTTTCATTTGTTTTGATTTTATCGGGATCACAGCTCTCGTCTCATGTTTCAGGTGTCTTTTATCAGTTCAGATAGGTAGAACCGTATTTTTTTGGGATATTGCGGTGCCCGTTTATTTTTACCGGCTATTTTGGTGCGCTCTCACGGTGTTATGTGTCGTTCGGTGCTTATTTTGTTCCTCTGGGAATTATTGTGATTTTTCTGGATTTTATTGGCTATTTTTAGGGTTTAAATAGATTTAAATCATTTTTTAGCATTTTTTAGAATATTAATAGGATTTTTAATAGTTGTCATTCTTTTTAAATAGATTTTTAATCATTTTAGGATTTAATAGATTTTTTAGGATAATATAGAATTTTCTAGAATATTAATAGTTTTTTTAAATAGTGTTAATAGTTTTTTAATCATTTTAAATAGAAGAATATAGATTTCTTTTATTTTTTATCATTTTCTTAATAGGATAAATAAGATTTTTCTTTTAAAAAATTAATAGGTTTTTTGAATATTAGGGTTTAATAGACTTTCTTTTATAGGATAATATTTTAGATATAAATAATATAGTTTTTTAATAGTTTTATTAGAATAATAGATTTTCTTTTAATAAAATTTTAATATAGGTTTTATTAGAATAATTTTTAGATTAGTGGATTTATTAGAGTGTTATTAGTTTAGCAATTAATTGAGTTTAGTTCAGTAATTAGTTTGATAGTTTAATTAGAATTTAATTGGTCCATTAGTTAGTATTAATCCATTTCATTAGTCCCTTTATTAATTCACGTTAATTTCCAATCAGTTTTAATCATTTGTCATTAATCATCTTTATGCAGTTTTTTTTTTGGGTTTTTATTTTCATGTTCGTATTGGGCCCATTTCGTTTTGAAGCCCAGTTTCCTCTCAGTCCAGAAGCTTCCAGGATAATCCAGCTAATTCCAGAACGTTCCAGAATTCTCAGCCATGTATAAAGTCTTGAAGCCACGTGTAAAGAAAAAAAGAGGGTCCACATATCATCATTCATACACAGACACGTCACGTTCCACTACTCCTCCCTCTCTGCCACAACCCATCCAAGTGGCACTCATGCATTCCACTTTCCCACTCACCGGTGCCACACGTCACCACATGAACCACCACCAGTTGCATGGCCGACGGCCATGCAACCACCGTACCCGTCCGTCGCCGGCGACACTAACTTATTTCGGCCACCGCGAACTTCGCCGGAGAACGCCCAAAAACACAGTTCCCGGTCGATCTTCATCTTCCTCCCAGAATCTTCAACAATCTTCTTCCTCCTTCGACCAATCTCCCTTCAACCACCATCAATATCGCCGGAGGTCACTTCCCAGAAATTTCTCCAGTCAACCTCATCCACATTCATCAAGCCAGCCAAGAACAGCTTCCCAGATTATTCATCACGTCTTCAAACTTCTTTCAGAACTTCATCCTCAAGGATCTCCCCCAACAATATTCGTCAACAATGAGAGTTCTTCATCAACGATACGAATTCGTCCTCAATGATTCGTGTTATCCATCAACGATCCGTGTTCTTCTTCAATGATTTGTGTTTTCAAGAGCAATCGCCAGCAACGAGGACATGCAAGAATCAACAAGCTCCGAACAAGCTTCCAGATCCTCATCAACACCTTCTAGATCTTCATCTGTAGCGTTTTTCCAGAAAGTTTTCCAGAAACTACCGAAGTGTCATCGATCTTCATCAAATGTTGAATGAACCATCAAGAATCAATGACGACGCTCATCGTTGAGAGTCATGATCTGCGAAGATCTTTGACGACCTTCGTCTCCGGCGTTGTGTTTTTCAGAGCATCCATATTTCTCATCAAGAATAGGAAACGTCTTCAACGAACCTTCCTAATCTCTGTTGGTATCTCTTCTGTCTGAACGGAGAGAGGAGAGAATGGTGGAGAGTCTTGGTGAGGGTGATGAACGAAGAGAGGAGGGTTCAGGGAGGAGGAACGGCGCAAAGGCCTGTGAACAGTGCAAGGAAGTGAAGACTAGGGTTTGGGGCAGAAAGAAGATGAATTGGCGTTGGGCTTTGCTTAGGCCCAGGTTCATTTTTTTGTTCCTGCACCTCCCCCTTTTTTGTTACTGACTATGGGCTGGGCCCAATGTTTTGCTGTCAACACCCCAGTTTCAGCATCATACCCCCTCCCCCGTTTTTGTCATGTACTGGGCTGGGCCCAAGTTTGTCATATTTTTATTTTTATTTTCTATTACTCCCCCTGTAACAGCAGTGTACCCCCTTTCCATTTTTTTGTATTTTTTCATTTTTTTCCTTTGTTTAAAGTTTGTTAGAAGAAAAAAAAACAATAAAGAAAAAGTATATTTGAAAAAAAAGAAAAGAGAAAAGAGAAAGAAAAAGAAAATTGAAGAGAAAAAATATTGAAAAAAATATTAAAAAAAAGAAAAAGGAGTGAAAATAATGGAAAAATATATGAAAAAGAAAATTGAAGAGAAAAAATATTGAAAGAAATATTAAAAAAAAGAAAAAGGAGAGAAAATAATGGGAAAATATATGAAAAAAAATACATAGAAAAAAATATGGAAAATATATGAAAATAGTTGAAAAGAAAAGAAGGAAAAAGAGAAAAAATATTAAAGTAGACTTAATATTTTTTTAAGCGCATTTTCTTTTAGGATATATTTTCATAGGAATTATTTTACGATTTTAGGGATAGTTTAGAACGCCCACTTGTTAGGGGGATATTTTTCATTCGATTTTTCAGGATAGGATAGGATAGTCTTTCCTAGGAGATTTATTTTTCAGTATTCACTCATTGTAATCATTTTCAGAACATCAATAAAACGAGATTTGAGCTGTGGTCCCGATAGTAGCCGAACTACAGCTGCTCTGATTCCTCGTACCAGACGAGGATATGTAGGCATAGGATGCGATATCCTAGCGAGCACACTAACGACTGACCTCTGTTCTCTCGCTGCTGTGCGATCGAGACTTTCCCGCTGACGACTGATGTTACCCTTTTTTCTCCCTTGCCCAAGTGCATTTGAGACCAAACCATAGTTTTGCCCATAGGTCCCCGAACCTTTGAAACCAGTTGTTTTTCTCACTGCTGTGTGAGAATGGTTGTTTAGCCGTAGTTAGCCTGAACTACGTAAAGCTCTGATCTTCCATGCAGTGTGGAAGTACGTAGGCACAAGACGCGAGGTCTTGGCGAGCCAATTTTCCCTGTAGTCCCGAACTATGTTGACTCTGACTTTCTCTCTTGAGAATACGTAGGCATAGAGTGCGACGCTCTATCGAGTCAATTCCCTTCCGTTTAGATTTAGCAGCCGTAGATAGATTGTTTTGCATCCTTTAGACAACCCAAGCAAGCGTGGATCCCATCGAGTACGATGGACGTGAGGGGTGCTAATACTTTCCCCTTGCGTAACCGACTCCCGAACCCAGGTTTTGGTTGCGATGACCATACCTTTCCCCGTTTTTTGCGAGGTTTACTTCGAGCGTTCCCTTTCCCGCTCTGAGGGATAAATAACGCACGGTGGTGACTCTTCTGTCAGCCGACGCCGATTTTCGCAGTAGCGACACAAAGTGTTTTCCAAAATGAAAATTCTAGAATATTCACATACCATATGAAAATATGCAAAAAATACAAGACAATTGCAAAAAGAATCATTCACAAATGATAAAAAATGAGGAAGTTATGCTATTTTGAAATTTAAAGAAAAATCAAACATTTCAAGCATTAAAAAAGAAGGGAGTGCACTTGGTGGGTGTTGAACCCACCACCTTATGATTACCAGCTCAAAACTTGGCCAGAACAACTAGAGGCGCGCACGTGACAATTGAAGGAGAAAAAGAGTAAAATGTGAAAACATGGCAAATATAGAAAATGACCAAAAGGGTTGATCTCCACACGGATCGAACCCAGGTTAGGTACATGGCAAGGCAATATGAGAACAAGGCGATACATCCGTGTATTATGCCACCCCAATAAATACATATACTTAAAAAAGCAAGCATTTCTGGGCAAGGCAAGGTAAGCAAACAAAGCAAGTTGACATGAAAACGGTTACATCACAACTCCTTCAAAACTCAACCAATTTTAACAAAATTTGGGTCTATCTGATGTGAAATTTAATAAGGAACACAATGGCATCATTAATTTTTCAAGATGAAGCACATAAATTAAAACACGATTGCAAATGCAAAGGGAAGCTTGTGACATGCATTATGGTAGCTACAGCTCAGAACAGAAGTGATTAAGACCAGGTGAAGGTATGCAAAAGTTTTAAATACATAGCCTATGGATTCTAGATGCAAAGAAAAACTCCAAACAAAAATTGGTATGTGGACTGCAACTTATGGATCAAAAATTGGTATGTGGACTGCAACTTATGGACGCAAAGAAAAACTCCAAACAAAAATTGCTTATGCTTTGAGAGCTCTGCCAAAGGATGAAGAGGTGCAGGAATCTCTATACCTCACCGGTCTTCTAGAGGGGGAGATGTTATATAAGCTTCAACATGTCTAGAATGATCTCAGTAGATGAGGGAAGTCATTGTTGGAGAAAAGTAATAGCCAGCTTACGCTCCGTATGTGACCTGGATTAGAGCCAGAGCATAAACCATAGGGATGCCTTTTCCACCTGCTAAGTAGGAAAGCCCTCCAGTGGTGGAAGAGCCTACTACCGTGCCTATTCAATAGTATAATCAGGTGTTAGCTGAGAGAGAAGGGCTGAAAAGACCAATGAAGAGTTAGAGAAAGAGTTAGCGCAGATCAGAAGCGAGAGAAATGAAGCCGTCCATTCTTTCAAGAGGCAAACAGAGTTGGTGAACAGGTTGGGCACAAATTTGACTAAGCAGATAGCTGATCGTGAGCGTTTGGGTATGGACTTCAAATCTGTTAATGATGTATTGGCCACCAAGAAGCAGCACTTGGATGAAGCATACCGGATAATATCCAAGTTTAATCAGCAGTGGAACACTACTTTAGCCAACAACAAAGAGAGGGAGGATAAACTGAAATAGCAGATATCCAAATTGAAGTCTCAGGTGAAGGCTAGTGAGAAGAGGTTTGATGAGGAAACTGCTCGCAGATATGCCACCGAAGATATGCTGAACAAAGCCCTCGCTAACTTGAAAGAGCGCAGGCAGAGGTTCGAGTCTAAGAAGCGAAAGTTAGAAGATTGCTTTGGCCAGGGAGCATGGGAAGATTCAGTTGAAGGTCTCCAGTGCACTATTATGCAGAGAGAATTGCTTGTTGAAGGGCTACTCACTCGACCTGATCACCCCGAGACTAGAGAGTTGCTAGAGGAGTTTCGTGCACGCTGTCGCTCTTGATTATCTTTGTAACTCTTTGTATTTTTTCTGATTCTTGCTGTACACTGACCATCGCCAGACTTGTTGGTTGAGGTCGTGCTATTGATTCCTCATGTATTCATTGACTTTGTACTGCTGCCTTGTTGGGACATCTATATATGAGATATTATTTCAGTGACTAGATCCGAACTTCTTGTTATCAGCACTGGCACTCTGGCACTCGAATCGGGGGAAAAATCTTCCTAACGCACAGTGATAACACGAAATCGTATATATATTTTGATGCATAATTCAACTAAAGTTTAACCGTTTTCGATCCGATTTCGGGTTATTTCCGTGTTATTTGTCTGATGTTTTGCAGGTATTCAACGATCACGTCTAAACAAGGCAACATGAAGAAAAGAAGCAATCTCAGATGAAATATGGACGAAAAAGGAGTGAAAACATCATGAAAAGCGCAGAAGGCTGTTTTTGCTGATGTGACGACCGTCACAGCTCCATGACGACCGTCACACGGGTGACAACCGTCACACCTTGTGACGACCGTCATGCAGGCAAAAACGCCCCACTTCAATTACACGTTAAAGAAGCAGTTCCAATTCCCAAAGAGTGGACCACTACTCCCTGAATTATCTGCCTCAAAGTCCACTCTCTCCAGCAGTAACCGTTAGAATTCCATCTCTATAAAAGGGGAAGCAGGGGACCTCAGAAAGGGAGCCGCATTCATACAACGAAGTGCTGCCAAATTTATTTCCAGAGCATACTTTCCAGTTTAATATTCTTATTTGTTTTTCTTTATTTCTTCTGCATTCCATTTTCATTCTTCTGTAATTTCTACTTTATTGTACGATCAATTTGGCATAAAGACCAGAATCCTGCCAACATCTGTGGAGGATCTGCTCAAAGGCCAATTGGAATATTTACAGGTTTCTCATTTCAATCGATTCCAGTTTTATTATAATGCAAATTATTATTTATTGTTTTTATTTATGTTTTATCTTTCCCAAATCTATGTCTAGCTAAACTTAGGTAATCGATATGTAGTAATAATTCGAAAGGGATTTGATAACAACTGGTTGAAAAACTTTCTTTTCAAAAGTAATTTATGGTATGAGTGTTTAAAATTGATTTACTGAATAAACTCCGTCGCGAAAGCGAGAACTTATTTAAAAGTAGTTTTGCCACGAAAGTGGGAAATTAATTAAGATACGAACCAACAAGCGAAAGCTGCGGTAAGATCAGATAGTAAACACTAGTCATTCGTTTTAATAACAGCGAAAGCACTTTAAAATGAATTAGAACTTAGAGATTTCCAAAAAATAATTTAAACCCCGAATGAGATACGAAAGTGTACGTTTGGCCCTTAGAATTATGATTAGCGTCAATAACCATCGTGAGGCGAAAGTCTTTAAATCACCATTTTCTGCTTAAATAAACTCCGAAAACTGTTTCATACACCAGTAACTTGTCAAATCCCTGAAGAACACAATTACTGCATATCGATTCGATTAATTATAATCTAAGTAGAATTCTTAGTTCCCTTTTAGTGACAATCTTATTCCCTTAAACATATTCTACCTAGCTAAACATAGTAACTCCCGAGAACACTAGTTTGATTACGAGTCCCTGTGGGATCGATATCTATTATTACTACACGATAGACTGTGCACTTGCAGTTAGGTTGTATTAGACATAGAAATTCGCGATCACACAGACACACGTTTGCATCTGCATAAATCATTCGCATAGCAGGTCCCTTGTACCGTGTTTCCTAACCCTCTGTTGATGCAGGTTCCAGGATTGCTGATCAGCGTATTCATCGCTATTCTACTGGAAGCAACTGTAAGAAAGCCATGGACCAGATGTAGACTGAGATGCAAGAGATGCGCGACCGGATGGCACAGTTTATGCAGATGATGGAGACTGTGGCCAAGGGCCAGGAACAACTGCAGACTCTGGTGCATCCTCTCATTGCTAGGGTTGACAGTCAGGGTGTGCTACATGGCGGAATTGCTACTGATCCTCCTCACGGTGAGACTCTCCAAGCGGGTGATGTTATGCTGTAACACGGTGGGAGAACTGACTTTAAACAATGTTGCGGATAGCAAGAGTCGCCACCGACTTTTATTTTATCCATAAGGAAAGGTTATAAAAGAACAGGAAAGACCTTAGAGAATATTTTGGGTCCGGGGGGTAGGTTATGAAAAGGGAAGGTGTTAGCACCCTTTTCATCCATGGTTATCCATGGGCTCTTAGGTACTTAAGCTCACTTTTGAATTGTTTTGAAATTGTAGTGTGTGAATAGAAAATTTTCAGAATAGTTAATAAATAATCCATGTAAGGATGTGTTAAGAACTTGTTTGAAAACTTGTTGAAAATTTGTTTAAGTGCGAAACAATTTTGAAGTGAGCAAGCACCTAGGAGTAACCTACCCTAATGTTTAAAGGTCTTTCTTATTCTTCATTCTTTCCTTTAGTAAGACTATCCCTACTATAATGGAGTAGGTAGTCCTTACTTTGGATGTTAAGGGACATGTGAGGGACAATTTGACTTTGAAGGCCATTGTGGGATGTAATAAGCACATATAAGGGACCATCATCATTTTTCGAAAGGGACTCGATTCGTAAAGGCAACCATAAGGGACTTTGATGATTTTTCTATTTGAGGGACTTGCTTTATACACCCCACTTAACCATTATTCGTAGGCAACTTGAGGGATATCCTTAGGGAGTGAGACGGCGATTAAAATCGACTTACGTGTGTGACGTGTTTATTTTAATTATCTTTATTTAAAAGTGATCTAAATTTATTTTAATATTACATACATGTTGTTACACTCCCTAATTACTAACCATAATAATAATTAAATAATTAAACAACTTTACATCCAAGAAACAATTACAAAATAATAAGCAAAATAATTAAATAGCAAAGATAAATAAAATATAAATAAGCAATAATAAATAATAAAGGGGGTTAATTCTAAGTTTACTCGGCAAGACATCGCATCTTGTGCCTACGTATCCTTACGGGAGTGGAATCAGAGTAATCGTAGTTCCCCTCAATAGGGAGGTTAGAAACTTCTTGACTGTGGTCAAGGTCTCAAGGGGAATAAACGCATCTTAAGGACACGCTTACGTGGAGTGTAGAAACTCCAAATCTCTACGTTGAAATGTTAAGTTGTAATTATGGTTAAATTAGGGATTCCACGGCGGGAAACCCTAAAATGAGCGCGGCGGCTCTTTGACCTAATGCTAAGGGTAAAATTGTAATTTTGCCTGCGGCGAGGCATTTGTGAAAATTAGGGTTTGTAGTTTGTAGTTTTGAGGATTTGAAATTGAATGTGTGAAGTTTTACGGACTATTGGCGCGGCGGCCAAACAGTTAGACCTAACCTTCGGATGTGCAATGTGACAGAAATAATAGTAAACGCGTGAGATAATTGAATCATGCAAACAGAGAGATAATGTCATAATTTAAACCATGCAAGCAGAAATTTAAAGGCAGAATTTAAAGAGCGATTGTTAAGTTCGCGAGGTTACATGAGAGGAGCAGATACAATATGATAATGAAATTTGAATTGAACAATAATAAAATAAAATAAATAACGGTTCTAGTTATTATTTTAAAAAAAGATTTTAGTTATTATTTTAAATTTATCTAAAAAAAAGTTTTTCTTAAAAATAATAGGTTTTCATATTAATTTGGAAAAGATGTTAATGTTATTTATTTTAAAAAACAGATTTTTATGTTATAACAAATTTTAATAAATTAATGATAACAATAATAATAATAATGGTAATAATAATGATAATAATGATAATAATAATAAATAATGATAATAATAATAATAATAATAATAATAATAATAATAATAATAATAATAATAATAATAATAATAATAATAATAATAATAATAAAGCAATAATGAATTTTAAATGTGCCAAATAACCCAACAATGTTGCTAACGCAGAAATGCGCTCATCGCAACCAGATCTAAATCGGACGAAACAAAATTTATCGCAAAGAAAAAGAAATTAAGCAAAAAATAGTATTATTGCTCACACAAAAATGCGATCATCGCAACCAGATCGAACTAACACAAATGTCACGCGTCATGCACACAAATGTGCAAACATCGTATCGACATAATTCGATCAAAAATCTTATATATATAAACTCTAACAATTTAAAAATTATATATATATAAACGTAACAGTAATAGATAAAGAAAAAGAAATAACGGTAATAGATGAAGAAAAAAAAATAACGGTAAAAGATGAAGAAAAAGAAACAACAGTAATAGATGAAGGAAAAGAAATAACGGTAAACGATGAAGAAAAAGAAACAATAGTAATGGATGAAGAAGAAAACTAAATAACGGCAAACGGCACTCACTCCTCTTAGGTTTTTTTCATTCTCCTCCCTTTTCCAACAAGGCAACACATGTATATATAGGGAACAAATTAGGGTTAACACCAAATTGTCAATAATGTCCCTAAAGCCCATTTTAAAGCCCAAACTAAATAATTAGTTAAGAAAAAATAAAATTTAAATAATTTAAAATAATTAAAATAAACTTAAAATAAAAACTAATAATCCTATTGATTCCTAAAATAAAAAATATTATAAAAAGAACAAAATTTTTTTCAATATTTTTTATTTTATGATTTTTTGGATATTTTTATGAATAATTTAGAAAAAAGTGAAAAAAAATAATATTTTAAAAAATGATTTAATTAAAATACGAAAATAATAATTAAATAATAATAAAAAACTATTTTTGTTATTTTTTTAATGAAAGATAGAAAAATTTAGAGTAAAAATAATAAAAAACAAAAAAAATGACAAAGGTGAGATTCGAACTCTCAACCTCTCACACTCATAACTCCTTACACATGTCCTCCCGCCAATTGTGCCATTTTTACTTTTTAGAAAAAAAAATGCATGCCATATGATATTTACCTGCAAAAGTCAAACGACTACACAAATTTGTTAGTAATTGATTAAATGCAATGAAATGCGACGACAAATCTTAGGGCAAAATTTGGGGTATTACAGTTATTATGATAATATTTCTCACCCAACCTCTCTTTGATGTTGGCAAAAAAATCATGAAGTTTGACTTTGGTTTGACCACAGTTGACCTCAGTTTGACCTTTTAACTGCATTGACTGCTTTTGACTTATCTGATCATCTGACTGAGCAAACTTTTGAGAAAAGTCTTGAAACTTGACATGGGGGTTCTTATACACATATAAGATGTTATGAAGCTCACTTGAAGTCTTGGAAGTCCATTTAGCCTGATTAAAGTCAAAACCCTAGTTTTGGATGCACTGCTTAGGAGGTGCATTGTCTGAGGGAATTGTCAACTCTTCTGACCAATTGTGAATTTTGTGAACCTTGTGAACCTTCTTGGAACACAAAGTCTTGTATTGTGAGGGCAAATTTTGGGGTGCAACAGCTGCCCCTGTTCAATTTTCTGAAACCTGAGGGGTTAGATTGGTATATTTGCCAGTCGTAACCTGGAAGGTTGAAGGGGATTGAACACAAAAGCCCAAAAATTTGCACTCACCAGTGCATGGAGTGATATTGATGGTTGGTTGAACATGATTGAGTGGGCTTAAAGATGCCACTAGGGGAAAGTTCTTCAGTAGTATAATGAGAACTGTCAGGAGTCTGGAGTAATACTGATGTAACAGCATGTCTTCATGAGGATAGAGCAATCAATAATGATAACCCTAAAGCAGTCTTGAAGTGATAAATCTGACCTCAAGAGGATAGAGCAATCAATAGCTCTAAAGCAGTCTTGAAGTAATAATGGCTTCAGGAGGATAGAGCAATCAATAGCTCTAAAGCAGTCTTGAAGTAATAGAATGGCTTCAGTAGGATAGAGCAATCAACAGCTCTAAAGCAGTCTTGAAATAATAATGTGATATGTCTTCAGGAGGATAGAGCAATCAATAGCTCTAAAGCAGTCTTGAAGTAATGATTTCAGGAGGATAGAGCAATGGATAGCTCTAAAGCAGTCTTGAAATAATAATGTAATTTCAGGAGGATAGAGCAATGGATAACTCTAAAGCAGTCTTGAAATAATTAGATGGCTTCAGGAGGATAGAGCAATGAATAGCTCTAAAGCAGTCTTGAAGTAGTAATATGACCTCATGAGGATAGAGCAGTGAATAGCTCTAAAGCAGTCTTGAAGTAATAGGATGATTTCAGGAGGATAGAGCAATCAGTAGCTCTAAAGCAGTCTTGAAGTCATGAGAGGCTATCAGGAGGATAAAATAACCCTGAGGTTACAATAAAGCAGTCCCAAAGTAATAAGAAGCTCATCAGGAGGATAAAGTAACCCTGAGGTTACAATAAAGCAGTCCCAAAGATCATAAGATTGTTTGTTGGATAATTAACCTGAAAACAAGGTAGCATTCTGTATAACAACATTAGTTTATGCTTTATGTATGCATGTATGACATGATGCACTTAGGTAATGTACTATAGACATATATGTTATGGTATGATGTAAATGATGTATGTATGCTATGACACTGCTGGAAGTGTCTGGATATCCTTGTATAACAACTGATGGCCAAGAAAAATAAATCCCGATTCGTTGTTGAAGAATATATAACCCTCCGTCTGCTGGGGATAACAAGGTATAGATAACCTCCCGTTTGTTGGGGATAACAAGGTATAGATAACCTCCCGTTGTTGGGGATAGTAAGGTATAGATAACCTCCCGTTGTTGGGGATAGTAGGGTATAGATAACCTTCGTTTTCGTTTGATAGTAGGATAAGTATAACATCCCGTCTTCGTTCATCGTGCCCTTATTGGAAAGTAATTTCCCGTATATCCGTATGAGGATAAAAGAGATGGATATAAATTCCAGGGGAGATTAGACTTTGTGAAAATGGATTAGTCCTACTGTCTTGTAAAGATGAACCGGCGAAGCTTCGTTGAAATCCTTCCCTCGTTCGTCCTTAGTAAATACTATTACTGCATTTTCATGCATTTCTGGTAAACATCAATCATATTAAAAGCATACATGCATTTCTGGTAAACATCAATCATATTCAAAGGCATACATACATTCAAACACAACCAATGGACGTTTCGCTTATGTAAATAGGGTAAAAGTAAATCTGGATTCAAAAGATGGAATTTATTTATATCAAAAGTGACCCATACACGGGTAAGTTTGTACAAGGAGACATAAACCCTAGTAAGAGAATTTTGTCATGAAGTTTTACAAAAAGAATCAGCTATGTGGGAAATAATCCTATTGAGTTTCAATTCTACTATTGCCACTCAAGTATCTCATCTTCTTGCTGTTGAGACGGAAACGATTGGATTGAGCTTTATCTGTTTGAGCTTGAGTAAGTAGTACAACTGGTTGCAGTTTCATGAGTGATCCAAACGAGACATAGTCATACGCTTTAATCCCTAACTTTTGCCTGGATTGCCCTTTCAGGTTTTCAATCCACCGGGATACCCTTTTTTGCCCAAGCCGCCTTTTCAGGTTTTCGACTTGCCGGGTGTACATCTTTTTATATATATATCCCTAATTTTTGCCCAAACCCTTTTGGTTTGCCGGGATGCCCTTATTTTTGCCTAGGCCTGTCAACCTAGCGGGTCTCTTTTTATGCGTAGTATTTTTTAACTATGTCTGCGTTTACAGGTTGTGGGAAGTCTTCACCATCCCAGCTGATCTCACACATAGATGCCATGGTGGCCAATGCGTCTGCCAACTGATTCTCTCTTCGTGGAATATGTCCAAAAGTAATCTCTTTGAAATGTGGGATCAAAGACAACACATGTTCTCTGTAAGGAATGAGATTATCATGCTTTGTATCCCAATCTCCTTTAATCTGACTTACTACCAGAGCTGAATCTCCATACACCTCAAGGAACTGAATCTTCATATCAATAGCAACTTGCATACCCATGATACATGCCTCATACTCAGCCATGTTATTGGTACAATAGAAACAAAGTCTGACAGTAATCGGGGTATGACAACCTTCAGGGGAACTAATCACAACACCAACACCATTACCATGTGCATTGGAGCCACCATCAAAAACCATAGTCCATCGGGATCCTTGTTCAGGTCCGTCATATTGTCCAGGTTCTTTGGTAACAGACATAATGTCTTCATCAGGGAACTCAAAATTCATTGACTGGTAATCACCTACTGCTTGATGAGCCAAATGATCAGCAACAACACTCCCCTTAATGGCTTTCTGAGTAGTATACTATATATCATATTCCGTCAAGATCATTTGCCATCTTGCAATTCTTCCGGAGATAGCAGGTTTCTCAAATATGTACTTGATTGGATCCATCTTCGAAATCAACAAGGTAGTATGGGTCAACATATACTGTCTTAGTCGGCGAGCAGCCCATGCCAAAGCGCAGCAAGTTTTCTCGAGCAGTGAGTATCTTGTTTCACAGTCGGTAAACTTTTTGCTAAGGTAGTATATTGCCTGCTCTTTTCGACCAGACTCGTCATGTTGCCCCAATACACACCCCATTGAGTTGTCTAATACTGTTAAATACATAATCAAGGGTCTTCCATCAACTGGTGGCATTAAAATTGGAGGTTCTAGCAAATATCTCTTGATTTCATCAAAGGCAGTCTGGCACTCATCATTCCATTCCATCACCTGATCTTTCTTCAACAACTTGAAGATTGGCTCACCGATGGTAGTTAATTGGGAAATAAATCTTGCAATGTAGTTCAATCGTCCCAAGAAACCTCTAACCTCCTTCTCAGTACGGGGAGCTGGCATCTCTCGTATAGCTTTCACTTTTGCAGGATCCACTTCAATACCTTTTCCACTGACAATGAAACCCAGGAGCTTTCCAGATCTAACTCCAAAAGTACACTTGTTTGGATTTAATCTCAACCTGTATTTCTTCAACCTCTCAAACAACTTGTGCAGATGATCAAGATGTTGTTCTTCATTCTGAGACCTGGCTATCATATCATCCACATATACCTCTATCTCATGATGAATCATATCATGAAACAAAGCCACCATAGCACGCTGATATGTTGCCCCTGCATTCTTCAAACCAAATGGCATTACCTTATAGCAAAAGGTGCCCCACTGTGTCACAAATGTAGTCTTCTCCATATCTTCAGGTGCCATCTTGATTTGATTGTAACCAGAGAAACCATCCATAAAAGAGAATACCTTATGCTGAGCAGTGTTGTCTACCAGAATATCAATATGAGGAAGTGGAAAGTCATCTTTAGGGCTAGCCTTGTTCAGATCTCTGTACCTTACCATCTTTCTTAGGAACTGGTACCACATTTGCAACCCACTGAGGATAAGAAGTTACGGCCAAGAACCCTGCATTGAACTGTTTCATTACCTCTGCTTTGATCTTTTCTGACATTTCAGGACGCATACGACGAACCTTCTGCTTCTTTGGACGACAATCTTCTTTCACTGGCAAACGGTGAACCACAATGTCTGTATCCAACCCTGGCATATCTTCATAAGACCAGGCAAAGATCTCCACATAGTCACGTAGCATCTGAATCAACCTGCTCTTGACACTGTCCTCTAAATCAGCCCCTATCTTGACCTCTTTTCTGTTTTCTTCAGTTCCCAGATTCACAACTTCGACTGGCTCTTCATGTGGCTGTATAGCTTTCTCTTCTTGTTGTAACAACCTAGCAAGCTCTACAGGTATTTCACAATCGTCCTCGTCTCCGTCTTCAGTTTGATAGATCGGATTCTCGAAATTGTAATTGGCAATAGTAGAACTGTTATCAACTGGATCCAGAGTGGATGAGGATTCCTGACTAAAGGAGATAGGGATAACATCTTCAGCTTTCCAATTATTGAGTCCAGCACCCACAGTAGGAAAAATCCATGCCTCCAAGTTGTGGTCTTCATCTTGATCTCCCACAGCATTGATAACCCCTTGATTGGTGATACGAACAGCACGAGCACGACGAACAGCCTTCTGGGACTCTGCAGTGAAACCCAAACCAAACTTGTCAGACTTGTATGGAATATCAGGAAGCTGACCCCAAATAGTACAACCACCTTCTTCCACCATAGCTTTTGCATCATTGAGGGAGGCCATTGCCATTGTTGGAGGGTTTCTGATGACCACAGGAACCTTCTTCACAGCAGGAGGAGTCACACAATCCTTAACAGCCCAGGGAACCACTTCAAATGACTGACATGGAGTTTCAATGTATTCACCTTCTACTTCCAGATACTTGAAAGTGTTTACATGGCTGACAAAGTATTCTTCCTCTCCAAAGACGGTAACAACTTTTCCATTCACCGGATATCTCAACTTTTGATGTAATGTGGAGGTCACAGCACCTGCCCCATGGATCCAGGGACGACCAAGCAGACATGAGTACGAAGGACGAATATCCATCACATAGAATGTAGCGGTAAACACCTGAGAGCCAACCTTGATTGGAAGATCAATTTCCCCATGCACTACTCTTCTAGAACCATCAAAAGCCTTTACCACAATATTACTGGGCTTCAATACCGTATCTTTAGGACTCAGCTTGTTCAGGACTTCCTTAGGCAACACATTCAGAGAGGAACCATTGTCTATCAGCACATGAGACAGGGTAGTGCCCCTGCATTCAATTGAAATATGCAAGGCCCTGTTATGATCCCTCTTGGCAGGGGTCAAGTCAGCATCAGAAAATCCTAACCCGTTGTCATAGGTCAGGTGAGCAACACAATTCTCAAACTGGTCCACAGAAATTGCATTGGGTACATGAGCCATCTTTAGAAACTTGATCAATGACTTGGCATGAGCCTCAGAACATAATAACAGGGAGAGCATAGAAATCTTTGAGGGAGTATGCCCCAGCTGATCAACAATATCATAATCACTCTTGCGAATGATTTTCAATACTTCTTCCATCTGCTTAGAGAGGTCATCAGCAGCTGGCACATCAGTAGATACAGGCTCAATAACAGGACCCTTGCCCCGAGCATCAGTGGTGGAAGTAACAGCAGGAGTAACTGCACTCTTAGAAGCAACTGGAGGAGAGAAGACTCTTCCACTACGAGTGATCTTGCTAGATCCAGCAATATTATCAATGTCAACAGGCATATCAGGTAAAGGCTCCTGCTTGACACCATGGATGTAAACATCAGACCCATAGTGCCAAGGCACAGCTTTGTCAGATGTATAAGGAATAGGACCAGGAGTGGTAATGATCAGAGGAGCTACTCTGGCTTCAGCAACAACTTTCACAGGACCTTCAGCAGTAATCTTGATTGGGCCCTGATGAGTGATTTTAATGGGACCCTTTGAAGTGATTCTTAGTGGTACTTTGTCAACCATGTCAACCTCTTCAATCTTCTTACCCTGAGTCAGATGATCCACCATACTTTCTACAGATGCTGGTCTTCTTTCAAACACTATAGTATATTTATCCATGAGACGTTGAATCCCATCTCTCAAAATGAAGCAACTATCCGGCTTATAGGTACAATATAGACAATCTTCATGACAACCTGGAAAGATCCCAGCTTGTACTAGCCTCTTTTTGATAACAGACAATGGTGTGCTCAACTCCATAACTGAATAGACATGCAGATCTTCATCAATATCTTCATCAATGGCGTTGACAGTCTTCTCGTGATTTGGCATTGGAGCTATAATCACATTTGGAGTACCTGGTGGATCAAACTCAATTTCTCCAGCATCAATCATATCCTGAATTTTGTTCTTCAAGACCCAGCAGTTATTAGTATCATGTCCTAGACAGTTTGAATGATATGCACATCGTGCATTGGGATTGTACTTGGGAGAGGTAACATTGGGATTCTGAGGGGCCTCCCTCAGGGTAATAAGTTCAGCTTTCAACAAGTGTTGCAATGCCTGAGCCATTGACATGTTGATCTTCGTGAACTGTCTTCTAGCCCTCTGTTGGTTGCCTTGAGGCTGCTCTGTTGTTGCAGGAGTTGGATTTGAAATATGAACTGCATTAACAGACTGATGCCTTCTGTTACGATCAGGCTGACCATACACAGCATTAGATTCTTTCTTCCCAGTGGGAGGCTTCTTTGCAGCACCTGATGAAGAAGTGCCCACTTGGATCTTACCACTCTTGATACCATTCTCTACTCGCTCTCCTGTCATGATCAACTCAGTGAAGCCAGATGATGAGCTTCCAATGAGATGACTGTAAAACGGACCATTCAGCGTACACATGAACATATCAACCAACTCCCTATCAGTCAAAGGGGGTTGAACTCTTCCAGCTAAGTCTCTCCACTTCTGAGCATACTCCTTAAAGCTTTCTTTGGCACCCATAGACATGCTTTGAAGCTGCATGCGAGTGGGGGCTAAGTCAGCATTGTATTGATACTGCTTGTAGAAAGCTTCAGCAAGGTCATTCCAATCTCTGATGTTGACACTCTCCAACTGATAATACCACTCTAGCTGAGCTCCAGATAAACTCTCTTGAAAGAAATGGATCCACAACTTTTTATCAGCAGTGTGGGGTTGCATTCTTCTGACATAAGACCTCAGATGCAATTTGGGACAAGAGACCCCATCATAGACAACAAATGTAGGAACTTTGAACCCAATGGGTATGACCACCCCAGATATCAAGCTCAAATCCTCAAAATCCAGCCCAGATGATTTCTGTAATTCCATAGCATCCATTCTATCCACCAGCATCTTGAATTTGTCTTCGTTAGGCTCATGGTAGTAGTTAGCCTCAGAATCAGAGTCCCCCATAGTGTTGTGGAGACTGCCTCTCTCCTGCCCAGATTCTTCAGATTCATAGTCTTCAACCTGTTCCTTGGTCTTGGCAGGACCTTTGAACCTTCTTCCCATGTTGAGCAACCCAGCAGACCTTCTAGCCTTCTTAGTCTTCTTGGCCAGCAGTGTCTTCAATTCATCCTGCCCCTTAGATAGGTTCAGGATCAGCTCTTGGAACTGTGCATTCTGTGCCTGGAGATCCTTAACTGATTGTTCAAGAGCCATTGCTGAAATAAACAGCGAGAAGATGAGAAACCTGTACACAATTATAAACCTGTGATGCAATGATATGGGAATGCATATGCAATGTTTTCAAGGACCGCAGGATTTAAATTTGCTTAAACAAACAAGAAAGTAACTTTTTATTAGTAATAACTTGTTTTGCCTTTTAGGCTTACAAAAAATGAAAACGAAATAAGTACAAAAGATGGGGTTTTAAGTCTCCCATGGACGTTTCCTCTTTGTGTTGAGGTATGAGTTGAGGTTTCGTTCCTCATGAAGTAGCTTTGTTAGCTCTAGGATCCTTGCTTGGCTTGCTTTGTAATGAGCCTCGAAAGTATCCCTTTGCTCTTTCAGTTGGATCCATGATCTCTGCAAGTCTTCCATATCAGTAGGCATGTCTGGGTGAAGGATGGTATAAGCTGTGTCTCCTTCGGCAACAGGTTCCATGGTAACTGGTAGGACGGCAGGATATGGCATCATGAGTGTCTGAGCACGAGATCGTACCCATCTGAGATAAGCCTCCATAGGAATAGTGTACTTAGGCTCCAGTGTCTTGCTGTCAATCCTGTTTACCTTTCCCCAAGCTCGTATGAATCTCTGACGGTAACTCTGAAGATCGTTGTCGTAGTCAAACACAATGCCCTGAATCAACATGTCATGTGAACCATCGCTCCGGGCGTAACCAAACTGTCGTAAAGCTAGAGATGGGTTGTAGGTGATGCCTCCTCTTATGCCTAGAAGTGGCACATTAGGAAACTCCCCACAACGGTCAATGATGGTGACATTCTCCATAGATCTGGAGCACCAATGGATGTCTGAGTGAGAAAGTGACATGATCCTCTTGGACCATCTGAACCCTTGCTCATTCTTCATTACTGAGCGAGGAAGGTGAGAAATAAACCACCTAGAAAGTAAAGGTATGCAGCACATCAAAGTTCCTCTTGCCCTTGTAGTACGGGTGTGAAGAGAATGTAGGATGTCTCCAAGTAAGGTAGGCACTGGATTGTGACTCAGGAATATGTTGATGGCATGACCGTCTATGAACTGATCAGGATTGGGGAACAACACTAAGCCATAAATCAATAAGGCTAAGATCTCCTCAAAAGCATCATAGCTCATAGCCTTCAAGAACATTTGAGCTTTATCCACTAATACCTTGGCAAGAATACCTTTAACTCCACTTCTCGTCTCTAGAACAATGTCAGACTTCTTCAGATGTAGAGCTGCAGCAATAACTTCAGGTTTAAGCTCCTTCTCCAAACCGGTGAATGGTTTCTGATCAAGAACAGGGATACCCAGAAGTTTAGAGAACTCCTCCATGGTTGGAACCAGCTGATAATCAGGAAATGTAAAGCAATGGTGCTTAGGGTCAAAGAACTGAAACAGCACACTCATCATGTCTTCACTGAACCCTGAAGTAACTAGATCCAATAAGTGACCATGTCTCTTGTTGAACTGGGAATGATCAGGCACTAGGGAAACCAACTCCTTGAGCTTAGCAGGTATCCCTACAAAGTTGATCCTGATGGTGTTTCTACGAGCAGAAGCCATGACCTGCAACAAAGAACAAAGATAAATCCTTTGGTCCTTGAAATGGTTAGGGAAAATGATATGCTTATGATGCATGATGATGTCATGATGTCATGCTCAATCACAAACATGTGGCACACACAAACAAGTCACACCATAGCCCTAGGTTTAAAGGCTTGCATGAGGTTCAAAGGCAAGTACCCTCCCCTGAAGTTAGATGGTTCATCCTGTCCTACAAAAGTAACCAGGTTCTAAGGGATCTCAATATCATTGATCCTTCACAAGGGTGGTTGTTCAGAAGGCAACTTACTTGCCAACCAAAACCCTCCAAGTTTAAGATCTCAATGAGTGTAGTATCGAGTGTCAACCAACTTTAGTCTGCACCAAAGCCGGTTACCTCACTACTTTCTAAAGGCCAAGATGAGTTAACTAGGGTTCTAAAAGTCAGTTAGTGCATTGACAACATATGGCAGCCTCAATATTATCCTCAACTTGACTTAAGGAATATAAGCACCAACCAAGAAGTCGCACTAACTATGGCCACCAGATCAACCGTATCGATATACGTCGTACAGTTTCCTTGGTCTATTGCCATTTACCTAAGGTACACTAGATCCGGGTTAGGACCTTTCACACATAAGAGCACCCCAACAATATAATAATAAAGCAAACAAGGCAAACAATTTAAAGTGATCTTAATTCCTAAGGGTACCCCTCTTAAATAAATCCCCAGCAGAGTCGCCAGTTCTGTAACACGGTGGGAGAACTGACTTTAAACAATGTTGCGGATAGCAAGAGTCGCCACCGACTTTTATTTTATCCATAAGGAAAGGTTATAAAAGAACAGGAAAGACCTTAGAGAATATTTTGGGTCCGGGGGGTAGGTTATGAAAAGGGAAGGTGTTAGCACCCTTTTCATCCATGGTTATCCATGGGCTCTTAGGTACTTAAGCTCACTTTTGAATTGTTTTGAAATTGTAGTGTGTGAATAGAAAATTTTCAGAATAGTTAATAAATAATCCATGTAAGGATGTGTTAAGAACTTGTTTGAAAACTTGTTGAAAATTTGTTTAAGTGCGAAACAATTTTGAAGTGAGCAAGCACCTAGGAGTAACCTACCCTAATGTTTAAAGGTCTTTCTTATTCTTCATTCTTTCCTTTAGTAAGACTATCCCTACTATAATGGAGTAGGTAGTCCTTACTTTGGATGTTAAGGGACATGTGAGGGACAATTTGACTTTGAAGGCCATTGTGGGATGTAATAAGCACATATAAGGGACCATCATCATTTTTCGAAAGGGACTCGATTCGTAAAGGCAACCATAAGGGACTTTGATGATTTTTCTATTTGAGGGACTTGCTTTATACACCCCACTTAACCATTATTCGTAGGCAACTTGAGGGATATCCTTAGGGAGTGAGACGACGATTAAAATCGACTTACGTGTGTGACGTGTTTATTTTAATTATCTTTATTTAAAAGTGATCTAAATTTATTTTAATATTACATACATGTTGTTACACTCCCTAATTACTAACCATAATAATAATTAAATAATTAAACAACTTTACATCCAAGAAACAATTACAAAATAATAAGCAAAATAATTAAATAGCAAAGATAAATAAAATATAAATAAGCAATAATAAATAATAAAGGGGGTTAATTCTAAGTTTACTCGGCAAGACATCGCATCTTGTGCCTACGTATCCTTACGGGAGTGGAATCAGAGTAATCGTAGTTCCCCTCAATAGGGAGGTTAGAAACTTCTTGACTGTGGTCAAGGTCTCAAGGGGAATAAACGCATCTTAAGGACACGCTTACGTGGAGTGTAGAAACTCCAAATCTCTACGTTGAAATGTTAAGTTGTAATTATGGTTAAATTAGGGATTCCACGGCGGGAAACCCTAAAATGAGCGCGGCGGCTCTTTGACCTAATGCTAAGGGTAAAATTGTAATTTTGCCTGCGGCGAGGCATTTGTGAAAATTAGGGTTTGTAGTTTGTAGTTTTGAGGATTTGAAATTGAATGTGTGAAGTTTTACGGACTATTGGCGCGGCGGCCAAACAGTTAGACCTAACCTTCGGATGTGCAATGTGACAGAAATAATAGTAAACGCGTGAGATAATTGAATCATGCAAACAGAGAGATAATGTCATAATTTAAACCATGCAAGCAGAAATTTAAAGGCAGAATTTAAAGAGCGATTGTTAAGTTCGCGAGGTTACATGAGAGGAGCAGATACAATATGATAATGAAATTTGAATTGAACAATAATAAAATAAAATAAATAACGGTTCTAGTTATTATTTTAAAAAAAGATTTTAGTTATTATTTTAAATTTATCTAAAAAAAAGTTTTTCTTAAAAATAATAGGTTTTCATATTAATTTGGAAAAGATGTTAATGTTATTTATTTTAAAAAACAGATTTTTATGTTATAACAAATTTTAATAAATTAATGATAACAATAATAATAATAATGGTAATAATAATGATAATAATGATAATAATAATAAATAATGATAATAATAATAATAATAATAATAATAATAATAATAATAATAATAATAATAATAATAATAATAATAATAAAGCAATAATGAATTTTAAATGTGCCAAATAACCCAACAATGTTGCTAACGCAGAAATGCGCTCATCGCAACCAGATCTAAATCGGACGAAACAAAATTTATCGCAAAGAAAAAGAAATTAAGCAAAAAATAGTATTATTGCTCACACAAAAATGCGATCATCGCAACCAGATCGAACTAACACAAATGTCACGCGTCATGCACACAAATGTGCAAACATCGTATCGACATAATTCGATCAAAAATCTTATATATATAAACTCTAACAATTTAAAAATTATATATATATATAAACGTAACAGTAATAGATAAAGAAAAAGAAATAACGGTAATAGATGAAGAAAAAGAAATAACGGTAAAAGATGAAGAAAAAGAAACAACAGTAATAGATGAAGGAAAAGAAATAACGGTAAACGATGAAGAAAAAGAAACAATAGTAATGGATGAAGAAGAAAACTAAATAACGGCAAACGGCACTCACTCCTCTTAGGTTTTTTTCATTCTCCTCCCTTTTCCAACAAGGCAACACATGTATATATAGGGAACAAATTAGGGTTAACACCAAATTGTCAATAATGTCCCTAAAGCCCATTTTAAAGCCCAAACTAAATAATTAGTTAAGAAAAAATAAAATTTAAATAATTTAAAATAATTAAAATAAACTTAAAATAAAAACTAATAATCCTATTGATTCCTAAAATAAAAAATATTATAAAAAGAACAAAATTTTTTTCAATATTTTTTATTTTATGATTTTTTGGATATTTTTATGAATAATTTAGAAAAAAGTGAAAAAAAATAATATTTTAAAAAATGATTTAATTAAAATACGAAAATAATAATTAAATAATAATAAAAAACTATTTTTGTTATTTTTTTAATGAAAGATAGAAAAATTTAGAGTAAAAATAATAAAAAACAAAAAAAATGACAAAGGTGAGATTCGAACTCTCAACCTCTCACACTCATAACTCCTTACACATGTCCTCCCGCCAATTGTGCCATTTTTACTTTTTAGAAAAAAAAATGCATGCCATATGATATTTACCTGCAAAAGTCAAACGACTACACAAATTTGTTAGTAATTGATTAAATGCAATGAAATGCGATGACAAATCTTAGGGCAAAATTTGGGATATTACAGTTATTATGATAATATTTCTCACCCAACCTCTCTTTGATGTTGGCAAAAAAATCATGAAGTTTGACTTTGGTTTGACCACAGTTGACCTCAGTTTGACCTTTTAACTGCATTGACTGCTTTTGACTTATCTGATCATCTGACTGAGCAAACTTTTGAGAAAAGTCTTGAAACTTGACATGGGGGTTCTTATACACATATAAGATGTTATGAAGCTCACTTGAAGTCTTGGAAGTCCATTTAGCCTGATTAAAGTCAAAACCCTAGTTTTGGATGCACTGCTTAGGAGGTGCATTGTCTGAGGGAATTGTCAACTCTTCTGACCAATTGTGAATTTTGTGAACCTTGTGAACCTTCTTGGAACACAAAGTCTTGTATTGTGAGGGCAAATTTTGGGGTGCAACATATGCCAAAGGTTGTCCTCAATGCGACTGAGAATGGTAACTGAGCTGGGAACGGAAATGGGACTGGCAACGGAAATGGGCATGTGGAAACTAATGGCAACACTGGTGCTGGGAATGCTGGGTTCAATGTTGGCACTAGGAACGCTGGTCTTGGTGTTGGGAATACTGGTATGGGTTTTGGTGTTGGCAACGCTGGGTTTGGTGGTAATCAAGGCTATGGCAATCAGGGTTACGGAAATCAGGGCTTCGGTAACGCAGGTTTTGGCAATGCAAGCCACAATGGTGTTGGAATGGGCGCTCACAATGTTGGTTTTGGTCCAGGTGCTGGGAATCAAAGTTTTGGTAATATGGGATACGGTCCTAGGGTCAATCAGGCTGGTTTTGGTCCTAACACTGCTTATGCTGAGTATGGTAATAAGGATTCTCATTGGAGTGAAGATCGTCAGGAAGATGCTTTCCCTCCTCCAGGAAGGGATCGTGAGATGCCCATTGACAATGATAGAAGGTTCAGGTTGTTGGAAGAACAGATGAGGAATCTTGCTAATCAGAACTCCACGGGGTTGGACGTGGCTAACATGGGATTGGTCCCTGGCTTGAGGGTACCAATCAAGTTCAAAGCGCCCACATTTGACAAGTATAAGGGGGATACTTACCCGAGGGTTCACGTGCGATCTTACTATCGGAGAATGTCTGCCTACTTTGATGACGAAAAGATGCTGATGCATTTTTTCCAGGACAGCTTGTCGGGACCGTCATTGGAATGGTACATGGGGTTAGATCCTACTCAAATTGGTAGCTGGAAGGAATTAGCGGAAGCTTTTGTCAAGCACTACCAATATAACAGCGACCTCGCGCCGAACAGGGTCCAGCTCCAAAATCTCTCTCAGAAGAATGGCGAGAGTTTCAAAGAATACGCCCAGAGGTGGCGTGAGCTAGCTGCCAGGGTGCACCCACCCATGGTAGAACGGGAGTTAGTGGATATGTTTGTGGGCATTTTCTCTGGGTTGTACTATGACAGGCTTATCAATTGTACGACGAGTAACTTTTCTGAGTTGATACTCTTGGGGGAACGCATTGAGAACGGTGTTAAGATTGGTAAGATTCAAGCGGAAGAGTCAACCTCAGCTGGAGGTGGTAAAAAGGCTTTTGGGAATAAGAGACAGGGGGATACTAACTCAGTATACAATTCTCGAGGAAGAGGTAGAGGTCGAAACCAGTACCGTCAGCAGCAAATTGCTAGCAGGACAATTCCTGTGCCTCAACAGCAACAACAACAGCCACAGCAGCAACAGGGACGACAGAATGCTGCTCCACAAAGATATCAAGGTCAGGATAGGGCTGTGAAGAGAGTATTTGATGCACCTCTGTTTCCATATGCTCAGCTTCTTCCAACTTTGTTACAGTTACAGTTGGTCGAGAAAAGGATGTTGGCTCCGTTAAAGGGCACACCTCCTTTCGAGTATGACGCTAATGCACATTGCGACTTCCATTCCGGGGCACCCAGTTATAGCATTGAAAACTGTCATGCTTTCAAGCACAAGGTGCAAGATTTTTTAGATAGCAAGGCTATAAACTTCGACAATGAGGCGCCCAATGTTGAGAAGAATCTGATGCCAGCTCACAGATCTACGCAGGTGGGTGCAGTTTTGGAAGATGCTAGTCTGAATCTGGTTATGAATGTGGATGAATTGAAGACGCCTTTGGGTTATGTCAAGAGCAGATTGTTGAAAGGGGGAGTGTTCCCTGGTTGTGATGCTGATTGTATTGATTGTTCGGCCCGGCCTGAAGGTTGTGACAACTTGAGAAGAGGTATTCAAGGGTTGATTGACGAAGGTACGCTGCAATTTGACCGTACTCCTGAAGAGAAGCCTGTTGAGGCAAAAGCTGAAGAGCAGGGCGAAGTTGCAACGATTACGATCCCGTTCAAGACTGTCACGATATCGACACCTCCCAGGAGGCCGACTATCATAATAACCAAAGCTGAACCCATTCCGTATGAAAGCACTAAAGCCATCCCTTGGAATTATGGGGCGGAATTTTACTGCAATAGGGAGAAGATTAACCTGTCGAGCCCGCCGGTAGGGTCAGTTGATAACCTTGTAGGGGCAGGGGGCATAACCCGCAGTGGCAGAATCTTTGCGTCACCAGAAGTAGAAGCTGAGAGAATGGCCAAAGGGAAAGGTAAGTTCAATGAGGAAGGACCTTCTCAAGAGAAAGAAAAAGAGGCTTTGACCAAAGATGTAGAAGAATTCATGAGATTAATTCGGAAGAGTGATTACAAAATTGTCGATCATCTGCAGCAGGCGCCTTCCAAAATATCAACCTTGTCATTGCTGTTTTGTTCCGAAGCTCATCGGAATGCTTTGCTGAAAGCTCTGGACGCTGCCTATGTACCCCAGGAGATATCCGTGAATCAGCTTGAAGGAGTGATTGCGCACGTGAATGCGGGGCATGGCCTTGGCTTTACCGATTTTGATTTGACACCTAGGGGTCGTAATCATAACAGTGCATTGCATATTTCTGTCGAGTGTAGGGGCACTGTTATGTCTCATGTCCTTGTTGACACTGGCTCATCCCTAAACGTCTTGCCCAAGAAAGCATTGTTGAAGCTAGATACCCGAGGTGTAATCTGCACGCTAAGTGACTTGGTAGTGAGAGCATTTGACGGGACAAGAAGGTCTGTATTCGGAGAATTGACTTTGCCAATCCAGGTTGGTCTAGAAGTGTTTGATATCGTGTTCTACATCATGGACATATAACCAGCTTATAGCTGTTTGCTTGGACGACCGTGGATCCATGCTGCCGGGGCTGTGACGTCTACGTTGCACCAGAAGCTTAAGTATATGGTCGGTGGTAGCATCGTCACCATATGTGGGGAGGAGGACATTTTGTTCAGTCACCTATCATCGTTTAAATATGTCGAAGTGGATGGTGAGATCCATGAGACATTGTGACAAGCCTTCGAAGGAGTGCAGATCAGAGATAAATCTCCTGTCTTAAGCAGTGGGCCAAAAGTGGCTATGTTGTCGTACAAGGAAGCCTAAGCGGTAGTCCAGGCCGGAGAGACCAAGGGTTGGGGTCAGGTTCTGGAGATTCCTGTTAAGCAAGACAAGTTCGAATTAGGGTATCGTCCGTCGTCGTCATCTGCATCACAGAGCAAGCCAAAGTTCAAAGGGCCGATTGTGTTCACTCCCAGAGGAGTTAGTTTTGAGCAGATCAACATTGTGTCTGACAGTGAAGAGGTCGATAACGACTGTGACATGGATTTGTGGATCAAGCCCAGTGAGCCGGGACAGAGCCTATGCAACTGGTCTATCCAGGACTTTGTTCAAGTGACGTCGAAACAGTAATGCCTTGTTTTTCGATTATTGTATAATCCTATGTCCTACCCGGGGCATAGTGATTTTATTTCAGGGCCTACCTGCTTATGTGTATGCTTTGTTTTAATCAACAAATAAAGGTGTTTTCCTCATGCAAATTTTGTGATCCCTGTTTTTCTATTTTTATTTTTACAATAAAATGGAAATGTGGTTGTACGCTTCGTTTGCATATCATTTGAAGCATTTAACCCTTTCTTTTGCAGGATTCATATTTCAGATGACATCGATCAAGATCTCCCTATGACTCGCTTCGACTTTGAGCACCCGATATTCCAAGCCGAGGAAGAGATTGTTGAAGACGACGACTTACCAGAAGAGCTGACTCGTCTATTGAAACAAGAAGAGAGAACCATTCTGCCTCATCAGGAGGATATCGAGGTCATTAATTTGGGTTCGAAAGAGATTATCAGGAATGTCCAGATAGGGGCTGCGCTGCAAAGTGATATCAAACAGAGACTTGTCAAGATGCTTCGAGAGTATAGTGACATCTTTGCTTGGTCTTATGAAGATATGCCTGGGCTAGATACTGATATTGTGGTTCACCGCTTGCCATTGCGTGAAGACTGTCCGCCGGTCAAGCAAAAGCTCAGAAGAACGAAGCCAGATATGGCCGTAAAGATTAAAGAGGAAGTACATAAACAGTGGGACGCTGGTTTCCTGGCTGTTACAACTTACCCTCCTTGGGTCGCCAATATAGTACCTGTACCAAAGAAAGATGGTAAGGTGCGGATGTGCGTTGACTATCGAGATCTGAACAAGGCGAGCCCTAAGGATGACTTCCCGCTTCCTCATATTGACGTGTTGGTTGACAACACTGCTCAATTCTATGTATTTTCCTTCATGGACGGCTTTTCGGGCTATAATCAGATTAAGATGGCGTCGGAGGATATGGAGAAAACAACTTTTATTACCCCGTGTGGAACGTTCTGCTACAAAGTGATGCCCTTTGGTTTGAAGAACGCTGGGGCAACATATCAACGTGCTATGACGAAGCTCTTTCATGACATGATGCATAAAGAGATTGAGGTCTATGTTGACGATATGATTGCCAAATCCCACACGGAGGAAGAGCATCTGGTGAATCTTCTGAAGTTGTTTGAAAGGCTTAGGAAATTCAGGCTGAGGCTGAATCCTAATAAGTGCACCTTCGGGGTGAGATCTCGTAAGCTACTGGGGTTCATTGTTAGTGAAAAAGGAATAGAGGTTGATCCTGCTAAAATAAAAGCAATACAAGAAATGCCAGCGCCAAAAACAGAGAAAGAGGTTTGTGGCTTTTTGGGGAGGTTGAACTACATTGCCCGGTTCATATCTCACCTTACTGCTACGTGTGAGCTGATGTTTAAACTGTTGAAAAAAGATCAGGCAATTGTATGGAATGAAAATTGTCAGAAGGCGTTTGAAAAAATAAAAGAATACTTGCAGGAACCTCCGATTTTGATACCCCTAGTCGCCGGGAGACCACTGATCATGTACTTGACGGTTCTTGAGAATAGTATGGGTTGTGTTCTCAGTCAACATGACGAGACTGGATGAAAAGAGCATGCGATCTACTACTTGAGTAAAAAGTTCACAGATTGTGAGTCTAGTTACTCAATGATCGAAAAGACGTGTTGTGCACTTGCTTGGGCTACCAAACGTCTGAGACAATACATGCTAAATCATACAACCATGCTGATTTTGAAGATGGATCCGATTAAATACGTATTTGAAAAGCAGGCACTTTCCGGAAGGATTGCCCGATGGCAAATGGTACTGACAGAGTACGATATACAATATGTCTCGCAAAAGGCTATCAAAGGTAGCGTATTGTCAGAGTACCTGGCTGAGCAGCCAATCGATGATTACCAGCCAATGAAGTTTGATTTTCCTGACGAGGATATCATGTACATAAAGATGAAAGATTGCGAAGAGTCGTTGCATGGTGAAGGTCCTGAATCGGGTTCCCAATGGCAATTAATATTTGATGGTGCTGTTAATTCATACGGAAGTGGAATTGGGGAAATCATCACGACTCCCCATGGGATGCATATCCCATTCACTGCCAGACTGACATTTCCAGTTACCAATAATGAAGCTGAATATGTGGCGTGTATCATGGGTCTCGAGGAGGCTATTGATTTCAGGATTAAAAATCTTGATGTGTATGGAGACTCCGCGCTAGTCGTGAACCAGATCAAGGGAGAATGGGAGACTTGTCAGCCCAATCTGATACCATATATGAATTATGCAAGGAGGTTGTTGCCTTTCTTTGACAGAGTAGAGTTTCACCATGTGCCACGGGAAGAAAATCAGATGGCTGACGCTCTTGCGACATTGTCTTCCATGTATGAAGTTAACTTCTGGAATGATGCTCCCAGGATAGTTATTTCTCGCCTTGATAGGCCCACCTTCATATTCGTCATTGAGGAAGCTTCCGATGGCAAGCCGTGGTATTTTGATATCCAGAATTTCCTAAAGAACCAAGAGTATCTGACTGGGGCATCCAGCCGTGATAAGAAGACTCTTAGGAGATTGGCTGGAAATTTCTACTTCAATCCGGATGGTGTTTTGTATAGGAGAAGCCATGATTTGGTGCTTTTGCGATGTGTTGATGAGAAAGAGGCTAATCTACTCATGGAGGAGGTCCACGAGGAAACCTTTGGCACGCACGCCGGCGGGCACGCCATGTCTCGAAAGTTATTACGGGCAGGGTATTATTGGTTGACAATGGAAATAGACTGTTTCAAATTTGCAAAGAAATGCCATGAATGCCAGATTTATGCAGACAAGATTCAGGTGCCGCCGAGCCCTTTGAACGTTATGGCGTCCCCGTGGCCTTTCTCCATGCGGGGAATTGATATGATTGGGAAAATTGAGCCCGCCGCATCCAATAGACACCGGTTCATCTTGGTAGCTATCGATTACTTCACCAAATGGGTTGAAGCCGCGTCTTACGCCAATGTCACCAAGCAAGTGGTAGTCAGGTTTATCAAAAAGGATATCATCGGTCATTACGGCATCCCCGAAAGAATCATTACTGACAATGGTTTGAACCTGAATAACAAGATGATGAAGGAATTGTGCCAGAATTTCAAGATTGAGCATCACAATTCATCTCCCTATCGGCCCAAGATGAATGGCGCTGTCGAAGCGGCCAATAAGAACATCAAGAAGATAGTTCAGAAGATGGTTGTGACATACAAAGACTGGCACGAGATGTTACTCTTCGCATTGCACGGTTATCGTACGACGGTACGCACATCAACCGGAGCAACACCTTTCTCACTGGTGTATGGTATGGAGGTTGTCCTACCATTGGAAGTTGAGATTCCTTCCTTGAGAGTATTGCTCGATGTCCAACTTGATGAGGCAGAGTGGGTGCGGAATAGGCTGAATCAGCTCAGTTTGATGGATGAGAAGAGACTTGCATCTATCGCATATGGTCGGTTATACCAGAGCCAGATGAAGAAAGCTTACAAAAAGAAGGTGCGCCCTCGAAGCTTTCAGACGGGCGATCTTGTGCTGAAGAAGATTCTCCCACCACAATCAGATCACAGGGGCAAATGGACTCCCAACTATGAAGGTCCATACATCGTTCGAAAGGTCTTCTCTGGAGGAGCCTTACTGTTGTCCACCATGGATGGCGAGGATTTTTCATCCCCTGTGAACTCGGACACAGTTAAAAAATACTTTGCTTAAAGAGACCCGCTGGACAGAAAAAAGTGAGTCCAGGCAAAAATGGGGCATCTCGGCGAACCAAAAAGAAAAAGAAAAGGTTCGGGCAAAAATTAGGGATAAAATTGAAAAGATGTACACCCACGAAGTTGAAAACCTGAGAAGGAGACTTCGGCAAAAAAGGGTATCTCGGTGAATTGAAAACCCGCAAAGGGAGATTCAGGCAAAAATTAGGGATTGAAAAAGAAAATGACTGCGGTCCGAGTTTGATACTGCATTGCTTAGTGGTTTGGGAGTACCTGAGGGTCGATTATCCAAGTCAATCTCTTTCGAAGATGGAGTATCGGGAAAGCGTCGGAGTCAGGCGAGTCATAGGAGGATCAGCTCATGGTGTTTGTCTGTACCACGTTGCCGACATGTATACAAATTTCTTTGTACCTCTGTACATATTTGTATTTATTTTTGTAGCTTCCTCTTTTTAGGAGTTGCATCCATTGTACAAAACTTTTCCTATTTACAGGCCCGTTATTAATAAACGCATACTATTCAGTACTTGATGTTGTTTCTTGTTTTAACTTTTACTGTTTTGTTTGTGGAAAACGCCAATGTTTTTGATAAACTTGCACGTGCATAAACTTGCAGGCCTCGGCCAATAATTGTTAAAAATTTGAATTGACTGAGCGATTGTCATGACTATTGACTTGGATATTTCCTTTTGTATAGGATATCTTGTTGTTGCTCATGTTTTGCAGGGTCGTTACCTTCGCGGCAAGCGGATAAGGGATCATGTTTCCCTAGTCGGAGTCCCTTAACGTAGGAGTAGGCTTTATGTGGTTTTAGTCATCCCCAGCAGATGAAATTCGCATCTTTATCCCCACAGGAGTCGTATGCGAGTGTTGCGCATCCCTAACAGCGGTCGCGTGTGCATGTAATCCCTAGTGAAGTCCTCACAACACACAACCAGGTTGTCAGTGGTTTTGAAAGTTCATCCCCACGCAGGATTGTTCTTTCTGTTCTCCAGCAGGTTGTCTTTCCTCCAATAGGTTGATCACCCTCAGCAGAGTTCGTAAAATTATCCCTCATCAGGATTATTTCTTCCCCCTGCTGAGTCGGTTCACCTTTCCAGCATTTGTTTTACTGGAATAATTCTGTGATACCCGGTTATCCCCGACGGGGTTGGCTTTATCTTCAGCATTTATTTTGCTGAAGCGGTTCTGCGTCCAGCTTCTCTCCGGCAGCCCGAGCCTACATTTGCATCATATGTGCATTGCATAGAAATTTACCCAAACGCGTAACATTTCCATCTTATATGGAGCATTACGCCATTTTCAAACATGTGCATTCTAAAACATAAGCCAGGTTGGTTACCTCTTTGTTTTCAGGCGTTCTTCCCTGCAGGTAATTTGAATTCTTGTGCAGGGTGGTTTTCGAATATTCAGATTTGTGGCATGAGATATGTGATGATAACATTCGTCCTATCATGTGTTCCCTCCTCAGAGTTGCTTGGTTAAGTTTCTCTTCTTCCCCGACAGAGTTTTCTTTACGCAGCTGCATAATTAGACTTTGGAGCTGTTGTCAGAAATTCCCCAGCGGAGTTTTCTTCAGACTGCTGTCACGTCAGCATTTCAGAAAGGAAAGATTTCAGCGATTAGACGGGTGAAGTCAGTACTTGTTGTAAAGGCTTCATGATTTGACTTTGAAGTTGTTCTCATCACTTTAAAAGAAAGATTTCAGAGATTAGACATCTGAAGTCATTACTCGTCGTCAAGGTTAATATCTGGCAGTTGACGTCAGAATTTCCCCGATAGAGTTCTCCTCAGATTGCTGTTATGGCTTCATAATTAGACTTTGAAGTTGTTACCATCATGACATAGCTTCATAATTAGACTTTGGAGTTATTGTCAGTTCTAAGCGGCTTCATAATTAGACTTTGAAGTTGTTTTCAGTATTCAATGGCTTCATGATTAGACTTTGAAGTTGTTGTCAGCATTTTAAAAGAAAGGTTTCAGAGGTTAGACGTCTAAAGTCATTACTTGTTGTCAAGGCTTCATAATTTGACTTTGAAGTTATTATCAGCATTCAACGGTTTCATAATTAGACTTTGAAGTGGTTGTCAGAAATTACCCGGAAAAGCTCTTGCAGACTTCATAATTTGACTTTGAAGTTCGGCAGAATTTTCCTTGAGTAGCTGTTACGTCAGCATTGCAGACTTCATAATTTAATTTTGAAGTTCGGCAGAATTTTCCTTGAGTAGCTGTTACGTCAGCATTGCAGACTTCATAATTTGACTTTGAAGTTCGGCAGAGTTTTCCTCGAGTGGCTGTTGCGTCAGCATTACACGGCTTCATAATTAGACTTTGGAGTCGGCGTTAGCAATTCTCCAACAGAGTTTCCTCTAGTTACTATTACGTCAGCGTTACCACAACTTCATGACTAGACTTTGAAGTTTGTTGTCCGCATGGAACAACTTCATAATTAGACTTTGGAGTTGTTGCCAGATTTTACCCGCAGAGTGGCTTGGAAAAGGAAGATCCCATATAGTACAGGGATGATGCGCTTTCCGTAGTGCCCGCTTATTGTACCGTATTTTGAAGTTGATTGTTTGGATTCAATGCCTGTGGCGTCACACAGGTGGTTGATGTTGAAATCAGTTTCTGTATCAGATGATTGATCAGTTGTTGCCGTGACAACCAGATTCAATTGTCTGGATGTGTTTTTCCCTAAGCAGTTTTGCAGTTTATTTCTTCGGTTAGAAAATTTTCGGGTTCTCTGGTATTCAACCGTCTTCTACCTCGATTGTTCGAAAGTCGTTCACTTTTCATCCAGTCGGGTCCAAGCCGCTTGAATAGGGGCAGGTGTTGCACCCCAAAATTTGTCTAACCTTTTCTTACTTGGTTTATGTTTCATTGCATTAGCATATCATTGATCTAACATTTGCATAGCATAACATTGTTCATTGTACAAGGGATCAAGTGTGGTTTATATCAAAGGAGCCTATCTAAAGGTCTTATTCAAGTTTGAGAAGTCACCATAGTCATCAGGAAGAGGGTTAGGTTCTTGAGGAGTTTAGTTGTTGGTAGGTGGTTAATCTCCTAATCTGAGGGCCAATTGAAGATCACTAGTGGGTTGTGAGGTCTTGATTAAGGAGATAGTGTGTGGATAGAGCTCATAGAGTGTCTTGGGGGTCATGGTGGAGCTCAATCGAGTAATTGTGTCGAGTGTGTAGAGCCACAGTTGAAGGTGTTGCAAGTAGGGTTTTCATCTGAGTAATCCTAAGTCAACTAGGCAATTAAAGAGGATCAAAGCTCAATTCTAGGTCTTTGTAACCATGGATAGTTGTTTTGAGGTACATGAGATGATATTCCAAGATCTATTCAAGAAGAATTTTTAGTGTGAGGAGTTGCTAAATTAGGGTTCTCAGGGTAAAATCCCCTATTTAGTGCCTAACTTCAAGACCACTTATCTCAAGATGCAAGTTTCATCTCCACTTTTGGTCAACATGAAACTTGTAGAGCATGATCTTAGATTTAACTTGAGTACTAGAAGTCCTCCATTGGATTTATAGAACTCAAGTTATGGTCCAGACAAGTTACAGGTCATTTGAGGAATGTGAAATTTGTCTATGAAAGTTCACCAACTTCCAAGGAACTTTTGACCTAGAAGGGTGTTTCTCCTAAACTTTTGGCCAACATGAAAGTTGTAGGTTTTGGTCTTAGCTTTCCAAATTACACTAAAGTCTTCCATCTTATTTGTAGAACTCAAGTTATGAGGTTTACAAGTTAGGGGTATTTTGGGAAAGTAAGATTATAGGTCATTTGGCATTATAGGTCATTTTCTCCATCTTGCAAGCTTCAAATGAAATTTTGTTCAACACAAAACTTGCTCAAAATGATGTTTTTAGGTCAATCATGTCCTCATGATGAATTGATTTGGCTTAGGGTGAAACTTGGTTTGAGAAATTTTGCAAAAGGAAGAATTTAAATGCATTTAATTGAAAAATTCATGATTAATTCATTTGTGTTCAAAATAGGCCATATGAATACTCATTTTAATCAGAAAAGCCATTCTAAACACATTGGCAATATTGGATTTTTCATTTAAGGTCAATTTCATAGCTTTATGGTTTGTTACTTCACAAGTAAGCAACACTTCACAAGTTGGTCATGAGAGGAATTCAAGCACTCTAATCACTCTAGACTCTCTCAACAGACCACAAGGAGTTGAATGAAAGCTTCCAAGAGAAGTTTTAAGCCAGAATTCGTGTTCACCATTGTTGGTTTTTTGGAAAAAGCTTGAAAATTGGATTTCTAGATTTGGGCCTCAATTGGACCTCAAAAGCCCATAAACCATTTGTATTTACGTTCAGAAGAAGGTTTTGCTCCATTTTGGTGATCAATTCGTGTTGGAAGCAGAGATAGAGAGTTAAGTTTCAAGAGCTCCAAGTGAAATCGTGAATTCTGATTGAGAAGGATTCAAGCCAAATCAAGGTTTCTAGAAGCTTTATCACACTCCATTGAACGTATCTGCAAGAGATTGGACCAAGAGAAGCTTCCTAACCACCTCAATTTGAAGCTCAAAGTCAGGTATGTTTCCAAAATTCCACTGATTCTAGCATGATCTAGGCATGGTTAGTATGTGGTTAGGCTTTGGATTGAAACATAGATGAAATCTGGATAGGAATTTGGTTGATTAAAGACAATTTAGGAGGCGATGTAATTTCTGTTGAGAGTTAGTTTGGCCTGATCTCGAGGTTTCTACATGATCTATTTAGTTGAGGATGATCAGTGTGACAAGAGGAGCATATATATGGTTTTAGTTTAAGGAATGGTGAGGTTATAGAATTATGCATATTTTGAGAACTTCTTTGTGTTTTATTTTCTGGTGAGAATTAGAGAATTTGGAGATCATATTTGAGTTCTACGTGGATTTTGGAGTGGATCTATATAAGTTTCATTGAGTTTACTTGACCTACAACTCATAGACCACCGGAGAAGATGACCAGAGGTCATCTCCGGCCACCGTGCTGGACTTCCCTCCCTTTCCCCATTCAAATGAAGAAGATGACTTGGTCACCCTTGGATCTAGCCTGAAGATGGACTTTGTACGCACATCCAACGGTCACGTTTTATTCTGAGGATTTGTTTTTTCTGGACCAAAACGAAGTCGTTTCATTAATTGATGTGGCGCTGGCGTGGCATCTGAGTTAGAGAGTGTGTGAGCCTTTAGATCAGCCTACTGAGTCAATCCATCCAACGCCCCTCCTTTTATCTTGCATTTTATTTCTTTTATTTGATTTTCTTTTTTATTTTAATTGCATTTTCATACTTTAATTCATATTAATTTCATAAATCATCAGAAAAATAATCTAAAAATATGTCCATGCTCCTCTTTTAATTTGTGATTTTTGTGTGCTCTTGCATTTGATTTTTGCTTATTTTTCAATTTAATTTGATTTTTTCCATTTTATTAATTTCTTTAATTTTATATATTTGATACATGATTTTGCTGATTTTTGTTCTTATAATTGGTATAGAATCATGGGCTGATTTTTTGCTAGCTGGTATATTAGATGTGCATGATCCCCTATGATTTAATTTAGATTTTTTAGACAACATTAGGTTCTGTTTTGGATTAGGATCTTTAGACTTTCCATTTTAGGATTCTTATTAGATACCTTGTGATCTAGGATTTCTTTAGGTGATTTCCCTTTAGATTGAGGTTCTGACCCTTTGCCAATAGGTCCTTAACATGTTTAGGTTCCCTTAGAAATTTGCTTAGGATTTTAGAAGGTGTTTTAGTATTTTAATATGATTTAATACTTAGGCTAGTTTTAGTTGCTTTCAACATAGCACTTGCCTTAGATTGACCCCAATGGTTGCCTTTAGTACATGATAAGCTTGCTAATATTCTTTGATGGTGTTTTAAATATGTTTAAGCTTTTGTTTGCTTTTTGTTGATGTTTGATTTGGTGTTTAGACCTCCCTTTAGAAGCTTTCTTTGAGCTTGTTCAATTAGGGTTAGGAAGAGCTTAGTTGTTCTCTCTTCCTTCCAAATAAACATGGATTGCTTTGATTGCTTTCCATTCTCATCCTATTATTCAAGGTCCCTATGTGAAAGCCTCATCTTTCCTTTGGAAGGATGTTGGGCATTTCACAAGAAGTAGAACCTTGAGGATGCCTATCTCTGATGACTGGTTGAGTGTCTGGTTGGATTCATTTGGTTTCCTTCCTGCTTCCCATCATCAATCCAATATTCTTGGTATTGTTCCTTTTCTATTGTGTTGGAGCTTGTGGGAGCATGTAGATGAAGACTTCTCTTGAAGATTGCTTGAAGTTGTTTGCTTGCAGCTGTTTGTTTGTTTGCTGTTTATCTGCTTTGTTGTTGAGCTGTTTGTCTGCTAGTTTGTCTGCTGTTTTTCTAGCTGCTCTGCTTTTCTTGTGTGACTGATTGACTGTATGTTGCATTAGACTAGGTTTCTCATATAGTAATCTAGGCTTAAGAGCATCCTAAAGGTTGAGAATAGCTCCCTTTGCTTGTCTGCATTTAGAGGTTGAGTCTGTCTCCCTCTGCTTGACTGTTACTGACTGGCTTTACTTGCTGGCTTAAGGGTGAGTTTGTCTCCCTTGCCTGTGTTTTGTGTGTTGCCTTTGGGCTTGCTTGCACTAGAAGTTGAGCTTGGCTCCTTCTGCTTGTTTGTTGCATTGCATGCATTTTATTTACAGTGGTTTCTGTACAGTTATTTCTTTTGTTGTTTGTTTTCCTTTTCCATGTTCCCCTAGGAACTCTAAATTCTCTTGTTCAAGAGAAGTTATGACAGACATTAGGGTTCTAACCATGTGTCGCTTGCGCGAAAATAAGGTGTCGGCACAACAGAAGAGTCGCCACCTTTCGTTATTTATCCCTCAGAGCGGGAAAGGAAACGATCGGAAAAAACCTGACGAATAAGGGTAAGACAAGGTCATCGCAACCATTGTCTGGGTTCGGGAGTCGGTTACGCAAGGGGAAGGTATTTGCACCCCTCACGTCCGTCGTACTCGACGGGATCCACGCTTGTTTGTTTACTTGGACGGGTTGGTTTTATTCTATCTACCTATCAAGGCTGGCTGAAAAAGAAAAGAAAAATGACTCGGCAAAGCGTCACACTTTATGCCTACGTATTCTCATCAGAGAATGAGAAATCAGAGTCAACGTAGTTCGGCCTACGAAGGGTTATGGGGGAAGGTAGCTCGCCAAGACTTCGCCATCTTGTGCCTACGTACTCTCAACAGGCATGAGAGATCAAAGCTCACGTTGTTCGGGAAACTACGGTTTATTTCCTGTTTTTACGAAAGAAGTGTTTTTTATTGTGTTTGTGATTTCAACCGCACTAGAGACTATGACCTGAGAGTGAATGCGTCGCATGTCACCTAAAGGGTACCATACTAAACATCCAGACTATGGAAAAGAAACTCTCCCACAATCCTTTCTCAGATAGCTTAAGGCTTGTAACGTACGAAAGAAATCATTCATGATTACTGTATCTTAAACTGTTTTGAGATGAGAAGAGAACAGGCCCAACTAGGAGGGAGACTATCAAGTCCTACTGTTATCATGCCATGGATTCATCCTATGGTTGAGGTTTGAACAGGGAACTCCTAGATGTTGTTATGCATAGGTTTCAACCTAAAATTCTATCATCAAATCCTTATCAAAGGAAATGAGAGTCCTAAGGGATCATGTCAATGATACACCACAACAGACAAAGCATCAGCTTAACAGTAAAATGCATGCAATGCAAGTGAGGGAGGAAATGTGTGTGGGGCTTCAGCCTCCACAAGCTCATCTCAACCTCAAGCCAGAATGAAATAACAGTAATCATACTGAAATATAAACAACATGCTATCAAGCAATAAACAGTAAACTGCAATCACACAGATAAAAGAAATAAAATGCCATCAGGCAAACAAACCACATGGGCAAGGGAGCTGGGCTCTACCGAATACCCGCAAGCAAAGCCACTCAATAATAATACAAGCAGAGGGAGCAACTCAACCTCTAATGCAATCATGCTCCTAGATTCTACTTATTCTAAATGGACTTAATCTAATGCAACAGACAAATCAAGCAAAACACACAATACGAAAAAGAAAAACAGAAGAAAGCCTCAGCTCCTCCAGTAGCAACTCAGTCTTCAGACTTCAATCATCAACTGCTTTCCAGGTATCAACCCTACAACATGAGTCTCAACTCCTCTTCTCCCTTAAGCTTCAGCTTCTTTGATCAGCTCCACCTTCAGGCTTCACCATCTTCAGGGATCTTCAAGTATCAACTTGATCTTCATGCTCTTCAAGCTTCAGCTGGAATGGCAGTCTTCAAGGATTCATCCTCTTCAGTGATCTTCAATGAAATCTTCATCTTCATGCTCAAGCTCTGACAGCTCTCAAGACACTCAAACCAGAGAGAATCACTACTGGATAAGCTGGGGGATATTGAACTGCTTATTTGATCACCAAAGGTGACCTATAAGGGTTCAACATCAAGTGAAGGGTTCCCTCAAAAGTTCTACCTCCTAGGTATAGCACTAATCCCTCCAAAGGAGAGAGGTGCATACCCTGGAAGGACTTTGAATCACAGGGAGGAATGGATGTGAAGAATACTATCCATGTTTGAGAAAGAAATTGTCTACATCTAAGCTCTTCCTAATCCTAACCCTAAAACAAGACAAAAAGAAGAAGAACAAGCTCCTCAAGCTCCTCCAAGCCTTTTCCAATCTTCTAGTATGCTCCATTAAGCTCCACAAAGAGATGCCATGCTCCTCAAACCCAAGGGAAACTCCAAAGCAAAACAAACTAAACAAAACTTGCCCTAAAGGCCACACAAACAATCATTCAATTCAAAAATCAACTAAAAATAGTAGATTATCATATTAAATCCTAATATAAATGCTAGGGGACCCTACATAACTACCCTTAAGTCCCATATATTCCCCATAGACTAAATTGCCCTAAAAACCTAAATCTAAAATTGTTATTGACCTATATTAAAGTTTTAATCAAATTCTATACTACCTAGAACTACCTAATTAAAACTACCCTAAAAATTATCACAAAATTATGAAATTAAATCAGGGGAAACCTAAACCATTCATCTAATCATCCTAAAAAAATTGAACTCAAAATCCTAAGGGAACTACCCTAATTAAATCCTACAAATTAGTATACCAACTAGAAGAATTAAAAAAGCAATTAAAAGTAAAAATATAAAAAAAAATATAAAAAATGAAATAAAATGGCTATTTTATGATTTTATATTTTTCTAGACAAAAAATGGAAAATGGGAAAAAAAAGTCTCATTAAAAAATATGCATTTTTTATTTTGTTATGAATTTTTAAACTTTAAAGAAATTTGGAGAAGAAATAATATGAGAAATTGATGAGGGGTGCAAGGAGTATGAATATGCAGTTGATTTGGATGATGGGCCCAAAAGGGGGGTGCGCCTAGCATGGCGCCTGGGCCCAGTGATATTCAGAAAAACAAATTAAAAAACAAAAGGAAAAAGAAAAAACTGCGGTGTAAATAGAAGGAAATCACAGTGCAAAACGGAACTGGGCTTGGACAGGGGGTGGGGAGATCAAATTCGCGTGAGGCCCAGCCAGCATTAGTCAAAACGCAGCGTTTTGACGCTGCAGCTCCCTCCACAATTTCGTGCGTGAACGTGAGCCCTTGGATGGCTCCTCCAGTCAACAAGTCTCGCGCAAATCCAACGGTTCAGATTATGTCTTCAACCTTGGAACACTTAGGGTTTCATAAACCTCCATGAACATAACTCCCATGCATGAACTTCATCTTCTTCGTTCTCCCTCATCTCTCCACCAATTGCCATGATCCAAGAACCAAACTTGACTAGAATTTTATGTAGAATCCAACCATGCCATTAGATTGCATTAAAACTCTCTCTATCATCCTACCTGAACAGTACAACATCAAGAATCCAAACTTTCTTCAATTTTCCACCATCACAAAACTCAACAATCTTTATATATAATTAATCCCTATGCCATGCTGATTAAAACCAACCAAAATTCGTGCATTATCATCCATTAAATAGTGTGTTCTACCTCCATCAAGAATCAACCTCCATTAATGAAACCTCACTAATTGGTCTTAAACTCATCCAAATGAATCACCTAATGGTCTCTAATGGTTTCACAACAAGAACTAACCCTAGCCATGCCTAAATCAAAGTGTGGAAGTGGTTTTGCTTACCTTGACTCTTGCAATGGTAGGTGTTGAAAAGCTTCGAATCAGGCCTTGTAGATCTTCAAGGATGGTCCTCAGGTGATGAACAATACTCTTCTTGCACAAGATTTGATGGAGATGGCTTGTATCTTCAGATCCAATCCTTTTTGCTCTCTTGCAACTTCACTTGGAAAGCTCCAATTCTTCAACAATGGAACCTTACTCTAGCATGAACATGTTCAGGGAGGTTTGTGGAGATGATTTGTGTAAAGAAATGGAAGGGTAATGAAGAGAAAAATGAAGTTTCAATACAATTTGCAAAATGGAGAATTTTGGTTCAATCTCTTTTCTCTACCACCATTAACATCAACAATCACCAACCTTGAATCAATGCAATTCATATTCAATATATAGAGATGTTTAGAAAGATCTAGAACCTCTTAGAATCATCTAGAAAGGACTTGAATTTTCTATGATATGGTAACTTGCATTTCACTTCCCACCACATGAGATATCATGACAAAAACCCTATAACTTGAGTAATTATCTTCATTTTCTCCTTAAGTGGTATTTTGGACAAGATACAAAGCTTAAACACCTTGTTTATGAAGCTTTTCTTTGATTTGGCTAGGTACCCCATTATGCAAGTAAGACTTTTACAAAGCAACTCCAAAATTTAAGCCTCAAATCAAAATTGTGGCTGAACCATTGTTCTTAAAATGTCCTTTGGAGTCAAAATGACCTATCATATGCCATGGTTAGGGTTTATAGCTTGGATTTTATGATTTTCCATTTCACTTGAATTAACTTATGCCTCATTTTTAGGCCATTTTTATCACTTTTTGCTATGAGTCTTTCCAACATCTCATGACCACCCTACTAGCCTTAAAACATCATTCTAAGCAACTTTGATGTTGAAGGTTTTTCCATTTGAAGCTTGGAAGTAGGAGATATGGCCATATGCTTGAAATGACCTATAACTTCAAAATGACCAAAATACCCTTGGCTTGTCAAAGCCATAACTTGAGTTCTACAAATCCTATCAAGGACTTCTAGTACTATCTAGAAAGCTAAGAAGATGCTCTTCAACATTAATGTTTACCAAGAGATCATAGGAATCATCCTACTAGGGCAAAAGTTGTCTGCAAGTTGGGTGACTTTCAAGGACCCAGATTCACATACCTCAGATGACCTGTAATTTGTCAAAACCATAACTTGAGCTCCACAAAGCCTATCAAGGACTTCTACCACTCAAATTAAATCTAAGAACAATCTCTACAACATTCATGTTGTGGGGAAGATGAGATGACAATCACATCTTGAGCTAAACCTGCCTGGAAGATAGGGATCAAACTAGGGGATTTTACACTGTCCATCCTTAGAAACCCTAGCTTAAAACTTCTCAAACTCCTCAATCATGATGAGTTGGTCTAGGAATCATCCTTATAGTATCTCAATACATCATTCCATGATCCCATGGCTCTTGGATTAGGTCTCAACCTTCTCCAAATCATTAGTTGACCTAGGGTTGACCCAGTCAAAACCCTAGTTCTACCCGTCGGCAAAATAAATGCCGAGGGGGAAATCCTCCTGTCAAGGAGAAGGGACTACTCAGATAGAGGAATCATCCTGCTGAGGAGAGCGTGGACACGCCAATATCAATTGGACTCTGTCTAGGGAAATGATCTTCAGTTGACTGCTGCAGGGGAAACAACTTCAGTTGATTTCTGCAGGGGACGAAGCTCTACGAGAACCCGAACCTGCTGAAGGAAAGCGATGTCAATCGCGGGAGTAAACTGCGCGGCCATCTCGGCTACTCTTCTGGGAATAACAACTCTGTGGGGAGGTAACTTCAGCTGCAACACTCCACTGGGAAAAAACCAATCATGGTCTAATCAACTTCCAAGGACTCGGCTCTCTTGGATATCTGCAAACTCGGCTGGGGAAGGAGAAATCATTCTGCTTCACTGGAGAGAGTGCGACTCTGGGGGAATACAACATCGGCTGCGCAACACTCTGCTAGGGAAAATCCACTCATGGTCCCAACTGCTACCAAGGATTCGACTCTCCTGGGGTCTGCGAACTCAGCCAGGGAAAGAGAAATCATTCTACTTCACTGGAGAGTACGATTCTGATGAGGAATTTCAATTCCGCTGGGGAAGAAGGAATCATCCGACTTCGGGGGAGAGTACAACTCTGCAGGGGAATACAGCATCAGCCGTTCCAATGCTCTACTGAGGAAGAGGGAATTATCCGACTTCGGGAGAGAATACTACTCTGGTGGGGAATCTCAATTCCGCTGGAGACTTCAGTCTGGCACCATCAGTTACTGCATACTTCGGCGTACGAACAGTTTCATGCGTAACCTGCACTTGTGACCCGGTGCTGGGGGAGACACCTGCTTCGGCGACTTTACTGGGGAAAACAAGAGCTTCGGCACCCGAACATTTCTATGAAATCTGCACTTGTGACCCGGTGCGGGGGAAGAATACGAGCTTCGGCGTTTGAACACTTCTACGAAATCTGCACTTATGACCCGGTGCTGGGGAGGAATACGAGCTTCAGCGCGCGACTCAGCTGATGAGGTGACGTTCCTTCAGGATGCGTCTGCTTGGGGAAGAGAATCCTCTTTGCATGGGGAGACATATCAATGCTCACTATCTTGCGTTCAGACTCTGCGGAGGGGAGACTACTGAACTCTACTGGAGAAGGAGGACTCGTCCTGCTTCGGGGATGCGCACGGCGCACTGTCTGGAATACGCTACACCTACAACAACACAAACAAACAGACAAGATACCCTTCTCAAAGGGACCTATCAAGGTTATTATCTCGTGACAATATTCAAGTAATTAATTGTTTCAACAATCAATGGGCCTAGGCCAGTAATTTTATGTATGCGCATTTTATCAAAAACATCGGCGTTTTTATTCGCAAACAAAACAGATAAATGCTAAACAGGCAAACAGAATTGCTGAATAATATGCATTTTATTGATGATGAACCCCTGAATGGGTAAAAATGTTTTACAACCGAGGCAAGCTCCTGGAATGAGGAAGTCGCGCAAAAATAAAACATAAATATACATCAGTATATATAAATGTCAGCAATGAGGCGTAGACGAACACCATGAGTTGATCCCTCTAAGACCCACTCGACTTCGATACTTCTCCGACGCTTCAGCTTCGGAAGAGATTGATTCAGATAAACGGCCCTCAGGTCCTCCAAACCGTCAAACAATGAAAGTCCACACGCGAAACGCAGTCATTTGCTTATTCAAATCCCTAACTTTTGCGTGAACCGCCCTTTACGGGTTTTCAGTTCACCGGGATACCCTTTTTTGCCGAAGCCGCCCAGTGTAGGTTTTCAACTTCGCGGGTGCACATTTTTTCAATATATCCCTAATTTTTGCCCGAACCTTTTATTCTGTTTTTGGTTCGCCGGGATGCCCCTTTTTTGCCTGGACTCTTTCTTTTTTGTCCAGCGGGTCGTTTTCAAGCAAAGTATTTTTTAACTGCGTCCGCGTTCATCGGGGATGCAAAATCTTCACCATCCATCGTGGATAACAACAAAGCTCCTCCCGAGAAGACCTTGCTGACGACATACGGCCCTTCGTAATTCGGAGTCCACTTGCCCCGGTGATCGGAGTGTGGAGGAAGAATCTTCTTCAGGACGAGATCACCCGTCTGAAAGCTTCTAGGACGCACCTTCTTATCATAAGCTTTCTTCATTCGGCTTTGGTACAGACGACCAAATGCAATCGATTCTAACCTCTTCTCGTCCATCAGGCTGAGCTGGTTCAAGCGATTCGTAATCCATTCTGCCTCGTCGAGCTTCACATCAACCAAAACTCGCAAAGAAGGGATCTCCACTTCTAACGGTAGGACAGCTTCCATACCATACACCAAGGAGAAAGGAGTTGCCTCGGTCGACGTACGCACCGTCGTACGATAACCGTGCAATGCAAATGGCAGCATCTCGTGCCAATCTTTGTATGTCACAACCATCTTCTGAACAATCTTCTTTATGTTCTTGTTGGCGGCTTCGACGGCGCCATTCATCTTCGGTCGGTAAGGAGATGAGTTGTGATGTTCAATCTTGAAGCTCTGGCACAACTCCTTCATCATCTTGTTTTTCAAATTCGAACCATTATCAGTAATGATCCGCTCGGGAACTCCGTAACGACAGATGATGTCCCTCTTTATGAATTTAGCTACCACCTGCTTGGTCACATTAGCGTACGAGGCTGCCTCCACCCACTTGGTGAAGTAGTCAATGGCTACTAGAATGAAACGATGACCATTGGATGCAGTGGGCTCGATCTTGCCTATCATGTCGATGCCCCACATGGCGAACGGCCAAGGGGAGGACATGACATTCAAAGGGCACGGCGACACATGAACTTTATCAGCATAAATCTGGCATTTATGACATCTCTTCGCGAATCTGAAGCAATCCGACTCCATAGTCAGCCAGTAGTATCTTGCTCTCAGGATCTTTCTCGTCATGGCATGCCCGCCGGCGTGCGTACCAAATGTGCCCTCATGGACTTCTTCCATGAGCATACTCGCCTCTTTCTCATCCACACATCTGAGTAGCACGAGATCGTGGTTTCTCTTATACAACACTCCATCAGGATTGAGATAAAAGTTTCCAGACAGCCTCCGCAGAGTCTTCTTATCCTGGGTTGACGCACCCGCAGGATACTCCTTAGTCATAAGGAAAGTCTGGATGTCGTGGAACCATGGCTTGCCGTCGGCGGCATCCTCGATTGCAAAGACAAATGCCGGTCTATCAAGACGCGAAAGCACAATTCTTGGAGCCTCATTCCAAAAATTGACTTTATACATTGAAGCCAACGTGGCTAAGGCATCAGCCATCTGATTTTCAGCCCTGGGTACATGATGAAGTTCCACTCGATCGAAGAATGGAAGCAGCCTCCTAGCATAATTCATGTACGGCACCAAATTCGCTTGACGAGTTTCCCACTCCCCTTTAATTTGATTGATTACAAGCGCTGAGTCACCATATACGTCTAGATTCTTGATTCTCAAATCAATCGCCTCTTCTAGACCCATAATACATGCTTCATACTCCGCCTCATTGTTGGTAACTGGAAACGTCAGTCTCGCAATAAACGGGATGTGGGCTCCGTGGGGAGTCGTGATGATAGCCCCGATGCCACTTCCATAGGAATTAACCGCTCCATCGAATATCAACTTCCACTGAGACTTCCTATCAGGCCCCTCGTCGGGCAACAGCTCATCGCAATCCTTCGCTTTGAGAAACATAATATCCTCGTCAGGGAATTTAAACTTCATCTGCTGGTAGTCCTCGATCGGCTGTTCGGCAAGGTAATCAGACAATACGCTTCCCTTGATGGCCTTCTGGGACACGTACTGAATATCATATTCTGTTAACACCATCTGCCATCTGGCAATCCTGCCCGAAAGAGCCTGCTTCTCGAAGACGTACTCGATCGGATCCATCTTCGAAATCAGCATAGTGGTGTGATTGAGCATATATTGTCGTAGACGTTTGGCGGCCCAAGCTAATGCACAACACGTCTTCTCCAGCATCGAGTATCGAGATTCACACTCAGTGAACTTTTTACTCAAATAGTAAATGGCATGCTCTTTTCTGCCCGTCTCGTCGTGCTGACCGAGAACACACCCCATACTATTCTCCAGAACCGTCAGGTACATGATTAATGGCCGTCCAGCCACTGGGGGTATCAAGATTGGAGGTTCTTGAAGATACTGCTTTATCTTGTCGAATGCCTTCTGGCAATCCTCATTCCAAGTAATCGCCTGATCTTTCTTTAAAAGCTTGAACATCGGTTCACAGGTGGCTGTGAGCTGAGAGATAAACCTTGCAATGTAGTTTATTTGGCCCAAGAAACCACGAACCTCTTTTTCTGTTTTCGGCGCTGGCATTTCTTGAATAGCTTTTATTTTCGCAGGATCAACTTCGATACCTCGTTCACTAACGATAAACCCCAATAACTTTCCGGACCGCACTCCGAAAGTGCATTTGTTAGGATTCAGCCTCAGCCTGAACTTCCTAAGCCTCTCAAACAGCTTCAATAAGTTGACCAGATGCTCTTCCTCCGTTTGGGACTTTGCAATCATGTCATCAACATAGACCTCGATCTCATGATGAATCATATCATGAAACAAAGTTACCATTGCTCGCTGGTAAGTGGCCCCTGCGTTCTTCAGACCGAAGGGCATTACCTTATAGCAAAATGTTCCCTAGGGGGTGATAAACGTCGTTTTCTCCATGTCCTCCGGTGCCATCTTAATCTGATTGTAACCGAAGAAGCCATCCATGAACGAAAACACGGAGAACTGGGATGTGTTGTCGACCAACACATCGATATGAGGCAATGGGAAATCATCTTTAGGGCTCGCCCTATTCAAATCCCGATAATCGACGCACATACGTACCTTACCGTCCTTCTTCGGTACAGGCACTATGTTGGCGACCCACAGAGGGTAAGTGGTAACGGCTAAAAATCCTGCATCCAACTGCTTCTGGACTTCTTCTTTGATTTTTACAGCCATATCTGGTCTCGTCCTCCTAAGCTTCTGCTTGACTGGAGGGCAATCTTCTCGCAACAGCAAGCGGTGGACCACGATATCCGTGTCAAGTCCGGGCATATCTTCGTATGACCAAGCAAAGACATCACTATACTCTCGAAGCATCTCGACCAGTCTATGCTTGACATCACTCTGCAGCGCAGCCCCTACTCTGACATTTCTGACGAGCTCTTCAGAACCCAGGTTTACGATCTCAATATCCTCCTCGTGAGGCAGAATAACCTTTTCCTCTTGTCTCAACAAGCGGGCCAACTCTTCCGGAAGGTCTTCGTCTTCATCAATCTCATCCTCGGCTTGATAGATCGGGCAATCGAAGTCGTAGTGAGCCGTAGAGGGTCCAGAGTCGATGTCGTATGTTATGTGGATCCTGCAATAACAAGGGTTAAGTTTAAAACAAGAATATGCAGGTTAGCACAAACCCCGTTGCCATTTTACTGTTTTTCAAAATAAACATAAAACAGGAATAACAGAGAACCCAATATCTGAGTACGAAGAAAACGCCTTTGATTTATTAACAAAATACATGTACATAATCCAACAAGGCCCTGACAATAAAACCACTATGCCCCGGGTAGGACATAGGGTTGCACAATGATTGTAAAAAGTAAATCATTACTCTTCACTTGTCGGCTGGATAATTTCCTTGATGGTCCAATTTTTGAGGCGCTCCCCCGGCTTGCTTGGCTGAATTCAAGCGTCAAGATCACAATCGCTATCCCCGCCGTCTTCAGACGCCGCGTTGATGCTTTCGAAGATTACTCTGCCACTGGTGAATAGGATCGGCCCCTTACCCCGAGATGAACTGCTATATGAAGAAGATGAAGCTTCAGCTTCAGGAGAATACCCCAATCCAAACTTATCCTGCTTGATCGGTACCTCCAAGACATGCCCCCAGCCTGGGGTGGAGCCGGCTTCGACGACGGCCCGAGCTTCTTTGAATGAGGAGAGATTCATCTCTTGCTTCTCTGTGACGACAGGAGCTACCTCTTTCACCTTGACGGCTTTAAATGCTTGGCAGAGAGTTTCATGGATTTCGCCATCCATTTCAACATACTTAAAGGATGACAAATGGCTCACCATAATGTCCTCTTCACCACAGACGGTTACTATGCTTCCCCCGACATCATATTTAAGCTTTTGATGCAACATGGACGTCACGGCACCAGCAGCATGGATCCATGGCCGACCTAAGAGGCAACTGTAGGCAGGCATGATATCCATGATATAAAAAACCGTATCAAACATCTCCGGACCAACTTGAATCGGCAGGGTCAACTCTCCGAAAACGTGGCGCTTAGTTCCGTCAAATGCTTTCACCACCAGATCACTGGGCGTGCAAAGCAATCCACGAGTGTCCAACTTCATTAGTGCCTTCTTCGGAAGCACATTAAGCGACGAACCCGTGTCCACCAAGACATGCGACATGATTGTGCCTCTGCACTCTATCGAGATGTGCAAGGCGCTGTTGTGATCTCTCCCTTTAGGAGTCAGCTCTAAATCTGTGAAACCTAGCCCATTGCCAGCATTAACATGGGCTACCACCTCTTCTAGCTGATTCACTGATATCTCTTGCGGTACGTAGGCAGCGTTCAATACCTTCAATAACGCGTTGCGGTGCGCTTCAGAACACAGCAACAAGTTGAGAATAGAAATCTTTGACGGAGTCTGATGTAGATGGTCTACAATCTTGTAGTCGCTCTTCTTGATTAGCCGCATGAACTCCTCAGCATCTTTGACTAGCAACTCCTTCTCTGCCCCACAAGGGACCTATTCGACGGCTTTACCCTTACCCTTATCAGCAGCATCAGCTCTGACCACTTTCTCTGCCACAACCCCTGTCGGTGCAAATACTCTTCCGCTCCGAGTAATACCACTGACTCCTGCGAGATTCTGCACAGTCGACCCATACGGCTCCAACTCTAACTTCTGACTATTGCAATAGACTTCGGCGCCATAATGCCACGGAACGGCGTTAGTGCTCTCGAATGGGATCGGCCCAGCTCTGGTAATAGTGATTGTGGACGGTCGGGGCGCAGAAATAGTAATAGGCTGACGAGGAATGGTGATGGTGGCGACTTCATCTGCCTGCTTCAACACTACTTCCCCTGACACACTTTCAGCCCTCCGGCTGAACTGCAAAATACCCTCAGACATCAGACTTTGGATACCTTCTACCAGCTGCTCACACCCATCAGAATGTGTAGCACAAGCCATGCATAACTTTCCGCATCCTGGAAAGAACCCTTTCTTCAACAACTTAGCTTTGACGAAACTAAGCGGCGTCTTTAGGTCTTTGACATCGGTCAACAGATCTGCACTCTCCTCTTCGATAATGGCGTTCACTCCGCCTCCCCTATGATGAGGCATAGGGTTTTTGGTGACATTGGGCACATTATCGGAAAAGTTAATAATCTTGGCATCTACCAGGTCCTGCACCTTGTGCTTAAAGGCTTTGCAGTTCTCAATCGTATGGCCTGGTGCCCCTGTATGGAAATCGCAAGTGGCATTTGCGTCGTACCCCGGTGGTGGTGCCCCTGTCAAGGGAGCCAACGTCCTCTTCTGAACTAACTGAAGCTGAAGCAAAGTCTGCAAAAGTTGCGCATACGACATGGGCGGTGCTTCGAAGTGACGGTTTGCCAAAGGAGCCCGATTCTGGTATTTTCTATATCCCTGTTGATTCTATTGCTGCGGCTGCTGCTGCTGCGGCTACGGAGCTGCTGGGATATTTATACTGGCTATCTACTGCTGAGGGCCCTTGCCCTTTCTCCGAGCGTTTGTGACAGCACCCGCATCTCCTTCTCGACATTTACCAGCGTAAGGTTTCTTTCCACCTCCTCCAGCTGAGAATGATTCACCTTGAATTTTTCCGATCTTAATACCATTCTCGACGTGCTCGCCCATAGTGATGAGAGCTGAAAACGTCCCAGACATGCCACTGACTAACTTTTCGTAGTAGATCCCAGGAAGGGTAGCAACAAACATCTGCACGAGCTCGCGCTCAACCATCGGCGGTTGAACCCGAGCAGCCAACTCACGCCACCGCTGGGCGTACTCCTTAAAGCCTTCATTATTTCTCTGCGAAAGGTTCTGGAGCTGGACTCGGTTTGAGGCCAAGTCGCTATTATACTGATAGTGGAGGACAAACGCTTCAGCGAGATCTTTCCAGGTGCGCACGGTAGTGGGCTCCAAGCCCATATACCACTCGAGGGATGGACCAGAAAGACTATCTTGGAAGAAGTGCATCAGCAACTTCTCATCGTCGGAATAGGCATACATCTTTCTATAATATGATCGAAGGTGGACACGAGGGCAAGTAGTACCCTTATACTTCTCAAAGACAGGCACCTTGAACTTAGGAGGTACCTTGAAATCAGCAGTTAACCCCAGCTTGGACATATCAACGCCCAATGTATTCTGATTCTCAATGTCTCTCATTTTATCTTCCAGTGCTTTGAATCTGAGCCGCGCTTCAGCATTCAACTCCGCTTCCGCACCTCTTTGAGAAAACACATCATCCTGATGATCCTCAAGCCACGGTTGAGGCACCAACAGATTTCCGACGCCAGCATTGCCGTTAACCGGCCCGATGTTGACATTAGCTTCCAGACTACCATTGTCGATGCCCGTCGCATTGAGTCCGATATTGGCCATCACGTTTCCATTAGCACTGTCGTTGCCCCCGGCAATAGGAACAACATTCTGCGGAGTATCAACTGGAGGAGGAGTAGGCACACCCCCGCCATGAAGTATGCCGTTACTATCAACCCTGGAGATCAAAGGTTGAACCAAAGTCCGGAGCTGGTCCTGACCATTAGCGACTACCTGCATCAGTTCCATAAAACGATCCATCCGTTCACGGAGCTCTTGAACATCTGACTGCACTTGATCCATAATCCTTGTCTGATTAGCTCGAGTTGAATAACGGTGAATGAGTCTCTGATCAATCCTGGAGACCGGAAACAGCTTGGAACCTGTGAACCTGAAAAACCTGTAAACATTAAAGGTTAGGAAAAACAACAAAATGTACGCCATGAAAATGCTTCATGCAGATGCATGCGTGTGTCTGTGTGCTTGGGAGATTTCCCCGAATCCTAGTGCCTTAGTGCCAGTGCTGATAATAATAATAATAAGAAGAAGAAGTCCGAGCCCAATAATGGAAACATCAATATCATATATATAAGGAAAGGCCTATCAAGGCAGTACATAGCATCAGCGAGTACAAAACAAATCAACAGCGTGACCTCAGCCAACAAGTCTGGTGATGGTCAGCATACAACAAAGATCAAAACAAAAGGAATACAAGCTAGTCAAGTACGGCCACTGGCGCGATACTCCGCTAATAACTCATTCGTCTCTGGATGATCTGGCAAAGTGAGCAACCCCTCGACGAGTAGTTCCCTCTGCACAATAGTATACTGAATCCCCTGAACTGAACTTTCCCATGCTCCTTCGCCGAAGCAATCTTCCAGTTTCCGCTTCTTAGACTCGAACATCAGCTTATGCTCCTTCAGGTTGGCAAGGGCTTTGTTGAGTTGGCCTTCGGCGGCGTACCTGCGGGCGGTTTCTTCATCAAACCTCCACTCACTGTCCTTCACCTTGGCTTCCAGCTTAGAGATCTGCTGCATTAGCTTGTCCTCTCGCTCCTTCCTGGTGGCCAGGGAAGCCTTCCAATGCTGGTCGAACTTAGATATCCTCCGATATGCCTCGTCCAAATGCTTCTTCTTCGTAGCTAGTACGTCATTAACAACCCTGAAGTCTTGACCCAAGCGTTCACGATCAGCTATCTGCTTTGCCAAGTCTGTACCCAGTTGGTTCACCAATTCTGTTTGCTTTTTGAAAGCATGGATGGCTTCATTCCTTTCACTTCGAAGCTGAGCTAACTCCTTCTCCAATTCTGCGTTCGCCCGCTTCAGCTCATCCCGCTCAGCTAATACCTAGTTATGCTGATGAATGGACACAGTAGTAGGCTCTTCGATTGGTGGAGGACTCTATGGTCTGGCTTGAGGAAATGGCATCCCTATAGCGTTGGCTCTGGCTCTGATCCAAGCTGAATAAGGAGGGTAGGCTTGACTGTTGCTCTTTCCCAACAAAGGCTTTCCTCTCTTGCTGATACCGTTCCATGCACGCTGAAGCTTGGACAATAAATCCCCCTCTAAAGTACCCGTGAGGTACAGAGATTCCTGTACCTCCTCCTCCTTCGACGGAGTCCTCAAAGCATAAGCGAACTGACGAACTAGCAATGACGGATTGTAGTTGATGCAACCCTTCCTACCTATCAGAGGTACATTAAGAAACCCGCTACAACTGAAGATCACCTCAGTGCCTAACCTGTCTCTGTCGACGAACCAACCAATGTCTTCTGCAGACAAACTCATCAGACGCTCAGGCCACTCAGTTGTGGCTGCAGATAAGACAAAGGAACCCCTCTTGGGCAGATGGCTATCAAACCATTTGTACAACAACGGTACGCAGCATGAGACATTCTTCCCTCTCCGGTTCTCATTCTTATAGTGCACTGAGTGGTAGACATCTCCGATCAAAGTAGGGACTGGATTCCCTGAAGCGAAGATATGAAACGCATCAAAGTCTACAAAATCAGGCATGTTGGGGAACAGGATAATGCCATATATGCATAAAGCGAGGATGGCACTGAACGCATCCCAACATCTGTCCTTAGCGCACTACTGAGCCTTAGCTACCAGAAACTGTAAGGAGAACCCCGGAACCTTGTTCCAGCTCGTCACTATTAACTCAGAGGCGTCCAAATGAAGTGAAGAAGCTAAACCAGCCAAATCAGGCTCAGCATCCATGTGGACAAAAGGCACCTGCCTTTTGGTAGGCACACCCAGCAAATCCGCATACTCTTCCAGCGTCGGCGCGAGAACGAAGTCCTGAAAAGTGAAACACCTCAGTGGAGGGTCATAGAACTGCAACAGAGCATACAACCCGTTCAACTCGAACACAGAAGGTTTGCAAACCAGACTGAGCAACCTGCCATAAGACTTCCTGAACCCATCCTTCACAGAATCACCTGCTAGAGCTATCAAACCAGTCAACTTCGACACATCAGGGGTCGGGAACTTGTACGCAACAGTCTTCCTGAGAGAGGCCATAATAATACAGTAGGAGGCGAGAAATCCTGGATCGGGGAAACGGTACCTGCAACACCGACACACGTTAATGAAATGCAAATGTCATGCGAACTAATGCTAAATGCAGTCATGCAATAATATATCCAGGTAGCTGCTGTGGAGATTATGTGTCAACAATCACTGATGAGAAGAAAACCCCGGTGTAAGACCACTGATCTGATCTGCTAAGAATAACCATCTGATAGGACGATATACATAGGATCAAAATTCTGCTTTGTCGAGAACAAATGTCTGATAATAAGGACCTCGGATGTATGATCAAGAAACATCTGCTGATGAAGTCTTCAGACCCCAAATCAAAAATCTGCCCTATCAAGAACAAACATACAGCTGATGATGAGATCTTCAGCCCCCACTCAAAATCTGCTCTATCAAGAACAAACAACATCTGCTGATGAGATCTTCAGACTCCACTCAAAATCTGCTCTATCAAGAACAAACAACATCTGCTGATGAGATCTTCAGACCCCACTCAAAATCTGCTCTATCAAGAACAAACAACATCTGCTAATGAGATCTTCAGACCCCAGAAATATGCTCTATCAAGAACAAACCGCTGATGACAATACTCTGATCAAAACCTGCTCTATCAAGAACAGACATACACTTGATGATAAGATCCTCTGATCAAAACCTGCTCTATCAAGAACAGACAAATCTGCAACTGAGAAACTCTGGTACCAACACAACTGATTCACTGTCGAGAAAACCAGGTAGTCTGAAGGTCAAAGTTTCCTGCAATAAACCCAATCCCACTCACAGGTATGGACCTAAACTGACTCAAGGTATGACATCCTATGCGTTCATCAGCGTCACAAACTTTCAAAACTGATGATACGATTCCCAGAAGGAGTGGCATCATCAAGTCTTGAAGAGGCCTCACTTAGGTGAATCACAAATGATCGGTCCCCAGAGTCGACAATCCACCAAACCAACAACCGTCTCAACCCAAAGGGTTGAAAGTGAAGCCAACCGGATGAACCTCGTCTGAGCGTGGATTTCATGAGACACTAGTGCCTGCAAAGCAAGCACGCGCCCACTAATTTCCACTCTAAGTCTATAGTGCACTCAAGCCTGGGTATGGCTTCTCGCTCATCAGAACTCCCATCCCACAACAGCACAAATAATCATATTATACTAAAAATAAAATGCGGGAAATAAAGTGCAAGAAGTAAATTGCGATAAATAAACGCAACCCAACAAGTAAACATACAAGCGCTAGGAATGACTCTCATAGGGAACCGGAGAACCAGAGATTCTGGGTTCGGTCCCTAGCAGAGTCGCCAGCTGTCGCTTGCGTGAAAATAAGGTGTCGACACAACAGAAGAGTCGCCACCTTTCGTTATTTATCCCTCAGAGCGGGAAAGGAAACGATCGGAAAAAACCTGACGAATAAGGGTAAGACAAGGTCATCGCAACCATTGTCTGGGTTCGGGAGTCGGTTACGCAAGGGAAAGGTATTAGCACCCCTCACGTCCGTCGTACTCGACGGGATCCACGCTTATTTGTTTACTTGGACGGGTTGGTTTTATTCTATCTACCTATCAAGGCTGGCTAAAAAAGAAAATAAAAATGACTCGGCAAAGCGTCGCACTTTATGCCTACGTATTCTCATTAGAGAATAAGAAATCAGAGTCAACGTAGTTCGGCCTACGAAGGGTTATGGGGGAAGGTAGCTCGCCAAGACTTCGCCATCTTGTGCCTACGTACTCTCAACAGGCATGAGAGATCAGAGCTCACGTAGTTCGGGAAACTACGGTTTATTTCCTGTTTTTACGAAAGAAGTGTTTTTTATTGTGTTTGTGATTTCAACCGCACTAGAGACTATGACCTGAGAGTGAATGCGTCGCATGTCACCCAAAGGGTACCATACTAAACATCCAGACTATGGAAAAGAAACTCTTCCACAATCCTTTCTCAGATAGCTTAAGGCTCGTAACGTACGAAAGAAATCATTCATGATTACTGTATCTTAAACTGTTTTGAGATGAGAAGAGAACAGGCCCAACTAGGAGGGAGACTATTAAGTCCTACTGTTATCATGCCATGGATTCATCCTATGGTTGAGGTTTGAACAGGGAACTCCTAGATGTTGTCATGCATAGGTTTCAACCTAAAATTCTATCATCAAATCCTTATTAAAGGAAATGAGAGTCCTAAGGGATCATGTCAATGATACACCACAACAGACAAAGCATCAGCTTAACAGTAAAATGCATGCAATGCAAGTGAGGGAGGAAATGTGTGTGGGGCTTCAGCCTCCACAAGCTCATCTCAACCTCAAGCCAGAATGAAATAACAGTAATCATACTGAAATATAAACAACATGCTATCAAGTAATAAACAGTAAACTGCAATCACACAGATAAAAGAAATAAAATGCCATCAGGCAAACAAACCACATGGGCAAGGGAGCTGGGCTCTACCGAATACCCGCAAGCAAAGCCACTCAATAACAATACAAGCAGAGGGAGCAACTCAACCTCTAATGCAATCATGCTCCTAGATTCTACTTTTTCTAAATGGACTTAATCTAATGCAACAGACAAATCAAGCAAAACACACAATACGGAAAAGAAAAACAGAAGAAAGCCTCAGCTCCTCCAGCAGCAAATCAGTCTTTAAACTTCAATCATCAACTGCTTTCCAGGTATCAACCCTACAACATGAGTCTCAACTCCTCTTCTCCCTTAAGCTTCAACTTCTTTGATCAGCTCCACCTTCAGGCTTCACCATCTTCAGGGATCTTCAAGTATCAACTTGATCTTCATGCTCTTCAAGCTTCAGCTGGAATGGCAGTCTTCAAGGATTCATCCTCTTCAGTGATCTTCAATGAAATCTTCATCTTCATGCTCAAGCTCTGACAGCTCTCAAGACACTCAAACCAGAGAGAATCACTACTGGATAAGCTGGGGGATATTGAACTGCTTATTTGATCACCAAAGGTGACCTATAAGGGTTCAACATCAAGTGAAGGGTTCCCTCAAAAGTTCTACCTCCTAGGTATAGCACTAATCCCTCCAAAGGAGAGAGGTGCATACCCTGGAAGGACTTTGAATCACAGGGAGGAATGGATGTGAAGAATACTATCCATGTTTGAGAAAGAAATTGTCTACATCTAAGCTCTTCCTAATCCTAACCCTAAAACAAGACAAAAAGAAGAAGAACAAGCTCCTCAAGCTCCTCCAAGCCTTTTCCAATCTTCTAGTATGCTCCATTAAGCTCCACAAAGAGATGCCATGCTCCTCAAACCCAAGGGAAACTCCAAAGCAAAACAAACTAAACAAAACTTGCCCTAAAGGCCACACAAACAATCATTCAATTCAAAAATCAACTAAAAATAGTAGATTATCATATTAAATCCTAATATAAATGCTAGGGGACCCTACATAACTACCCTTAAGTCCCATATATTCCCCATAGACTAAATTGCCCTAAAAACCTAAATCTAAAATTGTTATTGACCTATATTAAAGTTTTAATCAAATTCTATACTACCTAGAACTACCTAATTAAAACTACCCTAAAAATTATCACAAAATTATGAAATTAAATCAGGGGAAACCTAAACCATTCATCTAATCATCCTAAAAAAATTGAACTCAAAATCCTAAGGGAACTACCCTAATTAAATCCTACAAATTAGTATACCAACTAGAAGAATTAAAAAAGCAATTAAAAGTAAAAATATACAAAAAATATAAAAAATGAAATAAAATGGCTATTTTATGATTTTATATTTTTCTAGACAAAAAATGGAAAATGGGAAAAAAGTCTCATTAAAAAATATGCATTTTTTATTTTGTTATGAATTTTTAAACTTTAAAGAAATTTGGAGAAGAAATAATATGAGAAATTGATGAGGGGTGCAAGGAGTATGAATATGCAGTTGATTTGGATGATGGGCCCAGAAGGGGGGTGCGCCTAGCATGGCGCCTGGGCCCAGTGATATTCAGAAAAACAAATTAAAAAACAAAAGGAAAAAGAAAAAATTGCGGTGTAAATAGAAGGAAATCACAGTGCAAAACGGAACTGGGCTTGGACAGGGGGTGGGGAGATCAAATTCGCGTGAGGCCCAGCCAGCATTAGTCAAAACGCAGCGTTTTGACGCTGCAGCTCCCTCCACAATTTCGTGCGTGAACGTGAGCCCTTGGATGGCTCCTCCAGTCAACAAGTCTCGTGCAAATCCAACGGTTCAGATTATGTCTTCAACCTTGGAACACTTAGGGTTCCATAAACCTCCATGAACATAACTCCCATGCATGAACTTCATCTTCTTCGTTCTCCCTCATCTCTCCACCAATTGCCATGATCCAAGAACCAAACTTGACTAGAATTTTATGTAGAATCCAACCATGCCATTAGATTGCATTAAAACTCTCTCTATCATCCTACCCGAACAGTACAACATCAAGAATCCAAACTTTCTTCAATTTTCCACCATCACAAAACTCAACAATCTTTATATATAATTAATCCCTATGCCATGCTGATTAAAACCAACCAAAATTCGTGCATTATCATCCATTAATTAGTGTGTTCTACCTCCATCAAGAATCAACCTCCATTAATGAAACCTCACTAATTGGTCTTAAACTCATCCAAATGAATCACCTAATGGTCTCTAATGGTTTCACAACAAGAACTAACCCTAGCCATGCCTAAATCAAAGTGTGAAAGTGGTTTTGCTTACCTTGACTCTTGCAATGGTAGGTGTTGAAAAGCTTCGAATCAGGCCTTGTAGATCTTCAAGGATGGTCCTCAGGTGATGAACAATACTCTTCTTGCACAAGATTTGATGGAGATGGCTTGTATCTTCAGATCCAATCCTTTTTGCTCTCTTGCAACTTCACTTGGAAAGCTCCAATTATTCAACAATGGAACCTTACTCTAGCATGAACATGTTCAGGGAGGTTTGTGGAGATGATTTGTGTAAAGAAATGGAAGGGTAATGAAGAGAAAAATAAAGTTTCAATACAATTTGCAAAATGGAGAATTTTGGTTCAATCTCTTTTCTCTACCACCACTAACATCAACAATCACCAACCTTGAATCAATGCAATTCATATTCAATATATAGAGATGTTTAGAAAGATCTAGAACCTCTTAGAATCATCTAGAAAGGACTTGAATTTTCTATGATATGGTAGCTTGCATTTCACTTCCCACCACATGAGATATCATGACAAAAACCCTATAACTTGAGTAATTATCTTCATTTTCTCCTTAAGTGGTATTTTGGACAAGATACAAAGCTTAAACACCTTGTTTATGAAGCTTTTCTTTGATTTGGCTAGGTACCCCATTATGCAAGTAAGACTTTTACAAAGCAACTCCAAAATTTAAGCCTCAAATCAAAATTGTGGATGAACCATTGTTCTTAAAATGTCCTTTGGAGTCAAAATGACCTATCATATGCCATGGTTAGGGTTTATAGCTTGGATTTTGTAATTTTCCATTTCACTTGAATTAACTTATGCCTCATTTTTAGGCCATTTTTATCACTTTTTGCTATGAGTCTCTCCAACATCTCATGACCACCCTAATATCCTTAAAACATCATTCTAAGCAACTTTGATGTTGAAGGTTTTTCCATTTGAAGCTTGGAAGTAGGAGATATGGCCATATGCTTGAAATGACCTATAACTTCAAAATGACCAAAATACCCTTGGCTTGTCAAAGCCATAACTTGAGTTCTACAAATCCTATCAAGGACTTCTAGTACTCTCTAGAAAGATAAGAAGATGCTCTTCAACATTAATGTTGACCAAGAGATCATAGGAATCATCCTACTAGGGAAAAAGTTGTCTGCAAGTTGGGTGACTTTCAAGGACCCAGATTCACATACCTCAGATGACCTGTAATTTGTCAAAACCATAACTTGAGCTCCACAAAGCCTATCAAGGACTTCTACCACTCAAATTAAAGCTAAGAACAAGCTCTACAACATTCATGTTGTGGGGAAGATGAGATGACAATCACATCTTGAGCTAAAACTGCCTGGAAGATAGGGATCAAACTAGGGGATTTTACACTGTCCATCCTTAGAAACCCTAGCTTAAAACTTCTCAAACTCCTCAATCATGATGAGTTGGTCTAGGAATCATCCTTATAGTATCTCAATACATCATTACATGATCCCATGGCTCTTGGATTAGGTCTCAACCTTCTCCAAATCATCAGTTGACCTAGGGTTGACCCAGTCAAAACCCTAGTTCTACCATTCATGGTTGAATCTTCTGAATTCTTGCATAATGACCTCTCTGGGCTTCATGATGGCTTTCAAGACATCTCATAGGCTTTCTCAAAGCTTCAAGTTCAACCTCATAGTCTCAGAATCATCTGAGGAGCACCCACAACTCTCAAGTTATGAGACACACAACCTTGGTTTCAACCAATTCTTCTGAGGATCTCTTGAACTTTCTGATGAAGGTATCAACCTTCAAACACTTGATAAGTAAATAAATGTTGGTCAAATTTTAGGGTGCAACACCATGCATGATAACATTAGTTAGCTTCCCTCCTAACCTCAACCATAGGTTTAATTTGGCATGACAACTTTAGGATTGGATCAGTTCCCCTTTAGTGCGTCTTTTCTCTTCTCATCTGCAAACAAAATCAAAACACAGTAATAAAGGTTAATTGACGTTGTACGTTACGAGCCTTAAGCTACTTGAGAAAGGATTGTTGGAGAGTTTCTTTTCAACAGTATGGATGTTTAGTATGGCACCCTTTGGGTGACATGCGACGCATTCACTCTCAGGTCATAGTCTTTAGTGCGATATCAGTTGCAAACATCCATAAAAGAAACTTCTCTAAAAAAACAAAAAACAAAGATCAAACTCTTTTTGTCCTCTTGGACCTTTAATTCTTGGAAACCCTTTTCAGAAGGAGAGTTTTGTTAACTCCCAGTTCTACCGCAAACGGTAAACGCCTAAGTCTCCATCGAGCGAGCTGCATACACCAACTGCTGGAACCGTCTGTTAACCCTACTCGGATAAAAAAGACAAACCTGTGTCTCTCGTGTCCCGAACTATGTTTGCTCTGATCTTTCACGCTGTGTGAAAGTACGTAGGCACGAGATGCGATATCTCGGCGAGCAACCTTCCCCCGTAGTTAGGCGAACTACGTTGACTCTGATTTCTCATTCCAGACGGGAATACGTAGGCATAGAGCGCGATGCTTTGCCGAGTCATTTTCTTTTCTTTTCAGACCAGGCCTTTAGCGTAGATAAATGTAACCAACTCGTCAGATAAACACAACAAGCGTGGATCCCATCGAGTACGATGGACGTGAGGGGTGTTAATACCTTCGCCTTGCGTAACCGACTCACGAATCCAAACATTGGTTGTAATGACCTTGTCTTATACCTTTTCGTCGGGTTTTTCCTATCGTTTCCTTTCCCTCTCTTGGGATAAATAACGAAAGGTGGCGACTCTTATGTTTTGCCGGCCTCGTTTTTCGCAGTAGCGACACCGGGCAGCAGGGAACAGACATTTTGATGCCCTTCCCATGCCATACTCCCAGTTATTGCAAGCCTTGCTACAACTTCAATTGATTCAAAAAAGGACTATGGCTCCTTTGACTGGACAACCTCCACCTGGGTATGATGCAAATGCCCACGGTGAATTTCATTCGGGCGCTCCAGGATATAATATTGATAATTGTAAAGTCTTCAAACATAAAGTGCAAGATATGATTGATAGTAAGGCGATCAATTTTTCTAATGATGTCCCCAATATGGTGCAGAATCCCATGCTGAATCACGGGCAGGATGGGGTTAATGCAATTGTAGAGGAAGAGGTGTTGAACTTGGTGACGGATGTTGATGAATTGAAGACACCCTTAAGCTTTGTGAAAGCCAGGTTGCTAAAGGGTGGTGTTTTCCCGAGAAAGGATGTGGATTATTGAGAAGTTGTATCCAGGAGATGATGGATGACGGAGTTTTACAATTTGACCGTTCTATTGGAAGAGAATTTGAGAATTTAGTGGCTGAAGAGAAGGATGAGATTGCGATAATCTTCATCCCGTACAAGACTGTTACTATCTACGTTCCAAAGCCGCCAACGATAACTATCACCAAAGCAGGTCCTATGCCGTTTGAAAACACTAAGGCCATTCCGTGGAACTACGGAGCCGAAGTGTATTGTAATGGGCAAAAGATAAACTTGAATGTTACCCCTGCTAGTTCAGTTGACAATCTCGTGGGAGCAGGAGGTATTACTTGCAGTGGCCGAGTCTTTTCGTCGCCTGAGGTGATTGCTGATAAGGTGGACAAGGGGAAAACACCGGTAGTGGAAGAGACTTCTCAATTTGGGGAAAGAGAATCTTTGTTGAAAGACACGGAGGAATTTATGAGGCTGATTCGGAAAAGCGACTACAAGATAGTCGATCACCTGCAGCAAACTCCTTCCAAAATATCCATCCTGTCGTTGCTCCTTTGCTCTGAGGCGCATAGGAATGCATTACTGAGAATATTAAACACTGCTTACGTGCCACAGGAAATTTCAGTCAATCAACTTGAGGGAGTGGTGGCGCACGTAAACGCGGGAAATGGCTTAGGCTTTACAGATCTGGATTTGACACCCAGAGGCAGCAACCATAATTGTGCGCTGCACATATCTTTAGAATGCCGAGGAACTGTCATATCTCACGTGCTTGTGGATACAGGATCTTCTTTAAACGTGCTTCCGAAGAAAGCTTTGATGAAGTTAGATATGAAGGGGTTGATTTGCACACCAAGTGATTTGGTGGTGCGTGCGTTTGATGGAACCCGAAGATCCGTGTTTGGGGAGGTAACTTTGTCGATTCAGGTTGGACCTGAAGTCTTTGATGCTGTGTTTTACATCATGGATATCCAGCCGACCTACAGTTTTCTACTAGGTCGTCCGTGGATTCATTCAGCGGGGGCTGTTACATCGACTCTGCATCAGAAGCTGAAATACATGGTTGGCGGTAGCGTTGTTACGATATGCGGAGAGGAGGATATTATGGTCAGCCATTTATCATGCTTTAAGTATGTTGAAGTGGATGGAGAGATCCATGAAACTCTTTGCCAAGCCTTCGAAGCGGTCAAGGTTAAGGACAAGTCTCCTGTTGTGAGTAAAGAGCCTGAAGTGGCTATGTCCTCGTTTAAAGAAGCTCAAGCAGTGGTACAAACTGGGGCAGTACAAGGATGGGGCCAAGTGTTGGAAATTCCCCACAAGGAAAACAAATTTGGTTTAGGGTATCGACCGTCATTCTCCTCTCCTTCAGCCTCGCAGAGTGCGCCGCGCTATAAAGGGCTCGTGCAGTTCACCAAGGGGGGAGTCATCTTCGAGAGAATCAATGTTGTATCTGACGAAGACGGAGACAGTGACTGTGACATGGATGCCTGGATCAAGCCATGTATTCTGGGACAGAGCCTACGCAACTGGTCAATTGAAGAATTCATTCAAGTGATGACAAAACAGTAATGCTTTGTTTTTCCAGTTATTGTACTACCCTATGTCCTACCCGGGCATAGTGGTATTTTATTTCAGGGCCTTACTTGTTTATGTCTGAACATTGTTTATCAATTAATCAAATGGCGTTTTCTCATTCAAATTTTGTGATCTCGGTTTTTCTTATTTTCATTTTTCACAATAAAATGGCAACGTGGTTTATACTTGTTTGCAAATTGTTTGAAACATTTAACCATTTTCATTGCAGGATTCCTATTGCAGATGGCACTGATCCAGAATCTTCTATGACTCGCTTAGACTTTGATCAACCGATATATCAAGCTGAAGAAGAGATTGATGAGGATGAAGACTTGCCTGAAGAATTAGCCATACTTTTGAAACAAGAAGAGAAAATCATTCTGCCTCATCAGGAGGAAATTGAGGTCATTAATCTGGGTTCTGAAGAAGTTGTCAGAAATGTTCGGATAGGGGTTGCACTACAGAGTGACGTCAAGCAAAGACTGATCGAGATGCTTCGAGAGTATAGTGACATCTTTGCTTGGTCGTACGAGGATATGCCTGGGCTTGATACCGACATAGTGGTTCATCGCTTACCATTGCGCGAGGAATGTCCGCCGGTCAAGCAGAAGCTTAGAAGAACAAGACCAGATATGGCGGTAAAAATCAAAGAAGAGGTCCAAAAGCAATGGGACGCTGGATTCTTAGCCGTAACCACTTACCCTCCGGGGGTCGCTAACATAGTACCTATACCAAAGAAAGATGGCAAGGTGCAGAAGTGTGTTGATTATCGGGATTTGAGCAAGGAGAACCCTAAGGATGACTTTCTGCTCCCTCACATTGACGTATTGGTCAACAATACAGCTCAATTTTCGGTGTTTTCCTTCATGGATGGTTTCTCGGGTTATAATCAGATAAAGATGGCGCCGGAGGACATGGAGAAAACAACATTCATTACACCGTGGGGAACGTTTTGCTACAAGGTGATGCCGTTTGGCTTGAAGAATGTCGGAGCAACATATCAGCGTGCTATGACAATGCTCTTTCATGACATGATGCATAAAGAGATTGAAGTTTATGTTGACGATATGATTACTAAATCCCAAACGGAGGAGGAGCATTTGTTTAACTTGTTGAAGCTATTTGAGAGGCTTAGGAAGTTCAGACTGAGGTTGAATCCAAATAAGTGCACTTTTGGAGTTTGTTCCGGAAAGTTATTGGGGTTTATTGTCAGTGAAAAAGGAATCGAGGTCGATCCTGCAAAGATAAAAGCCATACAAGACATGCCAGCGCCAAAAACAGAAAAAGAAGTCTGTGGTTTCCTGGGGAGATTGAACTACATTGCTCGGTTCATATCTCATCTCACGGCTACGTGTGAGCCAATGTTTAAATTGTTAAAGAAATATCAGGCGGTTGTCTGGAATGAAAATTGTCAAAAAGCATTCGATAAAATAAAACAGTATTTGCAGGAGCCTCCAATATTGATACCCCCAGTAGTTGGAAGGCCTTTAATCATGTACTTAACGGTTCTTGAGAACAGTATGGGTTGTGTTCTCGGTCAACACGACGAGAGTGGAAGAAAGGAGCATGTGATTTATAATTTGAGTAAAAAGTTCACAGATTGTGAGTCCCGTTACTCAATGCTCGAAAAAACGTGTTGTGCACTTGCTTGGGAAGCCAAACGTTTGAGACAGTATATGCTCAATCACACAACTATGCTGATTTCGAAGATGGGTCCGATTAAGTATGTCTTCGAGAAGCAAGCGCTTTCAGGAAGAATTGCCAGATGGCAGATGGTACTGACAGAGTACGATATACAGTATGTTTCTCAAAAAGCCATCAAAGGAAGTGTTCTGTCAGAATACCTTGCTGAGCAGGCAATCGAAGATTATCAACCAATGAAGTTTGAATTTCCCGACGAGGATATCATGTTCCTCAAGGTGAAAGATTGTGAAGAACCATTACATGGTGAAGGTCCAGAGAAGGATTCTCAGTGACAAATGATATTCGATGGTGCTGTCAACTCCTATGGTAGTGGAATTGGGGCAATTATCACAACTCCTCATGGCACCCACATCCCATTCACTGCCAGATTAACTTTTCCAGTCACCAACAATGAAGCTGAATACGAAGCATGTATCATGGGTCTGGAAGAGGCTATTGATCTGAGAATCAAGAATTTGGATGTATATGGCAATTCATCGCTGGTTGTTAATCAGATCGAAGGAGAATGGGAAACTCGTCAGCCGAATCTAATTCCTTACAGATATTATGCAAGGAGGTTGTTACCTTTCTTTAACAAGATAGACTTCCACCATGTGCCCAGAGCGGAGAATCAGATGGTCGATGCTTTGGCTACATTGTCTTCGATGTTCAAAGTGAATTTCTGGAATGAGGCTCCCAGAATAGTCATTTCTCGTTTGGACATACCCGCTTTTGTATTCGCCATTGAAGAGGCTGCTGATGGCAAGCCATGGTTTTACGATATACAAAACTTCCTCAAGAAGCAGGAGTATCCACCAAGGGCTTCGGCTCGGGATAAGAAGACGCTGAGGAAGTTGTCTGGCAACTTTTACCTAAACCCAGATGGCGTACTTTATAGAAGGAATCATGATTTGGTGCTATTGAGATGTATGGATGAAAAAGAAGCAACGTTGCTTATGGAAGAATTCCACGAGGGTACTTTCGGTACACATGCCGGCGGACATGCCATGTCTCGGAAATTGTTACGAGCAGGGTATTATTGGCTAACTATAGAGTCAGATTGTTTCAAATTTGCGAAGAAATGCCATAAGTGCCAGATTTATGCAGATAAAATTCATGTGCCGTCGTGCCCCTTGAATGTTATGGCGTCTCCGTGGCCTTTCTCCATGTGGGGCATTTATATGATTGGTAAGATCGATCCCACCGCATCCAACGGTCACCGTTTCATCTTGGTTGCCATCGATTACTTCACCAAGTGGGTTGAAGCAGTTTCATACGCCAATGTGACCAAACAAGTGGTAGCAAGATTCATAAAGAAGGACATCATTTGCAGATATGGAATTCCCGAGCGAATCATTACTGATAATGGCTCAAATCTGAATAACAAAATGATGAAGGAGTTATGCTAGAACTTCAAGATTGAACATCAAAACTCATCGCCCTATCGGCCGAAGATGAATGGCGCTGTTAAGGCGGCCAACAAGAATATTAAAAAGATAGTGCAAAAGATGGTTGTCACTTACAAAGATTGGCATGAGATGTTGCCCTTTGCTCTTCACGGTTATCATACGACGGTACGCACACCAACCGGGGCAACTCCTTTCTCGCTAGTGTAGGGTATGGAAGTTGTCTTACCGCTAGAGGTCGAGATTCCTTCTTTAAGAGTTCTGGTCGACGTAAAACTTGATGAGGAAGAATGGATAAAGAATCGTTTGAATCAGCTTAGCCTGATGGATGAGAAGAAGCTAGCGTCAATTGCATATGGTCGTTTTTACTAGAGCCGGATGAAGAAAGCTTACGATAATAAGGTGTGTCCTTGAAGCTTTCAGACGGGCGATCTTGTGCTGAAAAAGATTCTCCCACCATAATCAGGTCACAGGGGCAAATGGACTCCCAACTATGAGGGTCCATATGTTGTACAAAAGGTTTTCTCTGGAGGAGCCTTATTGTTAGCCACCATGGATGGTGAAGATTTCACATCTCCTATGAACGCAGACGCAGTTAAAAAATACTTTGCTTAAAAGAGACCCGCTGGACACAAAAAGAAAAGTCCAGGCAAAAATGGGGCATCCCGGTGAACCATAAAAAAGGAAAATAGGTTCGGGCAAAAGGTAGGGATAAAAATGAAAAGATGTAAACCCGCAAAGTCGAAAACCTGAAAAGGCGACTTTGGCAAAAATGGATATCCTAGTGAATTGAAAACCCGAAAGGGCGGTTCAGGCAAAAGTTAGGGATTGAAAAAGCAAATGACTGCGGTCTGCGTTGGAACTTCATTGCTTAGTGGATTGGGAGAACCTGAGGGCCGTGTTTATCCGAATCAATCTCTTCTGAAGACGAAGCGTCAGGAAAGCGTCAGAGTCAGGCGAGTCATAGAGGGATCAGCTCATGGTGTTTGTCTGTGCCACGTTGTCGACATTTTGTACACTCTTGTATATTTCTGTGCATATCTGTATTCGTTTTGCGCAGCTTCCTCTTTTCAGGAGTTGCATCTGTTGTAAAACTTTTCCTATTTACAGGCCATTCATCAATAAACATATACTATTCAGTACTTGATCTGTGTGCTTTGTTTTAACTTTTACTGTTTTGTGTGTGAAAATGCCCAATGTTTTAATGAACTTACGCTAACATAAACTTGCAGGCCTTGGCCAACAATTGTTAAAACTTTGAATTAATTGAACAACGTCATGAATGATGACTAAGATGGTTCCGATTGCGTAGGATATCTTGTCTGTTTGTTTAGTTTTGCAGGGTTGTTACCCTTAGGGCAAAGAAGTGTGGATGAAGTTCGTCTTATTCCCAGCCCGAGTCTTTCCCCAATTAGCGAAGTTCGTATCTCTATCCCCAGTAGAGTTTGTATGCAGTTTTGAGCGAGCAGGTAGCATGTACGCTTTCCTTCGGCAGTTGATGCACATTTGATCCCCGCAAGGTGCATGCTTGTAGGGACTCCCCGACGAGTCGTGATTGTATTTTCTCCCCACAGAGTAATTTGCAACCTGGTTAGGTTCGTTCCCGGGCAGAGCAATCCCCAGCGATTGAAAGGGATGGTTTCCCCAGCGGTGTTGTTCTTTCTTCCCCAGCAGGATAGAAGAATATTGTCACGTTGGTGTTTTCTTTGCAGAAGGCCAGCAAGGGTTCGTTCCTCGGCATAAGTCCAATTGTTATTTGCATGAGCAAGTTTGCGCTCTATTCCCTGGTAGAATTGTTGATTCCCCTAACATGGTTATTTTTATTATCCTAGCAGGATGGTATCTGTATCTCTAGCATTTATTTTATTGATTCAGTTCTGGTGCATCTGCATGCGTGCATAGCATCTACCCAAACGCGTAGCATTTCCATTTCGTATGAAGCATTACGCCATTTTCAAACATATGCATGTGAAACATAAGCCAGGTTGTTATCTCTTTGTTTCAGATGAATCTCGCAGGTGATGGGTCTTTGCCAGTGTGGTGGCTAAACCCCAACTCATGTTATTTCCCCAGTGGAGTTTCTCCGTGATTACTATTAGTACGTGATCTTAACTTCATGTGGATTTTGATGCTCACTTTTATTTAGCGAAGGTCTGGCAGCGATGTTAGAAGTTTCTGAGGAATATGGTTATCTGACGGCGATGTTGGAGGTTTATCAGATTTGTGTTTGTCTGGCGGCGATGTCAGATGTTTATTATTATCACCATGGTTTTTTGGCGGTAATGTCAGAGTTCTTTATCCCCACAGGTGCTTGACGGCGATGTCAGGTGTTTTTCAGAGTTATAGTTAGCTGACGGCGATGTCAGATGTTTATTGGATTTATGGTTGCTGACGGCGAAGTCAGATTCCCTTACTAGATTTGTGTTGATACTGGCGGCGATGTCAGGTGTTTTTCCAGCGGCGATGTTGGATGTTTGTTACTTGCGGCGATGTCAGGTGCCTTTTGGTTTTCTAGCGGCGATGTTGGATGTTCTTTCTGACGGTGATGTCATATGTTTTGGTTATTGACGACGATGTCAATGGTTTAATCAACTTTGTGATGGTCTGACGGTGATGTCAGATGCTTTATTTTGGCTGACAGTGAGGTCAGGTGTGAGTTACCAGTTGGATTTCTTCGAATGACTGACGGCGATGTCAGAGAATCGTATCTTGGGATTCTATGCCCGTTTATCTAACAGAGGTCTAACGGCGAGGTTAGCTAGTCTACTGGCTTGAAGTAGAAGATCGACGACGATGTCAACTGTTATTATAGACTTAATGTCTATGGCTGGCGACGAGGTCAGGCGTCTAACGGTGATGTCAGGGGAATTTAATGCAGATAATTGATGGTGAGGCCATGTGCTCTTCAGACTGTGTGTCGTTATTGTGTTCTCGGATTCGAATTTCCAGAGATTTTTTTCCCCAGGAGGGTTTGCAGTTTTATTTCTACGATTGGCAAATTTCCGGGTTCTTTGGTATTTGTTGCGGTGGAAATAGGATACCAAACTATTAATTAGCTTGAATCACAATTCTTAATTCACAACCGCTCTTTGATCTATCCGAAGGAAAATGTCAAAAGAGGGAAAACCTATTTTTGCATCATAAACACAATGCGGGGAGAGACCTCAGTAAGGGGTTTGTTAAGCTTAGGGAAGGTACTAACACCCTAAACTTGTGTAGTACTCTACAGGAACCTTTTGTTTATTGTATGCTTTTTTATTTTATTATCTGCTTTAATATATATTGAGCTAAGGGATAGAGTGACCTAAAGACCTAAGGGTTAGTCCTAAGTTTACTCGGCAAGACTCGCATCTTGTGCCTACGTATCCTGGATAGGGAATGGAATCAGAGTAATCGTAGTTCCCCTCGAAAGGGAGGTTAGAAACGTCTTGACTATGGTCAAGGTTTCAAGGGGAGTAAACGTATCTTAAGAACACGCTTACGTGGAGTTTTGAAACTCCTATTTCTACGTTGAATTGTTGAATTAAAATTAGGGTTGAAATTAGTGATTCCACGACGGGAAACCCTAAAACAGAGTACGGCGGCTCTTTGACCTAAAGCTAGGGTAAAGGGTATTTTTCGTCCACGGCGGGACACCTAGGCTATTAGGGTTATTGACTCGGCGGTCAAACGACTAGACCTAATCCTTCGGAAGGGATTCTAATGGTAAAAACATGCAAAATACAGCAAATTACTATTCGGCAGAATTAAAGTGCGGAAAAATAAAGAAAGCGGTAAAAGAAAGCATTGCGACGATCACTCGCGTAAATTACAAATCCCAAAATGCAAAAATAAAACTGCGACGATAGCCTCGCATAAATTACAACCCAAAGAATGTAAAAATAATAACGAAATAAAAGCGACGATGTCCTCGCATAAATTACAACCATAAAAATAAATGTGAAAAAATAAAGGATTATTAGCAACGACCAAAATGAGAGCGAATAAAAGTCAAATGATAATTAACGGGAATACTGGGAATTTTTTATTTTTAGACTTTTAGGTTAGAAATTAGAATGAAAGGGTTTGTAAGTAACTGAAAATAATTTTAAGTCTAGTGTTGCAAAATGTTAGTATTAATTTATTTAAAAAGTATTAAAATAAAAAAATGTTTTAACTTTAAAAGGTTTTTATTTTAAAAAGGTTTTACTATAAAAAAAAGTTTTAATAATAAAAAGAAAATTTTAATAAAAAGAAAAGGTTTTAATAAAAAGGTTTTAATAATAAAAAAAAAAAAGAAGTGTTAGTAATAAATTAAAACATAATGTGATTACTAATTACAGTTTTTTTTTAAAAAGAAAGAAATAATAAGATAATATAATTAAAAACGAAATAGAAATAGAAATAAAAGGAGTGAGGATAGGTGGATGGTATTGGGAAAAAAACCTTTTCCTTTTTTGGGGGTTGGGAAAAACCTTTTCCCTTTTTTTTGGGGTTTTGGGAAAAAAACCTTTTCCCTTTTTTAGAGTTTAGGAAAAAACCTTTTTCCCTTTTTTGAGGGTTTGGAAAAAAAAACTTTTCCTTTCTTATTCCTAACCGGCGGCGGCTGTCTTCCATGGTTCATAGTGTTTTCTCCTCATCTTCTCTTTAATCTATAATCAATGAACAAAACAACATAGAAAAATAGTAAAATGATGTAAATTAAAGGAAAAAGAAAGGTTACGGTAACGACGATGATGTTGAATGAACTGATCCTCTACCGTTGGAACTTTTTTGTTCGCCGGTAGCGCTTTGCCGTTGGAACTTTTTTGTTCGCCGGTAGCGCTTGACCGATGATGAATTCAAGCCTTTTAGGGTTCTTCCGAAAAAATTTCCTCTTTCTCTGATGACCTGCTCTTGATTTTCTGATGTTAATGAAGTTTCCTCCCATCACTTATGTTTATATAGGTAACAAATTAGGTTAACTCTAACCTAATGCCCATTTAAAAGCTCAACTTAAATTTAAACCAACTAAAACAAACTTAAAACTTTATTTATTTATACTAAACATTAAAAACATTATAAAAAGAATAAAATATTTTCTAATATTTTTAATTTTATGATTTTTGGATGTTTTTATGAATAATATTGAAAAAAGTGAAAAAAAATAATATTTTTTATAAAATAATCTAAATAAAATACGAAAATAATAATTAAATAAAAAAAACTATTTTTGTTATTTTTTTATGAAAATAGAATAGTTAGAATAAAAATAAAAGAAACAAAACAAAAAGTGAAGAAGGTGTGATTCAAACTCTCGACCTCTCACACTCACAACTCCTTACATACGGTCTCTTGCCAATTGTGCTATTTTATTCATTCAAAATAAAGTGGCACTAGAAACCCTGTAAACTAAAAGAGCGCGTCACATGATATTTTCTTGCAACAATCAAACAACTGCACAACCCGTTAGTGGTTAGTTTAGACGCAATGCAAAATGAAATGGGATGCAAGATGAAACGACTAATCTTAGGGCAAAATTTGGGGTATTACAGTTGCCCCTATTTAAATAGCTTCACCGGATGATTTGAGTGACAAAGGCTTGAGAAATCATGGTGGAGGGATTTAAATATAGATAACTGAAAATTTACCCTTAGATGCAGTGATATGCAATGTTATGGACAAAATGGAAATAAACTATAATGCTGACAATGCCATGAATTTAGTATGGTGTGTATGATGGAATGGTAAATGCAGAGATGCAGACGACACGACGACATTGGGGACAGACGCGACGAACCACACTGGGGAATACGATGCACTGGGTGACAGCACGACCCTGGGGGAATTCTAACGATGATGGTCAACTGGTGCTAGCATGACCAATTGTCACTTTAGGAAAAAGGAATAGTAGAATGGGATCCTCAATGGAGATGGCACCGGCGAGACGACCTCCACTGGGGAATATGTAAGAGTAAATGATAAAAATGGATCTGCACGACTGTAGGGTCGATTAACAAGATGATGGAGCATTGACCAAAGAATAACATCCGAGCTTCTGGAAACTCTCCCTCGTGACAGGATCAGACGGAATTTAGGAATCCGTAGAAAATATACAGGGTAAAACCGACTGTATGCCAAAATAAATGGTCTTAAATGGGAAACGCCCTGATAAGCTTTCTCGAGAGAGAATGGACACTTATCGTCGGAAGGGACTTATATGCCAAACTGGATAAGCTCTCAAATAAAGAGACTGTTGCTTATATATGGATAATAGATTGATTGATAAAATAAACTTCTTCACATCTCAGGTCTGTGCTCCCTTGACATGATTCGGTTTCTTCTTTTGCTAAAGGATAAAATGAACTTCTTCATACTTCAAGATTTTGTGCTCTCCTGAATACGATTCAGCTCCTTCTTTTACTAAAGGATAAAACAAACTTCTTCATACTTCAAGATTTTGTGCTCTCCGGAATACGATTCAGCTCCTTCTTTTACTAAAGGATAAAATGAACTTTCTCATACTTCAAGATTTTTTGCTCTCCTGAATATGATTCTGCTCCTTTTTTACTAAAGGATAAAATGAACTTCCTCATACTTCAAGATTTTGTACTCTCTTGAACATGATTCAGATCCTTCTTTTACTAAAGGATAAAATGAACTTCCTCATACTTCAAGATTTTGTACTCTCTTGAACATGATTCAGATCCTTCTTTTACTAAAGGATAAAATGAACTTCCTCATACTTCAATATTTTGTACTCTCTTGAACATGATTCAGATCCTTCTTTTACTAAAGGATAAAATGAACTTCTCCATACTTCAAGATTTTGTGCTCTCCTGAATATGCTTCAGTTCAAACCTCCCCGCACTTCAGGATGAAAAGAAAAATGGAAGCCCAGCTGCTCGATGGAGATGGCCATTTACTGCGAGTCGTAATGAAGATAGGATAAGCTTCTCAGATGAGAACTACCGCTTATTTGTACGAATGTCACGGATAAGTTTCTCGAGTGAGAACTGCTTGTAGAGGTGGTAACAGGTAATGTAAATTGTAAAGAAAGTTGTTGTGATGAGCTTCTTGTTCGAGAAGATCAATTGTAGAGTGTAATGTAAAGTGTAATGTAGGTGATGAGCTCCTCGGCTGGGAACTGTTGCTTGTCTGTTGTGTAATGTAGGCATAAGCTTCTCGGGCGAGAATTGTCGCATACTGCAGAGGATTGTAAATGCTTTTCTTGAAAGATAGCGCAAAATAAATGCACGTCCAGGTAGGTTCGACGACTGACATGACTGAAATTCGATCTAGAATTGGGCTAAAAAGAACTGATAAACAAAAATCCATTGAGGAAACGAACTTGAATGGGGACTACCTTATCTTAACGCGGAAAGGTAACGGAAATAACCATCATCCACGAGGGTTGAACTCTGTGGGGAAACTGGAAACAAGTAGGTATTTTATGTTTAGGGCTGACGATCTACTTGGAGAGAGCGGACAAACCCAGTTACTCGGCGGTAACGACAAGGATGACGATAAATAGCAAGCATGCAAATGCTAATGCGTATGCCAAAGTGTATACGAATGTGTATGTTCATGTGTATGACAATGAAATGAAAATGAGTATGTAATGCTCATGCTTATGCTTATGCTGACAAAACAGATGAGAGAGGAGACATGAGATGAGATAAACATCTCGACAGGAATACCCGATGACCTCTGCAACAGTACATCTATTAGAGGATAGGAATAGTTGATGGTAAGACCGAATCTGGCTTCAAAGTTAAAATTTCCCTGGGGAGAAAAGATCATGACTTCCACATGGGGATACGTCTTCACTGGAGAGTACGATGTCACGACTTCAACTGAGGATCCATGACCTCTGCACGAGGATATGATGTCATGACTTCACGGGAGGGATTGCTATCATGAACCGTAATCATCCAAAGAACTCTTGGGATCAGAGATTTTCGGGGATAAAATAAATATCCGCTTCGTGGGAAAGATGTGGAATTAGGCAACTTCATGGAGATAGCGTAGCAACTTCCTGGGAATAATACTTCGGCTTCCTGGGGAAAAGGTACGTCCTACTGGAGATAAAGTATATCAAACTTCCCTAGAGAGTTCATCGGACTTACTGGGGAGAAATCAACAAACATTCGTGAGGACAGTATCTTGACTTCTTGGGGAAAACCTGGCACTCCTAGGGAATATTCCTGAGGAAAGTAAGGCAATTCCACTGAGGAACAGATGATCCTACCGAGAATGGGTCTTCAAGACTGTATATCACTTGGAGGATACCGGAGATGTCTCTACAATCTTGAGAGTCACTGGGGATTTATCGGGTGGATCCCAAAAGTGTTGTCAGCTTAAAGTCTCACTGGAGACTATCACTAGGAAGATGCTGGTAAAATCTCTGCTGTCTTGGAGATTACTGGCTCGGTCCAAAGTGTTGTCAGCTTATATTCTTGCTGGGAACTGTGTCGGCTTAAAGTCTCTCTGGGGACTGCTCTGAGGTAATGGTTGATGAGATTTACTAGGGAATGAAGACCACCGGGAGTAAGATCCATCGGGTGCATGAAAATGTCGTGAAAAAAGCTAGTTTTGATCTTAATGGACTTTGGGATAGTCGCCATTTTGAAAAACAATATGCCCTAGAGTACCTGCTGTATGAGAGAGTCATCTCGAGAGGATTTTACAGAGAACATAGGGTTCGATTGCCCTACTGTTTTCAAACTCTTGGAGAGATTTGTCAGATCTCGACGTAACTAGCACGAATTAACCGTGTTACGACTGAGTCTACAAGAACAGCTTTTAAGTACGTCATGCTCGCATCAGTAAGTGAGTTGGAAATCACCTACCCCTGTTTAGAAGAATCTTCAAGTTCCATTGTGGATGTACGTATGTAAGTTTCTATGATATCAAGCACAATCAACACGCACGAAATGTTATCCTGAAACTATCAATGCAACAACATTTGTCTTGAAAAAAATTTTGTTTTCATTTTGAAAAAGATATCACTATAACTCGCGATCGAAGTCGCGTAGCTAGGATATAAATTTAACTTGTAATGCCAACGGTAAATTGAGCATAGCTCGTAGGAGTCAGGAAACGTTATCTCGTCGAGTATGCTTCCAAAAGAATTCGTCCTTCAATTAGGTCTTTTAAAGGTTGTATCGCGGCTCGGTTCACGGTTTAAGTAACAAAGGATAAAGGCTCAAAATGTTATTTGCACCCACCCACTCTTCGTGATGTTCTCCAATCCTATTCAGTTAACGAGATACGAGCACTCATATCTCAATCGGATTTGATATGGTCGAGGACTTACCAAGGCTTTGGACATAGCCGTCACTCACCTAGTTTCTTTTGGCTATGAGTCACACGACTTTGTTCTTTATCGGGGGTTCTTCATTGTAATCCCTTGTTTTTGTTATATTTTTTTCATTCCCTAACTTTTGCCTGGACGACGTCTTTTGGATTTGACTTTGGAGTCCAGCGGGATGCCCCAGTTTTGCCTAAGTCTCCTTCATAGGTTGTGACTTAGCGGGATATATTTTTTATTTTTGTTGAATAAGTCGTGTGACTCTTTTGAAAGGCTTGTGACTGCCCCCACTCTTTAGGTATTAGAGGGTAGTTATTGACTTCTAAACTTTCTAAGATGTTAAGGATAGGTTCTCGAAGGTTCGCTCCTCCTTTTTGAGAGTCTTAGCGCTCAATCCCTTTAACTGAAAACTACCCTGCCCCAGGTTAAAATAAGGGTTTTAATTTTTTAAAAGAAGAAAATTCCTACTTCAAGGCTCAAAGGGGTAAAAGAGGGGTTATCATCCTTATATCTCCATTGATTGGAATTTGAAACAATGCCTTACATCATCAGCAGGTTTCAATTGGAAGCATACGACAAAAGGTTTGATGTTTTTGGTTCATCATCCTCCTCCCAATTCTCTATCAAAGCAAGGGATCGGGTAAATTTGGCATTGAAAAATATTTTAATGAGTGAAACGAAGGGATTTATTCAAGATAAACATGCATTGCATCAATTATTTCAAAATAAACAAGTTCGTACATGATAGTTATGCTTAATCAAAGAAAATAAACATATAAATAATCAAAATGAAATGTCTCAAAGTCCTTCAAGATGTGTTTATGAAGTCTTCGCGTCTGAGACCGGCATGGTAGTGGTTTCCTCTAGCGGAGCCTCACTGGAAGGAGTCGTCTTGCTTGCCCCAGCTACGTCTGTCATTACTTCATTATCGGTCTTCAAATCTTCACTCAGAATAACTCTCCCAGATTCTCTATTGATCGGGGTCGCATCATCTTGAGGATTGTTGAAATGAAAAGGACTATGCATCTGAAGAACTACCGGCTTCGGCTGATTCACCATATGCGTCACTGGCTGAGATCTGTTGAAAACAGGCTTTGCAGAGCTTTATTCTGGCCCCTGGGACGCCCTGAGAGAAGTCTTGACTTTCGGCTGAGGATCGTCAAAAGACGGGACCTTCTTTTCTAGCAAATCTCTGACAATATTCTTAAGTGCGTAACATCCTTCCAAATCGTGATTAGGCGCACCCTCATGAAATAAACAATGAGCAGTGGCGTTGTAATTGACAGGTACCGGATTGGGAGGTGGACCCAAAGTTCAGGTAACAACCAGACCTTGTTGCACTAAGAAAGGATACAACTCAGTGAACGTCATTGGGATCAGAGGACAAGGCTTGTATGGTCTCCTATTTTGATGAGGTATTGTCTCCTCTGATGGTTGGAACACGGGAGCGTTGGGCACTCGTTGACAGTTGACAGGAGCTTGTGCAGGCTGATAAACAGGAGGTTGTTGATAAACCGGATGCTGATAGACCGGAGCCGGTTGCACAGGCTGATATGTAGGAAATTGCTGACTAAAAGGAGGTGCAACAGTAGCTACATATGGTTGTGGAGCATACTGAACTGGATAACCTTGAACATAATTCTGCTGAGGCTACCAAGGTTGATGAGTAACCATCGAGCGATTCCTCGGACGTGTAGGTCCTTTATGGTGGTCAACGCTCGGAGTTTTGCACTTCGGAGGAGTAACTCGTCGAACTGGTTGAGCAATGGTAGGATGCACCAAACTGGGTTTAGGATTCTGAGGAAGTATGTTCTCGACAGTAACAGCTGGTTGAGGATCTACAACAGTATCGGTAATTTCAGAAACAACGCTAGGTTGATTATCCATCTTCACCTTAAGGGCTTGCAATATCTCCATAATCTGCCCCACACTTCCTCGAAGATCTTCGAGTTCATGGCTGACACGGTCGATCTCTTGAGCTTGTTCTTCCATCCTTTTTCGAGCTTGGGCTCTAGTGTTGTACTGATGCAGAGGACCCAGGGTGACGAAACTGGAAGGCGAGGGAACCGAGTATGAGAAACCGAGAGACACATGCAATGCAAAATATGATGCTAAAATGCAAAATGATTTCATGGAATTCAAATATTTACGAATATTGAAGAATACCAAAACTTTATTTATTAATTTGAAAACGGATCACAAATAATATTCTTAGAAAAGTCTTGGCATAATAGCTAAATAAAAGCTAATAATGACCCTAAGGAAGCTTCATGTTCTGCCCCTTGCTCTACTCTTCGAGCTAGGCCTTTTTGAGGATGAGCCTATCTTCAAAAGGTAAATCGAGAGTTAGAGGAAAATAAATCCTTCATCAAAACCAAGCAACGGTATGTTGGAAAAGTCTTCACAATTGTTGGTGATTAGTGTCCTTGATGTCGGATGACTTCGAGCATTTGGCTTTAGCAACGGTCTTGTCCTTTAGGGTCTTTCTCCAAGAAAGGGAACGAAGACTCCTTCAGAATAGCTAACCCCACTAATTGAGAGTACTCTTCTAGGGTAGGCAAGAGCTGGTACTCGAGGGATGTAAGGAAAAGATAATCTGGATCCTAGAACTGTAACAAAGTCGAAAGGAAACATTTCTGGATCCTTTATTGATCTTGAACCAAAGCTCCTAGCTTCCTTAGGTCATCTAACTTAAGTCCTTTAAAATAATATCTCAAAGTTTTTTTTTTGTTTTTTTTTTTTTGTAATCCATGGTATCCTGCAATATTCATAAATAAAATTTGAATTCCATGACATGTGATGCAATGTGATGTCTTATGGATGAAATGCATATATACAAAGTCCTAGGTTAAAGGTATATGCAAGGAGTTAGGGTCTACCCATCCCAATAGGTATGTACTAAGGTTAGTTGTACCTGCAGAACAAGGGTTCTAAAGCGGTGCCCAAAGTCATCAATCCATCTTTCAGATATTATCAATTTCCCGATTAACTCGGTGGTTAATAATATTCTCAAGAGAATCTCTTTTGAGTGCAGTATCGCGTAGCGACTATTTTGGGAATATTCCCTCATAATCCTCGCACTACATCCTAGATAAGGCCAAGGTGGTGTTAAGGTACTACGGTCCTCAATATCATAGACTTCAATCGACAACAGTAAAAGTTTTCACGAATACTCGTTCAACCGAACCATTTTCGAAAGGGTCTCAACTGAGCGGTGATTCTCAAGTCAGCTTGGTCAGGAATCAATCCCTATAAGTCTCGTCGAATATCTCACCTCCTATAATAAGGTCACTCAAGTTCGGGTGTAGGACTTATCTCACAACAAAATAGATACCCCCCAAGCAAGGTACAATATGAACATATTATATACAAGAAAACAAATAATAACGTAGATAGCATGCAATAAATAAGGTAGGGATAACCCTTCAAAATTATGGCACTCCCCAGTGAAGTCGCCATTTTCTGTTGTGGTGGAAATAGGATACCAAACTATTAATTAGCTTGAATAACAATTCTTAATTCACAACCGCTCTTTGATTTATCCGAAGGAAAAGGTCAAAAGAGGGAAAACCTATTTTTTCATCATAAACACAATGCGGGGAGAGACCTAGGTAAGGGGTTGGTTAAGCTTAGGGAAGGTACTAGCACCCTAAACTTATGTAGTACTCTACAAGAACCTTTTGTTTATTGTATGCTTTTTTATTTTATTATCTGCTTTAATATATATTGAGCTAAGGGATAGAGTGACCTAAAGACCTAAGGGTTAGTCCTAAGTTTACTCGGCAAGACTCGCCTCTTGTGCCTACGTATCCTGGATAGGGAATGGAATCAGAGTAATTATTGTTCCCCTCGAAAGAGAGGTTAGAAACGTCTTGACTATGGTCAAGGTTTCAAGGGGAGTAAACGTATCTTAAGGACACGCTTACGTGGAGTTTTGAAACTCCTATTTCTACGTTGAATTGTTGAATTAAAATTAGGGTTGAAATTAGGGATTCCACGGAGGGAAACCCTAAAACAGAGTACGAAGACTCTTTGACCTAAAGCTAGAGTAAAGGGTATTTTTTGTCCACGGCGGGACACCTAGGCTATTAGGGTTTTGGAAACGGTCAATAATTAGGGTTATTGACTCGGCGGTCAAACGGCTAGACCTAATCCTTCGGAAGGGATTCTAATGGTAAAAACATGCAAAATACAGCAAATTACTATTCGGCATAATTAAAGTGCGGAAAAAGAAAGAAAGCGGTAAAAGAAAGCATCGCGACGATCACTCGCGTAAATTACAAATCCCAAAATGCAAAAATAAAACCGCGACGATAGCCTCGCATAAATTACAACCCAAAGAATGTAAAAATAATAACGAAATAAAAGCGACAATGTCCTCGCATAAATTACAACCATAAAAATAAATGTGAAAAAATAAAGGATTATTAGCAACAACCAAAATGAGAGCCAATAAAAGTCAGATGATAATTAACGGGAATGCTGGGAATTTTTTATTTTTAGACTTTTAGGTTAGAAAATAGAATGAAAGGATTTGTAAGTAACTGAAAATAATTTTAAGTCTATGTTGCAAAATGTTAGTATTAATTTATTTAAAAAGTATTAAAATAAAAAAAAATGTTTTAATTTTAAAAGGTTTTTATTTTAAAAAGGTTTTACTATAAAAAAAAGTTTTAATAATAAAAAGAAAATTTTAATAAAAAGAAAAGGTTTTAATAAAAAGGTTTTAATAATATAAAAAAAAGAAGTGTTAGTAATAAATTAAAACATAATGTGATTACTAATTACAGTTTTTTTAAAAAAAGAAAGAAATAATAAGATAATATAATTAAAAACGAAATAGAAATAGAAATAAAAGGAGTGAGGATAGGTGGATGGTATTGGGAAAAAAACCTTTTCCTTTTTTGGGGGTTTGGGAAAAACCTTTTCTTTTTTTTGGGGTTTTGGGGAAAAAAACCTTTTCCCTTTTTTAGAGTTTAGGAAAAAAAACTTTTTCCCTTTTTTTGAGGGTTTGGAAAAAAAAGACTTTTCCTTTCTTATTCCTAACCGGCGGCGGTTGTCTTCCATGGTTCATAGTGTTTTCTCCTCATCTTCTCTTTAATCTATAATCAATAAACAAAACAACATAGGAAAATAGTAAAATGATGTAAATCAAAGGAAAAAGAAAGGTTACGGTAACAACGATGATGTTGAATGAACTGATCCTCTGTCGTTGGAACTTTTTTGTTCGCCGTTAGCGCTTGGCCTTTGGAACTTTTTTGTTCGCCGGTAGCGCTTGGCCGATGATGAATTCAAGCCTTTTAGGGTTCTTCCGAAAAAATTCCCTCTTCCTCTGATGACCTGCTCTTGATTTTTCTGATGTTAATGAAGTTTCCTCCCATCACTTATGTTTATATAGGTAACAAATTAGGTTAACTCTAACCTAATGCCCATTTAAAAGCTCAACTTAAATTTAAACAAACTAAAACAAACTTAAAACTCTATTTATTTATACTAAACATTAAAAACATTATAAAAAGAATAAAATATTTTCTAATATTTTTAATTTTATGATTTTTGGATGTTTTTATGAATAATATGGAAAAAAGTGAAAAAATAATATTTTTTAAAAAATAATTTAAATAAAATACGAAAATAATAATTAAATAAAAAAAATTATTTTTGTTATTTTTTTATGAAAATAGAAAAGTTAGAATAAAAATAAAAGAAACAAAACAAAAAGTGAAGAAGGTGGGATTCGAACTCTCAACCTCTCACACTCACAACTCCTTACATACGGTCTCTTGCCAATTGTGCTATTTTATTCATTCAAAATAAAATGGCACTAGAAACCCTGTAAACTAAAAGAGCGCGTCACATGATATTTTCTTGCAACAATCAAACAACTGCACAACCCGTTAGTGGTTAGTTTAAACGCAATGCAAAATGAAATGGGATGCAAGATGAAACGACTAATCTTAGGGCAAAATTTGGGGTATTACAGTATTCAACCGTCTTTTACCTTGATTGCGTGAAAGCCGTTCGCTTTTCATTCATTCAGGTCCAAGTCGTTTGAATAGGGGAAGTTGTTGCACCCCAAAATTTGCCCAACCTTTTCTTAACTTGGTTTATGTTTCATTTCATTTCTTTCTAGCATTTGCTTAGCATTTTTCATTGAATAGGGGATCAAGAGTTTGTGCATATTAAGAGGAGTCTACTCAGAGGGTTGAGCCTAGGCAAGGGGTGTTATTCAAGTTTGGATGGTCATCAAGTCACCAGGAAGTGGGCAATGGTCTTGTGAAAGGATTGATGGATATATGTGGGTCAGCTCCTAACTTGGAGGCCAGTTCAAGATCATCAGAGGATTGTGAATTCATGGTTATGGATATAAGATGTTGAGAGAGCTCATTGAGTACCTTGAGGATCATTGTGGAGCTCATCCAAGTGTTTGTGCTAAGTGTGAAAGGTTATAGTTGAATATGTTGTATCTAGGGTTTCCATCTGGCTAATTCTCAGTCAACTGTGAAATTGGAGGTGATTAAAACTCAATTCCAAGTCTCTATGGTCATGGGATGATGTGTTAAGATATATGGGATATCATTTCAAGTTCAATTCATCAAGAATCAAGAGTGTGAGAAGTTACTAAATTAGGGTTCTCAAGGTAAAATCCCCTATTTAGTGCCTAACTTCAAGACCACCTATCTCAAGATACAAGTTTCATCTCAACTTTTGACCAACATGGAACTTGTATATCATGTTCTTAGCTTTATTTTGAGTACTAGAAGTCCTTGATTCGATTTATAGAACTCAAGTTATGATCCAGACAAGTTACAGGTCATCAGATGAATGTTTGGTCAACAAAACTCAACCAACTTCCAAGCCATTTTTGACCTAGAAGTATGTTTCTCCTTGTCGCTACCACGAAAATAAGGTGCCGGAAAAACAGAAGAGTCGCCACCTTTCGTTATTATCCCTCAGAGCGGGAAAGGAAACGATCGGAGAAACCTGACAAAAAGGTATAAGACAAGGTCATCGCAACCATTGTCTGGGTTCGGGAGTCGGTTACGCAAGGGGAAGGTATTAGCACCCCTCACGTCCATCGTACTCGATGGGATCCACGCTTGTTGTGTATATTTGACGGGTTGGTTTTATCTATCTACCTATCAAGGCCTGGTTTGAAAAGAAAAGAAAATGACTCGGCAAAGCGTCGCACTTTATGCCTACGTATTCTTATCAGAGAATGAGAAATCAGAGTCAACGTAGTTCGGCTAACTACAGGTAAAAGGATGGGGGAAGGTGACTCGCCAATACATCAGTATTGTGCCTACGTACTCTCAACAGGCTTGAGAGATCAGAGCTTACGTAGTTCAGGATAATATGGATTACGGGGATTCATATTCATCTGTTTGATCGAGTAGGGTTAACAAACAATTCCAGCAGTTTGGCGTACGCAGCTCGACCCTTGGAGACTTAGGCGTTACCGTTTGCGGTAGAACTGGGAGTTAACGACACTCTTTTCTTCAGAAAAGCTTCCTTTGAATTATGGGCCCACGGGGCAAAAGGTTTGAAGTTTGTTTTCTGTCTTTTACGGAAGAACTGTTTTTTATGGTTGTCTGTAGTTTGTACAGCACTAGAGACTATGACTTAGGAGCGAATGCGTCGCATATCGTCCAAAGGACGTATACTAAACGTTCTAGACGATTGAGAGAAGGTCACTCAATCATCATTACCCAAGTAGCTTAAGGCTCGTATCGCGCTTATACTAACTTGCCTTTATTACGTTTTTTACTGTTGTTTCAAGATGAGAAGAGAACGACTTCTATGGGGAGACTATCAAGTCCTAACAGTTGTCATGCCAAGGATTCATCCTATGGTTGTGATTTAAAATAGGGATCTCCTAGAAGTTATCATGCATAGGTTTCAACCTAAAGTTCTAATCATCACTTCCTTATCAAAGGAAGTGAGGTTCCTAGGGGATCATGTCAATGGGATACAGAAACAGATAAAGCATCAGCTTAAACAGTAAACAGTATAGGAAACAACTGTAAATAAAATGCATGCAATGCAAGTGAGGGAGGAAATATGTATGGGGCAGGAGCCTCTACAAGCTCATCTCAACCTCAAGCCAAGTATGAATAATTGCAAAGATAAAGGAATACAACAACAGCAAGTCACATCAGCAACAGGCAAACAGAAAGAGTAGCAGACAAAATAGCTCAACGGCAAAGCAGGTAAACAGCAAACATCCAAACAGCTGCAAGCAAACTCCTAACATCAACAATCCAACAGTCTGTAGTTTGTGTTGATACCCAAGCTAGCTTCATGGGAGAACTCCATCTTCAAGCTTCAATTTTCAATAGGCTCCACCAAGAGAGAAGAGATTCAACACAAAGAATATTGGTTGATGATGGGAAGCAGGAAGGAAACCAAGGGAATCCCTCCTGACACTCAACGAGTCATCAGGGAAAGGCATCCTCAAAAGCTCTACTCACTATGACATACCATACATCCCTCCAAAGGAGAGATGGGCTTTCACATGAGGGCTTTGAATCATAGGATGGGAATGACATGTACACAAAGCGAGCCATGTTTGTTTGAAGAAAGAAAAACACTCTCTAAGGCTCTTCCTAAACCTTAATGAAGTATCTTCTTACTTACCATTCTATCAAGAAGGAATACACTACTTAGAATCATCTAATAGCCAATTACAAGATTAACACATGAAATTCTCTAAGTTAGAATCACCTAAATTAAAGTTAATTTGTAAAATGGGTAACTAATTGAAAATCATTCCTAAAAATTCTAAGGAAAATATCATATCATCCTACATGTATCAACATGTTATAGTCCAAAAATCAGAAATTAAACCTAAGTCTAAGAGGTTCAAACTAAACCTAAAGTTCAAGGGTACATCAAAGGGATTCAATCATGAACACTCCTAAACAACCATCCTAAAACCTTATTAAAATTCATCTAAAAATCATGATAAAAATCACACAACATCATCAACATTTATATAACCAGTATGCAAAATCTCAAGATTAAACTCAGAACCATGAGTGAGAAATAAAATGGACAAAATCATCACACAATTATTCCACCATTAAACACATATTAAACTAAAAAATATGAAATAAAATGGCAAATGCATGAAAAATGCCAATAAAAATCATGATAAAATCTCAACATCTCAATTTATATGCACCAATTTTCTCAGGATTTATTATCATCATCTACTATTTTTTGTGAATTAATTTCAACAAGCATGAAAATAAAAATTAAAAGAAAAGGAATTAAGAGGAATAAATGGGAGGGGTGCAGTCAGCAGTAAAGACAAACTTAATTCGCTTGGGCCCAGGAAATGGGGGTGTCAAAAGCATCTGTATACTAAAGCCCAACACCATGAATCAATACACTCAATTCAATTCAGTTTCATGATTAATCAAAAAAACGTATGCGTGAGGTATCGAACCCACACTCGCTTGGCATATACAGCAAAGTGAACAAAGCTGGGGATTCCACTAATCAAAACTGTGCGTTTAGGGGAGGGGGTATGTGGCGCAATCGCTGCCGTTGGATGGACGCCTGAGTCAAAGTCTCCCTCACGAATGAACGTCCTAGATTACATCTTCTTCAATTCAAATGTGCAGATGGTGGGAAAAATGCAGAATCCGACGAGGGCGGTCGGAGCCTCACCGGAAAAGTTCGTGGATCCCTAAATATATCTATACTCCACCATTTCGCGCGATTTCTGAACCAAAGTTGCTCGAATTTTCACAAGGAATTCAACTACACTAACCAATCGTGCGAAAAACGCAAGAATCAAAAAATATCACTCTCAACCGAAAATGGCATCATCCCTAAATTGTCACTAATCTTCAAATTAATTATCCAGAATCCATCTATATCCTAAGGGGAACCTAACCACATGATTCTAATCCATTAAAAACGCCTAAATAGAGAGAAATTTCAAGAAGTAGAAACCTGGTTTTGAGCTTCGATTGTGATGGTTTCAGACCTCAATTCTCTTCCAACTCGTGTAGAAAGCTTCAATGATTGATGGTGAACGATTCTTGATGATCAATTCCTGATGAAAACCTCTGATTCTCAAAAACGAAAACTCACTTTCAAGCTTTTTTCTTCACTTTACTCCAATGGTTTCTCAACAGAATTCTGCACTAGAAGCTTCTTAGAATGATCATTATCCTATTTATGTTTTGTTCCACCAAGTTGGAGGCCCAAACCAAGCCCAATTATGGATTTTTGATTTTCACTCTCTTCCAAAAATTCCATCATAGTGGTACACGTTTTTGCCTTGTTCATACTCCAAACTCAGTCCAAATGACTCACTTAACACTTGTGGAATGTGATTGAAGTGTTTCCCTCCCTTGATTTCAATCCAAGGAGTGTGTTTGATATGTTTCTTACTTATGAAGCAATCTTCCAAATGGCTATGTTATGGACCTCAAATCAAAAATGTAACAATTCCAATCTCTTTAGAACATCAATTCCATTCAAAATGACCACATATTTGACTTGAAAACATGTTATTTCCAATTATTTTGAATTTTCACATTTTAATTCATTAAAATGGTCTTTATGTGAAGTTTCTTCAACCAATGCTTGATATAATCCATATCAATGGACTCTTGATACTTGGATAAGCTAAAAACACCATTTTGAGAAACTTTCATGTTGAACATAAATCCATTTGAGGCTTGCAAGATGATGAAATTGACCTATGATTCAAAATGACCTGTAATGTCCAAATACCCAAAATACCCTTGACTTGTCAAAGCCATAACTTGAGTTCTACAAATCCTATCAAGGACTTATAGTACTCTATATAAATCTAATAGAATAAGGAACAACATTCATGTTGACAAAAAGTTCATAGGAATCATTCTTCTTGGGCAAAAGTTTCATGCAAGTTGGGTAACTTTCAAGTTCCAAATTCACATTCCTCAGATGACTTGTAACTTGTCAAAGCCATAACTTGAGTTATACAAATCCTATCAAGGACTTCTAGCACTCAAATTAAAGCTAAGATCATGCTCTACAACAATCATGTAGGGGGCAAGATGAGATGACAATCACATCTTGAGCTAAATTTCCTTGAAGATAGGGGTCAAACTAGGGGATTTTACACTATCAAGTCTTAAAACCCTAGCCTGAAACTTCTCAAACTCTTCAATCATGATGAGTTAACCTTGGAATCATCCTTATAACATCTCAATTTATCAATCCATGATCACATGGCTCTTGAATTAGGTCTCAACCTTCTTCAAATCATCAGTTGACTTAGGGTTGACCCAGTCAAACCCTAGTTGCACCACTCATGGCTGAGCCTTCTCAATCTTGCACTATGACCTGTCTAGGCCTCAAAGTGATCTTCAACACTTCTCATGAGCTCTCTCAAGACCTCAAGTTCATCTTCATGGCCTCAGAATCATCTGATGGTCTTCCCCATAACTCTCGAGTTAGGAGACCTACCCACTTGGCTTTAATCACTCTCTCTGAGGATCTTTTAACTTCTCTGACAAGGATATCAACCCTTGAACATCTGAATAACCTTCTTAGCTTAGCTTCAAAGTCTTGTGTAGCCCTTTATTGGTAATCATACCTCTTGATCTCCTACATACATGTCAATGAAATGCAAATGATAATGCTAATGTGAATGAAATGAAACATAAGCTAGGTGAAGAAATGTTGGGCAAATTTTGGGGTGCAACACTCCTCAACCTTTGACCAACATGAAAGTTGTAGGTCTTGGTCTTAGCTTTCCAAAAAGTACTAGAAGTCTTTTATCTGATTTGTAGAACTCAAGTTATGAGGGTTACAAGTCAAGGGTATTTTGGGGAAGTGAGATTATAGGTCATAAAATTATAGGTCCATTTCACCAACTTGCACACTTCAAATGAAGATTTTTCCAACATCAAACTTGCTCTAAATGGTGTTATTTGTTTAGCCAAAGCATTGATAAGTCATGGTTTAGGCTTGTAATGAAGAATTGATGTGTGAATTTTCATGGAAGAAAGCTTAAAAGGGAAAAATTGGAAATAATTCACTATTGATCATTTTTGTGCAAATGAATGCATATTTTGAGTGCAAACTACATTTTAAACACATTGGCATTAATAGAATTTGAATTGGGTGAGTGTTGATAAGCCATTTTCAAGTTTTCTTCATCATGAAGTTACACAACAAACTTCAACCATTGAGATTAAACAAGGAGTTAATCCAAGCCCTTCATACTCCATGTGTTACCAGCAAGCATTTTAAAGCAATTTGGAGCCAAATTGATGAGATTTTCGTGCACATGAGTGAGCTTCAAAATCAATTCCTTGGATTTTCAATTGGGCTGTTAGAGGCTGAGATTGGGCTTAATTCTTATCAAGATCCATCACATATAAGATTTTGATCATTCACAAATCATCAGAACAGAGAATTGGAGGCAAATTGATCAAGAACAACTTTCAAAAAGTGGTGGAAACTCAAAATTCGAATTTGGAGAATTAGCAAGTTTCAAGCCAAATTGTGAATTGCAAAAGCTCTATTGAAGTTTATTGAACAATTCTGGACATTTTTCTGCAAGCTTAAGCTCCAATTGAAGGCTCGGTGGAAGTTCTCCACTAGGTAATTACAAATCAACTTTACACTCTTAATATGCCATGATTCATCACCATTTTTGCATATTTGAGACGTAGAAACAATGTAGATCATTAATATATAAAACGAACTGGCATTTGTGATGATTGTTGGTGGATGCTCAAAAATGTTTGGATTTGTTTTGGCTTGTTCTTGCGTGCTTTTGCTTGTTTGTTGGTGGATCTGTAACATACATAACTTCTAGATGATTTTTAAACCAAATTGGATGAGTTTTGATGAACTTGAGATTTTGATGCACAAATTTAATGGCTTCGGGTTGCTCTCATCGTGCATGATTAGTGATTTTTGAGGCTGGATTTGAGATCCTCATGATCTCTAGATGAATTTTGGTATAAAATTCATCCAAAACGGTTGAGTTTTGAGTTGGTCGTGTGTTGTTGTTGGTTCACGGTGGCCGGAGCTATGAGGAAGATGACCGGAGGTGTTTTCCGGCCATCTGGTTTCCCTCCCACATTTGGAGGTTGAAGACGCTAATGTGTCACGCTCTGGTCCTTGCGATTGTATTACTTTTTCCATCCATGGTTGAAGTTAAGACCTACGGTGGGTGTGTGTTGACCGTGCACCATGTAATTTCATTTAAATCTTCATTAATGTGCTGGCACCTTCGTGGCCACTTGATTTGATTACCAAAAGATCATGCGTGTTAGATTGAATTCCATGATGCACCATAGTTGACTGTGTTCCACTTGATTGCAAGTTTTGTTTGGCTTTTTATGATGGGCCTTGTACGCGCTTTCTAGGCGCACCCCCAGCTTGGGCCCAGTCTCATTTTGAACTCCATTTTCTTGCTATTTGCCACACATGTTTTGTTATTTTCTTTTTACTTTTCTTTGGATTTTTATTTTATTTTCTGTTTACAATTTAAATCAAATAAAATAACTCCAATACTTTAAAAATTCACCAAAAATATTTTTTATAAGCTTTGAGATGTCTAATTTTTTTTGGATATTTTTATTTTATTTTTCAGTTTTATTTTCAATTAAAAAAAGAATTAAATATTGGAGTTGTTTTATTTGAATTAACTTGTAACCTTGTTTACTCTTGCATTTATTTCTCTTCTTCCTTTTTGATCCAATGAGTGAAAATTGATCCTCATCTCATTGATGAGTTGATCAATTTTTGAGGACCATTTTTCCCCTGGTTGTTGACTTTTGTGGCTTTTCTTGTTGCCTTTGTTTCCCCCATCTCAAAGTGGTACATCTAAATGAATCTTTTCTTTTGATGGTGCTTTGAGGGAATGTTTGTATTGATCTTTTGGACCCTGGTTGCCAACATGTTTAGCTTCTTTGTGTATTTTATTTGGTATTTTTTGAGCCTTTTTCCTATTTTTGAAGTGACTTGCAAGTTAGGTTATTCCATAGGACAACTCACACAAGTGCATGACCTAGTTTGAATTGGAAATGACCTTTGTGGATCCAATAAGCACTCAACTCTTCTTGTTTCACATTTTAGACATGTTGAGCTTGATGTATGTTCATTTTTAGGTCAAAATTATGTTCTTTGCTTGTTGATTGATGCATTTCTTTTTGAGCTTTCAACTTGAACTCCTAAGTGGTGTGTGCTTGCTTCCTTTGTGCTCTTACTTGCATTTCTTCTTGATTTGTTTTGATATTGATCTTGAGCTCTCTTCTCTTCATCTCCCTTCTGTCCAATGACCTTAGAGTTTCTTTTAAGGTAGCTTTTTCCCTCCTTAGGAGGAACTTTAAGCTTACCTAAAGTGATGAATCCATGAGGACTTTTTCTTTATGTTTTTGTCATTTGTTTGTTTGCTTTTGATGCATCTTTCTTCTTTTCTTTTCTTGCATTTCCATATCCATGCTTGGTTGAGATGAGCTTGTGGTAGATACTGCCCCACACTATTTTCCTCCCACTATCATTCCACTTGTGCATTCTATGTGTGCATCCTTTCATTTGCATATGCATTCTTATTCTTATTCTTATTCTTATTCTTTTGCTTTCTTTGCCATGCTCCCCATAAGTTCTCTAACCTCTTGAGGTTATGATAGACATTAAGGTTCTACACATGCATGATAACATTAGGTAATTCCCCTTTCAAACTCAACTTTAGGTCAATTTTGCATGATAACTTTTAGGATTGATTAGTCTCCCATTAGTGTGCCTTCTTCTCTTCTCATCTTCAAACAATCTTAACATACTTAATATGGATAATGAATGTTGTGCCATGAGCCTTATACTTGGGAAATGGTGATTGAGGGGCCACCTCTCAATTTCCTAGAGTGTTTATTATACATCCTTAGGACGATATGCGACACATCCGATCCTAGGTTTTAGACTTTGTTACAACATACATTATGAACACTCTAATTCAAAACACTTCTTCTCTAAAAAACACAAAAACACAAAAACCTTTTTCACCCTTTGGGGTTCTTAATCAGGAAAATATTTTCACAAAAAGAGTGTCGTTAACTCTTAGTTCTACCGTAAACGGTAACGCCTAAGTCTCCAATGGTCGAGCTGCATACATCAACTGCTATAACTATCTGTTAACCCTCCTCGGGCCTAAAACCTTTTGAACCAACATGTGGTCCTTTTAGCCCGAACTACGTTTGCTCTGATCTTTCATACCAGATGAAAGTACGTAGGCACAAGACGCGATGTCTTGGCGAGCAACCTTCCCCCCTTTCTTTAGTCGTAGTTGGTCGAACTACGTTGACTCTGACTTTCCCATTGCACGAGGGAATACGTAGGCACAGAGTGGCGATGCTCTGCCGAGTCATTTCTCTTTTCTTTTGTCCTTAAGCCTTTAGCTAGATAGTTTCAACACACCCTTTTAGATAAACAACAATGCGCGGATCCCATCGAGTACGACGGACGTGAGGGGTGATAATACCTTCCCCTTGCGTAACCGACTCCCGAATCCAGACATGGTTGCGATGACCTTGTCTTTCCTTTTTATTTAGGTTTCTCCGATCGTTTCCTTTCCCTCTCTTTGGGATAAATAACGAAAGTGGCGACTCTTCTGTTTTTCCGTCGGTGGTTTTTCGCAGTTGCGACACCAGCAAATAAGATCAAGATTTAAAGATGTTGTTGTAACAGAAACATCATTCACAAACAGAACCAAGATTAAAACAGCCTCAAAACTTCATAACAGTTGCAAGCAAATTTTCATATGTTCATACATGACATAGGGCAATGTTTAGGAGAGTCTCTAAGAACAAACGCATAGTATCACAAAAATGTATAATAACAAGGAGGATATTAAACATATTGATGAGCAAAACAAACAATCATGGCAGATTCATACATGAGCTGCACTTATAAAACACATTGTAACAACTAATGTACACTAATCATACTCATGACAGTTTAAGATAAAGATAGTGACTACCAACCTCTTGTAGACCTCCAAGTAAGCTAATATAGAAGGGAAAACCTTGAAGACTCCCAAGTGAGATCCAATCAATGCCTTGATGAAGATGCAACTTTTCTTGCACTTGAAGTAAACAAGTGAACTTTAGGACAGAACTTAAAACAAGTGATGATGATGGTTTAAGTGATCAAAGCAGGCCTGAGCAAGGTTTTGGCAGATTTTGTGTGTAAAGTCAAACTTTGCTTGGTTGAAAGTTAACTTTTGAGAAAATGAAGTTTTTGACTGGTTTAAAAGATTGAACACCTCTCACACATCCTTTGTGGATTGTGTGGATGGTTTGTGATGATTTTGAGTGGGTGAAAATGGTTTTGGAAGGCTAAATGCTCAAGGCAGATTTTTGAGGTAGTTTTGGAATGGTTTTCTTCACTTGTAAGAAAATGCAAGGCAAGATGAGAGCTATGGTTTTCTCTTGGGTTTTAGAGTGCTCTGGTGTGTATTTCAACATAGAGGAAACTTCTACTTATAGGCCAAGGAAAGGTTTGGGGCAGATTGGTATTTTGGCATTTTGGAGGGAATTTTGTAAACGCAATCTTGTTCAAGATTTGTTGCAGCTGCAAGTCCAAGTTCTTGTCTCAAGATGATGCACAAATCAAGTGGCATGAATGACAAGGAAGTGACTTAAGTGTGGCTAGGGAGTAGGATAACTACAACTGCAAGTTACTTCATGAAAAGTTTCTCTTTCCTTGATTTCTTTGATTAAAACATTGACAACTTACATACAACTTGCAATGTCCACCAAACCTCTTAATTTTCTGCATTTTTATTCATCATTCTCTCTAACTATCAAATAGAAACATGATAAAATGGCTGAGAATAGCTCAAGTGGTTAAAGAGTGAGTTTGTGAAAAAGTGAAAATGGTGAACTCAAGTGTTAAAACCCCAACTTGCTGAATTCATAACTCTCAACTCATAAGGGCTATGGAGAAGTTCTAGTACATTTTGGAAAGCCCTAATTAAGCTATAAAACTTTCATGTTTCCATGATCTTCAGATTCCAAATGGAACTAGGTCAAAAATCCTCTCAAAGTTGCTAAAAACATGCTTAAAAAGGCCAATAACTTAGAATTTTTCTAAGTTATTTTTCCCTCTTGTAATGATCTTGGCCATAACTCCAAATCTATGTATTTTCTGCTCATGGACCACTGTGGGATTTTTTTAGGACTTGTCAAGACCTTTCCAATGAGCTTTGAACCAACTCAATTGGACGTGTGGTTAGGGAATTATGGTCTTGCCCCTTTCAAAACCCTAATTTCCTGATTTTTTGATTACTCATCAATCCTTGATCCAATGGTCATGAAACTTCATGGAAAGGTGTAATATGTTACTAGGAACATTTTTTCTTCATACTTTGAGGTCAAATTTCTTATTATTGAAGAGTTGACTTTTCGGTCAACCGAACGATCGATCGATGACTACCGAGCCGACTGTTGATGTTCCGGGTCTTTTGAGGCCTTGAAACTTCTTGAGTAGACTTTACTAAGACATATGAACTTCATGGACCATGATCCCATCGTTGGAGAACCATTTAAATTAAAAGTAAAACTACAGTTGACTTTTCCTTATCGAAAACCCTAATCGGGTATCCTGAACTGCACTGTTCTTGATCCTTGGGTGACAACCTCAAATTGGATTCATACTTGATCCAATGGAGTATATTTGATGATGTGGAGACTTATTTCATGGAGAATCAATCCAATACGTTGACTGATTAACCATCAAAACCTCGATTCTCGACTGTGCGGAACCCTAATTCACCTGTATCTTAACAAAGACAAACTTGAAATAGGTTAAGGTTAGATAATCAAATGAATATGACCCTAAAATGATGATGAAGATCTAAGGGGTCAAAATTTGGGGTGCAACAACAGGTTATTCAATCTAATGAATGATAAAACCATGATGAGTATAGACATTATGATTGATTAAAATTATTCTTGGGATTGGAACTCAGATGATGCAACTAAAAATCCATTGTAGAGATATGGCATTGATGAAGAAAGTAGTGAACACAAAGAAATTCCATTTATTTACATTCCAGTCATAGTTGAAGTCAAAGCAAACAATAGAGAGGGTGTCTCTAGCACAATCCAAAGACCTCAAAGAACTAGAGTTCTCCCAATAAGGCTTCAAGACTGTGAAGTGGTTGGTGATGATGAAGTTACGCTAGATGAAGATTTGGTTCATTTCAATTTGCTTGTAGGTGTTGAACCAATCAACTATAGTTAAGATTTAAAGGATAAATAGTGGAAGTCCACTATTGTCAAGGAGTAATAAGTGATAGAAAGAAACAATACATGAGAGCTAGTCGAATTCCAAGCTCACACAAAATCCATCAAAGTAAAGTGGGAATTCAATCTGAAGCACAATCCTAATGGATCGATTGTAAGACATAAGTCAAAATTATTAGCTTGAGGATTTCTTCAAAGAATGAGATTCTACTACTCTGAAGTGTATGCACCATTGGCAAGATTGGAGACTGTCAGATTGGTGGTTGCCTTGGGATGCAAGCAAGATTGGTTGGTATTTCACTTAGATGTGTGTCGCAACTGTAAAAAACACGCGGCAGAAAAACAGAAGAGTCGCCACCTAACATTATTTATCTCAAAGAGAGGGAAATGAAACGATCGAAGAAAACTTGAAGAATGGGAAAATACAAGGTCATCGCAACAAATCTTGGGTTCGGGAGTCGGTTACGCAAGGGGAAGGTATTAGCACCCCTCACGTCTGTTGTACTCAACGGGATTCAAGATTGTTGTCTAATTAAAGGGTGTTTTTATCTAAAAGCTACTACTAAGCGGAAACGAGAACAAAATAAAAAGAAATAAACTCGATAGGACACCGCCGCCTATGCCTACGTATTCCCTCGTGCAATGGGAAAGTCAGAGTCAACGTAGTTCAGCAAACTACGGATGATGAGGGGAGGTTGTTGTTCAAACTGCAGTAAAGCGGTAAGAAGCAAAAGCATAGTTTTGAAGGAATTCCCTCTGGGATTTATATCGTCTCCACAGGGATCGGTGTGATGAAAGAATGTTGTTCAACGGTCTCTACATTTCTAAGCTTGTTGTTCAAAAGGTTTGGTTTAAAAGGTTCAAGGAACCATGAATAAAAGGCAGAAAATATAAAGTAAAGACTGAAATATAAACGGAGCCTTGTTGGGATTGGATCTCATCAATTGATAACACATGCATTCTTTTGATCATGTTAAACACAACTCAATCATTCGTCTAATATCCTCATGTATCACCCATGACAGAGGTCATCTCTAATGCAACATCGAGAGAACAACCATGTTGTCTCATTGGTGATGTCTCACGCAACAAAAACACAACACAAAGCATTAAGAGATGATACTCACGTAAATGCTAAGCCTAAATCTATGTCTAGAGTTTAGGACCTAACAAGTAATCATCCTAGATCCAGATCTGAAGAGTACATGTCTATAGCGGTTCAAATCAAAGATAAACAGGTAAACAAGGATGACACCCATACTGGATAAACGTTTATTTTAAATAAAACACAATGATTAGAATACGTACATACACTTAACCCTTTTTACATGTATTCACCTGATCTGCCAAATGGTTGTGAACATCGTTCTTCATCACTATTATCACACACTTGCACAATATCATATTGATCCTGTCGCTACTGCGAAAATCGGCGCCGGCTGACAGAAGAGTCGCCACCGTGCGTTATTTATCCCTCAGAGCGGGAAAGGAAACGCTCGAAGTAAACCTCACAAAAAACGGGGAAAGGTATGGTCATCGCAACCAAAACCTGGGTTCGGGAGTCGGTTACGCAAGGGGAAGGTATTAGCACCCCTCACGTCCGTCGTACTCGACGGGATCCACGCTTGTTTTCGGGTACGAATTGTTATTTCTATCTACTCTAAGGGTTAAGGGTTAAAAATAAAATAAAAGGACTCGGCAAAGTATCGCACTTTATGCCTACGTATTCCCGTCTGGAACGAGAAATCAGAGTCAACGTAGTTCGCCTACCTACGGGAAAGGAGGGGAAGGTTGCTCGCTAGGATATCGCATCCTATGCCTACGTACTTTCACACGGCATGAAAGATCAGAGCAAACGTAGTTCGGGCCACGTACGACACAAGCTGTCTGAATGTTTTTTTATCCTTCTGAAAAGGTTTTCCTGATTAAACGTCCACGGCGGACAAAATGACTCTTTTGATTTGTTCAACTTCTTTTACGCCAGAAGTGTCTTTTATTGTGTTAGAACCCTTATTACGTATTTTTCTGTTGTTTTGAGGTAAGAAGAGAAACAGCAACTCTAAAAACCTAGGGTTGAAAAGGGAATCAAAACTAACCTAATGTTATCATGCATGGGTTAAGACCTAATGTCTATCATATTTCTCTCTTGCACAGAGAGAAACAGAGATCCTAGGGGATAGACGGAAACAGAAACAATATCAGATATATACAGTAAAACAGTAAAATGCATGAATGCCACAATACAAGCGAGGCAAGGGAGTCCCTCGAACCTAGAAAACAATAGGTAAAAGTGAACAGACTTCACTTTCAACCCAGCAGGGTAAACAGCAAACAATACAGTCAGGAAAACCAATCAATACATCAAGAAATGAAATACATCAAAATAAACAGCCACAGCAGCTCTACATCAATATCTATCTTCAAGTCATCTCCAATCAGCTACAAGCTTCAGTCAGCAGCAGTCTCTATCTTCACAGTCTTCAAGCAAAGATCTTGAGCACCAGTCCTCAGTCTACAATGGCTTTTCTTCAAGTCTCAGGCTCCAGGATGAACATCAGTCAACCAGATGAAGTGAACGAATGTTAGACAGTTAATTACCTACCAAGGGTGGTTCATCAACTGTCAACATTAAACAGAAAGTTTTCTCTCAAAAGTTCTATCTTTCAAATACATTCACTGATCCTTCCAAAGGAAGGAGGTGGATATTTGAAAGAGACTTTGAATCATAGAGAAAGGATAGAGGCAAACAAAGCCATCTATGTTTGTGAATCAAGTTGCTAGACTAGGCTCTTCCTAACCCTAAATCCTATAGTCTTCAACAGTCTTCTAGCAAACACATCTTCAATGAATTTGAACTTGATCTTCCATCTTGAGTCTTCAATGTGCTTCATCCACAAGGTCTTCACAAGGTCCTCAAATCAATCTTCAAAGCTCCACACCCAAAGGAGAAGAAAAGAAAGCAAAACAATACAAACTATGCCCTAAGAGCCACACAAATGATCAATCAATTCAAAAATCCAACAAAAATAGCATATAGTAATATAAATTCCTAATATAAATTCTAGGGGATCCTATTTAACTACCCTTAAGCCCCATATATTCCCCATAGGCTAACTTGTCCTAAAAAACCCCAAAATAAAATGTTGAAGTTCAAGTATACTACTTAAAAACCCTAATTAAACTATCCTAAGTTCAATTATCTAAACTAATCAAATTTTATTCTAAAAAATCTAGTAATAACTCCAGAGAGTAATACAATTCATTATTTAACATCACCAAAAAGAATGAGCAAAAAATCTATTCCTAAAGTCATGAACAAAAATGTACAAGTTCAAGTGTGAAATGAATTAAGGAAAAGAATGCATTATTTTGTAAAATATGTGGAAAATGCGAAAAAAATATAAAATGCAACTTTTATATTTTTTAATTTTCTAGACATGCTGAGGAAAATATTAAAAAAAGAATGAGTAAAAGATATTGTTTTTTCATTTAGTTATGATTTTTGGAAAATGAGTAAAATTAAAATGGGAATTGAAAATGAAAATAAAAGAATTAAAGAGGAGGGGTGCAGATAGCATGTCGGACTAGCACGCGCGTTGGGCCTTGGCTGATGGGGGGGTGCGAAAAGAAGAAGAGCCCAAAGAGCTCATTAATCAAAACGACATCGTATTGCCTTTTAGTGGCTTTCCCTCCAATTCCGTTATTCAATCTAGACCGTTAGATTTAAGTCCTAGTCAACGCCTTTGAAAGCATCCGACGGTTGATGCATTTCTTCTCTAAACCAAACCCTAACCCCTGCAACTTCCATATCCATACGTGAATCTTTTAGCCACCATATCTCACTCGTTAAGCCATGAAAACGCACGAAATAAAAACCAAAAACGATCCTCTTCTTGCCCTCTATCCAACCATGTCCATATCTCCTCTTGAAACCACCTAGAATGTGCAAACCGAAAGTACCAATCCATGGTTCCACCATGAAAGCTTGTTATTCAACCTCAACAAACCATGAAAGTAACTATAGCCACGTGTTCTATAGGTTGCACTGAGTACACTATACTATTCCACATGCATTAAAACCTCATATTCCAACCATTCTTGATCTTGAAAGAATTGTTACCATATCTTGAAACTCCATGAAATGGTCCTAAACTCATCATAAATGCTCCCTAGCTTGTCTCTATCTCATATAACTTAACATTAAACCCTAACAATGGCTAATCATGGTGATTGGAATCAAAACGTATTCTTACCAATTGGATATGGTGATGGTTGTTATGCCTTGTTTCAGCCCTTGCCAATGGTGCCAAATGATCTTTATATGATGGTGATGATGCTGGTGAAGAGAACTCGGGTTTATACCTCTTGAAAGTGCCAATTCGAAGCTTCACGCCACTTGGAGTGATGGAGAAGAACTCATGATCCAGCCACGATTTGAGGTGCCTTTTTCTTGCTTTTCAATCCACAACAATGGAGAATGATGATGATGATGATGATGATAGCTAGCACAAACAATGGAGTTTGGGAGAGATGGGAATCAAAATGCAATTTTGGAGTTATGAGATGAAAGTATGGTTTTCAAGCAACTAGAATCACCAACCTAACAACAAACAGCTTCATTTCCTTATATAGGAGAGGATTAACAGAATGAGAAGTTTCTAGATTGGTCCTAGAGGGATCTAGAAGCTTATGGAACTTTCATGAATTTATCATTTGATGGCATTTTGAATTATATCATATCATGCTTGCACCTTGGGTAAACTTGAGTGAAAATCTCCCCTCATGAGATATTAGGAGTGTATGCATGAAAAACCAAGTTTTCCTTGCCTTGTGTTAAGCTTTACCATGTTGCCTTATGATGTAAGAAACAAATTTACAAAGGAAGTCCAATTTTTAAACCTAAACTCAAAAATGTGGCTGAACCAATGTCTTCAAAATGATGTTGGGAATCAATTTGGTATATTGGATGACCCATATTGGCTTTGTAGATCTCTCAAACCATTTTCCAACTTGAACTTTTTCAAGTTATATGCCTTTTTAAGTCATTTTCACCACTTTTTAAAATTCCATGCTCCAAGCTTTTTCAAACTTTCACACATTCTTTTCTAGCCTTAAAATCCCATTTTGAACAACTTTGATGTTGGTAAGTTTTCCATTTGAAGCTTCCTTGTATGAGTTTTAGGCATGTGCTATGAATGACCTGTAATCACCAAATGACCAAAATACCCTTTGCTTGCCAAGACCATAAGTAGAGTTCCCCAAATCATATGAAGGCATACCATACCATTATAGAAAGCTAAGACAATGAGGAACAACGCTTATGTTGACCAGAAATTCATTTGAAATCTCCTTGAGGGGTAAAAATTGCTTGGAAGTCAAGTCACTTTCACAGACAAAATTTCAGATACCTCAGATGACCTGTAACTTGCAAGGACCATAACTTGAGTTATATAAATCTCCTTGATGTCTTCCACCACTCAAATTAAAGGTCTTGAGATCCTCTACAAGCTCAATGTTGGCCAAGGATCCATTTGAAGCTTTCATTTTGACTTATCTTGCTTGGAAATTTGACCTAAACTAGGGGATTTTACATAGAAACCCTAATTTAGAACCTCCTCTTCTCCTTGATTTCTCTTGATTTCTTCTTAGCATAACAACATATCCTTATTCTCCATGTCAAATGATGAACCCCACATCTCCTCAATAGCCCTCAATGCCTTTCAAACAATCCTTTGACCTAGGGTTGACCCAGATGAAACCCTAGTTGACTGTCTTCCTCCACAATTCTTGTGACCACACCAATGACTCATTTCCTTCTCCAAATGACTTTCTAAATCCTCCAAGATGTCTAGATACTCCCCATGCCTTCAATTCACAGCTCATACTTTCCTTGATGATCCCCAGGTACCCTCAGATAGGAGATATATGAACTGCTTGATCCATTGACTTGATAGCTTCCCAATTCTTTCTGATGACTTGAATGAGATTGAATTTGGATAATAACCTCTTGATAGGCATCTAGAGATGAGAATAATGATTGGTCCCCTGTTGAATGACTTGCTATGCTTATGCTATGCAGATGGTTAGACTATGTACATGACTCTATATGCAAATGCTAATGACATTGAAACATAAACCAAGTGAATAAGGTTGAGCAAATTTTAGGGTGCAACAGCTGCCCCTATTCAAGCGGCTTGGACCCGATTGGGTGAAGAGCCCGGAGCCTTCAGACATTCGCGGTACGAGACGGTTGAATACTAGGAACCCAGAAATTTGCCAACCGCAGAAATAAACTGCGCCACTGCTTGGGGAACGACATTCATCGGATGAATTTAACTGTCATGGCAACCCACTGATCTCGTAGCGACCGTGCTGGGGATTACTCATCTTTCCACGTAAGGAATAACATCTTTCCACGCAAGGAAACCGCAATCTTTCTGATTCTGTCCGCGTCAGGACCACACTTTCCACGTAAGGAATAACTTTCGTTCCCCGTAAGGAGTCGAACTTTTTTCTCAATCTGTCCGCGTCAGGACTAAACTTTCCACGTAAGGAATCAATCTCATTCCACGTAAGGAAACCATCTTCTTTCCACGTAAGGAAACACTCTTTCCACGTAAGGAATAAATTTGTCCACGTTAGCAATAACATCGTCCACGTTAGGACTCACTTTCCTATGTAAGGAATGACCTTTCTTTCCACGTCAGGAATCTCCATCGGTCCATGTTAGGAAACCAACCTGCCTTGATCGGTCCACGTAAGGACTCCATCTTTCCACGTAAGGAATAACTTTCTTCTGGATCTGTCCGCGTCGGGACCATACTTTTCCGTGTCAGGAATAATCTTTTCCACGTAAGGAATAAACTCGTCTTTTCTGCGTCTGTCACCGTCAGGACTGAACTTGCTTTTCCACATAAGGGACTGAAGCTTCAGGACTCACGTTTCGTCTTGATTTGTCCACGTCAGGACTCCGCTGAGGAAATAAGACTTTGTCCACGTCAGGACCCATATCTCAACCTGCTGAAGAAATAAACTTGCCCACGTCAGGACTCGCGCGTCTTCGACTTGCTGGGGAAATGAGACTTGTCCACGTTAGGACTCATGCTTTGCCAACAACACGAAGAAGGATAAATTTGTCCACGTCAGGACACACATTTCACCGTCACCAATAAAGCTATCTTCTGGAAATAAATTGTCCTCATCAGGACACCAACATGAAGAACAATCAACCTTCGCCCACGTCGGGACTCCACACCCAATCAATACCGAGAACTCGAACGTGTCCACGTTAGGACTAACACACATCGTCAGCTTGAGGAAATGTCCACGTTAGGACTCCACATTCCACCAATCGTCTCTAGCACAAAGAAATCCCATCAATAAAACTGTCCACGTTAGGACTCATCCTTCCATTGGTCCGCAAACTTTTTATCACTGATGTCACAGCAACTTCGAGGCTGACTCTACTGGGGACATCTGGAAACCAAACTACCGGGCGCCTGTTCTGATAACCGACGGCAGCCTCTGAAATTCTGATTTATGAACCTTCTGATGACAAATGACTCTGCTTGGGAATGAGGAGAGATTTTGCCTACTGACTCTGGCGGGGAAAACACGAGAAATTCACGAATAACTCTGTTCGGAGACAAAGAGAACTTCATTATGATAACTCTGTGGGGAATAGTGCCAAAGCTGACACTTCATTGAATGTCTCACGTCGAGACCTCGAAAGTTTATTGATCTATTGGAGCAAGAACTCCTTCCACCTGCAAGAGAGCAATACTTGAAACAAACGGTTAGCCCACCTGGTTCATGTTTCAAAATGCATATGTTTGACAATGACGCAATGCTTCATTTGACATGGAAATGCTACGCGTTTTTATTTGGTGGATGCAAGTATGACACTATATGCAAATGCAAATGCCGACTCGAACTGCTGAGATACAGGAACTGCTTTAGCAAAATAAATGCTGAAAACAATGCCAACTCCGTTGGGGATAGCCATGTGCTACAGAGTTATTCCAGCAAAATAAATGCTGGAAGGGTGGAGTCGACTCGGCTGGGAAATAGGGAACTTAAACCAAACACCTCGTTGAAGTAACACCCTGCTGGGGGATATGCGCCTGGTATGATTGAACTTCTGCTGGAGAGTGAACAGATATCACACGGTATCTTGACAAAATAAATGCCAATGCGCCACACCAACTCTGCCGGGGAGAGCCTCAATCTTCGAATTCCACTGGGAGGAATGAATACCCTAGTTGGAAAGAGAACTCCGCTGGGGATGGGATGATTCTCTTGGGAAAATCAGTTGACTCCGCTGGGGGAGAGTAAATGACCCTGCGAGGAAAGGTAAACTGCCTGAATACAGCTCACAAATATTAATCTTCTGCGGCTGAACCAACTCTGCTCGAAATAAGGGAATCCTTCTGGGGGACACCATACTGTCTAAATACAGCCTTACGATTTTGGAATCTCCAATTCTGCTGAGAATACATGACTTGGCTGGAGAATGCCCTCTTGGATAAGCTACGGCTAGCTGGGGGGAATTCTATCCTTCTTCAGGACGGACACGCATGACCTGCGTGGAGATCAAGTCTTTCGGTATTGCAATCTCTTGGTCCTCTTCCTCGTACGGTTATGAAACCTGCAACAACACAAACAAGACAAGACAAGCCTATGCAACCAAATCGATTCAGGTCAGCGACATTATTTTCAGTTAATTCAAAGCTTTAGCAATTGTTGGCAAGGGCCAGTGGTGTTATACACCTGCTAGTTTCAATAAACATAGGCGTTTGATCATGCACAAAACAGTAAAGAACCAGCATCAAGTACTGAATAACATATTTTATTGATTGGGCCCCTGAATGGGCGGATTTTTGTACACGGGATGTAACTCCTGAAAAGAGGAAGCTACACAAAGCAAATATACAAGTATGCACAAGAAGCATAAATATATTGACAAACTAAATTTGTACACATGTCGGCAACGGGATGCAGATGAACACCACGAATTGATCCTCCTATGACTCATCCGACTCTAATGCTTTCCCGGTATTCACACTTCTGTAGAGATTGTATCAGATAACCGATCCCTTAGGCATTCTCCCGCACTGACGCTCATTGCAATATCAAATTCGGACCGCACTCATTTGCTTTTCAAATCCCTAACTTTTGCGTGAACCGCCCTTTACGGGTTTTCAGTTCACCGGGATACCCTTTTTTTTTGCCGAAGCCGCCCAGTGTAGGTTTTCAACTTCGCGGGTGTACATTTTTTAATTTTATCCCTAACTTTTGCCCGAACCTTTCATTCTGTTTTTGGTTCGCCAGGATGCCCCATTTTTGCCTGGACTCTCTTTTTTCTGTCCAGCGGGTCTATTTTAAGCAAAGTATTTTTTAACTGCGTCAGAATTCACAGGTGACGTAAAGTCTTCACCGTCCATAGTGGACAACAACAACGCTCCTCCTGAAAAGACTTTCCTGACAACGTATGGCCCTTCGTAGTTGGGGGTCCACTTGCCCCTGTGATCTGCTTGCGGCGGGAGAATCCTTTTCAGCACAAGGTCGCCCGTCTGAAAGCTTCGCGGATGTATTTTCTTATCATACGCTTTCTTCATTCGGCTCTGGTATAAACGACCGTATGCTAGAGAAGCTAGCCTCTTCTCGTCCATTAAATTCAGTTGGTTCAATCTGTTTTTCACCCATTCTGCCTCGTCCAGCTGAACATCTCGCAATACCCTCAGAGAAGGGATCTCAACTTCCAATGGTAACACTGCTTCCATTCCGTATACTAACGAGAACGGGGTTGCCCCGGTTGATGTGCGTACCGTCGTACGATAACCGTGCAAAGCGAAAGGTAGCATCTCGTGCCAATCCTTATAGGTCACCACCATTTTCTGAACGATCTTCTTGATATTCTTATTGGCTGCTTCAACCGCGCCATTCATCTTGGGTCGGTAAGGGGAGGAGTTGTGATGTTCGATCTTGAAATTCTGACAGAGCTCCTTCATCATTTTGTTGTTCAGGTTCGAACCGTTGTCCGTGATTATCCGCTCGGGAATCCCATATCGGCAAATGATATCTCTCTTGATGAATCTGGCCACCACTTGCTTAGTTACATTTGCATATGACGCTGCTTCTACCCACTTGGTGAAATAATCGATCGCTACTAAAATGAACCGGTGCCCATTAGAAGCTGTCGGCTCGATCTTTCCAATCATATCGATTCCCCACATCGAGAATGGCCATGGCGATGACATTACATTCAGAGGACTTGGAGGCACATGGATCTTGTCAGCATAGATTTGGCACTTGTGGCACTTTCTTGCAAACTTGAAACAATCAGTTTCCATGGTCAGCCAAAAGTAGCCTGCCCGCAGCAGCTTTCTTGTCATAGCATGTCCACCAGCATGCGTACCAAAGGTACCTTCGTGTATTTCCTCCATGAGTAGCTTTGCCTCTTGTTCGTCTACACAACGCAACAGCACCAAGTCGTGATTTCTTCTGTATAAGACGCCATCCGGATTCAAGTAGAAATTACCCGCTAATCTCCTGAGAGTCTTCTGATCTTGACTGGATGCCCCAGCCGGATACTCTTTATTCTTCAGGAAATTAAGGATATCAAAATACCACGGTTTGTCGTCGGATGCTTCGTCAATGGCAAATACATAAGCTGGCCTGTCAAGCCGAGAGATAATGATTCGGGGAGCCTCGTTCCAGAAGTTGACTTTGTACATGGAAGACAAAGTGGCAAGGGCGTCAGCCATTTGATTCTCTGCCCGCGGTACATGATGCAATTCAACCTTATCGAAGAAAGGCAACAATCTCCTTGCATAATTCATGTAATGTATCAAGTTGGGCTGACGCGTCTCCCATTCCCCTTTGATCTGATTCACCACCAGAGCTGAGTCTCCGTATACGTCTAAATTCTTGATTCGCAAATCAATGGCTTCTTCAAGCCCCATTATACAAGCTTCGTATTCGGCCTCATTATTAGTAACGGCAAAGGTCAATCGGGCAGTAAACGGGATGTGCGACCCGTGTGGCGTGGTGATGATTGCCCCTATTCCGCTACCGTAAGCATTCACAGCTCCGTCAAATATCATCTTCCATTTGGAACCCAACTCTGGTCCTTCGTCTGGCAACGGCTCTTCACAATCTTTCATCTTTAGGTACATGATATCCTCGTCAGGAAAATCAAACCTCATCGATTGGTACTCTTCAATAGGCTGCTCTGCCAGATACTCAGACAGCACACTCCCCTTTATAGCCTTTTGCGAGACGTATTGGATGTCATACTCAGTCAAGACCATCTGCCAACGGGCAATTCTTCCTGACAACGCCTGCTTTTCAAATACATATTTGATAGGATCCATCTTCGAGATGAGCATGGTTGTATGATTCAGCATGTATTGCCTCAAACACTTGGTGGCCCAGGCTAGTGCGCAACAAGTTTTCTCAAGCATTGAGTATCGAGATTCACAATCTGTAAATTTCTTACTCAAGTAATAAATCGCATGCTCTTTTCTCCCTGTCTCGTCGTGCTGACCGAGAACACAACCCATGCTTCCCTCAAGAACCGTCAAATACATGATCAAGGGTCTACCCGCCACTGGGGGTATCAAAATAGGAGGCTCCTGCAGATACTGCTTTATTTTATCGAACGCCTTTTGACAATTTTCGTTCCACGTTACCGCTTGATCTTTTTTCAACAGCTTGAATAACGGTTCACACGTAGCAGTTAGGTGAGATATGAACCGGGCGATGTAGTTCAACCTCCCTAAAAACCCGCGCACCTCTTTCTCTGTTTTAGGCGTCGGCATTTCTTGTATCGCTTTTATTTTAGCAGGATCGACCTCTATTCCTCTTTCACTTACGATAAACCCCAGCAGTTTACCCGATCTCACCCCGAAGGTGCATTTGTTAGGGTTCAGTCTCAGCCTGAACTTCCTAAGCCTTTTAAATAACTTCAGCAGATTCACCAGATGCTCTTCCTCCGTCTGGGATTTGGCAATCATATCGTCAACATAAACTTCGATCTCTTTATGCATCATATCATGGAAAAGAGTCGTCATCGCACGCTGATATGTTGCCCCAGCATTTTTCAAACCAAAGGGCATCACTTTATAGCAAAATGTTCCCCAAGGTGTTATGAAAGTGGTCTTCTCCATATCCTCTGGCGCCATTTTAATCTGGTTATAGCCTGAAAAGCCATCCATGAAGGAGAATACGGAGTATTGAGCAGTATTATCAACTAACACGTCAATGTGAGGAAGTGGAAAATCGTCTTTTGGGCTTGCTTTATTCAAATCTCTATAATCCACGCACATTCAAACCTTGCCATCTTTCTTTGGCACTGGTACGATGTTAGCAACCCATGAGGGATACTTTGTCACAGCAAGGAAACCAGCGTCCCACTGTTTTTGGACTTCCTCTTTGATCTTCACTGCCATATCTGGTCGAGTTCTGCGAAGCTTTTGCTTGACTGGCGGGCAATCTTCTTTCAGTGTCAGGCGATGCACAACCATATCTGTATCGAGCCCTGGCATATCTTCATACGACCAAGCGAATACATCACTATACTCTCGGAGCATTTCAACCAGTCTTCGCTTGATATCACTCTGCAGTGCGGCTCCGATACGAATATTCTTCTCAACCCCTTCCGACCCCAAGTTGATAATTTCGATGACCTCGTCGTGAGGCAGAATGGCTCTTTCCTCTTGCTTCACCAACCAAGACAGTTCTTCAGGGACGTCGCTATCTTCGACAACCTCTTCTTCGGCCTGAAATACCGGGTGTTCAAAGTCGGGACGAGTCATAGGTGGTTCAACGATGTCATCTGAAAATGTTATCCTGCAAAAGGAATGGTTAAGTGCTTCAAAATGCGTATAAAGCGAATAACCACGTTGCCATTTTATTGAAAAATATAAAACAAGAAAAACAGGGATTACAGTATTTGCACATGAAAAAACGCCATTTATTTAATGATTAACACGCAATGTTCATAACAACACAGCCCTAAGCAAGTACTGATGCCCTGGGCAAGACATCAGATTATTCAACAATTAATAAAGCAAAGCATTACTGTTTAAGAGTCACAGGAACAAGCTCCTGAATAGACCAGTTGCACAGTCCTTGCCCCGGCGTGCTTGGCTGAATCCAGGCATCCATATCACAGTCGCTGTCTCCTTCGTCAGACTCTGAAGCAGCGTTGATGGTTTCATGACACACTCCACTGGCAGAGATGGTGATTGGCCCTCTGAAACGGGGTGCCCCCACGGAAGGAGTTGATGACGACGGTTGGTATCCCAGCCCGAACCGGTCCATCTTCACAGGAATGTCCAGCACTTTTCCCCAGCCCTTTGCTTCTCCTGCTTCTACTAGAGCTTGAGCTTCTTTATATGATGAAATGGCTATCTCTGGCACTTTGCTTGGCCCGGGACCTTTGTCCTTGATGCGCAACCCTTCAAACGCCTGGCAGGGTGTTTCGTGGATCTCTCCGTCGACTTCCACGTATTTAAATGACGATAGATGGATGACCAGGATGTCTTCTTCTCCGCATACGGTGACTACACTGTCTCCGACCATATATTTCAACTTCTGATGTAGGGTAGACGTGACTGCCCCTGCCCCATGAATCCAGGGCCTTCCAAGCAAGCAGCTGTACGCAGGTTGTATATCCATGATATAAAACTCTGTGGCAAACACCTCCGACCCCACCTGTAGAGGCAATGTGATCGATCCAAAGACTGTTCTCCGCGTGCCGTCAAACGCTCTGACTACCAAGTCGCTGGGCGTGCACAAGATTCCTCTAACATCCAGTTTCATCATCGCCTTCTTGGGCAGCACATTCAAAGATGATCCGGTGTCGACCAATACATGCGACATTACTGATCCTCTACACTCGACAGATACGTGCAGCGCCATATTATGATCTCTCCCTTTCGGGGTCAAGTCAAAGTCGGTAAAGCCCAAGCTGTGGCCTGCATTCACATGTGCCAACACTCCTTCCAGCTGATTCACGGAGACGTCTTGAGGTACAAAAGAAGTATCCAGGACTTTCAGCAAAGCATTTCTGTGAGCTTCCGAACACAACAGCAATGACAGGATAGATATTTTGGACGGCGTCTGCTGCAGATGCTCCACAATCTTATAATCACTTTTTCGAATCAAGCGCATGAACTCTTCTACGTCTTTCGATGCCGATTCTTTGTCACTTGCTTGCACTGGGACATTCTCAACCGCTTTCCCTTTTCCTTTCGCTAGTCTTTCGGTCTCCACTTCAGGGGATATAAAGATCCTACCACTCCTTGTCATACCTCCTGAACCAACAACATTATCCACAGTCTCGGCTGGCTGCTTATTAACATCAATATTTATCCCGTCACAATACACCTCCAACCCATATGACCATGGGACTGCTTTCGTGTTCTCGTACGGGATCGGCCCGACCTTAGTTATGGTGATCGGTGGTCGCTGAGCTGGTGCTGCAATAGTGATTGTCTTTCGAGGAATCGTTACAGTGGCCACATCACTCTGATCATCTGCTACTGCCCCTGCAGGCTCTTCAGTTGCTGCTCGGTCAAACTGCAATGTGCCTCCATCAATTAAAGCCTGAATGCCTTTCTTCAAATCATCACACCCCCCAGCTAGGGTCCAACATTCTAAGCAATACTCGTCACATCCCGGGTAAACACCCCCTTGTAACAGTCGGCTTTTTATCTTGCTCAGCGGCGTCTTTAAATCGTCGACATTCATAATCAGATTTAAACCTTCCTCAATCAGAATGGCGTTTGCCCCATGATTAGGCATGGGCTTCTGCACTATATTCGGACCTGCCGTTCCGAAATTGATGGTTTTATTGTCCAAAAGATCCTGCACAACATGCTTAAAAGCATGGCAACCCTCTATATCGTGGCCTGGAGCCCCAGAATGAAACTCACAGTGCCTGCTTGCATCGTAACCAAACGGAGGAGCTCCCGTTATCGGTGCCAGAGTTCTCTTCTCTACCAGGTTCAATCCCAACAATGTCTGCAATAAATCAGCATATGTCATGGGAGGCTTCTCAAACACTCTTCTTGGTTTACCACCCTGGAATCTTCGCTGAGCCTACGGTGCCCCCTGCTGAGGCTGCTGCTGCATTGGCTGCTGCTGAGACGGTTGTTGTTGCTGAAGTGGTTGTTGCTGGTACGGGATAGTAACACTCGCCACCTGCTGCGGCTGATGATATTGGTTTCGTCCCCTGCCTCGGCCTCGGCCTCGGCCTCGGCCTCCAAACACTGCGCTTGCCTCGCCCTGACGGCGCCCGCCAAAAGCCTTCCTATTACTGCCAGATGCAGTCGATTCCTCAACCTGGAATTTTCCTTGCTTGATGTTACGCTCAATCTTTTCTCCCATCAGAATCAGGTCTGAAAAACTAGCCAAAGATGTGTGAAACAGCATGTCATGAAACAAGCCTGTGAATGTGCCGACGAACATGTCATTCATTTCCTTATCTTCTACAGGAGGACGGACCCTGGCAGCCATATCGCGCCACCTTTGCGCGTACTCTTTAAAGCTTTCCCCCTTCTTCTGCGACAGCCCTGCCAATTGGACCCGATTGGGCGCCAAATCGCTGTTATACTTGTAGTGAGCTATAAATGCCTCTGCCAATTGCTTCCATGTCTTGATATTGGTTGGCTCCAACCCCATATACCACTCTAGGGAAGGACCCGACAGACTATCTTGAAAGAAATGCATTAGCATTCTTTCGTCAGTTGAGTACGCAGACATTTTTCTGTAATAGGCTCGCACATGCACTTTCAGACATGTGTCCCCTTTATACTTATCAAACGCGGGAGCTTTGAATTTGATTGGCACCCTCAAGCCAGGTACCAGACCCATTGTTGCCATGTCCAAGCCCACAGCACTTTGGTTTAGGACCCCCCTCATCTGCTCTTCCAGCATTCTGATCTTCTGGGAGTCATCCATCGGTCCTTCGAAACCTCCGCCGGAGAAAGCGTCCTCCTGCTGATCTTCTTGCCACATACCATTTCCAGCTCCATACCCATCATATCCATTATTACGTCCAGCCCTGATTTGATTCATCCCCGGACCTCGGCCTCTATTGTCGTACCCTTGAACACCTCCAGCAGGCCCAAAAGCCATAAACCCAGCGCCGTTTCCATTTCCAAAACCTCCATAGCCCTGATTGGCCGCACCATAACCATCCTACCCAAAGCCTTGAGCATTGAAACCATATTTCCCAGTGTTATCGAATCCCTGATCATTGAACCCGAATCCAGCATTGACAAAGCCGTTGCCTCCCATATTATCACCCAAGTTGACGTCACCAAGCCCAACGTTATGGACAGCAGCCTCGTTCCCGACTCCGACGTTACCGTTCACAGCAGCGGTAGCGTTGTTGACATTAGCAGCTGGTATGTTGACTACAGGTGGAGCCACTGGCGTGGGAGTGCCGTCTCCATGAGCAGTATCGACTCGTACAGACTGATGATCCTCGTTGCCGTGACCAGCATTCCGAGCCAACAGAGGCTGGACCATGGCCTGCAAATTCTCCTGACCTTTTGCAATAGCTTCCATGGTCTGCATGAAGAGAGCGAGCTTCTCGTGCACATCTTGCATCTCGTTCTGCATTTGATCCATGATTCTTCGACAGTTGGTGCGGGTAGAATAGCGGTGCGGGTGCTGATCTGCAATCCTGAAAAGTACCTGGTACAGAGCAGGAAATAAGACACTATTCAAATATTACCTGTAATGCAATATGAGTATGAATGCAATGCAATGTGTGTCTGTGCATTAGGGAAATTCATTCCCCGATTCTAGTGTGAAGGTGCCGGTGTAGTGACAGTGCTAACAATATAAAGATCGGAGCTGAATCACAGAAAGCCTCATATATTGCTGAGAAACCAAAAAACCCAGAATACAATGTCGCTGAGAGTACAACAAGAAGGCATGACCTCAACCAACAATCCTGGTGATGGTCAGCACTGTGCAAATAAAGCATACAAGTTACTACATGACATGATCAAATCCTCCCATAGGTCTGGTATTCTTCTAGCAACTTCTTGGTCTCCGGATGACTGGGTCGAGCAAGCAGCCCTTCAACAAGTTGGTTCCTTTTCTTCAGAACACGACGCACGTCTTCAGCGGTGTCTTCCCATGCCCCATCTCCGAAGCGATCTTCTAGTTTACGTTTCTGAGACATAGCTTCATCTCTGCCTTTGATGGCCTTGTTCAGTGCGTTCTGGAGACTATACCTGGACATCATTTCTTCTTCGCACTTATCGATGCTGGACTTCAACTGCTCTTCGAGGTCGGAGATTTGCTGCTTCAACTTATCCTCCCTTTTCTTATTGTTGGTGAGCGTGGCATTCCAGGTCTTATTGCAAGAAGAGATCTCTCGGTGAGCGACGTCAAGCGCCTTCTTCTTGGATTCAAGCATGTCATGGGAACTTCTGAACTCTTGCCCCAGACGTTCGCGCTTCTTCCTCTCCTCAGTCAACTCATCCCCTAATCTGTTCATTAGCTCAATCTGCTGTTGGAATGCATACACGGCCTTGTTTTTCTCACTGCGTACCTGGGCTAACTCTTGCTCTAACCCTTCATTGATCTTCATCAAGGCTTCTTTTTCTTTCACAACTTGCTCGTAGGCTTCCCGAGAAACAGTGGTTGGCTCTGCTACCGGAATAGTAACAAGGATTGGTACATCTGGGAATGGCATCCGCAACTGACTTGCTCTCTCCTGAATCCACTCTCTGTATGGTGCATAGGCCTGACAGTCGTTCTTCCCTAACAACGGCTTCCCTCTTCGGTTAATACGCGTCCAGGCATGCTGCAGCTTGGCCAATAACTCCCCCTTCAAATCACCGGTGAAGTACAGAGATTCCTGTACTTCCTCCTCTGCGGGTGGGTTCTTCAGCGCATATCCGAACTGACGGACCAACAGCGATGGGTTGTAGTTGATACACCCTTTTCTTCCTATCAGCGGCACATTAGGGTACCCCGAACAACTGAATATAAGCTCAGCCCCTAGCAGGTCTCGATCAAACCACTCAACGTCTTCGGAAGATAGCCTCATCATGCGCTCTGACCAGCTAGCGGTGGTTGCACTTTCCACAAAGGATCCCTTCATGGGAAGATGACTCTTGAACCACATATTCAACAAAGGAGCACAGCAGTAAACAACCTTTCCCCTTCTGTTTTCGTTCTTGTAGTGCAATGAGTGGTAGAAGTCTCCTATCAACGTTGGCACTGGATTGCCGGCAGCAAATAGATGAAAAGCGTCCAAGTCTACGAAATTGGGTAAGTTAGGGAACAGCACAATCCCATAAATACAGAGAGCCAAAATAGCATTAAAAACCACCCAACATCCGCTCTTGGCATACTCCTGCGCTTTGCCAACCAAGAAATCAAGAGAGAAACCTGATACCCCAAGCCAAGAAGTCAATAACAGTTCTGCAGCGTCCATATGTAAGGCTTTGGCTAAGTCCTCCAACTTGGGCTCAGCAGCAGAGTGAATAAAGGGAACCTTGTTCTGCACCGGTAACTCAGTAAACTCCACATACTCCTCAATGGTAGGTCCTAGAGTGAAGTCAGCAAACGTAAAACATCTCAATGCGGGGTCATAGAACTGCATCAAGGTGTACAGCCCGTTCATCTCATCAGTAGTGGGCTTGCAGACTAATCTCAGTAATCTCCCGTGACTCATTCTGAAGCTTCTCCTAACCTCCTCATCAGCAAGAGATATCAGACCACGCAAAGAAGTAATATCAGGTGAAGGCAGCTTATACGCAACTGTTTTCCTCAAACCAGCCATACTCAATACTCAGAAGTTTGGGCACTAGAATCGGAGGATATGCAAATGCACCTGCAGCACAGACACACGTTAATGGGATGCAATGATAATGGGTATGTAAACAATGCAATGCAAGTAACATGCAACAGGTACCATCCGCCGTAGCTGAATAGCCTGAACCATATCAAGAAGTCTCGGATAGACTCCATAGAAGTCCTCAAACCCTGGTCTCAGATAGACCTAAAACGAAGCTTCAACAATGGTCTCTGACAGACCTCAAACCATAACTCCAACTGGTCTCTGACAGACCTCAATACTCTCAACTGGTCTCTGACAGACCTCCTAACTCTCCATAAATACCCAGGATCTCTGATCAAGAAATAACTGGTAGTCTGAAGGTCTAGTTACTTGCATAACCCCAAACCCTCTCACAGGTGGATGTCCTAGTAACTGACAAAGGTATGGCATCCTATGCGGTCGTCGGCGTCACAGACTTTTAGGGTTGATGATACGATTCCCAGAAGGAGTGGCATCATCAAATCCTGAAGAGGCCTCACTTAGCTAACTTCCAAATGATCGGTTCCCGGAGTCGACAATTCAGCTGACCAACAACTCCTTCGACCCAAAGGGTAGAAAAAGAAGCCAACCAGAAGAACCTCGTCCGAGTGTAGATTTCATGAGACACTAATGCAAGCAAAGCCGGCACGCGCCCACTACTTTCTACTCTAATTCTAGGTGCACTCAAGCCCAGGTCCGGCTTATCTCTCAATCATAGAACCACCCAATACAGCAACAATATATATAATGCTGAAAATAAAGGTCAGAAATATAAATCCATACAAAATCCTCGACGGGAAAACAAGCGTTAGGATTGACTCTCTTAAGGGACGTTGGATCCCAAATGCATAAGAACTATCGCAGTCCTTAGCAGCCAGGGGACGTTGGATCCCCAGCAGAGTCGCCAGCTGTCGCTACTGCGAAAATCGGCGCCGGCTGACAGAAGAGTCGCCACCGTGCGTTATTTATCCCTCAGAGCGGGAAAGGAAACGCTCGAAGTAAACCTCGCAAAAAACGGGGAAAGGTATGGTCATCGCAACTAAAACCTGGGTTCGGGAGTCGGTTACGCAAGGGGAAGGTATTAGCACCCCTCACGTCCGTCGTACTCGACGGGATCCACGCTTGTTTTCGGGTACGAATTGTTATTTCTATCTACTCTAAGGGTTAAGGGTTAAAAATAAAATAAAAGGACTCGGCAAAGTATCGCACTTTATGCCTACGTATTCCCGTCTGGAACGAGAAATCAGAGTCAACGTAGTTCGCCTACCTACGGGAAAGGAGGGGAAGGTTGCTCGCTAGGATATCGCATCCTATGCCTACGTACTTTCACACGGCATGAAAGATCAGAGCAAACGTAGTTCGGGCCACGTACGACACAAGCTGTCTGAATGTTTTTTTATCCTTCTGAAAAGGTTTTCCTGATTATACGTCCACGGCGGACAAAATGACTCTTTTGATTTGTTCAACTTCTTTTACGCCAGAAGTGTCTTTTATTGTGTTAGAACCCTTATTACGTATTTTTCTGTTGTTTTGAGGTAAGAAGAGAAACAGCAACTCTAAAAACCTAGGGTTGAAAAGGGAATCAAAACTAACCTAATGTTATCATGCATGGGTTAAGACCTAATGTCTATCATATTTCTCTCTTGCACAGAGAGAAACAGAGATCCTAGGAGATAGACGGAAACAGAAACAATATCAGATATATACAGTAAAACAGTAAAATGCACGAATGCCACAATACAAGCGAGGCAAGGGAGTCCCTCGAACCTAGAAAACAATAGGTAAAAGTGAACAGACTTCACTTTCAACCCAGCAGGGTAAACAGCAAACAATACAGTCAGGAAAACCAATCAATACATCAAGAAATGAAATACAGCAAAATAAACAGCCACAGCAGCTCTACATCAATATCTATCTTCAAGTCATCTCCAATCAGCTACAAACTTCAGTCAGCAGCAGTCTCTATCTTCACAGTCTTCAAGCAAAGATCTTGAGCACCAGTCCTCAGTCTACAATGGCTTTTCTTCAAGTCTCAGGCTCCAGGATGAACATCAGTCAACCAGATGAAGTGAACGAATGTTAGACAGTTAATTACCTACCAAGGGTGGTTCATCAACTGTCAACATTAAACAGAAAGTTTTCTCTCAAAAGTTCTATCTTTCAAATACATTCACTGATCCTTCCAAAGGAAGGAGGTGGATATTTGAAAGAGACTTTGAATCATAGAGAAAGGATAGAGGCAAACAAAGCCATCTATGTTTGTGAATCAAGTTGCTAGACTAGGCTCTTCCTAACCCTAAATCCTATAGTCTTCAACAGTCTTCTAGCAAACACATCTTCAATGAATTTGAACTTGATCTTCCATCTTGAGTCTTCAATGTGCTTCATCCACAAGGTCTTCACAAGGTCCTCAAATCAATCTTCAAAGCTCCACACCCAAAGGAGAAGAAAAGAAAGCAAAACAATACAAACTATGCCCTAAGAGCCACACAAATGATCAATCAATTCAAAAATCCAACAAAAATAGCATATAGTAATATAAATTCCTAATATAAATTCTAGGGGATCCTATTTAACTACCCTTAAGCCCCATATATTCCCCATAGGCTAACTTGTCCTAAAAACCCCCAAAATAAAATGTTGAAGTTCAAGTATACTACTTAAAAACCCTAATTAAACTATCCTAAGTTCAATTATCTAAACTAATCAAATTTTATTCTAAAAAATCTAGTAATAAATCCAGAGAGTAATACAATTCATTATTTAACATCACCAAAAAGAATGAGCAAAAAATCTATTCCTAAAGTCATGAACAAAAATGTACAAGTTCAAGTGTGAAATGAATTAAGGAAAAGAATGCATTATTTTGTAAAATATGTGGAAAATGCGAAAAAAATATAAAATGCAACTTTTATATTTTTTAATTTTCTAGACATGCTGAGGAAAATATTAAAAAAAGAATGAGTAAAAGATATTGTTTTTTCATTTAGTTATGATTTTTGGAAAATGAGTAAAATTAAAATGGGAATTGAAAATGAAAATAAAAGAATTAAAGAGGAGGGGTGCAGATAGCATGTCGGACTAGCACGCGCGTTGGGCCTTGGCTGATGGGGGGGTGCGAAAAGAAGAAGAGCCCAAAGAGCTCATTAATCAAAACGACATCGTATTGCCTTTTAGTGGCTTTCCCTCCAATTCCGTTATTCAATCTAGACCGTTAGATTTAAGTCCTAGTCAACGCCTTTGAAAGCATCCGACGGTTGATGCATTTCTTCTCTAAACCAAACCCTAACCCCTGCAACTTCCATATCCATACGTGAATCTTCTAGCCACCATATCTCACTCGTTAAGCCATGAAAACGCACGAAATAAAAACCAAAAACGATCCTCTTCTTGCCCTCTATCCAACCATGTCCATATCTCCTCTTGAAACCACCTAGAATGTGCAAACCGAAAGTACCAATCCATGGTTCCACCATGAAAGCTTGTTATTCAACCTCAACAAACCATGAAAGTAACTATAGCCACGTGTTCTATAGGTTGCACTGAGTACACTATACTATTCCACATGCATTAAAACCTCATATTCCAACCATTCTTGATCTTGAAAGAATTGTTACCATATCTTGAAACTCCATGAAATGGTCCTAAACTCATCATAAATGCTCCCTAGCTTGTCTCTATCTCATATAACTTAACATTAAACCCTAACAATGGCTAATCATGGTGATTGGAATCAAAACGTATTCTTACCAATTGGATATGGTGATGGTTGTTATGCCTTGTTTCAGCCCTTGCCAATGGTGCCAAATGATCTTTATATGATGGTGATGATGCTGGTGAAGAGAACTCGGGTTTATACCTCTTGAAAGTGCCAATTTGAAGCTTCACGCCACTTGGAGTGATGGAGAAGAACTCATGATCCAGCCACGATTTGAGGTGCCTTTTTCTTGCTTTTCAATCCACAACAATGGAGAATGATGATGATGATGATAGCTAGCACAAACAATGGAGTTTGGGAGAGATGGGAATCAAAATGCAATTTTGGAGTTATGAGATGAAAGTATGGTTTTCAAGCAACTAGAATCACCAACCTAACAACAAACAGCTTCATTTCCTTATATAGGAGAGGATTAACAGAATGAGAAGTTTCTAGATTGGTCCTAGAGGGATCTAGAAGCTTATGGAACTTTCATGAATTTATCATTTGATGGCATTTTGAATTATATCATATCATGCTTGCACCTTGGGTAAACTTGAGTGAAAATTTCCCCTCATGAGATATTAGGAGTGTATGCATGAAAAACCAAGTTTTCCTTGCCTTGTGTTAAGCTTTACCATGTTGCCTTATGATGTAAGAAACAAATTTACAAAGGAAGTCCAATTTTTAAACCTAAACTCAAAAATGTGGCTGAACCAATGTCTTCAAAATGATGTTGGGAATCAATTTGGTATATTGGATGACCCATATTGGCTTTGTAGATCTCTCAAACCATTTTCCAACTTGAACTTTTTCAAGTTATATGCCTTTTTAAGTCATTTTCACCACTTTTTAAAATTCCATGCTCCAAGCTTTTTCAAACTTTCAAACCTTCTTTTCTAGCCTTAAAATCCCATTTTGAACAACTTTGATGTTGGGAAGTTTTCCATTTGAAGCTTCCTTGTATGAGTTTTAGGCATGTGCTATGAATGACCTGTAATCACCAAATGACCAAAATACCCTTTGCTTGCCAAGACCATAAGTAGAGTTCCCCAAATCATATGAAGGCATACCATACCATTCTAGAAATCTAAGACAATGAGGAACAACTCTTATGTTTACCAGAAATTCATTTGAAATCTCCTTGAGGGGTAAAAATTGCTTGGAAGTCAAGTCACTTTCACAGACAAAATTTCAGATACCTCAGATGACCTGTAACTTGCAAGGACCATAACTTGAGTTCTATAAATCTCCTTGATGTCTTCCACCACTCAAATTAAAGGTCTTGAGATCCTATACAAGCTCCATGTTGGCCAAGGATCCATTTGAAGCTTGCATTTTGACTTATCTTGCTTGGAAATTTGACCTAAACTAGGGGATTTTACATAGAAACCCTAATTTAGAACCTCCTCTTCTCCTTGATTTTTCTTGATTTCTTCTTAGCATAACAACATATCCTTATTCTCCATGTCAAATGATGAACCCCACATCTCCTCAATAGCCCTCAATGCCTTTCAAACAATCCTTTGACCTAGGGTTGACCCAGGGTTGACCCAGATGAAACCCTAGTTGACTGTCTTCCTCCACAACTCTTGTGACCACACCAATGACTCATTTCCTTCTCCAAATGACTTTCTAAATCCTCCAAGATGTCTAGATACTCCCCATGCCTTCAATTCACAGCTCATACTTTCCTTGATGATCCCTAGGTACCCTCAGATAGGAGATATATGAACTGCTTGATCCATTGACTTGATAGCTTCCCAATTCTTTCTGATGACTTGAATGAGATTGAATTTGGATAATAACCTCTTGATAGGCCTCTAGAGATGAGAATAATGATTGGTCCCCTGTTGAATGACTTGCTATGCTTATGCTATGCAGATGGTTAGACTATGTACATGACTCTATATGCAAATGCTAATGACATTGAAACATAAACCAAGTGAATAAGGTTGAGCAAATTTTAGGGTGCAACAGATCCTACTCATGATACTCATGCTACTTAATCAATACAATAAAATAGAAGATACAATGAATATCAACTTACAAAACCATGTCAAAACTTTGTTCATTGATAGATGAAAATCTTAGATCAAAGATGTGAAAAGGTTTTGTCAAGACCCGCAAAAGAAATCAAAGACAATCAATCAATAGAGAATTAAAACTAGTTCATAAACATATATTAGATGAAATACATAAGGTATCAAAAGATTACATCCAAACCCCAACAAGAGATCAAAGATCTTACCTCCTCCCTCTTAGGGTTTTGTATTTATCTCTCTAAAATAAACTTGAAATGAAGAGAGATAAGTTCTGATGTAAAAAATATTACATTTTTACCTAAAAAGCAGGAAAAGTACATATATAGTACATTCAGGATTTGTCTTGTTCGCACTGCGAACAAATCCTTTGCCTAGCGAACATCAAGTTAGGCACCTGAGGTGCCTCTGAACAATTAAAACTCCCTTTAGACTTTTCCACATATTCGTTGTGCGAGCCATCCTTTGCACTGTGAAGGTTTCGCTATAAACTTTGCACAGTGAATTCTTGTCCAAATACTTACTGCCTCAGGTCTGGGGCTATTTGCTAGGACTTCGCTTCTCCTTCGCTCCAGTGAACCATTCGCTAGCTCCTTCGCACAATGAATTTTGATGTCTTTTCTCTCTGTATGAACAGGGCCAGGTCCCCAAGGGCCTTCGCTGGCAAATTCGTTGTGCGAACTTGTTGATGATTTTTCTAGGCAAATTTGTTAGGAAGTTCGCTATGCGAACTTATTGATGTTTTGCTGCTGACTTGGTTTCCTTGTCAAAGTCCTTGTGGCTTACTCTTCTTGTTTTGTGCCTAATTCCTGCATAATAACACATAAATCAAAGCAAGCAAGGCATTTTCACACAATGAAGCATATCATAAAAAACAAGAGTGATTCTAATCACTTCGCCTAAAAAAAGAATGAAAGATGCCAACATCTGATAGATCAAATAAGCAAAGTTTGGCATCTAATAGTTGCTCGTTAAGACATCGTCGTCTTGTGCCTACATATCCTCATCTGGTATGAGAAGCCAAAGCAAACGTAGTTCAGGTAACTAGATCACAGGTTGGTTAAGTGTTTTTTATGAGTGACGTTGAGTTCCCATTCCATCAGTTAAGGTCAATGCTTGTTTGTGATAGAACGGAAAAGTAACGTACTCTTTTCTAAAAATGGTTTGAAACAACAATCCCGAAGGATAAAAGGTTTGACTTTTGTTTGTGAGTTTTAGTGAAGTGATTTGAATTTGTTTAGGATTCACATTGCACTAAAGACTATGACATAGGAACGAAAGCATCGCATATCGCCCAAAGGGCATACACTAAACACTCTAGACAAGTGAGGATAAATCCCCCCTCACCATTTACCTTGTGCTTAAGGCTCGTAGCGTACAATGTTCATCGTATTTATTAGATGAGTTAGAAGGTGTTTTAAGATGAGAAGAGAGACGCGTGGAAGGTCTAAGGGAAACTCAGCCCTAACGTTGTCATGAAAAGTGGTCCTAAAATTGGGACACGAAAGGAGGTTTTATCCTAATGTTACCATGCAAAAGATAGAACTAAGGTTGAGATTAAAAAGGACTATCCTACTTATTATCATGCATAGATTGCCATCCTAGTGTCTATCCTACTCCAAATTTAATTGAAAATTAAATTGGAATAAGAATCCTAAGGGAACATGCGAAGGCAAAGCAAAAAGCAAGAAAGCAAGGCAAAAACAGCAGCTACAACAGCGCCTCCTACATAAGACAACAGTAAAATCCAGCACACTAGCAAGATAGCCTATAACAATATATGTTTCATCACAAAAGCAGGTGTAAAAAGGCAGGCAGCAAGCAAGCATAGGACAACATGCAAAATTCAAAATAAGAACAGCTGCAAAAAGCAGGGCAACAAGCAAGCAAACATGATTTAATGCAATCAAACATAAGCAAACACCAATCATGGATAAATATCATGCAAGTATGAACATGCTTCAACAATCAAACATGATTGATCAACAACATTGCATCATTAAGAATCAACAAGATCATCATGTTTTTCAATTCAAATCAAACGATCGAACAATCAAACAAGTGCGCAACAAAGCGGAACCGGAAACAAATGCAAACATGCATCAAACATCCAGTAAGACATCAACAATGATAATCAATTAATCATGTTGTAAGCAAAAAAGTCAAATGATCATTGCATCCATTAAGCAACATGAGCAATTTTAACATTCAAACGAAAACCGGAAGTTACGCGTCGAAGAATCCAAATAAAACATTCTAGAATGCGAAATATGTCAAAAAAACAATCCACATAAATGCATCATATCAATCCATGAAGTTTATAGGTGAAAAGACACTCAAACAAGCAAGAAAATGCAAGAAACACACATTTTATCTCAGTGGTAATCGGTTACCAAAATTAGGTAACCAGTTACCTGTTGAAAAAATGCTTAAAAAACGTGAAATTTGTGCAGGGTAATCAGTTACCTACTAATGGTAACCGGTTACCACTGAGACAGAAATAGATAAACAACTTTCAAAATCAGTTTTTAGCAGCAAACAACTTATCCAATCACTTGCATGAACATGTAACCAAATAAGCACGAATTTATCATCAAGAATCAGTGATCAAACATCATATAAACACAATCAAACATTGAGATCACAAATCACAAAGATCAAAATTATCAAAATGGATCAAAATGCATCAAAAGCTATGGATCTATATTGTGATTATGCAAATAAGCTCAAAACAGAATTGGATCTAAAATTCACTAGCCTTCAAAGCTGAGATTTGCTTTGGTAAGTGTTGATTTACTTGAAACAAACAGATCCAAGCTAGAAACCCATAGAATCTTCAAGATCCAAGAGCTTCCTTATATTAGAAGTGAAGAACAAGTAAAATCAAGCCAAGATTGATCTAAAAGCACTTCAAATCTAGCTTCAAAATTCAGATCTTAATTCAAACAAAAATTGAGTGATGAATTGAAGATAATGGAGATGAATGATGGAGGTTTAGCTCTAGAATTCAAGGATTCCAATGAAGAATCAATGAAATCAAGTGGAAAGAGATTTAATGAAGGGTTTGGGAGTGAAAAAGTTGAGAGCAAATTCTCAAGAATGAATGTGAAATCTAAAAATGAAGGTTATTGTGTGAGGTTTGGAGCAAATTCACTTAAATAAGCTCTAGGTTTGGAATCAAAATTTGGTTTGGAATGTGGATTAGCATTTGGAATGGAAATTAGGAGTGGAATTAGGAATTGAGTGTTTGAAATTTGGAGGGAAATGGTGAAAATTGAAACAATTCTAGATCCTTCCAATGATGATCATGTGAAATCAATGGTTGAAAATGATTGGAAAACTTGCAATGCTGAAAATTCAAATTTCTTGGCAAATTTCGCCTAGGGTAATCGATTACCCATATGTGGTAACCGGTTACCACATTCAAAAATGCCCAAATTGGTGCCAAATAGAGGGAATCCTGTATAACCATCCGCTGCCATCTATTCTAAGCTCCATTAAGCCTCTGAAACTTGCCCTTGGATATTATAACTGTGAGAATGTTTGAGATAGCCTATACATTGTCTCCTGAACTGAAAATAACTTGATGAATAAAATAAAATTGACCGCTCAATTGCTGGGAAAAATAAATGTCGGAGCCTCTGATGTCCGTTGTTTGAACTCTCGCAATGAAAGGGAATCATAAGCCACAGAAACACCTTGATCCCATGTCTCGAGAACCAATGTTATGATATGTAGAAATGCAAAATGCAAAGAAACAAAAGTCAGTAAACCAAGAAACGATGAGGAAAATTATGGGGTGCTACAGTTGCCCCTATTCAATCAACTTGAACTTAAAGGGATGATAGCAACGAATTTCAAACATTCAAGGTGCACGGAGATTGAATACCAAAAGAACATGGAAATTTGCAACCTGCGGGGATGCAAAACAGTGAATACCAACCAAGAGTTAGGATGCGACACGTGGAGGATAACAATCCAAGATAAACAAAATATCAACCAAAAGTCGGAACGAAACCGCCGGATACAAACCAAAAGATACCAACCAAGAGTTGGGATAATAACCAAAAGATACCAACTAAGAGTTGGGATAACAACCAAAAGATACCAACCAAGAGTTGGGATAACAACCAAAGGATACCAACCAAGAGTTGGGATAACAAACAAACATTACCAACCAAGAGTTAGAATAAGAAAGGCTACCAACTAAAACTTGGAATCACCGCAACACCGACCGAAAGCAAAGTGATGGGGAATAAAATCCTAAAAACAGCGACCTTACCGGGGAGTATACTAACCAAAAGTTGGAAAACAACGAAAGGTAATAAACACAAGCTACCAACCAAAAGTTGGAATCACCCGAACGCCGAACAAAGTTGAACACAAGCCACCAACCAAAAGTTAAAATCATTGGATGAAACAACATTGAACACAAGCTACAAACCAAAAATTGGAATCACTTTAAATCTTCAAGGGATAACATCCAGACCAAAAGCTGAAGAACAAGGATATTGTTGTACCCCAAAATTTGACCAACCCTTTTTCCTGTATTCTTGGCTTATGTTTCATTGCATTTTAGCATCTGACATTTGCATAGCATAGTTCTTACAGGGGATCAAGTGATTATTTGTGTGTCATCCAAGAGGAGAATTTTATTGGCTTCAAGCTCAAGCAGAGGCATTAGTAGAGGTCATCAAGTGTGTGTTATCATCATAAAGTTGTCCAAGCTCCTTGAGAGGAGAGGTGTGCTATAGCTCATTGTTTGGGAACCACCAGAGGGTTTTATCAAGAGTGCATGAGGTCCTATCATTGGTGCAAGCATGGGATAGAGAGTTTTTGAGTACCTTAGAGGCTATTGTGGAATGAGAATGGTCATTCAATTCATCTGCAAAGATATTGGACAAAGAGCTGGTAATTAGAGTTTCACATATAATCAGGATATGCTTATTTCTTGGATCAAAACTTGTTTCCATGATCATTCATGTGTCCCAAGGTGTCTAGGAGTAGAAGATTGATCATCAATTTCAACCAGAAGAGCTCCAATTGGTCAGTCAATTGCAAATTAGGATATTTGGGGGAAAAGTCAACTGTACAGTGAAAAATTCAACTCCTGACTTTTTAAAGTCAAAATCATGCTCCTCAAGTTAAATGTGGCCTATGGATGATATTTGATCAAGAAATATCAAGGGAATCATGAGAAAAATCAAGAAGTAATGAAATTTACCCGTGCGGGTAAATTGGGGTTTTAGAATGAAATTTACCCGTGCGAGTAAATTGGGGTTTTAGAACTGGAATGTTTCATGAGTGAATCAGCCATGCAACATTTGTCTTTCTCATTTTCATGCGCATGAATTGGTATTGTATGCACTCCAAACAGTACCATATCAAGACCAACCAAGCTTGTACTACATTGGTGAATTTTTGAATTTTCTTACTCAAAAAAAGGAAGAGACAAGTTGCCTCAATTCTGAATCATGCAGTCCATCCAACTTGTTCCTTCCACTCAAACAAAAACCAACAGAATGCAAGCATGCTTGTGTACCACTACACAATCCACCATTGATCCAAAAAACCATTTGATTGCAGCATCTGATCCCTTCATTTTTCACCACAATTAAACTCTCCATACATCATTTTCACTTCATATATAAGCTTAAAGAGAAACCCTAGAGGGAGAGAGCCACCATTAGAACAAAAAATCTGAAGGAGTTATTCTGTACTTTTTGGTGTTGTTTCAACAAGCATAGAAGAAGCAGTGGACATACTCCACTAGGTATTTTCTTGAGCTTTTTACTTCCATTTTAGGCACTTAACAGGAGCATACTGAGTACATCTGAAGCCCTACTCATGTAGGAAATGTTTTCATATTATTTTGGTTGAGTTTCATGGAGTTTTGTGTTTTGACACACCAACTGTTTCCTTTGAAACACCTTGAAAATGACCTTTTTTATGAAAAATAAGCTTGGATTTGGAATCCCCATGAGATTTTGAGTGGGAAGGTACCTTGCTTTTTCATTTCTGGGCGTGTTTGACCTTGCTCCGTTGGTTGGTCGCCGGAGAAGACGATCGGAACTAGGGCTCCGGCGTCTGGAGGTTGAAGACAACCTGACCTGGGCTGAGTTGGCGCCTTCTTTTAAAATTAAAATTTTGTGCCCATTTACGCGTGCGGGTAAATCATCGCCACTCATTTACCCGTGCGGGTAAGTCTTTGCCACGTCAATTAATGAGGTGCCAACAGGGCATCTGGGTTTGGTTTGGGCTTAGATTCTTGTTATTCACACCCCACACTTTGATGGGCCCAAGCATGTTACACATGAATGCAGTTCAAGCTGATATTGCTATTACACCCCTCTTGGTTTTTATTTCCCTTTTATTTCAGTTTTTGTTTTATTCATTTAAAAATAGTTCTAATTTTCACCAAAATCCCAAAAAATATTTTCCTTACAGTTTAATGTATTATTTATTTTTTCCACATTTTTATTTTATTTTTCATTTAATTTTATTAGTTTATTTGGAAGTTACAACTCAATGTGTATTTTGGTGTTTACCCTAATTTGAATGGACCATTTGAACCTCAATGTTAAATCCCCTAGGACCAAACATTCTCTCCCACTTAGGTGATGGATTGAGGAATTTTTTAGGGTTGATTTGAAGTGTTCATGATCACGATTCATTTGGTTTTGATTTGGTTTTTATTGAGCCTTGACATGTACTCGATAAGGTGGAACATCATTCCTTTTAGGACTTATTTGATGGTGCCTTGCGTTGATTTTGCTCATGAAGTTTTGCATGTTGTTTCTATATTGGCCAATCTTGTTTGAACATTTTACTTGGCATTTTTTGAAGCTTCCTCCTTATTTTGGTGATGTTTGCAAGTTTAAGTCTCTTTAGAGGTGTTTGCACATGATAGTTTGACCTATTTCTTTGGGATGTGATCTCAAGTGATCCCCTATGCACCTTTTGAGATTTGTTGATTCATTTTGACATACTTGAGGTGCTGTTTTACTTTGGTTAGGTCATTTACATGTGTAACTTACATCACAAGGCACCTTTGAATCATGTGTCTCCACTTGATCTAAGTGTTGAGTTTGTGTTTGAACTTTGGTTCATCACTTATGCATGACCATGCTTGTGTTTCCTTCTTGTTATAACCTTGAGTTTAAGGTTTTCTTCTTATTAATCCACTTCTGCCTCATGTGGTTTAGACACTTGTTCATGATATTTGATGTTTATGCTTGCACTTTGAGTTTGTCATGAACATTGGTGTTGGTTTTACATTGTTTTGTTTGCATTGTTTTGCTTGTTTCAAAGAATGGTATGGTTGAGATATGCTTGTGGTGGTGGCTGCCCCACACTTTTTCCTCCCTCCTTTCTTTGTGTGTGCATCTTAGGATAGCATCTTTCTTTTCTTTGATGATTGATGGTAATGGTTGTAGGAGCTTGATTCTCCCATTTCATCTCATCCTTCTTGCATTTGTTTGCATCTTTTGTTTGCATTGTTCTTTGACTTGTTTAAGTCGATTTCTTTTCACTTTCCACTTTATCTGTGAGTGAATTATTTAGTGTTTACTTGGCCTTTTGCCATGATCCCTCCAGGATTCCTAGTCCATATGTTTAAGATGGGAGTAGGAGATACATTATGTGTTCAATCCTATGCATGATAACATTAGGGTATTTCTTCCCTTTCATACCAACTTTAGGAGCATTGTGTATGACAACATTAGGGTCCAGTTTCCCCTTAGTTTGTGTCTTTCTCTTCCCATCTCCTAAACACTTCAAAACATCTAATAAAGGATAACATGTGTTGTACATTACGAGCCTTAAGTACTTGAGGAATGATGGTTGGGGGGCCTCCTCTCAACTGTCTAGAGTGTTTAGCATATGCCCTTTGGGCGATATGCAACGCATTCGCTCTCAAGTCATAGTCTTTAGTGAAACATGAGTTAGAAACTTAACTCAATTCACTTCTTGTTTAAAAAACACAAAAACAAAAACATTAAACCTTTTTATCCTTCGGTATTAACTGAAAACCATTTTCAGAAAGAGTGTGTTAACTCTTCGTTCTACCACAAATAGGTAATGCCTATGTCTCCAATGGTCGAGCAGCAATACACCTAACTGCTAGAACGAAGGTTTAACCCTACTCAATTAAAACACTTGAACCAACCAGTGGTCGTGTCAGTCCGAACTACGTTTGCTCTGATTTCTCATATCAGATAAGGATACGTAGGCACAAGACGGCGATGTCTTGGCGAGCAACCTTCCCCCACTTTCACCTGTAGTTTTCCGAACTACGTTGACTCTGACTTTCCCATTGTACAAGGGAATACGTAGGCATAGAGCGGCGATGCCCTATCAAGTCTCTTTTCTTTTCTTTTGCCCCCGTGAGACTGTAGCTTAGATAGTTTAACACCCTTTTAGATAGACAACAAGCGTGGATCCCGTTGAGTACAACGGACGTGAGGGGTGCTCATACCTTCCCCTTGCGTAACCGACTCTTGAACCCAAGATTTGGTTGTGATTACCTGTCTTCTCCCTTTTTCGTAGGTTTTCTCTTATTGTTTCCTTTCCCTCTCTTTGGGATAAATAACGAACGGTGGCGACTCTTCTGTCCTTGCCGACCCCTCTTTCGCAGCGATGCGACAGATACTAACCAAAAGTTAAAATTACCAGATTGTCGACCGAAGGCAAACTCTGAGGGAGAAAGATACCAACCCCAATAGTTGATGAGTTTTATATTTTTTTTATGTCTTTTTGAAATTGGTCAAAGTATGATTGACATTTATTAAAGAAACAAAGTTTGAAAATCACTTGACAAAAGTCAAGGTTTTATTGTGAAAGAGGTTTGAAGTTTGAAAGCAAGAAGGTTTTTGAAAAGGGAGACGATTTTGAAAATTTAAGAAGGGGAGGAGATAAAGTGACTATCCTAAAGAAAAATAAAAGCTAGAGATAAGAAGGACCTAACCAAAAGATAGAAAACTCCATAGCAAGCCAAAAGAATTCCTTCCACCTTAAGCATAAGCCAATGAGCAAGTCAAATAAAGGCAAAGATCTATAATACTCAATAATTCATGCATAGGGAAGGAGACCTAATTCTAAGTCCAAGGGTCCAAGAAGTCCAATGTATAAGAATGATCCAAAAAGTCTAAGGTCTAGGTCTATCCATAAGCATTACCACAAAATTAAGAGCACCAAGTTTTTTAGAGGTTTAATCTTTTATTAGTGTTTTGAATAAGATATGGTCCAAGTGGACAAAAGAAAAAGAGAGCGGAAGCATAAACAACAATATGATATAAGATGATAATAATGGAGCATAAAAATAAAAGAGATATGGAGCGAGAAAGAAACATAAACAAAATTAGTACAATAATATTGTTAGTGAGTTAGTGATTAGTTAGAACAAATGATCAACAATGGTCAAATGATGTACTTGGGCCAAAGTTAATGAAGACTCATTGGAATATTGATACAATCAAAGCCTCCTAATAACAAGTTTCATATGTAATAGACCTAAGACAAATAATCGACCATACTTGGACTTCCAAACATAATTCTGAGCCACGAATGATCATTTTCCGATTACGGGATAATTTAGCGCTATGTTAAGCAATCGTAATCGGGTTTATGTAGAAACCACGACTATCTGAGGTCGTTCAATAACAATGTTAGTACTAATACATTCTAGAAAAGTGATATGTAGAACACTCTCCAAAAGCAATACCGCACGAAAAGAAAATAGGTAACGATCTCATCTTCATCAAGAACTTAAAATAAGTTTCAATGATAGCGAAGATTTTCATCGATCAAAAGAAAAATTAGAAGAGGAAAGGGAAAGCCAAATTGAATTGCAATTTCAAGGTCATTCCATCTTTAAGTTCATCCACTCATCTTGGTGGATTAAAGCACTAAACAAATTATTAACTCAAATCACCTAAAATGAATTGAATAATTAACTTTAAAGATATATTTGAATTAGTGAATGTTTATCCAACTTCATCTACACCATAAGTCCAATGAATTTTAAGAGAAATAGGACCTCCAAAAGTATATTCCAAAGCAAAAACCAAAGGGAAATGGAAGAAGAAGAAGAAAGAAAGAACCAAAACAGTCCCAAAACAAAGCCAAAATGGCAAAAAAAAAGGCACTATGTAATCAATTACCCTCATGCTGGTAATCGGTTACCACTGCTAAAATAGAAGCAAATCCACTTTGAAAATGTGCAAAACTTAATCAATCATTTCTTCAAACACCTCGTGATCAAGGATGCAATTAAGCACGAAAATTCAAGTGAAATAACAGCAAACAACACCAATGGAACACAATTTGCAACATCCAAATATCAAGTAACAAGCATCAACAATAAATCACAGTGTGAAGGATGTATCACGAACAACAATGGTGGATCAAGAGATTACCACTTCAAATCTGAAAATTCTTCAAATCAACACCAAAAGCCACACTCCAAAGCCTTGATCTACAGAGATTGATGATGAAAAATTGAATGAATGAAGGCTTAGCTCAAAGATTAGTAAGTTCTAATGATGAACTTACTAGCTTTCAAAGGAAAAAAGAGCTTTGGTAAATTTGGTAGTTGGAGAAAAAAGAGAGCCAAGAAGAAATTTGACAAGGTAAATTTGGTTATTCAAAGCTTGTGAAATGAATGAAATGAGTCCTCTATTTATAGGATTTAGGCTTGGAAATTTTGGTGGATTGGAGTTTGGTTTGGAACCAAAATTAGGCTTGGAATTTTAATTTGGAGGCAAAATCAAGATCAAGTGGTGATTAGTGAAGGTTTATGGTGGGA